>CM062818.1:746119136-746819136 GCA_031772625.1 Pinus tabuliformis
TTCCTGGAATGAGGCGAGGTTTAAGGGCGCTCTCCAACGGCGGGATGGCTTCTGAGAGAAATGGCTGGAATAGTTAACAAGAGTTGTTAGCTGCGTCGTTGGAAACTACAGCATCTCTCGTAGAAGACTTGCATGGAAGCGTTGTTGATCCACTGAGATCTATGGACTTTGTAAAGTCATTTTGAAATCTATTGAGTGCCAAGTGTGGATCGAGCCTGTGTGAACACTTTGAGAGGAGTTGCACCCAACTGGTGAAAGGATTGGAGTGGTGAAGTGCTGCCGAAGGTGTGTTGCAATGAAACATTGGAAGACGTCGAAAAAGGCATTACAACTTTTCCAGAAATACATCTTGAATTTGAGCCTGTCGTGGCTGTTGCGGTTGTTCACGCAGAGTGAGTATGTGTGCCAGCTCATCGTTGGAGCTATAATGTTGCAGATCTGAGGCGGGGGGCCTGCAGACTTGAGTTCAAATATGCAAGTTAACAAGACCTCAGCATGCGCTATGGCGACCAGTTCTTGAAGAACGTGGAATAAACGTGTGGACATAAAAGCTAAGTATATGTAGTTTTTCTTCTAGAAAATTACATGTGAATCTTGTGTTAAATGCTTTAAGAT
Organism: Pinus tabuliformis; assembly: GCA_031772625.1. Taxonomy (NCBI): domain Eukaryota; kingdom Viridiplantae; phylum Streptophyta; class Pinopsida; order Pinales; family Pinaceae; genus Pinus; species Pinus tabuliformis. Next base: position 746,119,752 of record CM062818.1, read on the forward strand.
TCTAGTTAACTTTCGATGTTTGAATATGTATTACATGCATGAAGCTATTCATGTATTTATGTTGTTATAGTTTTGTTTGCAAGACCATGGGAATACTCGTGTACGAGTATTAATTTCCGCCTTGGTTTTAGAATGCAGTTTAATATACAAGAACGACCATGTTTATTCACTCTTTTGCTGCTATTTACGAAGATTTATCTTGGAAAATAGGAATCTGGTTTTGATTCTTTTCTCGGTTTTACATGAACTAATGAGTTAAAACTCTTAAAGAGAGTTATGCATTAGTAAACATTGTGGAGGTCAAACAGTATTATTTGGGTATATATGCTAGTTAAATAGTAAGTCATGCTTGCTTACGCATATGAGTGGATGCTAAAGGATCTCTTTCAAACATTGTTTATTGGTTCCTTAATATGATATCTAATCTTGTTGCCCAAGCTTGTTGTCAACAGCATTGACAGGAAAACGATGGCGATTGGTGCCACAGAAAAGTGATGTTTAAGGTTGTGGCAGGAAGAGGATCAAGGGTCCATGCAGATGAGTTCGAGTTGCAGGAACACACATTGCTAGAACAATCATGCCACAAGGAATATTGTATGTGGCGGTATGTAAATAAAAGATTACATGAAAACTGTATTAGCTTTTAGCTAGTTATGTGATAGCTTAATGAGAATTCATTGTAATGATTTTAATAACAATGTTAAGGGATGAAATCCCTTATGAGCCATTGAGTGAGGGGTGAAATCCCTCACGAGCGTTTAGTAATAAGATTAAACGTTTGCTGGTTTTCACCCTACGGGGTTTCCAGGGTATATCAGTGTTCAATGGTGTGATTGATGTGATTGCCTTTTGTGTCAGTTGGATGATGTTGAATCCTTGATGTTGATGGTTCTTTATTTGATGGCATGATCATAATGTCCAAATTAATATGGTTATGGAAATCGTGAAATGGATGCAAGGAATTATGAGATAGTTTATGTTATTACACTACCATGGTCGGGGTTAATGGTTATGCAACTTACTGATTGTTATTGCAATTTAATTGATGTATTAATGAACACTATGTCTAATGGTTAATGATGATTGTGGAGTTATGAATTTGATAAATTACTAGTGGGTAATTTGTATAAAAATTCTAACTTCCTACTTTTACATGCGAGGTTACCGGGGTATATGACAAGTGGTATCAGAGCTAAAGGTTGCAGTACTGGCGCCTTTGGGAATTGGTAAGCGGAAAAGAAATTGAGGTACGCCGTTAGTGGGCATTAACTCAGGTATGAGTTTATCCATTCACATATTGATTTATGTAGTACACTACTTTTGGCATGATATGTGTGATTCATGTTTATAACTGCTTTGAGTAGTAAGTAACAAAGTTGTTGCATAACTACGTTCATAACATTGGATTCCTGATGAGGATAAAAGACAATGAAACTTTTGTCGCACTTAGAACAATATTGAACACTCATTGAGGAAAGTGACAATCAACTACCAACTTTTGCTTTGCAAATATGGCAATAACAATGATTCATTTATTAAAAAATTGAAGTTACAATGAACGAAACTTAATGAGTCAATGCATGAATATAAATTATGGGGAACATCCTTGAATAGGATGAAAAATTGTCTTAAAGGGACATTAGAAGAACCCCTTAGATATTGAAAACATGCAATGAGTCAAGCAGCGAGACTTGATTGTCATAACTAATTTTTTATTAAGTTTTGCCATGGTTTCATTAAGATGATTGGTAGTTGAGATTGGTTAGTGTTGTATGACTAACCCATAGAACTTATATGCATTAATTGAATTGGACTTAAGATTATTACAATTCGTAAACAAGTGAAGGTTGACTGATGTCACATGCATGGAATGTGTGTATAAAGATTCTTACTCTCTCTGTGCTATAGTTCCAGTTGTTTATGAGAAGAGTTCTTAATTCTATTCACCATGAGAATGCATGATGAATAGTATATTCTTATGTCTTAATAGATTTAATGATGTTACCCTCTAATTAATTGAAATTCATTAGCATGGTATGTGTTTATGTTAATTACTACTTGTGTGAGATTAAAACCATTGGAGCCTTGATTTAATGATGGTTGAATTTATCTCTACTATGGGAATGATGAATTTCTTATGCATGTTGCATTCCAGTGTGAACTTAATTGGAGAGGCATGTTCAGTGGGTAACATTTCTAGGACCCATTCATGGTATAATTACATGTGATAATTATTCATAAATAGACTACCTGTGTTAATACAGTTGTCAGTAAACTCTAACTACCTTCCCCAACCATAGATGCTTCCAAAGGAAAAGGAAGCAAGGAGAAGGAAGAAGACCGTGCTGTAGGGACAGACGGAGATGGGAAAAAGAAATCGCTAAGTCTGGTGATGACCAGATAGAGCAAGCTTTGAGTGTCAGAATCTTGCAGAAGACTCTAAGTCTGGGGATGACTAGATAGCGCTCGATGTGCATGTGAGTATTCCCTTGACCATGCTTAAGGAGTTGGAAAATGATAACTATAGTGTGTTGATGTTAATGATTTTCGTAATGTCTCCTTGAAGTCATTATTCTGAAAAGGTCACATAGTAGTGTTATGATAGTTGTTGCATCTAGCATCAAGTGGTAACTCTGGTGCATGTGTGACACTTAGGAGATTATGCTTCTAATTGCATAAGTAGAGCAATTGCTTCCGGTAAGGGTGGTTCAATTTGTTAGTTATGCATGTTGAACCAAGGAAAAGATAAGTAACTCTATTCTTTATAGAGAATAATCAGTTGTGTTTTATTAAATAGTTGGAAATATCATGGGGTTTATTTCTACAGTAAAGATTGATTGTTTATATGTTTTCTTGGTAGAGAAAATATGATAATACTTGCAGTAAAAGATTGATTATTTTATATGTTTTTCTTAGTAAAGGAAATAGGTAGTTCCTCCTAGAAAGACTACATGTGAGTCTTGTGTGAGAAATGTTTGTCCCTTGTCATTTTTCTTGGAATAAAATCCTTGCTAAATATAGCCAAAGTATCTTCTTGAGAAAAGAAGATGAGGCATATAAACGTCCTGAGGACATAGCATGAAAGGTGGCCAAGTTTTCTTGAATTAAAATATGTATTTTTATTTGATAAAAGTTTCTTGGAAAATATATATATGCTAATTGCATTACGATTCTAGTTAGTTTCTAAGTTCTAGTGAAATGATTATGCATTACATGCATGATAAAGATAGCTAAAGATGTGCTTCTAGGCACATAGATATTCATTTCTAACTTTTTTGAAGAAAGAGTATATTGCATATATACATAAATATAGTTTCATTCTAAGAGTGTGCATACTTCATTTATGAAGATAAAGGATTTTATGAGAGTTTTCTTGAAAATAAAACAGAGGTTCTTTCCTTTAAAGACACATTAGAATAGTGTTCATACAAGAAACAAAATCCTTACTTGTTTCATGGAAAGAACTATGTGCAATGAAGTAAAGTAATTGTGTTAGGAAAAGACATGTTGCATAATGGTAGCTATTGTGACTTTGGAATTATGACTCTGTGTGTACATAGAGGAAGTGATCATGTTAACTTTCTTGAAGACAATAATCTTTTGAAGAGATTGTCTTGATAGATGAGTTGTGTGATTTCTTGATTTTGGATGGATAAGTAAATCTTGTTCTGTATCTTGATTTTTATGCATAAGATGGATATCTTTAATAATTCCCTGAAAGGGAAGATAGAAGAATGAGGTTAAAATGACTTCCTTTAAGAAAGAGGTATGTAGTTTGTTGTATGAAATGGTGGGAGTATTCTAGTGAAGGGCTTATATGATAAGCAATGGTATGCACAAAGATTAGTCATTGTGATATAGAGATATGTTCTTTGTATGTTAGAGAGATTATGCTTAATTATATTAATGATGCATGGCCAATGCTGGCCATATTAAACGTAAGATAATACTCCATTAATGACGATTTGAATTAGGACAACAGACTATGGCAAAATTGGAAAAGTTTAGATTATTAACTCAACTGTTGTTGACATTTATACATTGATGAATATTTGCACATGCTTTTATACATAACAATATTGTATGCATGAAACTTCTTGGAAATTGAATATGTGTTAACTGATGCATATTTATAACTAACGTTGCTGATGGGATTAAGTGGTGGTAGCTTAATGGCAACAAGAAAACTCATCACGTAAATTGCTGCAATGTGAATTGCAATCATAAATGAGAAAGAATGATGTTATATGATATGCATGAATTATGTTATTTGGGAAATTTGCATGCATACAACATGTATGATAGATATGTTTCCCATCAATCTAGATGTTGTGGACCCATGATGAGGGATAAGTGTAAATGCATCGTGTACATGCATGTTTACTTTGTTAATGATAATGTTCAAATGGTTCATTACTTAAATTACTTTGAGAAAGAGTAATAAAAGAGGAATTTAACATGCCAGACAGTTGCAGATAGTTGGGTTGATGACAGTTACCTGCCCGGAGGGGTTGATGGTACTTGTCTGCCCGGATATGCCTTGGGTTGATGGCAGTTACCTGCCCGGAGGGGCTGATGGTACTTGTCTGCCCGGATTGTGAAAGGCTAGAATGCCTTGGGTTGATGGCAATTACCTGCCCGGCGGGGTTGATGGTACTTGTCTGCCCGGAGTTGGGTTGATGGCAGCTACCTGCCCGGAGGGGTTGATGGTACTTGTCTGCCCAGATTTCCTCTCCCTGGAATTCTTGAGCTGGTTGGCCAGTGGAATTCCATGTTAGACCTGGTAAGGTCTCTATCAAAGAAACTGTCTGGATGTGAAAATGACTCGATTTGGTTGTGGAAACCAGTTCCCATGGGTTGGGAATTCTTTAGCCTATTAGGGTGCTCATGGCTAAAGAAATGAACGAATCAGCTATATGATATGTTGAAGATGAATTCTATATATAGTTCCGTAAAATATGTTATGCACGTTTATGAATTTAGTACTCAATAAGGAGTTATTGGAAATTTTAATTCCTTTATTGTATCATTAATCTTGAAGGAAATTTTAATTCCTTTGTTGTATTACTAATCTTGTGGAAGTCTTAGTAGGGGCTAAGACCATTTTCAAATGATGCAGTGATTGACTGTTTTGATGATTAGAGAGCTAGGTGCTCTTTTGGTACATCTAGAAGCACTTTGCGGATGTCTTTAGTGAGAATTCATTCAGTGTGCACGTGAGCAGTGGTTTATCATTTGATGATTAGTGTTAGTGCTCTTTAAGTACTTGTAAAAGTACTGTGATTTAGAAATCATCTAGCATTGCGCAATTGATTGATAGTCAAACGAATTTCATTTGACTCAAAATACGGTGACTAATGTGATTGAATTTGTTAGTCATATATTACAAGAATTACTTACCATGGAGGGTTGAAGAATTGTCCAACCACTATTAAAATTCTTACATGAAAGTATTCATGATTTTCAAGAATAGATGGTAAGTAATGGTAAGTTGACACATAGACTTGTTTATTGTGAATGAATAAGGGCCAAGTGGTGGCGATTAGAAGTTGCATATTTTTGCAATTACGAACGCTTATGACTATTGATGCTTATAACTAATGATATTTCTTATGACTATATCATTACTATTTTGTTTGTTGTCATTTCTTGGAATGAAAAACTTTGATTTTAAAGAGGAAGGATCACATTTTGTGTGGTTTAGATGATTATACATTGAGTACAATCTAAAGTTCCAACAAGAGATGAACACCGAGGACGGTGTTCTTGTTAAGGGGGGGAGTATGTAATATCCCTATTGTAACTAACCCTGAGTAAAAGTAATTCTAAGTTACAAAACTTACGAATCAGTTATTGAACCGATTCTTGATTTCCATGAAACGGAACGAGGGGAAGCTTCTCGTCCCTTTGAAATTTGTATAGTTTCTCCCCATGCGATCGTAGAGTATTGATCTGACGGTTAGGCTTCTGGAGAGATGGTTGAGGTAACCACCTTCCCCTCAAGCTCCACGTCCGATGGGAATTCCTGGAATGAGGCGAGGTTTAAGGGCGCTCTCCAACGGCGGGATGGCTTCAGAGAGAAATGGCTGGAATAGTTAACAAGAGTTGTTAGCTGCGTCGTTGGAAACTACAGCATCTCTCGTAGAAGACTTGCATGGAAGCGTTGTTGATCCACTAAGATCTATGGACTGTGTAAAGTCGTTTTGAAATCTATTGAGTGCCAAGTGTGGATCGAGCCTGTGTGAACACTTTGAGAGGAGGTGCGCCCAACTGGTGAAAGGTTGGAGTGGTAAAGTGCTGCCGAAGGTGTGTTGCAATGAAACATTGGAAGACGTCGAAAAAGGCATTACAGCTTTTCCAGAAATACATCTTGAATTTGAGCCTGTCATGGTTGTTGCGGTTGTTCACGCAGAGTGAGTATGTGTGCCAGCTCTTCGTTGGAGCTATAATGCTGCAGATCTGAGGCGGGGGGCCTGCAGACTTGAGTTCAAATATGCAAGTTAACAAGACCTCAGCATGCATTATGGCGACCAGTTCTTGAAGAACGTGGAATAAACGTGTGGACATAAAAGCTAAGTATATGTAGTTTTTCTTCTAGAAAATTGTGTTAAACCACTTTAAGATTCTAGTTAACTTTCGATGTTTGAATATGTATTACATGCATGAAGCTATTCATGTATTTATGTTGTTATAGTTTTGTTTGCAATACCATGGGAATACTCGTGTACGAGTATTAATTTCCGCCTTGGTTTTAGAGTGCAGTTTAAAATACAAGAACGATCATGTTTATTCACTCTTTTGCTGCTATTTACGAAGATTTATCTTGGACAATAGGAATCTGGTTTTGATTCTTTTCTCGGTTTTACATGAACTAATGAGTTAAAACTCTTAAAGAGAGTTATGCATTAGTAAACATTGTGGAGGTCAAACAGTATTATTTGGGTATATATGCTAGTTAAATAGTAAGTCATGCTTGCTTACGCATATGAGTGGATGCTAAAGGATCTCTTTCAAACATTGTTTATTGGTTCTTTAATATGGTATCTAATCTTGTTGCCCAAGCTTGTTGTCAACAGCATTGACAGGAAAACGATGGCGATTGGTGCCACAGAAAAGTGATGTTTAAGGTTGTGGCAGGAAGAGGATCAAGGGTCCATGCAGATGAGTTCGAGTTGCAGGAACACACATTGCTAGAACAATCATGCCACAAGGAATATTGTATGTGGCGGTATGTAAATAAAAGATTACATGAAAACTGTATTAGCTTTTAGCTAGTTATGTGACAGCTTAATGATAATTCATTGTAATGATTTTAATAACAATGGTTAAGGGATGAAATCCCTTATGAGCCATTGAGTGAGGGGTGAAAACCCTCACGAGCGTTTAATAATAAGATTAAACGTTTGCTGGTTTTCACCCTACGGGGTTTCCAGGGTATATCAGTGTTCAATGGTGTGATTGATGTGATTGCCTTTTGTGTCAGTTGGATGATGTTGAATCCTTGATGTTGATGGTTCTTTATTTGATGGCATGATCATAATGTCCAAATTAATATGGTTATGGAAATCGTGAAATGGATGCAAGGAATTATGAGATAGTTTATGTTATTACACTACCATGGTCGGGGTTAATGGTTATGCAACTTACTAACTGTTATTGCAATTTAATTGATGTATTAATGAACACTATGTCTAATGGTTAATGATGACTGTGGAGTTATGAATTTGATAAATTACTAGTGGGTAATTTGTATAAAAATTCTAACTTCCTACTTTTACATGCGAGGTTACCGAGGTATATGACAATATATATATAATTTTTGAATAATTTAATAAGAAATAGATAAATATATATTATATTTTAATTAATTTAAGAAATTTTTTTACTAATTTTATAATATAAATTAATTAATAATTATTATAAAATATTATTTATAATAATAAAATATATTTTTTTATTATTTTAATAAATTATAATGATCTATCAAAAATTTATTGACACAAAACTATATATTATTTGTTAATAATTTATTATTGAAACATAATTAACCACACTACATTATTAAATAAAAAAATTAAAATACTTTCTCTAAACCACATATCCACCACCTATTTTTTTTTCAATATCTCCTTTTTCAGTTAGGAATATATATCCACCTCCTATTTTCTTCTCTATCCCCTTCTCCTATTTTCTTCTCTATCCCCTTCTTCATTTTAAAAGTATACTAATTATAAATTAAAAAAATTAGTGCCATAATAATAAAAAGATAAAATTAACATGAAAAAGAGCTCAACAAATATTTTAATATAAACAAAAGTGAACTTACAGTAACTCATATATTAAAAATATTTCCATATAATATTTTATTTTATTTTAATATTTTAATTGGGATAAGATAGAAGAAGTTTGACTTTCTTGAAGCAGGTGGTATGATTAAATACATTATAACCGTGTTGAAGAACGTGGTTGCAAAACAGTTCCATGATTTTATACTATTGGTAGGCATTAGATTTCTTAAATTTTGCTGCGGTCAAATATTGTTAATTTTCAAGGCACAAACATAATTTCCAAAAAAAAGTGTATTATATGTAAAACAAAAACAGCCAGCTTCCATATTGGAGTTGGAAGGTGGGAAAGTACTTTTCAAAATATTGATATAAACAATTTTTTTATATGGTTCTCCAATTTGGAATTTGAACGGTTTCAAATAATTTTGGAAAAAAGTTGAGAGAATTAAGAAATGACTTTTATTAGAATAACAAAGAGTTCAAATGCAAAATCTACAGACTATAATTTCAATATAATATAACATTATATGTTTGTTGTCATTACCAAGAAAAGTTATATGTCAATTTATAATATATATAATCAAAATAAAAAATATGAATGGGACTATATTACAATGCCAAACATAGAGTGAAATTCACTTCATAAGAGTTGGTTCCATAATAGAATGAAATAAATTAAAAATTGGGGAATTTTCACAATGAAGTATTAACTATTTTAGATTTAGTAGAAAAGAGAGTAATAGAAAAGTTGTTGATGGTGATGGTGAGAAAATGAGTTTTTAATAACATGAAATCAAGTCAATGGTTACTGCATAGAATAACATTAATTCAAAGAAAACAAAAAAAAACATCACTACTAGTAAATTTTTATTACTTATCATTAGAAATGAAGATATGGAAAAATATAAATGGAGAAGATAAGTTGAGACATCTTAAAGATAAATGAGATTAATGCTTTAAAAGTAAATATTTTAGTAATTCTTCATATCATTCTATATATTTTATATAACTTTATATGGGTGAAAATAACAAATTTAATAAGATGACATGATGGCTAAAATATATAAGGTTTTTATTATGAAAATATGACTTTTAGATGTACAATCATTTATTTAGGAAAAATTATATCACTAAAAAAACAAACAAACAAAAAAAAAAAAATGGAAGTAAACTCACATGACCCAAATAGCTTTCTATAAAAATAGTATAAAGTGATTGGAATCTGAAACATGAACAAAAGTATCTAAACCTCCCTTTGACACTATAATATTCATATAGATTTTGTAGAGAAGTCACATTTTTCTTTGTAAATTATCATAACTAGAAAAACCTTGAGAATGGATAAAAATATACGAGAACCACTTAATATAAGAAACAATTTATTTTATAAAATTAAAAGAAAGAAAGAAAAAAGAAACATCAATAACTCATATTTTATATATATATAAATAGATTACTTGTTATTTATTATTAACTCATATTTTATATATATATAAATAGATTACTTGTTATTTATTATTAAAAATATATATATGAAAATAAAATCATTTTAAATGTAATTTTAATTAAATAAAATATTACAAATTTAAGATGATATTGAAATTGAAAAAATAAAAATAATTATAAATTTGTTAACCAAAAAAAAATATATACAAATTATAAATTAAAAACAAAGTGATTATATAAATAAATTTAGTTAGAAAATATAAATATAAAATAATATATACCAATTATAAATAAAAACAAAGTGATTATATAAATAAAATTAGCTAGAAAATATAATATATTTATTTATTTTCATGTTTATAAATTTATTAAAATACACTAATATTATAATAATTATAAAAAAATAATAATATTTTTTTAATTAAAACAAAAATATTTTCTCTAATCACTTCATGGGCCAATATTTGTGTCAACTTCAACTTAATTTGTCTGATGGTTTTTTTTTTAATACATATGCTTACACATTATTTTTTATTCATTATAGATGCTTTTAGTTATTTTAGGCCATGATTAGTGTAGTATATTTGTGTCAACTTCAACTTAAATTCTCTTATGGTTTTTTTTAATATAGATGCTTGCACATTATTTTTTACTCATTATAGATGCTTTTAGTTATTTTAGGCCATGATTAGTGTAGTTCGACTTCGTTACTTTGTTTTTGATTCACTATGGATGCTTTTAGTTATTTTAGGTTGTTTTAGGTTGTGAGTAGTGTAATTTTTTCACTGTTAGCTATAAAAGTTTATTTGATAGTATTTTTGTTTGGTTGAAACTTCATATGTATGTAATATTTTTGAGTATTATGTTTTTTTGGACAATTGGTTGGTTTTCTTAAGTAGTATATCACAAAAAAAAAATTGATGTATGTTTTTCTAGATAATTAATAGAATATCAAGTTTAACATAAAAAACAATAATTATTTGATATTTTATATCAATTATAATTTATATAATGTCAACTAAGATTATTTCGGTTGGTTGGGAAAAATAGTTGTTATTTCTCTCACCAAGTTCAATTTACTGTGAGTAATATGATGATGAGAAATATTGATATGATTTCCATGAGCCTATAAATATCATTGTATTGACTCTCACATAAATAATGTTGTATTGATCCTCACTCTGGCCCTAAAGCTCTCAGAGATTAATATAGATCAAATAAAAAATGGTTGGCTTGTAAATATATACTCTAATTCAATATAACTATAATAATATTAAAAAATTACTTCTGAAAAATATTGTGAAAGATGATTGAAAAAACCGTATACATTGATCAAACTTATCAAATGGAAAAACAAATGTGTTTTATAAATAAAAATAGAATGTGGTTATGTATAAATAACTAAATATAATTTTAAAATTTAAAATTTATCTAAAAATAAATCTGATAGAAAAATTATTTAGCAAATGTATATATTAAAAATTATTTTTGAAGTAAGTTGGAATTTCACAAAAGGCACTATCGCATTATTAATTTTATTTAAAAATATAATGTAATCTTAATTTGCAATGTAAAAGCATACATGGTAATAGAGACTAAAGCATTATTAATTTTATTAAATAAAATAATAAATATAATGTAATCTTAACTTAAAATTTTAGCGCATAAATAATAACATTAAAGTTACCCAATTTATTTCAAGTGAAAGTAATTTATCATATCTATAAAAATATATCAAAGACTTTTAAGTCCCAAGAGTTACAATTTAGATTCTTTTTGGTGAAGACTTTATAATTAGAACGGATGAATTATTTTACCATCTATGAAATATGAAGAATACTATAGATCTTTCGTACTTCTATTCCATATATATATATATATATATATATATATATATATTATATATATTATATATATATATATAATTTCCTACTTTTATCCGAATTTTAAATTATATATAGAATAATTTAATAAGAAATAGATAAATATATATTATTTTTTAATTAGTTTAAATTTTTTCTTTTTATTAATTTTATAATATAAATTAATTAATAATTATCATAAAATATATTTTAGAGTAATAAAATATATTTTTATTATTTTTAATAAATTATAATGGTCTATCAAAAATTTATTGACACAAAACTATATATTATTTGTTAATAATTTATTATTGTAATATAATTAACCACACTACATTATTAAATAAATAAAAAATAGAATACTTTCTCTAAACCACATATCCACCTTCTATTTTTTTCCATATATCCTTTTTCATTTTAATAATATATATCCACCTTCTATTTTTCTTCTCTATCCCCTTCTTCGTTTTAAAAGTATACTAATTATAAATTAAAAAAGTTATGACATAATAAAAAGATAAATTAACATGAAAAAGAGCTCAACAAAGATTTTAATAAAACAAAAGTGAACTAACTCTAACTCTATATTAAAAATATTGCCATATAAAATTTTATTTTATTTTAATATTAAAAAATATTGCCCTATAATATTTTATTTTATTTTAATATTTTAATTTGGATAAGATAGAAGAAGTTTGACTTTCTTGAAGCAGGTGATATGATTAAATACATTATAACCTTGTTGAAGAATATATTTTTTAAGGTTATACTGGGAGAACGTGGTTGCAAAACAGTTCCATGATTTTATACTGTTGGTAGGCATTAGATTTCTTAAATTTTGCTGCGGTTTGTCCAATTCAAATCCGCCATAGTCATCGGGACCTACGATAAGTCATCCTCGTCATCCAAGATTTAACTTCTTCTCAGCTAATGGGCTCCTGGATGTATATATTGTGACACCTACACACCTCTATGACTCTCTTTTATTTGACCGTTCAACTGCTCTCCCTCTACGACATAGAAATAAGTCGTGGGTACGCATAAACAGGAAACTAAAAGGCCTCCATGAATTGACTGTAGGGGCTCACAAAACCAAAACCGCCGTGAAATAACTATGGGTACCCACAAAAACCAAAACCACCCTGCAGTAGCGTATAGTCGAAATAAGCGGAGTAAACCTGACAAGTTCTCTCTATGGTAGGTGGATGTGAAAGGAAGAAATACGAGTGCTACCTACAATATTAGTCGCAAAATGATTGAATTTAAATATTACAGGTATTTGATAACATATCTCTATAATGCAGTGACCAAATGTCTGCAATTGCTATCTCTATAATGCAGTGACACGAAAGGAAAATAGAAATTAATGGGCGGTTTAAATTTTATGTTTTTTTAATTTATAGTTTCGAGTTTTGAGCTTATGTATTTTTTTGTTATGGAAAATGGAGTGGTTGGTATAACGAAATATTATTCTTTATTAAATTTTAAATTTTATATGAGACATCTTTAACTTTTTATGATAAAACTCAAACAATAAACTTCCATCTTAATAAATTTAATTTTAAACCTTTCCCAACTTACAAATACATCTCTTTTAATTTCCAAATCTTTCTCACGTTCATATTGATCAGCCGCGTCTCAAGTCACGTCTGAGTGCATTTTAAACCTTATTTATTAATAGATAAGAGATTTTTTTTCTCGTCATTGATTGGAATGTTTGATCATTGATAAGATGAGAAATAACATGGAAGTGGATCTTAGCGTCGGATAAACAAACACTAAGATTGTCTCGCGTTTTTAAGTTTGCCTGGGTATTTTGGTGCTAAATATGGTAAATGTGTAAACTTTGATTTTTGTATATGAGATTTAAGTTTAGTTTTTGGCTTATTATAAAATAATTTAAAATATTAGATTTTTTTTTTAAGACAAATCAAATTACATAGATGTGGTGTTTGAATATTTTATATAAAAATTTGAAAATATATATTTTATAAATAAATAAATCTATTATAAAAAATAACAAATTAATGTAAACCTAAACCTAAAACTTTTTCCTTCCTTTTTCCTCATGAAAAGAGGTAAAACTTAATTTAAAGGTATATGTTTTTGACCATATACGACCAAATTGCAAGGAATTCAAGTACCATTATAGGAAAGTATAACATCACCATTTTATTTCAATTATACATAATTTGCATGCTAGGCTATAATGAGAATTAGATTAAATCCAATATTTGATTTTATACTATATTTAATAATATATTTATTCATTTTGTAAATGTTCATTTTTTTTTATTAAGTAAATATTTGTGTTTTGTTTTTAAGGATAGTTTTGTTGTTAAAACTTCCCTTTTCCTAATTTAGTGTATTTATTTTTTTCTATCAATTAAAAATGTATTATATATGTTTTTGTTATTTTACATTGTATATAAACATGTATATATAGGAAGTTTTCACATGAATTAAAAATGTATTATATATCTTTTTGTTATTTTACATGGTATACAAAACCACGTATATATTGGAGGTTAGAATTCACATTTTATTTTCTTGGGCTTTATAGTGAAACGGTTTGAGTTCCTAAAACACTATGGATGGAAAGGTTCTGCCATCTCTCCAAGAATACGAACATCAAGGATGAAAATCACTTCCTCTTAGAGTACCCTGTGTACAACCACATTTGAGCTCCATAGTGAAACGGGTTGTTGGGCAGTTCCTAAAACACCATGGATGGAATGGTTCTGCCATCTCTGTGAGAATACGAACATTGAGGATGAAAATAACTTCCTCTTAGAGTGCCCCGTGTACAACCACATTAGATCTCAGTTTCAAAATCTTTGTTGCAATACTGACCTTCCTAGCCTTTTAGGTTGTCAAAATTACATTAAGCTCGGGAGGCTTCTCTCCAAGCTTTTTGAGCATAGGAATAAAATCTTAAATCAAATTAAATATTTAGTTAGACCAAAGTTTGGTCTCCGTGGACGTTAACCATCATCATCATCATCATCATCATCAATAAAAGTTACAATTAATTTTGAAGTCCACATTAATTTAAGAATTTTGAGAATAGTTTGGAATCCTGTAATTTGGCAATTATAAGAGATCATAGCTGCAACTTGGAATTCATTCATTATGTAGTTCTTCTTTTACTTTGACTATGATACAAACACTCCAAATCTTACATTGAATTCTAACACAGATACTATCATATACTTTACTCTTTGAGGACATCAAACATTGATGATCCCATTACATTTTAATGAGGTGATGACATATAATTAATTTTGATTGCAATTCTAGTTTATGTTGATGGTTATAATCTTGGCTAAGACTAATGATTTTGATGTTGCTTATCATGTATACATTATTATGACTAATATTTATGATCAAATGTTACCAACAATTGTTTGTGTGGGAAAACACCACAGTGGCATACATGTGACCATGAGGAAGAAATTTTTCTTTGGTTGTTTGAGTATTATTGATATTGAAAATTTAAATTATCAATAAGATATATATGTTGTTGCAAAATATTGATAACAAGTTAGTGTTTCACTGAATGACTCACACATTACCACATGAAAGGGCTTTTTAAGACATTAATTTAAGATGAAATTATCATTTCATCTTAAAATTGTCATATTGTATTAACAATTTCATCTCAACTATTTATTATATATTAAATTATTAAATAAAAATTTTCCACATGTAAATAAACCTTCATGCATAGTGTAGCTTGTAGGATTTTTGTTTAGTCTTCCCTGTTCTGCAAGGGTTTTGTGTGGCTTTTCCATTTGCAAAAGGAGATATGGCGAAATCGTGTGGATACATAGACGACATCACCAAAGACACTCTTGTTCTATTAATATTGACTATTGGGGTTGTGGTTCTCAGAGTAATGAAGAATAGGGAAATGATGGAAGAATGGGAGCAAGAGTACTTGTAGCATACATTCACTCACAAGGAGCTAAGCATTGCCATGAATGAATTTTGGGAACAAAATGTTATGGGGCATGGGGATTTTGGCAAGGTTTCTAGATATAGGTAATTGAAATTGTGTGAAAATACTATTGTCAGGTGCATAATATAATCCCCCTTCATTTTAATACCATCGATCATCAATTGCAAAAAATTTGATTCTTTGAAATGTAGTACTGCCATGTATTATTGATTATTTGGATTTTTAACAGTGAAATAGGATTTATGTAAATGTTATCGCAGATTTATTGGTGTTGATTTCTTTTAATTTCCATACTTGGTTGCAAATAGTTGTAAAAATCCTGTAATAGGGTTTGAGTTTAGATATTATAATGGTTATTCTGTCACAACTTTCCAAATACAAATTGGTTTTCCTAGGAGATCAATTTGTGGAGAAGACCAACATTATCACTCGCTTCATGTATGATGAGTCCGACAATACTTATGAGGTGACTCTTTTATAATTTTGAAAATAGAATGTATGGGAGAAGCCCTTTATTCGTATTTTTCATCCTTGAAATGCCTTGGTATGGGTCTATAGAGTGCTAGATTATTATTTTTGGAATTATAAAGGTTTCATTAGTAATAATTTTATTGTTATGTACATTCTAGTGTTGATTCATGATCGAGTCTATCATGTCTGAATTATATCTACCAAGAGTGGGTTTTAGCCTTTACGTCAATGCTTCTATGGCATGATTTGATTAAAAGGAATTATTGTGCTTGTAGAATCCACCCTTTAACAATTTGGGCCTCATGCAACTCTCCTTTTTGTTCTTAAGTTTTCTTTGCTAGATCATTCTTATGATGTTTGCAATTTAGTTAGAGTTTTTAATCTTTAATCCTCCAATTGCTAATTGAAGAATATTTTCTTAGAAATTGCATCATGGTGGTGCCCTCCTTGTTAGCATTTCCACCATTGCAAAAGTAGCGTCATTGTTTAATAAATCCCGCTATTAAATTTGAAATTTGACCAACATGGGGAAAAAATTTACGCTCAAATATTCACCAATTGGATCACACCCTAAATATGGATTTCATTGGTTTGTTATTATATTGCAAGTCTTGTCTTCATATCTCTTAATGACCCAGTTTTTGTCTTATCCGGTGATGGGGGTTTTCTATTCAAACTTCATCATATACTTGTTTCTTTGTTGAAATTTCATGCAGGACT
This sequence comes from Pinus tabuliformis, assembly GCA_031772625.1. Lineage (NCBI taxonomy): Eukaryota > Viridiplantae > Streptophyta > Pinopsida > Pinales > Pinaceae > Pinus > Pinus tabuliformis. The sequence goes on from CM062818.1 coordinate 746,136,500, forward strand.
TTTTTTCCAGGATTTATTTATGATTATGATTGTCTTTATGTTAGTCTAGATTGTAGTTACCAACAACGATTTCAAATTTTGATTTGGTATGAATTTTTTTTTTGAAAAAATTAATTTGAATAAAATATCGGATTATACAATGCAATAATACACAAAAAAAAAAAATTCAAAAATTTATAGTCTTGTGCATCTTCTTTGAAATTATAATTCCATAATATATAGTGACTGACACAATCTATTGCAGTTTGTGTTTATAAATTCCTAGATAGCTTATTCTTTTAGTTTTGAAAAATAAATGCATTTTTTAATTTGGAATGACCTTTTTGGTGTGGTAGGGTTTCCATGATTTGAATCCGAATTTAAGGGATATTTAATTTAATTATGTTTCAATTTTTCATAAAGAATGGCTTGATTTAGCCAAGTTATGCTCTTATGGTCACGGTATGTGTTTCATATGCATGCATATCTATTTTTAGCAAAGATGGCATTGTGATTCAATAGAGCACTACACTGGTCATTCTTTTTGGGAGAATTAATGTGAAATCAATTTTTAAAAGGAAGGCTAACTATGTTGGAGCCCAACAATTTTAACAAAACATGATATAAAATTTATATGTAATCTAATATTGTAACTGAAATATGATATGAATTCTGTTGTCAATTCGGGCTTCGAGACGATTGTTATAAGAAAAAACTATTTTGCAGAAAAGGACTGCACTAACAACGATTGATATGGCCTACAATAGAAAATCAGTACAACCAATTTTCAATGGATACATAATAAATTGGATAAAAATGTAGTACAACAATATAATAAGCAATAAATGTACTAGAATAAAGTTCCGGTATGAACTCATTGAATAGTGGTTATAATCTTCAACCAAACAAAACTATCTTTGAAACTCAAATAACACTAAAATAGCATGTGGGAAAGAAAAAATTACTGAGAATGTATGGATGCCCACCCAAGCTCTCTCAAAGGAACTTTGGGTGTTGCAGTTGGCCAAACATAGTCTTCATTGACTGCCTATATAACATGTCCTAAACTAAGGCCCAAGGCCCTATTTGTACCAATTATCCCCCATCATACTTCTTTATATTTTACATATTGGATAAATGGTTCTACACTATAAATTTATTCAATTAAATAACATCAAAAGTTTAATATTTTTAATTTATCTCAATAAATTGCTTACAAGCAACCTCTAATGGTCTAGAAAACTGATGTTAACCTTATTTACAAAAAAATTGGCTTTTATACTCCATTTTTATTCATTGATAGCATTTTTCTTCTCATATGGTGATTGTTACATAACAATATTTAGCACCGACAAAAGTCTAAAGTCACAAGCACCAAGATTTTAGTCGTGTACGCATTGTCACCTCAGTAACTCTTCTTCTCTCTTTTGGTTGACTCTTCTCCAACTCAATGGGGGAATTCCCTAAAGAACGGATTGCTAAAACTATGGAGGCACCTCATTATCTAACTTAATTATTGATGATAGTTGCTAACTATATATCTTATCTTTGTTTGACTTGTCTATTGGAGTTAGTTACTTGAGAATATTACATTATTGTTTTCCTTAAGTATTTTGTTTTCATCGCTTGGGGGAAATTGTGAATCTCAAAAAACGTATTGCTACTTTTAGTAAGCTAGTTGTTGGGAATGTTACTGTTATTCATTGGAGGATGAGAGGATTTAGGAAAACAAATATTCATTTATTGTAGGAGACCAAGCTCAAACCTATGTAAGGTTTTACTCTCTCAATTGTAAAGTGTGAGTGAAATAACTCCCAAGTATTGTTATATAATTGTCTTATCTTTTTGTAAGTTTTGTGGAATAGGAATATATCATCAATCTTGTTGAAATGTGGTAAATATTCTTGGAGCATATAATTGAGTCTTTGTTGTAAGTTTTGATTGTCAAAGTGGATTTGGGTGTCATAGTGGAGTGGTATCACTACAATGGAGGGGGTAAATTTATTTATTAGATTGTTTAATGTGAGATAATCCTCTTTCTCTATTGTTTCTTGTGAAAAAGGCAACATATACTCCACTTTAGGCAAATAACACTCCCTAATCAACTTGGATTGGTATGATTCTTGAAAACATCTCCCTTCCTAATTTTGTGATACTTGGCTTGCCAAATCTAAGACTCCTTGGATCTTGTTTTGAGGACCATTTTTGTCCATTAATTTTCAATTTTTCCTATCTCTACTTATTCTCATACCAAGGATTTGTTTTGTAGGACCCAAATCCTTCAGTGCAAATGAAAATGCCAATTTTCCTTTCAACACATTTATTTCTTGCATGTTAGACCCTATAACAAGAACGTTATCTACATACAATAGCAATATAATATAACTGGCATCATTTTTCTTTTTAAGATAAATATAATGGTCAGAGTGACATTTAGTATAAACTTATTCAGACATAAACCTGTCAAATTTTAGCTACCACTGCCTTGGAGCCTGTTTTAAGCCATACAAGCTCTTATTCAATTCACACACTAATTTCTCCTTCCCTTTGACCTCATACCCTTGTGGCTTATGAATATATATTTCTTCCTCCAAATCCCCATGGAGAAAGGTTGTCTTTACATCTAATTGCTCAAGATACAAATCTGTTGCTGCCACTAGACTTAAAATAGTTTGGATTGAAGTCATTGTAACAACAAGAGAGAAAATTTCATCAAAGTATATACCTTTATTTTGTGTAAACCCCTTCACCACAAGTCTAGCCTTATATTTACCTCCATATTTTTCCTTGAACCTATAAACCCATTTATTCTACAATGTTATTTTACTTGCAGGAAACTTGACTAAGTCCCAAGTCTGGATATGCATTAAGGAAATCATCTCTTCCTCCATGGCTTGCTCCCACTTCTTCGTGGTTTCCACATGCATTGCTTCTTCTATTTATCCTGGTAGATCTTCTAACACCTAATTTAGGTGTTTGAAGTGTATGTTGTTATTGTTGTGGCTCCTAATCATTATTATTTTTAGGCACCTTTATTTTTTCTCTGATCTCATCAAGCACAATGTATTCTTTGTTTTCCTTTTCTTATTTCTTTTCCTGTATCTGATCCTTATAGAAGGTTTTTTCATTGAATATGACATCTTTGCTCCTTATGATTTTGTTATTTTCATAATCATATAAGTAATAACCAAAATCATTTACACCATATTTAATCACAACCGAAAGTCTTTCAAAATGACTAGTTTACCTTTTTACCTGTCCATGACTCCTCTGGAATGCCACCATACAAGGAACTTGAATGTCCTTTTTTTATTATATAAACAATCGTATCTATAGCATCCACCCAAAATTGTAAGTGCAATCTCATGCACCTTGCATGATCCATGATTGTCTTGTTCATCCTTTCTGACACACTGTTTTCTTGTGTTATTCCTGGAACTGTGTTCTCTCTACAAATTCCATGCTTTGAAAAATAATTATCAAACTCTCTGAATATAATAAATCTAGGGTTTTCTAGTTGCATCGTTAATAAAAGTAATATAATAGCCAAAGCCACACATAAATGATACCTAAGCAGGTCCCCATACACATGTATGCACAAGCTCTAATTTTTCGCTCTTATTTTCCATCCCATCTCTAAGAAATCTGAATCTCTTTTGCTTTCCATAAACATAATTTTCACATAAATCCAAATCAACATGCTGCAAACCTGGAAAGAAATTTCTTAAGTGAAGAATTTTCATCCCTTTCTCACTCATGTGCCTGAGCCTATCATGCCACAATGTCATATCTGTTCTTGTGGAGGTTAAGGAATTAATAGAAATAGAAATACCTATTGTTCCTAGTTCCTTTTTGGAGAGAAGACCCTATTCTTCATCTGTTATAGTCATCAAATTATTTTATTTTTCACTCAATGGTAGGTATAGATCTTTCTGATACAGATAATTTTCCATCTACATCTTCGAGAGCTGGTAGTTTCGGTCATTAAATTTCTCGACCCTAAACCTACCATCTTCCTCCTTTTCTCCCACTCGAACCATGAACCCTTCTCCCCTGCGAGTTTATCAACCAATTACACCTTCATCTCTAATACCAGTTGTTATAAATTAATTAACGGAGTAATGAAATATAGAAAATATTGTGGAAATGCATACAAAGAAACACATAAACCAAGAGAGACATATATATACATGGTTCACCAAAATTGAGCTACGACCATGGAGAAATAATGACCCCTTCCTTTTGTATTATCCACCAAAATGAAGAGATACAACCTACAATGGATCTGTTGTAATTTCCTCTTCGCTCTCACACTATCTTATCTCTTTTTCTCATCATAATAATCATACACAACCACAATACAATTCCCTCATATAAATCAAGGGTTTACATCTAGGGAAAACAACCCTAAATTAACATAACTTATTGATCTGAGTTGACTCAATTCCCGAATTTAACCAAGATATTTTACTTTCGTGATGTTGTTAAAATTACATTTAAAAGAGCACAAAGGAACATATGTGCATGTTGTAAAGAAGAAGGAACATGACAAGAATCAGCAACATAAAACACAAGATGTTGATAACAGAGTTCATCCAGGAGCGACTACATCTCCGAGCCCCGGTGTCAAGATGGTGTAGGCCACTGCATTAAGTGCTGGAAAGGGTGATGATGTACATGCATGTTTTTTCTCTATCATACAAGGAATATGTCGTCACGCAGGAGTGGCTCCAAGAGATGTTCTGCTGCAGGAACTCTCATCCAAAAAAAGTACTCCTATCAACATGACATAATTTCATGTATGTTAATAATGATCATCCCGCCAACATGGCATCAAAGGGATCTCAATTCAAACATACACGACGACACATGAGTATCCCATCAACATGGCGACAAATGGATATAAAAAAAAAAACATGACAATAAGTACATCTCACATCAAGAACAAAACAAGATCCTACATCAAACATGAAACATGAATATTTTAGATTCCCCCTAGAATCCTCAAGGATCCCCTCCTCCAAGTCATCTGAATATATGCTGCTCAGATCAAAATTCTATCTGCGCCATCAAGATCCTTGCGAAATTTTGAGAAAAATGAGTATGAAGTTGGCTACATTCTGACTCTGGGAAAATTCAGCCTCTAAGGAATCTGGAAGATCCCCTCAAGATTCTTGAAGATTCTCCTCTGTTGGGAATCTAAAAATTTGTTTCTCAAAAGGCGAATCCAACATCGCGATTGCGTTCCCTGCGAAAATCGGAGAAGAATGACTGTAAACTTGATTAGATTCTGATAAAAACATTTTTTACCTCCCCGAAGAATCTTCGAGCATCAGAGAATATTTTGCCTTGAAATACATGCAATAATGGTTCTGCTTCAGCATTGCAAATCATGGTTCCATTTTATGGAAATTCGTTCACGGCACCTCTGTCCCATTAGCTTTCTCCCATTCGGTGCTTCGTTCTTCTCTTGTTCCATTCTACACTCCCCCATGCAATGGAAAAGAAGGGTTTTTAAATGTTTTCGGGCAGAGATATCAACAAAAAGGATGTTCTGGCACATTGGTGGTTGGGGAGTTTAGGAGGTGTAGAGGTCGGGGGATCAAAACTCGCCTCTCCCAACCTTGGTGCATGGTTAAGTTTTTGGTGTAACATTTTTGTTATTTTAAACATGGTTTTGGAGGGGGCGCATTACAACTAATCAAATGTTGGTACATGGTTTTGCATGTTGTAACCATTGTGTATGAGGGCACCCGGGAGGCGGGCCGGCCGCACCGGCCGGGTGAGTTCAAGCCTCGTCATCCTATTTTTAATGTTAACAAGTGATAAAAAAAGGGTGGGGCGTGGGCTGGGTCGACCGGAGCTGGCCCGCCCACCCCATATGTAATATAACGTGTTTTGGTTATGCGGTTGGGCCGGCGGGGGTCACGGCCTGTTGGCCCTTTTTAATAAAAATTTTAGTATTATGGTTTTTGATGGTGGCAAGGGTCATGGCCTACAACCTCATTTATATTATTTTTATAACAATAAGAACCCTTTTTTTATTTTTTCTAATATAAGGGATATTAGAAAAATTAAAGAGTCAACATTTTTGCTCGCTCTCGGGAGCTAGGTTCCATGTCCGGGACTTGATCAATTTGCAGGACCATTAAACGTGGCCCACATGGAAACTTTGACCAAAACTTTGACTGGCTCTTTCTCCCTCATACGAGCTTTGATTTGAGTGTCATTCGCACCGTTGGAATCAAAGAAGAAGTCCTAGAAAATCTGACTAATTTGAATTTTGACACTTTTTGAGTCCTCTAGGACTTCGGCATGTGTTTGGAGCCACCTAGATCACTTATACTGTCAAATCATTTGCCTCATGAATGACCCAAATTGACTACAAAATTTAAATATTTTACAATGTAAATTTTCATCTATTTTTAGCTTTGGGGGTGCTACCCCCAAACCACCGCCAAGGGGGCTCATAAAATCATCGTCACCCATCTTAGACCCCTTAACAATGATTAAATAGGTGGTATTAACATTGTGTTAGGAACAGGGATCCGGCGAGGGTAAAAAAAACCTCTAAACAATCAGGAAGGTAATCAGGCTCCACACCCAAATTTTCCACTTGGAGACTGGTTATGTAAACTCCATCATTGCCTCACTTGCTAGACAATGACTCCACTTAGACCTAGATGTTTTTTATCTTCACCATCATACTTGAAAACCAATGGAAACTGACCAAAATCTCAATTTTTCCCTAGTTACAACTTTTGTTAACATATCTACAAGATTATGGCTAGTGTGTATCTTTTCCAGCTTCAACTGTCCATCTTCCAACACTAACTATATGAAAGGTTACTTGAGTTGTATATGTTTAGTATTGGAATGAAATGTTGAGTTCTTTATAGGGTGAATGGCACTTTGGTTGTCACTGTATAACCTGCCCATCTCCTACTTCTTTCCCAATTCATCCATAAACCTTTGTAACCAAATCATTTCTTTACTAGCCTCTATAGTAGCAACATACTCTACTTTTGTTTTTGAAAGTGGAACAATGTTTTGAAATTTTGAAACCTAATTGAAGGTTGTTCCACCTACAGTAAACACATACCTTGTGGTTGTCCTCTTGTTATCTCTATCACCTGCCATATATGTATCAACATATCCCTGAAGAGCAGTGTTCGAACCACCAAATCATAATGCTTGATTTGTGGTACCTCTCAAATACCTGAGAATCCACTTCACATTCATCAAATTCTCTTTTCCTGGATTGTTCATATACTTTCTTACAACTCCCACTGCATGTGCAATATCAAGCCTTGTGGATACCATTGCATACATTAAGCTTCCAACGGCTAATGCATATGGAAATTTACACATATAATCCATCTCTTCCTGAGTCTTGGGACACATCTCTTTACCTAGTTTTAAATTACTAGCCAAAGGTTTACTAACTAGTTTTTCATTCTCCATATTAGATATTTCCAACACCTTTTCTATGTATTCACTTCAAGACAATGTTAATTTGTGATTTTTCCTGTCTCTAGTTATTCTCATACCAAGGATTTGTTTTGTAGCACCTAAATCCTTCATTGAAAATGAATTTTCCAATTTTCATTTGAGCGCATTTATTTCCATCATGTTAGACCCTACAACAAGCATGTCATCTACATACAATGGAAATATAATATAGTTGCCATCATTTTTCTTTTTAAGATAAACATAATGGTCAGAGTGACATTTAGTGTAACCTTGTTCAGGCCTAAACCTGTCAAATTTTACATACCATTTCCTTGGAGCTTTTTTTAAGCCATACAATTTCTTCTTCAATTTTCACACTAATTTTCACACTCATTTTTCATTCTCTTTGACCTCATACCCTTTTCGTTGTTGCATATATATTTCTTCTTTCAAATTCCCATGGAGGAAGGTTGTCTTTACATATAACTACTCAAGATGAAAATATTTTGCTGCCACTAGACTTAAAATAGTTCTAATTGAAGTCATTTTAGCAATAGGAGAGAAAATTTCGTCAAAGTCTATACCTTTCTTTTGTGAAAACCCCTTCACCACAAGTCTATCCTTATACCTCTGTTTACCTCCATCTACTTCCTTCAACCTGTAAACCCACTTATTTTGCAATGTTGTCTTACCTACAGGAAACTTGACTAAGTCCCAAGTCAGGTTATGCATTAAGGAGTCCATCTCTTCTTTCATGGCTTGCTCCCACTTCTTCATGGTTTCTACCTACATTTCTTCTTTATATTTTTCTGGTTCACCTTAATCAATCAACAACACATATTATAATGAAGGAGAGCATTGTTCAGGGGTTTTACTTATCCTGGTAGATCTTATAACACTACTTTTAGGTCTTTGAGGTTCTTATTGTTGTTCTGGTTGGTGTTGTTTTTGTGACTGTTAATCATTACGATTTTCAAGCACCTTTACTTTTCTTGTGATCTCATTAAGCATTGTGTATTCATTGTTTTCATTTTCCTATTTCTTTTCCTGCATCTAATCCTTATAAAATTCCTTTTCATTTAATATGGCATCTCTTTTCCTAATGATTTTGTGATTTTCATAGTCATATAAGTGATAACCAAAATCATTTATGGCATATCAAATAAAGGTCATTTCTTTGATTTTTCCTCAAGTTTTTTTCTATTTTCATTAATGATGTGGACAAAGGCTTCACAACCGAAAGTCTTTAAAAATGAGTAGTTTACCTTTTTACCTATCCATGTGTCCTATAAGATGCCACCGTCTAAGAAACTTGAGGGCCCTCTGTTTATTAGATAAACAAAAATATCTACAACGTTTTCCCAAAATTGTAAGGGAAATCATGCATGCAATCTCATGCACCTTGCACGCTCCATGACGCTCCTATTCATTCTTTCTAACACACCATTTTCCTGTGATGTTCCTTGAACTTTCTTCTTTTTTCAAATCCATGCTATGAACAGTAGTTATAAAACTCTTTGTTGCACTATTCACCTCCATTGTCTGATCTAAGACACTTCAACTTATTCCCTATCTAATTCTCAACCAAAGCTTTCCATCTCTTGAAAGTATTAAATACATCATATTTATTCCGAAGACAAAAAATCCAGGTTTTTCTAATTGCATCATCAATAAAACTAACATAATAACAAGAGCCACCAAGAGATAAAAACATGAGTAGGTCTGCATACATTTGTATGTACAACATCTATTTTTTCTCTCTTATTTTCCTTCCCAACTCTAAGAAATCTGACTCTCTTTTGTTTTCCATAAACACAATTTTCACAAAAAACCAAATCAACATACTTCAAACCTGGCAACAAATCTATTGAGTGAAGAATCTGCATCCCTTTCTCACTCATGTGTTTGAGCGTATGATGCCACAATGTCATATCTACTCTTGTGGAGATTAAATAATTAACAAAATTATAAATACCATTGCATAAATGCAACATACCAACCTTTCCTCCTTTTGCTATTACTAGGGCTCCTTTAGTGACCTTCCAAGTTTTTTCTGTGAATGTAATTACACAAACTTCACCACCTAACTTCCCTATTGAAATTAGATTTTCCTTTATATCTAGAGCATGCCTTACCTCTTTCAATAGTCATTGGTTTCTATTTTGTTTCTTTTTAAAAACCTTACCCATTCCAACTATTTTACAAGTTTTATCATCACCGAGACGAACCTATCCAAAATCTCCTTGAACATAGTCATGAACATGTTTCGTATGAGGTGTGGCATGGAATGATGCCCTTGAATCTACCACCCACACATAAATAATATTCTCTAATGAAATAATCAAAGCATATTCAAACACATCACCTGTCACATTTGATTCATGATTTTCTTTTGTTGTACATCTCCTTCTTTTCCCTTCTGATATTTGTAGTCTTTCTTTAGGTGTGATTTCTTCCCACATTTCTAGCACATTATCCCTGATTTGAATTTGGATCTGCCTTTTCTTGACTTCCTGCGATTTCCTAGGTTCCTTCCTCTTTCTATTTTTCTTCCCATAGCTTCTGCAGTTAAAGCATTACCTCATGTCTCATCGAAGCTTTTCCGTTGCATTTCCTCGCTAAGGATGGAACCAACAACATCATGAAATTTTAAAGTACTAGATCCAAAGATAAATTTACTTATAACGATAACTAAGTCATTTGAACTTTCTGGCAATGACCACATAGATAATAGAGCCCTAACTTCCTAATCAAAATTATCCCTACAGAACTTAACTGACAAGTAACCGTGTTCATTTAGATGATCAACAATAGATCCACCTTCAACATCTTCATATTAAATAGAAGGTTCATAATAAATACCCTATTTGATGCTGAAATTTTTTCATATAGTTTAGTCAATTCCATTATTAAACTTGGTATTGTAGTTTCCTTTGAAATGTTGAATGCCACCAATGTTTTCATACATAGTCGTATTGTTCCTAGTGCCTTTCTGTGAGAACCATTTTAGAAAAAAATGGAAATTGGCTAACCTTTTTTTGGAAAAACCATGGAAAATTAGCTCACTTGCGAATATTAGCCCTTAAAATTTTCCATTTATTAAAGAGAATCCAAATTAATCTATTTCAAATTACATATTATGATATTGTTGTCGAATTCTTGTTGGGTGGGGAATCAATATTCTTCAATTTCTTTTCCTTATTTAACATATTCATTGTCAATGAATTGATTACTCAAGTAGTTGCACAATTTTAACTAATAATCCTAATCATTAAAATACCATCAAGCTTGAACAGAAAACATAACATAATACATAGAGCTGTATGTGGAAACCTATTGGGAGAAAGCCACAAAATTCCTTTGTTTTTGTTAATAGAAGTAGGGACCAACCTACTCTTATAATTTTTGCAAGCACCAACTTGCAAGCATAGGCACCAACCTATTGGAGACACCAATCTCGTTTCAAATTTGTAGACACCAAACCAATATCTTTTCAAAGTTTTACCGTTACCCACCTACAAGCGACTTCAATCCCATTTCATATCTCTTTTTTGTACTTTATTTGTTGTTGATCCAATCCACCACTCTTCAATCATCTTCAGTGTTCTCCATATCTTCAATTTTAACCCGTTTCAACACCTTACCACTCTTTGTTATACACTCTGATCTCAAATAATCTAATTTTGATAGTCTTTCTGAAACACGCAGCTCTCTATTATCCTTCCATTCTCCAAACAACACTCTTCATCCAATCTCTCCTTCAAAATTCAATGCATTTAAATTTGTTACTATTTCCTGCCATGGTTTGGCATCCATAATTTAAATAAATACCATTATTTGGCCAACGGTATTATGTCTTGACTGCGTCAAAACCTGTCTTGCCAACAACACTCGCACTAATGCATGGCGACACTAGAGGAGAAGGTTCTGGACTCTCAGATGTTTCAATTTGTGGTGGCACCATACTTATAAAACTTCCTTCGTAAGGTTGCCTACCAACCGCTAATGCATCGAGCAAAGTTTCGATGGAGATCCGCTTAGGTTTACTTTTCTTCTTCAACTCTGCACCACTAAGTACTAGTTGATAATTGAAAATTTCAAAATTTATTGTAGGTGTAAACTACAAAATTTACATCCTTTGGCAAAAGCATTTTTCTCCATGGACCTGACATTGAAAGAAGATTGCATTTGGGGTTTAGCCTCTTCACATTTCTCAAGATTCTAATGTCCAGTTCACTATTTACTTCTTGCAAAAATGCTACTTCCATCTAATATAACCACTGAACATAATTAAACCATGGATGTGCCTTTATTTCATGGAAACCTTTTGTTCCAAATCTCTGCTCTACATTAAGATCTTTGGCCTTTGTTAACAACATTGCTTCTTTTGGAAATTTGAAGTAAGTTTTGGTTTTTTTTTTAATCTGACTAAAATATTTTATTGCTAATCAATATGATTCTAGGTTACAATAATATTTTGTTGATAACCAATATGATTCTAGATTACAATTGAGATACCCTAAGACAGTTTAACATCCCAAAACCATAATTGGGTACCAATTTGACCAAAAAAAACTTGAAAGATTTATCACCAATAAAACTTCATGTCCGTACAATTATGTGAAGTAGCAATTCCCATAATTACAAGTTGACATTGGCTCTTCAAAATAAAAAATGTTGCCCGCATAAATACAATCCAAATCTATGTTCTGTTTCTTTATACTATGACCTCGTCATTAAAGCATATACTATGACCTCGCCATTAAAGCATATGTATCTCCAGAGGCCTTCACGGCGCATCAAGATCAACGGTGGCAATCCATCCGTCCACACATGTTGGGGTTTAACCCCTGACATTAACGACAACATACGTTCAATAGTTATGAATGGAATTTCCAGGCTAAAGTCAACCTGTTAATTCGTTTAAACGTATTTGCACAGTAAAATAATTATACTATTAATACATATAAGAGATAGAGAATACATTAAAGTAAAAGACATTAAAATATAAATAGTATTATGAGGAATATATTAATTTAGAAAAAGTAATCATTAATATTAAAAATTAAAAAAAGTCTGATTTTTAATTCAATATTGGCGACTGAAAGAATTAATAATTTTCAAAATCAATTTATTTTCTTAAATTGTTTATATGAAATGATGGTAAAGCTAATATAGATAAATTAAAGAAAGGTTGAAAATTAAACTGAAATTATTTGTTATTTAAATTATATACATTATTAAACATTTTATTTTAAAGGGTTACTTAATCTTTGTGAAAATTTAAAATAGTTTTCTTAATAGTATTTTTTCTATTAATTTTCAGGGATAAAATTTGTGTAAAACAAACACACTAATTTTCAATGTAAATATCTGTAATTAATTTTTTTATAAATTTAAAATTATTTGGATATGTGATAAATTAAATTCTTATTTATATATATAAAATAAAAAATTTAAAAAACTTCATCTCAATTTTCAATAAATATTTTAAATTAAGATATACGACACTAAAACAAATGAAAACATAAAATACAACATTATATCTCCAAAAATGTCAATTAAGATATACAACACTAAAACAAATCAAAAATGTCAATGTGACAATATCTGCTATGTAATCCCAATATCAATTTACACATCTTCTTAACTTTGATGCCCAAAATAAACGATCAAAAGTAATTTGTCCATCTTACACCATTTTATTGTTTTCAAAATTAAAAAATTAAATTTTATTATTTTCAGAATTAAAATAAAAAATCATTTTTACGATACACTAAATTTCCCCCGTGAACAATAGAACATATTTCCCCCGTGAACAATAGAACATAATTGTCTGTCCTACGTCGGACAATAGAAACTAATGGTCTGTCTATAGCGAAATTTGATTGATAGTGATGATTGAACACACAAACTTGAATCTGCTACTGTAATTATAGTTATTTTTGCCAACAAATATTCCACCACTACCATGTGGTAACATCCTCCACACTTGCTGCCCTGAACGGTCACAAACACACACGTAATCATGAAAATGGGAAGAAGTGGTCCATTTCTCATTATCGTCGGTGGATTTGGAAGGATTAGACAGGAAACATCAGATGCTGAACTACGATGCTCAACCCACGGTGTAAAGTGCCTTCAATGGAAGTGTCAACCATGGGATTTCGCTGCCAGATGGTGCTAGAGATTCTTTTGCAGCAATTTCGATCCCGCTACGCTGTTTTCCTCCATTGTTTGAGAAATTATTGCCTACCCTTATCTGCTGTTTGCGAAGCTTCCCACTTCACCATCAAGATTTACATTGCCACTTGTGGCTAAATTTAGTTGTTGCCGCTGTCACAAAAGACATATTATTATGCCAAAAAAATTGTTATTCAATCTACTGCAACATCTGCTGATGATCAAGAAAGCTCAAACTTACGATCGACCCAGAAAGCAATTTTACGGAATTTGAATCACAGAAATGGAAAAATATAGAAAATCACGACCTCGAAAGCCTATGGTTTGAACCAACAATAAACCAATCCTATGATTTGAGCCAACAATATGCCAATTTACATGGACGAGGCGTGTTTTGAGACATATTTCTGTAATAAGCTAGTGGTGAGCGATTACATGCATTAAGCCACCTGCCCCACTGGTTTTCACAACACGCTATATTTCATAACATTAGAATAAGAATTATTAATGTTGTGAATATTATCTGTCTTATGCCGCATGGCTTCCTGGTAACTGTAAGTTTTGTTCAGTAATTGGAAATTTTTAAAAATAACAAAACACATTTCTTCAGTGCTCCCAAAAGAATTATTACGGAAAATTCAAACCTGAAATGTAATCCCGTTTCGAAAGAACTATGAATCTCACCAATAAAAATATAATTTGACAGTGAAGGGCTGATTAAGAGCACGAGAGACCTGACGTGTAATCATTTTGAAAGAACTCTGAATATCACAAACTAAAATATACAATATCTTTTATTGTGCAGGAAGAGTTGCAAGAGATGGCGCAAAAGCTCCATTCAGTCACCACAACTACAGTGTAAAAATAGTGTTTTACGTCTAGGGTTGGAACTTGGATTTTTACAGATTTATGCAGCACATTCAAACAACCATAAATTTCAAATGCCAATACCAGATTTATGATATTTGCTGCTGGTTTAATTGTTGGTTTTATGGTTGTCTTCTTTCTGCAGGTATACCATTGCATTGCAATCTTGTTATAATTATGGTTTCGAATTTTTTCACTTTCGAAATTATCATGTACATCTTTTTTCTTCAGTGAATTGAGTGATGGGTGAAGAAGTGGGATTGAAACTAGTGAAATGAATCACATAGCATCAATCATCACTTCCGGGGCTTGCACCCGGTAACTAGGACTACCCAAGAGGTCACCCATCCCAGAACTCCTCTGGCTCAAGCGCGCTTAACTGTGGAGTTTTCCCTACAATCAAGCCCACTTAGCTTGCTACTCCATTTGCAAAACCTTAGCAAGTATTGTGCCTCATGAACCATTCAATTAGAGATCCCTTGACTCTTTTTGAATTTAAGTATGGGGGATCGGTGAAGAAGTGGGATTGAAACTAGTGAAATGAATCACATAGCATCAATCATCACTTCCGGGGCTTGCACCCGGTAACCAGGACTACCCAAGAGGTCACCCATCCCAGAACTCCTCTGGCTCAAGCGCGCTTAACTGTGGAGTTTTCCCCACAATCAAGCCCACTTAGCTTGCTACCCCATTTGCAAAACCTTAGCAAGTATTGTGCCTCATGAACCATTCAATTAGAGATCCCTTGACTCTTTTTGAATTGAAGTATGGGGGTTTACTCACACAGGTGAAGAAGTGGGATTGAAACTAGTGAAATGAATCACATAGCATCAATCATATCATCACTTCCGGGGCTTGCACCTGGTAACCAGGACTTCCCAAGAGGTCACCCATCCCAGAACTCCTCTGGCTCAAGCGCGTTTAACTGTGGAGTTTTCCCCACAATCAAGCCCACTTAGCTTGCTACCCCATTTGCAAAACCTTAGCAAGTATTGTGCCTCATGAACCATTCAATTAGAGATCCCTTGACTTTTTTTGAATTTAAGTATGGGGGTTTACGCAGTGCATTATATTAGATACCATTTTGGGATTCAACTGCGTTAAGTAAGTCATTCATGTATGACCATTTCCATGAGAGGTAGTCGTAACTGACTAATTTCTCATGATTTTTGAATAGTTCACTTAGCACTCATTGCATCGAGTGATGCTCACAGGGGTGAAGAAGTGGGATTGAAACTAGTGAAATGAATCACATAGCATCAATCATCACTTCCGGGGCTTGCACCCGATAACCAGGACTTCCCAGGAGGTCACCCATCCTAGAACTCCTCTGGCTCAAGCGCGCTTAACTGTGGAGCTTTCCCCACAATCAAGCCCACTTAGCTTGCTACCCCATTTGCAAAACCTTAGCAAGTATTGTGCCTCATGAACCATTCAATTAGAGATCCCTTGACTCTTTTTGAATTCAAGTATGGGGGTTTACGCAGTGCATTATATTAGATATCATTTTGGGATTCAACTGCGTTAAGTAAGTCATTCATGTATGACCATTTCCATGAGAGGTAGTCGTAACTGAGTAATTTCTCATGATTTTTGAATAGTTCACTTAGCACTCATTGCATCGGGTGATGCTCACAGGGGTGAAGAAGTGGGATTGAAACTAGTGAAATGAATCACATAGCATCAATCATCACTTCCGGGGCTTGCACCCAGTAACCAGGACTTCCTAGCAGGTCACCCATCCCAGAACTCCTCTGGCTCAAGCGCGCTTAACTGTGGAGTTTTCCCCACAAAGTTCATATTTTATTTACTCAAATGTTAATTTGATTGAAAGGAGCATCAATTATTCCTTCCATTTCATTGAAAAGAGCATCAATACTTCTTCTTAACTACGAAGGATAAATTTAATTAAACAAAATTATATATCTATAAAAGTTATTTAGAAATTAAAAGATAATAATAAGAATATGTTTTTTTATAAATAATTAATTGCTAAATAAAATGTTTTTTTTTGTCTAAATTTTATTTGTATTTTTAATATTTTAAATTTATTATAACTATGTAGTTATAATTGTTATTATCAGAATGACTTTGAATTTTGTTATTAATAATATATTATTATAATTATTATTAATTTTTCTCTTTGGAAAAAAACGTAATTTCCATTAAGTGAGAAAATTACATGTTTTATATGCATGATGCATATTGTAAGAGGGGCATTTCCTGTTAGAAAAAAATATATAAGTTCTCCAGTATAGATCTAATTTTGATGCCTTGTGTCCATGCAGGGAGGCATCATTCTCAGATGTATTAAGCATAATGTTTTATAAAAAAAATAATAACTCTAGTCATGTAGAGTAACCGCATTGTTCTTGTTGTAAACAAAACATATGAATATTTATAGATGGAAACTAAGATGCAAAAATAAAAACATATGGTGATGCTCGCTGTGATCCTGCTACACATCTGTGTCCATAAAAGTTCAATGATAGTACTGATAATAGGCCTATTCCTTGTGTTCCTCAATCATCCAAGTGTCGGAAGGCCTGTTCGCACCTTTTTTGGATAATCTGTCAGCATCTACATTCCGTTCCCTGAAAATGTGATGGCATGCAAATGTGTCAAAAGATGTAATAAGTCAATGAGCCTCATCTAGTATATGTCTCAAAGTATACGTAGAACGTCTAGTTGTTTTGTTTAACCAGTCACTGATAACTTTTGAGTCCCCAAAGAGTTGTAGATCTATACAGTGGTTTTCCAAGGCAAATTGTATGAGGAATTTTGTAGTGGATAGTTCAGCAAAGTTATTCGTGCCCCATCCTAATCCCATTTATATATGCTAAGAGTGGGAAACAGTGAGATACAGAATGGCCCCTCCACCACACCCTCCCTCCTATGCAGAACTATCAAAGAAGGCTCTAGGTTTTGAATGATTTATGGTTTCAGGAACAATGGTTCGAGGTCGAGCCATTTCATCGTCATCATGGATGATAGAGTAATTGGTCAGAATACGAGAAGCAATGGAAGGCCAATGCAGAGAGGTGTTCTGGAATATGAACTTGTTGTGAGTGATCGAAAGGCCCCAGCTGATGAGAAGCGGGAGGTTCGTGATCTTTGTTGGGATAGCGCTTGACCACCATGATGACCAAGCCTCCTTTACAGTAATACCTTGCCACCTGATCGAAGATGGAACCACAATTAAGATCGATTGCCAGAGTTCTTGTGTGACCTGACACTCATTAATAGATGTGAGATAGATTCATTGTTACATTTGCAAAGGCAGCATGAAAAAGGGTCGTGCTGTGCTCGCTTGAGAAGGTTATCTCTTGTGGGAATTTTGTTTTTCAATATGGTTCACATGAGAAGTTTGTTCCTAGGGGGGGCCTTGAGATTCCACAAGTGCTTCCACCATGACACGATGGCTTGTGGACGACGAGCTTCGGCTATCACAAGGTATCCTTCCTTTGGGGTATATTTGCCAGCTTCGAGAGCACCCATATTACCTCATCTTCCCCTTCGCCAATCTGGATGTGAGCTTCAGTAAGAGCCCCAATGTATGCATTCCATTGCTTTGTCCATTGTTGTGGAATGTTTATTCTTTGGGCCGATTTCCAAGCTTGATGAAATAAAGTGGTGTGCTCGGGGTCCGCTATGCGGCCAATATGGGTAATGTTGATATCTCCGAGAAAAATCCTAAGTTCACTGGCAACCTGTGGGCATTCCCGCAACCAATCCATGGGTCCAGTCTAATCTTCACAACCAATCTAGACTAGATTTTCCAAGTGATGCCAGCTCTAATGATGTCTAGAGATTTAATTATAGCCTTCCATATGATTGATACCCCTAAGAGGTATCTTTGAGGTTGTTTTAGCCTATCCATCGAGTTTAGAGGGCTGATGTATTTTGATACAACCACCCTTGTCCATAGGTTGTTTGATGTAACAAGCTACCATCCAAGTTTCGCTGCCAGAGCAGAGGACAAATCCTCTAATTTATTGATGCCCCATCCTCCCCATTTCTTGGGAAAATTGAGTGCCTCCCACTTGACCCATGCAAAAATTTTCCCTGCCTGTTTTCCCTTCCAAAGGAATCTGTAGCATAAGGCCTAGATCCTGAAGAATATACCCCTAGGAATCCATGCCAATGACATCCAATACACCAGAGTGGCCTCCAAAACAACTTTAATGAGGATGAGTCTGCCTGCCCTAGATAGGTATTTGTAGTACCAAATATTGAGTCTTTTCTCCATCTTGGAAATAAGCCATGTCCAATTTGCTATTTTATACCCTAGAGGCTTCAACTTGTAACCTGAGTATCTAAGGCCATCCTCCAATATTAGTAAGGTGAACTGGAATCTTTGCAGCGCAAAATGTATTTCATATTGGGAACATCCAACCTCTGTTAGTGTGGACTTGTTGTAGTTTACAGTCACATCAGGGGTCGATTGGAACAGTGTGAATGTGTCCTTCATATTTGTCAAATCCCCTATGCTTCCATTGAGAAATATCAAAACATCATCCACAAATAGTAGATGAGTCAATATGCATCCTTTTGTGATTTTTATACCCTGCAATCTGCCCCTTCTAAACTCTTCTTTAACAAGCCTACTGAGCCCTTCCATGATTAGGAGAAAAAGTAGTGGAGATAGGGGGTAGCCCTGATGGAGGCCTCTTTCAAAATGAAAGAAGGGTGAAGCCACCCCATTGATCAGAACATTGAATGGTATGTTAGTGATGCAACTCATAATCCATTTAATGAAATCGAATAGAAACCCTAGGTGGGTTAGAAGCATTCTAATATACAACCAGTTGGCTCTATCAAACGATTTAGAGAGGTCGACCTTTAGAATCATACCTTTGATTTTCTTAGAGTGCCATGAGTGCAATACCTCCTGTGTTGTTCCCACTGCCTCATGGATCTATCGATCTTGTAGAAAGGCAAATTTCTCCTATGATATATGGGTGGATAGAATGGGCCTAATTCAATTGGATATGTTCTTAACCATGATCTTATAGATGCATTTTCATATTGATATAGGTCTATAGTCTTCGAAGGTGGATGGATTGTCAAACTTTGGAATGAGGGCGATGAATGTACAGTTGAAGGGTTCATACATCTTGCCATTTACTCTGGATTCTTCAATTAGCTTGAGGAGGTCTACCCCTAGAGTCTCAAAGAAAGCTAGGTAGAACTCGACTGACCATTCGTCCAACCCTAGACTCTTGTCCTTCTTGAATCATTTAAGAGTGGCTTCCAATTCTCATAGTGTGACTTCCTTAGGCAATTCCCTACCATCCTCCTACTCCACAAATCATGGGAAAATTCGGGCCACTTGTATGATTTCAGCGAGATGTACATTGGGGGGAGCCCTGTAGATTTGTTTGAAGGGTGAGGATGCCATTGATACCAGATGAGGGAAAGTGTTTACAAAGAGGCCTTGCTCATTCGAGAGCTTTCATATGGTATTAATAGATTTCTGGCCGTTTGCATACTTATGATAGAATTTTGTATTATCATCTCCCTCATGCAGCCATATAGTCGTACTTCTCAACCTCCACGCTGCTTCACGGTCCTTAAGAATTTTTCCTCTGATGGCATATAAGGTAGTGAGTTTGTCCCTGTGTTCATTCGATCTGTAAACCCCTCCTGAGCTATTTTCAAAGTCAGCAATTTCTCTTTCTGCATTCCTTAGGGATAGATCATCCTGTATTCTCTTGTTATGTGCCCATATTTTGGAGAGCCTCTTCATCTCTATTAGGTTGTGAGAAAAACCCTCAGCTATGTTCCCTCCAGCAACTGAGGCAAATAGGGGGTCCAATTGATCTTGGTGTTCCCAGGATTCAGAGTGACTTATGGAGAAATTTAAATCCCCTCCCATGATTAGGAACTCATTTTGAATTAAATCAGAGCTTAGGAAATGGTCCCTAAAGGTAGGCCTGTGTTGGCACTACCCATATACGTTGATGGTTCGCACCTCTATACCCAGATTAGTTGAAAACATGTATGCACCGATATACCCTGCACCTCCCCAACAATTACTAGGATTGATGGAACACTTATTGTACCCGAGGGAAATTCCCCTTGACCGACCATTAGCATCAAGGGAAATAATGGTTGAGCCAGGGAACATTGATTCAAGGAGATGAGTAATGGTTTTAGCTGATCCTAAGGTTTCTTGTAGGAAGATAACATCGACTGGAGCAACATAGATCAGTCTTCGAAGGGCTAGTTTTGTATTGGGCCTAGCTAACCCTCTCCAATTGAAAAAGACAATCTTCATTGGGAGGGGGGATTAGATAAGGGGTTCAATGCTCTAAGTGCCCTGTGGATGGTTGATTTCTTTTCAGAGGCAATCTCGTCTCCGGCCTAGATTTGTGCTTTTGAGAGGGAGGTGGGCCGACCCTTTAGAAGCTTAGGAGGGATGGGGGTTAAAACAAGGTCTAATCCAATATGATCAAAGACCTTTAATTTATGCTTAGCCTTAGATCGAGTCTGGTAGCGGGAGGAGGAAGGCCTTGCCTAAGGAATCGGGGTATTAAGGGGGGGTGAGATCCGGGAGTGATGGGGGAATGATAGATAAAGTTGAAGCGGGGGAGCTAAGGGAACATACCAGAGAGGTGGGGGGTAGTGAATTTTCACAAGTAAAAACATCACAAATAATCAAATGAGAAGGGTTAGGGGAAGAGTAAATCATACCCGAAGATAACCCAGCCTCAACAGCTACCCTTGCCCTAGTAAGAGGAGAAGAAGGAGGCCGAAGAGGAGGCCTACCGTGTTTCTTCGGGGTCTCCTTAGAGGGGGCCTTATCTGAAAGTGTCAGTTCTGCATGAGTCCCAAATTCACTGCCGGGGGGCTACTCACCTTGATCTTCTACAATCTTTGAAGGAATTTACCTCTCCTGCATCCCCTATTGATTTCTTGTTGTTAAGAGGGCAGTCCCTACAAAGATGGTCAACCTTGTGGAATCTTCTGCATCTGAAGGGAACCCCTTCATAGTCCAAATTTTATCTTTGAGAGAAATTCCTCCATTGAATTTTGATGTACTCTTGTAATCCATCGCTGATATCTAGGTGTACTAGTATTCTTGCATATGCCATATTGTCTATCGTGAGATAGGATTTATCGTGCTCCAAGTAAGTACCTAAGGTCTTCCCTATGCATTTGAAGATATCTTCAAACAAAAACTGTAGTGGTAGGCCAGGTAGTCGGACCCAAAGATGGCATGTTCCAAGTTGTTCCCATTCTAGATCGAAGAGGGGAGTCCACCTACGAAGGAGCACTGGTGCCTGTTCCAAATGCCAAACTGTTGAGAGTACCCAATTGGTATGCTCTACTCTGGCTAAACAAAGAGTGAACCATCCCCTAACAAAGGTTTGGACAAATGGTGGTTCAACCAGATGATGACCCTAGACCTCCATCGTCTACTAATTCAGCCTTGAGGCACTATAGAACCAGCTCCTGACTCTTCCCACCAATACTCTGTCAACAGTGTCCATGGTTTTTCTCTAATGAAAGTCCTCACCTAAACACAAGAAGGCCTTGATAGCCTTTGGTTTTAAAACCCTCTGGTTTTTTGCTTTTCAGGATCTTTCATCAAGTAAGGTATGTTGGGAGTCGCTCAGGGGAGGGTTTGTCACGGGAATAGGGATGTCCAAATGAGGCTCAGATGAGAAAACACTGGAGATGGGGGGGATCTCAGTAAAATTTCCATATGGGGAGCCGTGAAGGGAGGCATTGTATGATGCCCTTGTTAGATGGTGACAAGGTCCCTAGATTGAGAAACCAAGGGGACAGGAGAGCCGATAGAAGGTGGGAAAGAAGTGAGACCCGTTGAGGAGGTTCTGAAGCTAGGTTCTAGGGTTTGGTCCACAAAATTTAGGGTGGAAGGCAAAAATGGTTGAGTAGTGAGGTTTGGCAAGGAGGGGGAGACCTCTGAGAGGATAATCACTAAACATGAAGGTCTTGAGATCAAGGGCAGTGAAGAAACGATGTTAGAGAACTCGCAACCGTAGGTGAAGACACCTACTAGATTTACCTAGGGAGAAGTCCAATTGGAGGTACCCACTAATGGATCCTCCGAGTAGTTGAAAAGCTCCTCCATAACTGTTGCGAGTTTCCCGCACCAGCTGCCTCCAAGACCTAGGGATGCTTATCAATGTTGTGACTGGTAGCAGGCGGGGTAGAGTCGAGGAGAAAGAGGGTAAAAACCTAGGGAGTAAAAGTGAAAATTTAACTATGATGGCTCAAGGACAATGTGAAGTAAGAAACGATGTCGTCGTACAGGTGAGCTGGGAGGTGTAGGCACCAGAGTCCGGTGATGCTGCATGCTTCACTGTCCAATCAAAATCCTAACCCAAGTGTGTTCTCCGTTCCATCTCCTCTGACTCCATCGCCTTATAATTATTATTATTAAAATGATTTTGAATTTTGTTATTAATGTGAACTTATTTCTTATTTATCTTATTATCTTTATTAATAACTAAATATTCTTATGGCATTCTTTATATCTCACAATCTTTTCTATACTATCCCTAAGAAGAACCAATCTAAATATGCAGGTCAGAACTAGTTCAATGCATTGCATAGCACCTACGAGAAAAGGGATCGTAACAACCTGATAGGAGATGAAGTAGGAGAAGATGAAATGAACCCAACATACAAAGAATACGATGAGAGGGACATAGGTTACACCAATAGAGGAAAGGAGAATTTGTAAGAGGATACAGAAATGGAAAAAATAGAGACAAAGGAAAACGTCATAGAGGAAGCTCTGGAGGGGGTAGACTTAGCAACAATAGTAGAGGAATGGAAACAAAATGGAATAAATGCCATATCAGAACACCAGATAGAAAAAATTGAAGGCACTTATCTCCTCGAGGAAGATTTAAAACTCAAAGCTCACCATCCAGCACAAGAAAGAGGAGGACTCAACCTCAAAGGCTCAAGCAAAAAACGAGGTCGAAAGACTACCAGTCAGCTCCTCCAAGAACTAGGCACCAAATTAATCAATGAAGGAAAGGTAATAGATCTGGCTCTAAACCCATCTCCATGTCAATGAATTTCATTTCTTGGAATATTAGAGGAATGAATAGTCTTGGGAAGAAAAGAATCTTAAAAAAGAGAATCATGTTTCATCATCCTGAAATCCTTCTAATTCAAGAAACTAAACTAGATTCGGCTTACCCCCATCTCCTTCTCAACTCTTTTCTTAAGCCATACACCTCCTTAGCCAACTTGGCTACGGTTTTGGTGAGGGGTATAATGACCTTTCGGAAAAACTCCAATTTCAACCTCATATCCTCTCTGTCCAGTCATCATTCCATAGCAGTGATCGTGAGAATCATAGGCACCAACGAGAGTATTTTCAAAACTAATATTTATGCCCCGCAAAAGGTGACAAACCGAATTAAAATGCTCCAAACCATCTCCAATCTCCTAGATCCTTTACACCTTCCTGTCAAAATCATAGCAGGTGATTTTAATATGATAAGAATTTTTTTTGAGAAGAAAGGAGGTATCCGGATGCTAGATAAGGACTGAGAGGCTTTCCTAACCACCATTTAAAACCTCAACCTCATCGACATTCCAACCAGCAATGGCATTTTTACCTTCAATAACAAAAGAGGAGGAGACCGTCTAATTGCCTCCCGTTTAGACCACTTCCTTTTATCTAAGGTAACTTATCTTACCTCCTGGAAAATAGAAGCAAGAATCCTACCGCAAGTAGGATCATATCACTCGCCAATCTCTCTCAAGATTCACCCGAACTTCATGGAAAAAATGAAACAATGGTGGACTTACCATCCCATCATAATTGGAAACAAAATGTACACGTTCCAACAAAAGTTAAAACTTATCAAAAAGGAAATCAAAAAATCGAACAAAGAAACATTCAGCAACATCATCACAGACAAAAAAATTCGAAATATCAATTGGAACTTCTCCAAAAAAAACATAATTGAAGAAGGGCTAACTATGAATGGTAAGAAAGAGGAACAAAGATTACAACAAAGCTGGGAGGAAAGATCTATCTAGGAAGAAAAGTTTTGGCAACAAAAATCCAGAATCAATTGGCTGAAATGTGGGGAAAGGAATACTGCATTTTTCCATAAAACAATGATACAGCATAGGAGAAACAACAAAATCCTGCCTTTGAAGAACCAATATGGTCATCTCATTCATTCTCAAGAGGAGTTGAAATCAGAGCTCAATCATTATTTTAGCTCTGTTCTTAAAGAGTCAAGGAATGACCAAGATTAGGACATTAAAAAAATCACCAAGCATATCCCAAAAAACCTCACAGAGGAGCATAACAATATGCTCATTAGGAAAGTCTCCCTCCAGGAAGTGGAAGATGTGGTCATGGGAATGCCTGATGGCAAAGCCCCAGGGCCGAATGGTTTCATTATCAATTTCTACAAAGCTTGCTGGCCCATCCTCAAATTGGATGTGCATGCCCTTGTGGAAGAATCTCACATTTAGAAGTTTGTCCTTAAATCCCTTAACTCCACTTTCATGACTTTGATACCCAAGGGAAATTCTGTTGATTCCCCTGACAAATTTAGGCCCATATCCCTCTTCGATTTCATTTACAAAATCATCTCCAAAGTCCTCGCCAATTGGATAAAATTCATCCTTCCTCTCCTTATCTCCCATCAACAGTCTGGCTATGTGGAAGGAAGGAAAATCATGGATAATATCATCCTTTCTCATGAGCTTATCCACTCTCTCAAAACCCAAAAAAAACCTGGTATGATGATTCAGCTAGATATGTCCAAAGCCTTTGACAAAATTAGCTGGGATTATATGAGATAGGTCCTAGGAGCATTTGGGTTCCACAAAGACAACATCAAGTGGATCATGGCTATGGTGTCAGAATCTTTATTCTCCATCCTCGTGCATGGTTCCCCTTCATAACCCTTTATTCCTTCTAGGGGTATCAGTCAAGGGGATCCTATCTCTCCCTTCCTCTTTGTCTCTATGGCTGAAGGGCTAAGCCGCTCAATCTCTGCTACCTTAAAAGCTAATAAACTAAATGATCTCCAACCTCATGCCTCTACTCCCCCCTCCATGCACCAGTAATTTATGGATGACACCCTTCTTATGGGGCTCCCAACTATCAAAGAAGCTTCCTCTTTCATGTCCATTTTTTCAGACTTCTCTGCTGCCTCTAGTACCTCTATCAACCCTGAGAAATCCAAGTTGTTCTTCTATAACACCCAACTTCCCATCTGCAGGAACATTTCCAGACTCCTAGTCATTCCCATCAGTTCCCTTCGCTCCACTTACCTTGCAGTCCCCTTACAAACAGGCCACTCTCCTGGGCCACTTGGGATGATCTGGTCAATAAATTGGAGAAAAGAATTTCCAATTGGAACTTCATATCTCTCAATCTAGCATGTCATATTATCATGGTCAAATCTATTTTATAGGGCATCCCACTCTACTTATACTCGGCTTTAGCATCCCCAAAAGTGATTTCAAACAAAATTAAAAACCTACAGAGGAACATCTTATGGAGAGGTGCAAAGGTAAAAAAGAAATGGGCTCTGGAGGCATGGGAAAAAACTTGCAAGCCCAAAAAATTTGTTGCCTCAATCTTAAAGACATAGACCTCTTGGGAAAGGCCCTGGGAACCAAAAACTTATGGAGATGGATTACAAACCCCAACTCCCCTCAGGGAATCCTATGGAAATTAAAGTATAACCCCTCCCTCTCATAAGATAAAATTATTAGGCTCAATGAAAATATCAAAGCTTCAGTCATTTGGAACCAAGCATGGGAGAACAAAGATATCATTCAAAATCATAGTTTCTAGGAAATAGGAAATGGAAACAAGGCTCTTTTCTGGGAGGACGCCTAGCAACATAGGTCAGAACTTGGTCAAGATCATTATCACCAAAACAAGGCTGATATGAAAAATAGATGGAAGATCAAAGTCAACCATCACTAGAAAACGAGTGATGAAGAGGACATATGGAGAATCTAGATGGATCAAGAGGAATGGTCTCCCCATATGAATCATCCCCAAGCTTGGTTGGACCTCTCATCAAAACTTCAAAAAAGACAAATCCTACTTGAATATAACAAGGATCATATTAGATGGGGGGGGAGGGGGGTGGGGGGCGGAATTTAGCACGACATTTCAATTTAAAAGAAGCCTACAAATACATTTCCAAGATAGATCAAGTTCAACCAGACCTGAAGTGGAACTCAATCTAGGACAGCAAGCATTGGCTAAAAATATATATCTTTCTATGGTTGTTCATGCATAGAAATATTTTAATGTGGAACAACCTAAGAAGAAAAGGGTTCATCAGTCCCTCGAGATGCCTTCTCTACCACCAATAAGAAGAAACCCCAATTCACCTGTTGAATGTATTCCCATACGCGTCCAAATTATCGTATTGTATTTTATTGGTTTTCAATAGCTCAGATCAGGATCACTCATCCATTGAAAGCACCATCCTAAACTAGAGAAATGTTTTCTCCTCACATTCTTTGGTCAATCATGCATGGAATCTAATACTTGGTCTGGTCTGCTGGGCATTGTGGAAGGAGTGCAATGCAATAATATTTCATGTCATCTCCATCCAAAAGGAAATCATAACCGCGAAGATCAAAAGAGCAATTCGGGAAACTATGATCTCTCTACCTACTCAGACTTCCAAAGCCCCTCCCACTATCTTCAAAGAGAGAATTCTCTCAATGATGGATATCCTTTAGATCAAGGTTCACGAAGTCACCACCCTATCCAGGCATGAAAAAAAATATATATGGATGCTGCCAGAGCAGGGGAATTTCAATCTCAACTACGATGGTGCTACTAAAGGTAATCTTGTCCAAGCTGGTTTTTTAGGAGTCTTTAGAAACACAAAAGGAGAAATAATCTAGATGTATGAGGGCAATATAGGTTCAACCACAAACAATGTTGCAGAACTTGATGCCCTATAAAATGGCTTCACCAGAGCGCACAACCTAAAGCTCAGTCCTCTGATTGTAGAAGGAGATTCCATGTTGGCCACTCAGATTGGAAAAAAACTTCAGCAGGATATCGAGGTGGACAAAATCTCGAAAAACTGACGCCTAAGCAAAATAAACAGTGGATTAAGCAGAGGATTAATAACGTGGAATGCCTCCACTTTCAAGAAATCAAAAGGAAGGGCAATAAACTCATGGACAGATTGGCGAATGAGGGTACTGTTGAGATCCTATGCCTGAATTCTCAAGCTTTGCAGGATTTGGAGGACAGTGAACTCTGTGATCACTACGCATCAATCAATGTCGAAGATAACCACTCCATTGAACAATAATTTTTCGCATACCTTTCATCATTTCAAGGTTGATTCTCTATTCTGTAGGAAGGAACGAAGTGTGGCGCACGTGCCTAGACTCATCCTTAGCTTGTCTAATTCAAGAGCCCTCATTGCTACCTCCCCACTCCCTTCTGCGGTCGCTACCTCCCTGTCACAACCTCTTCGCTTGGTTATTTTTCTGACGCCTCACTTTAGATATTCGCATGCTTCCCCTTCCTACCCCTATTCCCTACTCCTGGCCTCCCTCCATCCGCCCGCCTCTACATATCTCCCCCTCCCCCTTATCCCCCTCATTCTCCTCTCTACCCTCATCCCTTTCCATTGGTCCTTCACTCCTTGGTTCCTCTCTCTCCCAAGCCCTTTTTCTCCTCTCATGGCCTCGAAGAAATTCTCTACCCTTGGTTCTAGTCAAGGAGGTGCACGTAGTCCTGCTGCCTCTCGTTGGCAATCTTTGGGTACGCCCCCCACCACTCATGCAAAGACCTCCGTAAGACATGCAACTCTGTGCTACGTGACGACGGTTAATCCTGAAAATCAACAATAGATTGCCAATTTGGAATCCCAAGCAACTGATATTCAAAGAGAGATCACAATTGAGGATTTCGGTGCTGACTTTGCCTAGATTCCGGATCTAGCCCTCACTCGAGCATGTGAAAACCTCTTCGTGAAAACTATCAGAAAATGGTGGCAAATGAGGACCATCATGGGGCTTGCGATGTAGGAACATGACAAACACACAAAGGCACTCGAAACAAAGATTGATAGTCTGACTGAGATGTTTGTGATGTATGCCAAAGCCATCCACCACTGTTGATTCATAACTTGGGACAAACTGCAATAGACTGTTATCAGGAAGAAGTCGATGAAGAAGGTCCATTCAACTACTGAAGGATCCCCAAGCATTAAGAAATAGGTTTTTGGGGCCCCTACCAGTCACCCAAACACCGACACATAGTAGGAGGGGACCTCCCAAGAGAATCCCTTTCGTCTGGACGAAGATCTGGTAACCACGGACTAGGATTGACTTCGACAACCTCATTTTTGTCTCTCTTCCTCCGCAGAGGTCTATCTGTCGTGGAGAAAATCGACTCTCACCTTCTTTGCCTCACTATGGCTTTCTTCTTCTCTCTATGTTTCTATTCTCTCATTTTCTAGAATGTGGTAAAGAGGGTTCTACTCTATTTCCACCTATGAACTCAGAACCCATTTTTTCCAAGGCTACATTGTAAAAAAGACAAAACCATGGCCATTTTAGGGATTTCTGTTGCGTCTTGTGTTAGGCTCTCCCTCCCACACAACCCAAAAAATGTAATTTTTCAGTTCCTACAATAATATATTTTATCTTATTCACAAAAAATATTATTATCTTGGATTTATAATACCTTTGGGTTCAATCATGGTCAACCATGCTCACATTGTGACAAAGAGTACCTCTTGGTCCAATGTCACATTGTCACAACCATGGTCATTCATGGTGAACCATGGTCCAGCGTCACATTGTGACAAATATTGTCTCAATATGGAGATCAACCATGGTCAACGATGGTCATTCATTGTCTAACGTCGCATTTTGACAAACATTGTCTCAATATGAAAATCAATCATGGCCAACCATATTCCAACGTCGCATTGTGACAAATATTTATCTTAGGGTTTATAATATTTATCTTAGGGTTTATATTCCTTGGGTTTATAATATTTATCCCTTGGGTTTAATATTATTCTCTTGGGATTATAATCCCTTGGGTTTATTATTGCCTTGGGGCTATAATAGTTATATTGGGTTTTATATAGCTTAGGTTTATAATATTAATCCCTTGGTTTTAATATCATTTTGTTGTATTTATATTATCAAACTGTTGAGATTTTAATCCCTTAGGTTTTTAGTATTATTTCTGTAATGCCCCACTTAAATCTTATCCTACAAATTGTGCTAATATTTACATTATCTGAAAATATTGAGGAATATTGGTCTAAAATAAATTTATGATTTCCATTATTCAAATTCCCCACTTACCTTCTCAATTTGAATATTGTGTAGGATATGGTCTCCTTCCATTAATTCAAAATATATTTATTCATTCACACACCCCAATGTACCCTCACATTTAATAAGGAGAATACAAAGTCCTCTCCATCTTATCATCAATATATATTTATTCATTTCACATTCCCCAATGTACCCTCACAATTACTAAGGAGGAGACATGGTCCTCCCCATGTAATTACACTTCACATTCCCAAATGTACTTCCCCATTAAATTCTCAATTTTAAATTCATATCACAATTCCAAATGTACTCTAGCTTGGAAGAGAAGTCAACCACTTCACATTCCCAAATGTACTTCCCCATTAAATTCTCAATTTTAAATTCATATCACAATTCCAAATGTACTCTAGCTTGGAAGAGAAGTCAACCAAGGATGGGTGAGAGTTAATGACATTTAATGAGAGGTGGTTGAGGAAAGAGGGTATAAAAGGGAAGGGGGAAGGAAGAAGAGGGGGGGGGGGGTTGGAGTTTTGCTTAGGATTGTGGGGGTTGGTTGTGATTGTTTGGCCTTGTTGTGATTTTGGGAGACCTTGGAAACCTTTGGAGGTTTCTTGGGTTTGAGAGGAGAAAAGTATCATTACCTAGTTTTGCACATTCTTTTGAGGACACACTATATCTGGTTGGACTTGGGCACGGAGGGCTAGGGAACCTGTGGAGGTTTCCTGGGCTAGGAATTTATTTCCTAGTTGGCTGGGAGGTAAATCCGGTTGGGTCGTCCAGAAGGAGCGTGCAGCAGGAGCTATTAGACAAAGGTATCGTCATCAACCGCCAGAACAGGTATTTTTCCATGGACTACTCTTGTTAAGTTGATATCAATGGAATGGTCACCTTAATTTATGTTGCTTATGATAAAATGATTAAATGTTAAATGTTTAAAGCTATGTGAAAAGGTGAGCAAGCTCCTTTGTTATTTATAAATAAAAAAAAATAGATATGTTAGTGCATAACGAAATAAAGGCTCTAATAATAGGATTCAGGTTCTTACACATGGTATCAGAGCCAAGTTACAAACCCTTTGGGATCTTATAGGCCCTACAACTACTTTGTGTTTTCTATCCTCTTGGATATAGGATCTAAAAAAAAAAATATT
This sequence comes from Pinus tabuliformis, assembly GCA_031772625.1. Lineage (NCBI taxonomy): Eukaryota > Viridiplantae > Streptophyta > Pinopsida > Pinales > Pinaceae > Pinus > Pinus tabuliformis. The sequence continues at coordinate 746,167,437 of CM062818.1, forward strand.
GCAGGCTTCTTCATCGCTAACTTAATTATTGATGATAGTTGCTAACTATATATCTTATCTTTGTTTGACTTGTCTATTGGAGTTAGTTACTTGAGAATATTACATTATTGTTTTCCTTAAGTATTTTGTTTTCATCGCTTGGAGGAAATTGTGAATCTCAAAAAACGTATTGCTACTTTTAGTAAGCTAGTTGTTGGGAATGTTACTGTTATTCCTTAGAGGATGAGAGGATTTAGGAAAACAAATATTTGTTTATTGTAGGAGACCAAGCTCAAACCTATGTAAGGTTTTACTCTCTCAATTGTAAAGTGTGAGTGAAATAACTCCCAAGCATTGTTATATAATTGTCTTATCTTTTGTAAGTTTTGTGGAATAGGAATATATCATCAATCTTGTTGAAATGTGGTAAATATTCTTGGAGCATATAATTGAGTCTTTGTTGTAAGTTTGGATTGTCAAAGTGGATTTGGGTGTCATAGTGGAGTGGTATCACTACAATGGAGGGGGTAAATTTATTTATTAGATTGTTTAATGTGAGATAATCCTCTTTCTCTATTGTTTCTTGTGAAAAAGGCAACATATACTCCACTTTAGGCAAATAACACTCCCTAATCAACTTGGATTGGTATGATTCTTGAAAACCTCTCCCTTCCTAATTTTGTGATACTTGGCTTCCCAAATCTAAGACTTCTTGGATCTTGTTTTGAGGACCATTTTTGTCCATTAATTTTCAATTTTTCCTGTCTCTACTTATTCTCATACCAAGGATTTGTTTTGTAGGACCCAAATCCTTCAGTGCAAATGAATATGCCAATTTTCCTTTCAACACATTTATTTCTTGCATGTTAGACCCTATAACAAGCACGTTATCTACATACAATAGCAATATAATATAACTGCCATCATTTTTCTTTTTAAGATAAACATAATGGTCAGAGTGACATTTAGTATAAACTTATTCATACATAAACCTGTCAAATTTTAGCTACCACTGCCTTGGAGCCTGTTTTAAGCCATACAAGCTCTTATTCAATTCACACACTAATTTCTCCTTCCCTTTGACCTCATACCCTTGTGGCTTATGAATATATATTTCTTCCTCCAAATCCCCATGGAGAAAGGTTGTCTTTACATCTAATTGCTCAAGATACAAATCTGTTGCTGCCACTAGACTTAAAATAGTTTGGATTGAAGTCATTATAACAACAAGAGAGAAAATTTCATCAAAGTATATACCTTTATTTTGTGTAAACCCCTTCACCAGAAGTCTAGCCTTATATTTACCTCCATCTTTTTCCTTGAACCTGTAAACCCATTTATTCTACAATGTTATTTTACCTGCAGGAAACTTGACTAAGTCCCAAGTCTGGATATGCATTAAGGAAATCATCTCTTCCTCCATGGCTTGCTCCCACTTCTTCGTGGTTTCCACATGCATTGCTTCTTCTATTTATCCTGGTAGATCTTCTAACACCTAATTTAGGTGTTTGAAGTGTATGTTGTTATTGTTGTGGCTCCTAATCATTATGATTTTCAGGCACCTTTATTTTTTTTGTGATCTCATTAAGCACAATGTATTCTTTGTTTTCCTTTTCTTATTTCTTTTCCTGTATCTGATCCTTATACAAGATTTTTTCATTGAATATGACATATTTGCTCCTTATGATTTTGTTATTTTCATAATCATATAAGTAATAACCAAAATCATTTACGCCATATTTAATCACAACCGAAAGTCTTTAAAAATGACTAGTTTACCTTTTTACCTATCCATGACTCCTCTGGAATGCCACCATACAAGGAACTTGAATGCCCTTTTTTTTATTATATAAACAATCGTATCTATAGCATCCACCCAAAATTGTAAGTGCAATCTCATGCACCTTGCATGCTCCATGATTGTCTTGTTCATCCTTTCTGACACACCGTTTTCATGTGTTATTCCTGGAACTGTGTTCTCTCTACAAATTCCATGCTTTGAACAATAATTATCAAACTCTCTGAATATAATAAATCCAGGGTTTTCTAGTTGCATCATAAATAAAAGTAATATAATAGCCAGAGCCACACATAAATGATACCTAAGCAGGTCCCCATACATATGTATGCACAAGCTCTAATTTTTCGCTCTTATTTTCCATCCCATCTCTAAGAAATCTGAATCTCTTTTGCTTTCCATAAACATAATTTTCACAGAAATCCAAATCAACATGCTGCAAACCTGGCAACAAATTTCTTAAGTGAAGAATTTTCATCCCTTTCTCACTCATGTGCCTGAGCCTATGATGCCACAATGTCATATCTGTTCTTGTGGAGGTTAAAGCATTAATAGAAATAGAAATACCTATTGTTCCTAGTTCCTTTCTAGAGAGAAGACCCTATTCTTCATCTGTTATAGTCATCAAATTATTTTATTTTTCACTCAATGGTAGGTATAGATCTTTCTGATATAGATAATTTTCCATCTACATCTTCGAGAGCTGGTAGTTTTGGTCATTAAATTTCTCGACCCTAAACCTACCATCTTCCTCCTTTGCTCCCACTTGAACCATGAACCCTTCTCTCCTGCGAGTTTATCAACCAATTACACCTTCATCTCTAATACCAGTTGTTATAAATTAATTAATGGAGTAATGAAATATAGAAAATATTGTGGAAATGCATACAAAGAAACACATAAACCAAGAGAGACATATATATACATGGTTCACCAAAATTGAGCTACGTCCATGGAGAAATAACGACCCCTTCCTTTTGTATTATCCACCAAAATGAAGAGATACAACCTACAACGGATATGTTGTAATTTCCTCTTCGCTCTCACACTATCTTCTCTCTTTTTCTCATCATAATAATCATACACAACCACAATACAATTCCCTCATATAAATCAAGGGTTTACATCTAGGGAAAACAACCCTAAATTAACATAACTTATTGATCTGAGTTGACTCAATTCCCGAATTTAACCAAGATATTTTACTTTCGTGATGTTGTTAAAATTACATTTAAAAGAGCACAAAGGAACATATGTGCATGTTGTAAAGAAGAAGGAACATGACAAGAATCAGCAACATAAAACACAAGATGTTGATAACAGAGTTCATCCAGGAGCGACTACATCTCCGAGCCCCGGTGTCAAGATGGTGTAGGCCACTGCATTAAGTGCTGGAAAGGGTGATGATGTACATGCATGTGTTTTCTCTATCATACAAGGAATATGCCCTCATGCAGGAGTGGCTCTAAGAGATGTTCTGTTGCAGGAACTCTCATCCAAAAAAAGTACTCCTATCAACATGACATAATTTCATGTATGTTAATAATGATCATCCCGCCAACATGGCATCAAAGGGATCTCAATTCAAACATACACGACGACACATGAGTATCCCATCAACATGGCGACAAATGGATATAAAAGAAAACATGACAATAAGTACATCTCACATCAAGAACAAAACAAGATCCCACATCAAACATGAAACATGAATATTTTAGATTCCCCCTAGAATCCTCAAGGATCCCCTCCTCCAAGTCATCTGAATATATGCTGCTCAGATCAAAATTCTATCTGCGCCATCAAGATCCTTGCGAAATTTTGAGAAAAATGAGTATGAAGTTGGCTACATTCTGACTCTGGGAAAATTCAGCCTCTAAGGAATCTAGAAGATCCCCTCAAGATTCTTGAAGATTCTCCTCTGTTGGGAATCTAAAAATCTGTTGCTCAAAAGGCGAATCCAACATCGCGTTTGCGTTCCCTGCGAAAATCGGAGAAAAATGACTGTAAACTTGATTACATTCTGATAAAAACATTTTTTACCTCCCTGAAGAATATTCGAGCATCAGAGAATATTTTGCCTCGAAATACATGCAATAATGGTTCTGCTTCAGCATTGCAAATCATGGTTCCATTTTATGGAAATTCGTTCACGGCACCTCCGTCCCATTAGCTTTCTCCCATTCGGTGCTTCGTTCTTCTCTTGTTCCATTCTACACTCCCCCATGCAATGGAAAAGAAGGGTTTTTAAATGTTTTCGGGTAGAGATATCAACAAAAAGGATGTTTTGGCACGTTGGTGGTTGGGGAGTTTAGGAGGTGCAGAGGTCGGGGGATCAAAACTCGCCTCTCCCAACCTTGGTGCATGGTTAAGTTTTTGGTGTAACATTTTTGTTATTTTAAACATGGTTTTGGAGGGGGCACATTACAACTAATCAAATGTTGGTACATGGTTTTGCATGTTGTAACCATTGTGTATGAGGGCGCCTGGGAGGCGGGCCGGCGGCACCGGCCGGGTGAGTTCAAGCCTCGTCATCCTATTTTTAATGTTAACACGTGATAAAAAAAGGGTGGGGCGTGGGCTGGGTCGATCGGAGGTGGCCCACCCACCCCATATGTAATATAACACGTTTTGGTTATGCGGTTGGGCCGGTGGGGGTCACGGCCTGTTGGCCCTTTTTAATAAAAATTTTAATATTATGGTTTTTGATGGTGGCATGGGTCATGGCCCGCAACCTCATTTATATTATTTTTATAACAATAAGAACCCTTTTTTTATTTTTTCTAATATAAGGGATATTAGAAAAATTAAAGAGTCAACATTTTTGCTCGCTCTCGGGAGCTAGGTTCCATGTCCGGGACTCGATCAATTTGCAGGACCATTAAACGTGGCCCACATGGAAACTTTGACCAAAACTTTGACTGGCTCTTTCTCCCTCGTACGAGCTTTGATTTGAGTGTCATTCGCACCGTTGGAATCAAAGAAGAAGTCCTAGAAAATCTGACCAATTTGAATTTTGACACTTTTTGAGTCCTCTAGGACTTCGGCATGTGTTTGGAGCCACCTAGATCACTTATACCGTCAAATAATTTGCCTCATGAATGACCCAAATTGACTAGAAAATTTAAATATTTTACAATGTAAATTTTCATCTATTTTTAGCTTCGGGGGTGCTACCCCCAAACCACCACCAAGGGGGCTCATAAAATCATCGTCACCCATCTTAGACCCCTTAACAATGATTAAATAGGTGGTATTAACATTGTGTTAGGAAGAGGGATCCGGCGAGGGTAAAAAAAACCTCTAAACAATCAGGAAGGTAATCAGGCTCCACACCCAATAATTTCCCACTTGGAGACTGGTTATGTAAACTCCATCATTGCTTCACTTGCTAGACAATGACTCCACTTAGACCCAGATGTTTTTTATCTTCACCATCATACTTGAAAACCAATGGAAACTGACCAAAATCTCAATTTCTCCCTAGTTACAACTTTTGTTAAGATATCTACAAGATTATGGCTAGTGTGTATCTTTTCCAGCTTCAACTGTCCATCTTCCAACACTAACTATATGAAAGGTTACTTGAGTTGTATATGTTTAGTATTGGAATGAAATGTTGAGTTCTTTATAGGGTGAATGGCACTTTGGTTGTCACTGTATAACCTGCCCATCTCCTACTTCTTTCCCAATTCATCCATAAACCTTTGTAACCAAATCATTTCTTTACTAGCCTCTATAGTAGCAACATACTCTACTTTTGTTTTTGAAAGTGGAACAATGTTTTGAAATTTTGAAACCTAATTGAAGGTTGTTCCACCTACGGTAAACACATACCTTGTGGTTGTCCTCTTGTTATCTCTATCACCTGCCATATATGTATCAACATATCCCTGAAGAGCAATGTTCGAACCACCAAATCATAATGCTTGATTTGTGGTACCTCTCAAATACCTGAGAAACCACTTCACTTTCATCAAATTCTCTTTTCCTGGATTGTTCATATACTTTCTTACAACTCCCACTGCATGTGCAATATCAAGCCTTGTGGATACCATTGCATACATTAAGCTTCCAACGGCTAATGCATATGGAAATTTACACATATAATCCATCTCTTCCTGAGTCTTGGGACACATCTCTTTACCTAGTTTTAAATGACTAGCCAAAGGTTTACTAACTAGTTTTTCATTCTCCATATTAGATATTTCCAACACCTTTTCTATGTATTCACTTCGAGACAATGTTAATTTGCGATTTTTCCTGTCTCTAGTTATTCTCATACCAAGGATTTGTTTTGTAGCACCTAAATCCTTCACTGAAAATGAATTTTCCAATTTTCATTTGAGCGCATTTATTTCCATCATGTTAGACCCTACAACAAGCATGTCATCTACATACAATGGAAATATAATATAGTTGCCATCATTTTTCTTTTTAAGATAAACATAATGGTCAGAGTGACATTTAGTGTAACCTTGTTCAGGCCTAAACCTATCAAATTTTACATACCATTTCCTTGGAGCTTTTTTTAAGCCATACAATATCTTCTTCAATTTTCACACTAATTTTCACACTCATTTTTCATTCTCTTTGACCTCATACCCTTTTCTTTGTTGCATATATATTTCTTCTTTCAAATTCCCATGGAGGAAGGTTGCCTTTACATATAACTACTCAAGATGAAAATATTTTGCTGCCACTAGACTTAAAATAGTTCTAATTGAAGTCATTTTAGCAATAGGAGAGAAAATTTCGTCAAAGTCTATACCTTTCTTTTGTGAAAACCCCTTCACCACAAGTCTATCCTTATACCTCTGTTTACCTCCATCTACTTCCTTCAACCTGTAAACCCACTTATTTTGCAATGTTGTCTTACCTACAGGAAACTTGACTAAGTCCCAAGTCAGGTTATGCATTAAGGAGTCCATCTCTTCTTTCATGGCTTGCTCCCACTTCTTCATGGTTTCTACCTACATTTCTTCTTTATATTTTTCTGGTTCACCATAATCAATCAACAACACATATTATAATGAAGGAGAGCATTGTTCAGGGGTTTTACCTATCCTGGTAGATCTTATAACACTACTTTGAGGTCTTTGAGGTTCTTATTGTTGTTCTGGTTGGTGTTGTTTTTGTGACTGTTAATCGTTACGATTTTTAAGCAGCTTTACTTTTCTTGTGATCTCATTAAGCACTGTGTATTCATTGTTTTCATTTTCCTATTTCTTTTCCTGCATCTGATCCTTATAAAATTCCTTTTCATTTAATATGGCATCTCTTTTCCTAATGATTTTGTGATTTTCATAATCATATAAGTGATAACCAAAATCATTTATGGCATATCAAATAAAGGTCATTTCTTTGATTTTTCCTCAAGTTTTTTGCTATTTTCATTAATGATGTGGACAAAGGCTTCACAACCGAAAGTCTTTAAAAATGAGTAGTTTACCTTTTTACCTATCCATGCGTCCTCTAAGATGCCACCGTCTAAGGAACTTGAGGGCCCTCTGTTTATTAGATAAATAAAAATATCTACAACGTTTTCCCAAAATTGTAAGGGAAATCATGCATGCAATCTCATGCACCTTGCACGCTCCATGACGCTCCTATTCATCCTTTCTAACACACCATTTTCCTGTGATGTTCCTGGAACTTTCTTCTTTTTGTGAAATCCATGCTATGAACAGTAGTTATAAAACTCTTTGTTGCAGTATTCACCTCCATTGTCTGATCTAAGACACTTCAACTTATTCCCTATCTAATTCTCAACCAAAGCTTTCCATCTCTTGAAAGTATTAAATACATCATATTTATTCCGAAGACAAAAAATCCAGGTTTTTCTAATTGCATCATCAATAAAACTAACATAATAACAAGAGCCACCAAGAGATAAAAACATGAGTAGGTCTGCATACATTTGTATGTACAACATATATTTTTTCTCTCTTATTTTCCTTCCCAACTCTAAGAAATCTGACTCTCTTTTGTTTTCCATAAACACAATTTTCACAGAAAACCAAATCAACATGCTTCAAACCTGGCAACAAAACTATTGAGTGAAGAATCTGCATCCCTTTCTCACTCATGTGTTTGAGCGTATGATGCCACAATGTCATATCTACTCTTGTGGAGATTAAATCATTAACAAAATTATAAATACCATTGCATAAATGCAACATACCAACCTTTCCTCCTTTTGCTATTACTAGGGCTTCTTTAGTGACCTTCCAAGTTTTGTCTGTGAATGTAATTACACAAACTTCACCACCTAACTTCCCTATTGAAATTAGATTTTCCTTTATATCTAGAGCATGCCTTACCTCTTTCAATAGTCATTGGTTTCTATTTTGTTTCTTTATAAAAACCTTACCCATTCCAACTATTTTACAAGTTGTATCATCATCAAGACGAACCTATCCAAAATCTCCTTGAACATAGTCATGAACATGTTTCGTATGAGGTGTGGCATGGAATGATGCCCTTGAATCTACCACCCACACATAAATAATATTCTCTAATGAAATAATCAAAGCATATTGAAACACATCACCTGTCACATTTGATTCATGATTTTCTTTTGTTGTACATCTCCTTCTTTTCCCTTCTGATATTTGTAGTCTTTCTTTAGGTGTGATTTCTTCCCACATTTCTAGCACATTATCCTTGATTTGGATTTGGATATGCCTTTTCTTGACTTACTGCGATTTCCTAGGTTCCTTCCTCTTTCTATTTTTCTTCCCATAGCTTATGCAATTAAAGCATTACCTCATGTCTCATCGAAGCTTTTCCGTTGCATTTCCTCGCTAACGATGGAACCAACAACATCATGAAATTTTAAAGTACTAGATCCAAAGATAAATTTACTTATAACGATAACTAAGCCATTTGAACTTTCTCGCAATGAGCACATAGATAATAGAGCCCTAACTTCCTAATCAAAATTACCCCTACAGAACTTAACTGACAAGTAACCGTGTTCATTTAGATGATCAACAATAGATCCACCTTCAACATCTTCATATTAAATAGAAGCTTCATAATAAATACCTTATTTGATGCTGAAATTTTTTCATATAGTTTAGTCAATTCCATTATTAAACTTTTTATTGTAGTTTCCTTTGAAATGTTGAATGCCACCAATGTTGCCATACATAGTCGTATTGTTCCTAGTGCCTTTCTGTGAGAACCATTTTAGAAAAAAATGGAAATTGGCTAATCTTTTTTTGGAAAAACCATGGAAAATTAGCTCACTTGCGAATATTAGCCCTTAAAATTTTCCATTTATTAAAGAGAATCCAAATTAATGTATTTCAAATTACATATTATGATATTATTGTCGAATTCTTGTTGGGTGGGGAATCAATATTCTTCAATTTTTTTTCCTTATTTAACATATTCATTGTCAATGAATTGATTATTCAGGTAGTTGCACAATTTTAACTAATAATCCTAATCATTAAAATACCATCAAGCTTGAACAGAAAACATAACATAATACATAGAGCTATATGTGGAAACCTATTGGGAGAAAGCCACAAAATTCCTTTGTTTTTGTTAATAGAAGTAGGGACCAACCTACTCTTATAATTGTTGCAAGCACCAACTTGCAAGCATAGGCACCAACCTATTGGAGACAACAATCTCGTTTCAAATTTGTAGACACCAAACCAATATCTTTTCAAAGTTTTACCGTTACCCACCTGCAAGCGACTTCAATCCCCTTTCATATCTCTTTTTTGTACTTTATTTGTTGTTGATCCAATCCACCACTCTTCAATCATCTTCAGTGTTCTCCATATCTTCAATTTTAACCGGTTTCAACACCTTACCACTCTTTGTTATACACTCTGATCTCAACTAATCTAATTTTGATCGTCTTTCTGAAACACTCAGCTCTCTATTATCCTTCCATTCTCCAAACACCACTCTTCATCCAATCTCTCCTTCAAAATTCAATGCATTTAAATTTGTTACTATTTCCTCCCATGGTTTGGCATCCATAATTTAAATAAATACCATTATTTGGCCAACGGTATTATGTCTTGACTGCGTCAAAATCTGTCTTGCCAACAACACTGGCACTAATGCATGGCGACACTAGAGGAGAAGGTTCTGGACTCTCAGATGTTTCAATTTGTGGTGGCACCATACTCATAAAACTTCCTTCGTAAGGTTGTCCGCATGGGGTAGCTCAAGTGGCAATGGCCGTGGAAATGAAGTCTCACCGAACCGGAGATCTTGGGTTTGATTCTTGTGCTACCATCCCTGGAAATGGGGTGAATAACGGACATGTAAAATCTCGAAAATGAGAAGGTCCCACCTAAGCTTACAAAAAAAAAAAAAACTTCCTTCGTAAGGTTGCCTACCAACCGCTAATGCATCGAGCAAAGTTTCGATGGAGATCCGCTTAGGTTTACTTTTCTTCTTCAACTCTGCACCACTAAGTACTAGTTGATAATTGAAAATTTCAAAATTTATTGTAGGTGTAAACTACAAAATTTACATCCTTTGGCAAAAGCATTTTTCTCCATGGACCTGACATTGAAAGAAGATTGCATTTGGGGTTTAGCCTCTTCACATTTCCCAAGATTCTAATGTCCAGTTCACTATTTACTTCTCGCAAAAATGCTACTTCCATCTAATATAACCACTGAACATCATTAAACCATGGATGTGCCTTTATTTCATGGAAACCTTTTGTTCCAAATCTCTGCTTTACATTAAGATTTTTGGCCTTTGTTAACAATTTTGCTTCTTTTGAAAATTTGAAGTAAATTTTGGTTTTTTTTTTAATCTAACTAAAATATTTTATTGATAATCAATATGATTCTAGATTACAATAATATTTTATTGATAATCAATATGATTCTAGATTACAATTGAGATACCCTAAGACAGTTTAACATCCCAAAACCATAATTGGGTACCAATTTGACCCAAAAAAAACCCGAAATATTTATCACCAACAAAACTTCATGTCCATACAATTATGTGAACTAGCAATTCCCATAATTACAAGTTGACATTGGCTCTTCAAAATAAAAAATGTTGCCCGCATAAATACAATCCAAATCTATGTTCTGTTTCTTTATACTATGACCTCGCCATTAAAGCATATGTATCTCCAGAGGCCTTCACGGCGCATCAAGATCAACGGTGGCAATCTATCCGTCCACACATGTTGGGGTTTAACCCCTGACATAAACGACAACATACGTTCAATAGTTATGAATGGAATTTCCAGGCTAAAGTCAACCTGTTAATTCGTTTAAACGTATTTGCACAGTAAAATAATTATACTATTAATACATATAAGAGATAGAGAATACATTAAAGTAAAAGACATTAAAATATAAATAGTATTATGAGGAATATATTAATTTAGAAAAAGTAATCATTAATACTAAAAATTAAAAAAATCTGATTTTTAATTCAATATGGCGACTGAAAGAATTAATAATTTTCAAAATCAGTTTATTTTCTTAAATTGTTTATATGAAATGATGGTAAAGCTCATATAGATAAATTAAAGAAAGGTTAAAAATTAAATTGAAATTATTTGTTATTTAAATTATATACATTATTAAACATTTTATTTTAAAGGGTTACTTAATCTTTGTGAAAATTTAAAATAGTTTTCTTAATAGTACTTTTTCTATTAATTTTCAGGAGATAAAATTTGTGTAAAACAAACACACTAATTTTCAATGTAAATATCTGTAATTAATTTTTTTATAAATTTAAAATTATTTGAATATGTGATAAATTAAATTCTTATTTATATATAAAATAAAAAATTTAAAAAAATTATATTAAAAAATTAGATTCATCTTAATTTTCAATAAATATTTTAAATTAAAATATACAACACTAAAACAAATGAAAACATAAAATACAACCTTCTATCTCAAAAAATGTCAATGTGACAATATCTGCTATGTAATCCCAACATCAATTTACACATCTTCTTAACTTTGATGAGCAAAATAAACGATCAAAAGTAATTTGTCCATCTTATACCAATTTATTGTTTTCAAAATTAAATTTTATTATTTCCAGAATTAAAATAAAAAATCATTTTACGATACACTAAATTTCCCCCGTGAACAATAGAACATTTTCAGAATTAAAATAAAAAATCATTTTTACGATACACTAAATTCCCCCGTGAACAATAGAACATAATTGTCTGTCCCACGTCGGACAATAGAAACTAATGGTCTGTCTATGGAAAAGAGCTAACGGGCATGCTAGGGGGCATTAAATGCCTCACTATATGCGCCTCGTTAGCTATTTAACACGCGCTGTTTATGGGAAAGAGCTAATGGGCATGCTAGGGGCATTAAATGCGTCACTACATATGTTTTGTTAGCTATTTTACACGCGCGCGGTGATGGATAAATAAAAAATAAACTGCAGATGTTAAATAGCTAACTACCATGTGGTAACATCCTCCACATTTACTGTCCTGAACGGTCACAAACGGACACGTAATCATGAAAATGGGAAGAAATGGCCCATTTCTCATTATCGTGTTAGCTATTTAACACACGCGCGGTGATGGATAAATAAAAAATAAGCCGCAGATGTTAAATAGCTAACTACCATGTGGTAACATCCTCCACACTTGCTGTCCTGAACGGTCACAAACGGACACGTAATCATGAAAATGGGAAGAAGTGGCCGCAGAATTTTACAGGAATTGAATCACAAAAATGGCAAAATATACAAAATCACGACGCAGAAAAGATTGAAGACAAAGGCGATCGACCCAGAAAGCAATTTTACGGAATTTGAATCACAGAAATGGAAAAATATAGAAAATCACGACCTAGAAAGTCTATGGTTTGAACCAACAATAAACCAATCCTATGATTTGAGCCAACAATAAGCCAATTTACATGGACAAGGCGTGTTTTCAGACATATTTCTGTAATAAGCTAGTGGTGAGCGGTTACATGGATTAAGCCACCTGCCCCACTGGTTTTCACAACACGCTATATTTTATAACATTAGAATAAGAATTATTAATGTTGTGAATATTATCTGTCTTATGCCGCATGGCTTCCTGGTAACTGTAAGTTTTGTTCAGTAATTGGAAATTTTTAAAAAGAACAAAACACATTTCTTCAGTGCTCCCAAAAGAATTATTACGGAAAATTCAAACCTGAAATGTAATCCCGTTTCGAAAGAACTATGAATCTCACCAATAAAAATATAATTTGACAGTGAAGGGCTGATTAAGAGCATGAGAGACCTGACGTGTAATCATTTTGAAACAACTATGAATATCACAAACTAAAATATACAATATCTTTTATTGTGCAGGAAGAGTTGCAAGAGATGGCGCAAAAGCTCCATTCAGTCACCACAACTACAGTGTAAAAATAGTGTTTTACGTCTCGGGTTGGACCTTGGATTTTTACAGATTTATGCTGCACATTCAAACTACCATAAATTTTAAATGCCAATACCAGATTTATGATATTTGCTGCCGGTTTAATTCTTGGTTTTATGGTTGTCTTCTTTCGGCAGGTATACCATTGCATTGCAATCTTGTTATAATTATGGTTTCGAATTTCTTCACTTTCGAAATTATCATGTACATCTTTTTTCTTCAGTGAATTTTATCATGCATATCCCCTTTCATTGGTTAAGACAATTGTTTAAGACAGGTAGGTTTTATTAATTAATTAATTTAGCATCTTTTTATTAAAAAAATATAAGAATTATTTTTATATTTTGCATGGAGAATGTATCTGTTATATTCCATAATAATAAGGATAGATGCTATTACCATAAAGTTCATATTTTATTTACTCAAATGTTAATTTGATTGAAAGGAGCATCAATTATTCCTTCCGTTTCATTGAAAAGAGCATCAATTCTTCTTCTTAACTACGAAGGATAAATTTAAATAAACAAAATTATATATCTATAAAACTTATTTAGAAATTAAAAGATAATAATAAGAATATGTTTTTTTTTATAAATAATAAATGGCTAAATAAAATGTTTTTTTTTCATTTAAATTTTATTTTTATTTTTAATATTTTAAATTTTTTATAACTATGTAGTTATAATTATTATTATGAGAATGATTTTGACTTTGTTATTAATAATATATTGTTATAATTATTATAATTATTATTAATTTTTTTTTTTTGGGAAAAATCTATTAAGTGAGAAAATTACATGTTTTATATGCATAATGCATATACTATAAGAGGGGCATTGCCTGTTAGGAAAAAATATATAGGTTCTCAAGTATAGATCTAATTTTGATGCCTTGTGTCCACGTAGGGAGGCATCATTCTGAGATGTATTCAGCATAATGTTTTATCAAAAAATTAATAACTCTAGTCATGTAGAGTAACCACATTGTTCTTGTTGTAAATAAAACATATGAATATTTACAAATGGAAACTAAGATGCAAAAAATAAAAACATATGGTGACGCTCCCTGTGAGCCTGCTACACATCTATGTCCATAAAAGGTCAATGATAGTACCGATAATAGGCCTATTCCTGTGTTCCTCAATCATCCAAGTGTCGGAAGGCCTGTTCGCAGCTTCTTTGGATAATCTGTCAGCATCTACATTTCATTCCCTGAAAATGTGATGGCATGCAAATGTGTCAAAAGATGTAATAAGTCGATGAGCCTCATCTAGTATATGTAGAACATCTAGTTGTTTTGTTTAACCAGTCACTAGCAACTTTTGAGTCCCCAAAGAGTTGTAGATCTCTACAATGGTTTTCCAAGGCAAATTGCATGAGGAATGTTGCAGTGGATAGTTCGGCAAAGTTATTCGTGCCCCATCCTAATCCCATTTATATATGCTAATAGTGGGAAACATTGAGATACAGAATGGCCCCTCCACCACACCCTCCCTCCTATGCAGAACTGTCAAAGAAGGCTCAAGGTTTTGAATGATTTATGGTTTCAGGAACAATGGTTCGAGGCCGAGCCATGTCATCGTCATCATGGATGATAGAGTAATTGGTCAGGGTAGGGGAAGCAATGGAAGGCCAATGCAGAGAGGTGTTCTAGAATATGAACTTGTTGTGAGTGATCAAAAGGCCCCAGCTGTTGAGAAGCGGGAGGTTCCAGAGCTTTGTTGGGATAGCGCTTGACCACCATGATGACCAGGCCTCCTTTACAATAATACCTTGCCACCTGTTCGAAGATGGAACCACAGTTAAGATCGATTGCTAGAGTTCTTGTGTGACCTGACACTCAATAACAGATGTGAGATAGATTTGTTGTTACATTTGCAAAGGCAGCATGAAAAAGGATCGTGTTGTGCTCGCTTGAGAAGGTTATCTCTTGTGGGAATTTTGTTTTTCAATATGGTTCACATGAGAAGTTTGTTCCTAGGGGGGGCCTTAAGCTTCCACAACTGCTTCCACAATGACTTGATGGCTTGTGGACGGTGAGCTTCGGCTATCACAAGGTATCCTTCCTTTGGGGTATATTTGCCAGCTTTCGAGAGCACCCATATTACCTCATCTTCCCCTTCGCCAATCGGGATGTGAGCTTCAGTAAGAGCCCCAATGTATGCATTCCATTGCTTTGTCCATTGTTCTGGAATGTTTATTCTCTGGGTCGATTTCCAAGCTTGCTGAAATAAAGTGGTGTGCTCGGGGTCCGCTATGTCGTCGATATGGGTAATGTTGATATCTCTGAGAAAAATCTTGAGTTAACTGACAACCTGTGGGCATTCCCGCAACCAATCCATGGGTCCAGTCCAATCCTCACAACCAATCTAGACTAGATTTTCCAAGTGATGCTAGCTCTGATGATGTCCAGAGATTTAATTATAGCCTTCCATATGATTGATACCCCTGAGCGGTATCTTTGAGGTTGTTTTAGCCTATCCATCGAATTTAGAGGGGTGATGTATTTTGATACAGCCACCCTTGTCCATAGTTTGTTTGATGTAACAAGCTACCATCCAAGTTTCGCTGCCAGAGCAGAGGACAAATCCTCTAATTTATTGATGCCCCATCCTCCCCATTTCTTGGGCAAATTGAGTGCCTCCCACTTGACCCATGCAAAATTTTTCCATGTTTGTTTGCCCTTCCAAAGGAATCTGTAGCATAAGGCCTAGATCCTAGAGAGTATACCCATAGGAATCCATGCTAATGACATCCAATAGACCAGAGTGGCCTCCAAAACAACTTTAATGAGGATGAGTCTGCCTGCCCTAGATAGGTATTTGTAGTACCAAATATTGAGTCTTTTCTCCATCTTGGAAATAAGCCATGTCCAATTTGCTATTTTATACCCTAGAGGCTTCAACTTGTAACCCAAGTATCTAAGGCCATCCTCCAATCTTAGTAAGGTGAACTGGAATCTTTGCAGCGCAAAATGTATTTCATATTGGGAACATCCAACCTCTGTTAGGGTGGACTTGTTGCAGTTTACAGTCATATCAGTGGCCGATTGGAACAGTGCGAATGTGTTCTTCATATTTGTCAAATCCCCTATGCTTCCATTGAGAAATATCAAAACATCATCCACAAATAGCAGATGAGTCAATATGCATCCTTCTGTGATTTTTATACCCTGCAATCTACCCCTTTTGAACTCTTCTTTAACAAGCCTACTGAGCCCTTCCATGATTAGGAGAAAAAGTAGTGGAGATAGGGGGTAGCCGTGATGGAGGCCTCTTTCAAAATGAAAGAGGGGTGAAGCCACCCCATTGATCATAACACTGAATGGTATGTTAGTGATGCAACTCATAATCCATTTAATGAAATTGAATATAAACCCTAGGTGGGTTAGAAGCATTCTAATATACAACCAGTTGGCTCTGTCAAAAGATTTAGAGAGGTCGACCTTTAGAATCATACCTTTTATTTTCTTAGAGTGCCATGAGTGCAATACCTCCTGTGCTGTTCCCACTGCCTCATGGATCTATCAATCTTGTAGAAAGGAAAATTTCTCCTATGATATATGGGTGGATAGAATGGGCCTCATTCGATTGGATATGTTCTTAACCATGATCTTATAGATGCAGTTTCATAATGATATAGGTCTATAGTCTTCGAAGGTGGATGGATTGTCGAACTTTGGAATGAGGGCGATGAATGTACAGTTGAAGGGTTCATACATCTTGCCATTTACTTTGGGTTCTTCAATTAGCTTGAGGAGGTCTAACCCTAGAGTCTCAAAGAAGGCTAGGTAGAACACGACTGACCATTCGTCCAACCCTAGACTCTTGTCCTTCTTGAACCATTTGAGAGTGGCTTCCAATTCTCATAGAGTGACTTCCTTAGTCAATTCCTACCACCCTCCTACTCCACAAATCATGGGTCAATTTGGGCCACTTGTATGATTTCAGCGAGATGTACATTGGGGGGAGCCCTGTAGTTCTGTTTGAAGGGTGAGGATGCCATTGATTCCAGATGAGAGAAAGTGTTTACAAAGAGGCCTTGCTCATTCGAGAGCTGCCATATGGTATTAATAGATTTTCGGCCGTTTGCATACTTATGATAGAATTTTGTATTATCATCTCCCTCATGCAGCCATATCCTCCACGCTGCTTCATGGTCCTTCAGAATTTTTCCTTTGATGGCATATAAGGTAGTGAGTTTTTCCCTGTGTTCATTCAATCTGTAAACCCCTCCTAAGCTATTTTCAAAGTCAACAATTTCTCTTTCTGCATTCCTTAGGGATAGATCGTCCTGTATTCTCTTGTTATGTGCCCATATTTTGGAGAGCCTCTTCATCTCTATTAGGTTGTGAGCAAAACCCTCAGCTATGTTCCCTCCAGCAATTGGGGAAAATAGGGGGTCCAATTGAGCTTGTTGTTCCCAGGATTCAGAGTGACTTATGGAGAAATTTAAATCCCCTCCCATGATTAGGAAATCATTTTGAATTAAACCAGAGCTTAGGAAATGGTCCCAAAAGGTAGGCCTGTATTGGCACTACCCATATACATTGATGGTTCGCACCTCTATACCCAGATCAGCTGAAAACATGTATGCACCAAAATACCCTGCACCTCCCCAACAATTACTAAGATTTATGGAACGCTTATTGTACCCCAGGGCAATGCCCCTTGCTCGACCATTAGCATCAAGGGAAATAATGGTCGAGCCAGGGAACATTGATTCAAGGAGATGAGTAATGGTTTTAGTTGATCCTAAGGTTTCTTGTAGGAAGATAACATCGACTGGAGCAACATAGATCAGTCTTCGAAGGGCTAGTTTTGTATTGGGCCTAGCTAACCCTCTTCAATTGAAAGAGACAATCTTCATTGGGGGGGGGGATCAGATAAGGGGTTTGATGCTCTAAGTGCCCTGTGGATGGTTGATTGCTTTCCAGAGGCAATCTCGTCTCCGGCCTAGATTTGTGCATTTGAGAGGGAGGTGGGCCAACCCTTTAGAAGCTTAGGAGGGATGGGGGTTAAAACAAGGTCTAATCCAATATGATCAAAGACCTTTAATTTATTCTTAGCCTTAGATCAAGTCCGGTAGCGCGAGGAGGAAGGCCTTGCCTAAGGAATGGGGTATTAAGGGGGGGTGAGATCCAGGAGTGACGGGGGAATGATGGAGAAAGTGGAAGCAGGGGAGCTAAGGGAACAGGCCAGGGAGGTGGGGGGTAGTGAATTTTCACAAGTAAAAACATCACAAATAATCAAATGAGAAGGGTTAGGGGAAGAGTAAATCATACCCGAAGATAACGCAACCTCAACAGCTACCCTTGCCCTGGTAAGAGGAGGAGAAGGAGGTCGAAGAGGAGGCCTACCATGTTTCTTCGGGGTCTCCTTAGAGGGAGCCTTATCTGAAGGTGTCAGTTCTGCTTGAGTCCCAAATTCACTGCTGGGGGGCTACTCACCTTGATATTCTACAATCTTTGAAGGAATTTACCCATCCTGCATCCCCTATTGTTTTGTTGTTGTTAAGAGGGCAGTCCCTACAAAGATGGCCAACCTTGTGGAATCTTCTGCATCTGAAGGGAACCCCTTCATAGTCCAAATTTTATCTTCGAGAGAAATTCCTCCATTGAATTTTGATGTACTCTTGTAATCCATCGCTAATATCTAGGTGTACTAGTATTCTTGCATATGCCATCTTGTCTGTCGTGAGATAGGATTTATCGTGCTCCAAGTAAGTACGCAAGGTGTTCCCTATGCGTCTGAAGATATCTTCAAACAAAAACTGTAGTGGTAGGCCAGGTAGTCAGACCCAAAGATGGCCTATTCCAAGTTGTTCCCATTCTAGATCGAAGAGGGGAGTCCACCTACGAAGGAGCACTGGTGCCTGTTCCAGATGCCAAACTGTTGAGAGTACCCAATTGGTATGCTCTACTCTGGCTAAACGAAGAGTGAACCATCCCCTGACAAAGGTTTGGAAAAATGGTGGTTCAACCAGATGATGACCCCAGACCTCCATCGTCCATTACTTCAGCTTTGAGGCACTGTAGAACCGGCTCCTGACTCTTCCCACCAATACTCTGTCAACAGTGTCCATGGTTTTGCTCTAACGAAAGTCCTCGCCTAAACATAGGAAGACCTCGATAGCCTTTGATTTTAAAACCCTCTGGTTTTTTTCTTTTCAGGATCTTTCATCAAGTAAGGTAAGTTGGGAGTCGCTCAGGGGAGGGTTTGTCACGGGAATAGGGATGTCCAAATGAGGCTGAGATGAGAAAACACTGGACATGGGGGGGATCTCAGTAAAATTTCCATATGGGGGAGCTGTGAAGGGAGGCATTGTATGATGCCCTCGTTAGATGGTGACAAGGTCTCTAGATTGAGCAACCAAGGGGACAGGAGAGCCGATAGAAGGTGGGAAAGAAGTGAGACCCGCTGAGGAGGTTCCGAAGCTAGGTTCTTGGGTTTGGTCCACAAAATTTAGGGTGGAAGGAAACAGTGGTTGAGTAGTGAGGTCTGGCAAGGAGGGGGAGACCTCTGATAGGGTAATCACTAAACATGAAGGCCTTGAGATCAAGGGCAGTGAAGAAACGGTGTTAGAGAACTCGCAACCGTAGGTGAAGATGCCTACTAGATTTACCTAGGGAGAATTCCAATTGGAGGTACCCACTAATGGATCCTCATAGTAGTTGAAAAGCTCCTCAATAACAGTTGCGATTTTCCCACGCCAGCTGCCTCCAAGACCTAGGGATGCCTGTCGCTATTGTGACTGGGAGCAGGCGGGGTAGAGTCGAGGAGAAAGAGGGTAAAAACCTAGGGAGTAAAAGTGAAAAGTTAACTATGATGGCTCAAGGACAATGTGAAGTAAGAAACGATGTGGTCGTACATGTGAGCTGGGAGGTGCAGGCACCAGAGTCTGATGATGCTGCATGCTTCACTGTCCAGTCAAAATCCTAACCCAAGCCTGTTCTCCGTTCTGTCTCCTCTGACTCCATCGCCTTATAATTATTATTATTAAAATGATTTTGAATTTTGTTATTAATGTGAACTTATTTCTTATTTATCTTATTATCTTTATTAATAACTAAATATTCTTGTGGCATTATTTATATTTCACAATATTTTCTATATTATCCCTAAGAAGAACCAATCTAAAGATGCAGGTCAGAACCAGTTCAATGCATTGCATAGCACCTAGGAGAAAAGGGATCGTAACGACCTGATAGGAGATGAAGTAGGAGAAGATGAAATGAACCCAGCATACAAAGAATACGATGAGACGGACATAGGTTACACCAACAGAGGAAAGGAGAATTTGGGAGAGGATACAGAAATGGAAAAAATAGAGACAAAGGAAAACGTCATGGAGGAAGCTCTGGAGGGGGTAGACTTAGCAACAATAGCAGAAGAATGGAAACAAAATGGAATAAATGCCATATCAGAACACCAGCTAGAAAAAATTGAAGGCACTTATCTCCTCGAGGAAGATTTAAAACTTAAAGCTCACCATCCAGCACAAGAAAGCATAGCATTAAAGGGCATATTAACAAATATTCCAGTAGGAGGACTCAACCTCAAAGGCTCAAGCAAAAAACGAGGCCGAAAGACTACCAGTCAGCTCCTCCAAGAACTAGGCACCAAATTAATCAATGAAGGAAAGGTAAAAGATTTGGCTCTAAACCCATCTCCATGTCAATGAATTTCATTTCTTGGAATATTAGAGGAATGAATAGTCTTGGGAAGAAAAGAATCTTAAAAAATAGAATCATGTTTGATCATCCTGACATCCTTCTAATTCAAGAAACTAAACTAGATTCGGCTTACCCCCATCTCCTTCTCAACTCTTTTCTTAAGCCATACACCTCCTTAGCCAACTTGGTTATGGGTTTGGTGAGGGGTATAATGACCTTTTGGAAAAACTCCAATTTCAACCTCATATCCTCTCTGGCCACTCATCATTCCATAACAGTGATCGTGAGAATCATAGGCACCAATGAGAGTATTTTCATAACTAATATTTATGCCCTGCACAAGGTGACAAACCGAATTAAAATGCTCCAAATCATCTCCAATCTCCTAGATCCTTTACACCTTCCTCTCAAAATCATAGCAAGTGATTTTAATATGATAAGAAATTTTTCTGAGAAGAAAGGAGGTATCCGGAAGCTGGATAAGGACTCAGAGGCTTTCCTAACCACCATTGAAAACCTCAACCTCATCGACATTCCCACCAGCAATGGAATTTTTACCTGGAATAACAAAAGAGGAGGAGATCGTCAAATTGCCTCCCGTTTAGACCACTTCCTTTTATCTGAGGCAACTTATCTTACCTCCTGGGAAATAGAAGCAAGAATCCTACTGCAAGTAGGATCATATCACTGGCCAATCTCTCTCAAGATTCAAATTTCCAATGCTCCGAAAAATAAGCCTTTCATATTCAAAACCTTCTGGTTGGATCACCCGAACTTCATGGAAAAAATGAAACAATGGTGGACTTACCATCCCATCATAATTGGAAACAAAATGTACACATTCCAACAAAAGTTAAAACTTATCAAAGAGGAAATCAAAAAATCGAACAAAGAAACATTTGGCAACATCATCACCGACAAAAAAGTCGAAATATCAATTGGAACTTCTCCAAAAAAATCATAATTGAAGAAGGGATAACTGAGAATGGTAAGAAAGAGGAAAAAAGATTACAACAAATCTGGGAGGAAAGATCCATCTAGGAAGAAAAGTTTTGGGAACAAAAATCCAGAATCATTTGGCTGAAATGTGGGGAAAGGAATACTGCATTTTTCCATAAAACAATGATACAACATAGGAGAAAAAACAAAATCTTGCCTTTGAAGAACCAATATGGTCATCTCATTCACTCTCAAGAGGAGTTGGAATCAGATCTCAATCATTATTTTAGCTCTGTTCTTAAAGAGTCAATGAATGACCAAGATCAGGACATTAAAAATGTCACCAAGCATATCCCAAAAATCCTCACAGAGGAGCATAACAATATGCTCACTAGGAAAGTCTCCCTCCAGGAAGTGGAAGATGTGGTCATGGGATGCCTAATGGCAAAGCCCCAGGGCCGAATGGTTTCATTATCAATTTCTACAAAGCTTGCTGGCCCATCCTCAAATTGGATGTGCATGCCCTTGTGGAAGAATCTCACATTTAGAAGTCTGTCCTTAAAGCCCTTAACTCCACTTTCATAAATTTGATAGCCAAGGGAAATTCTGATGATTGCCCTGACAAATTTAGGCCCATAGCCCTCTGCGATTTCATTTACAAAATCATCTCCAAAGTCCTCGCCAATTGGATAAAAGTCATCCTTCCTCTCCTTATCTCCCATCAATAGTATGGCTATGTGGAAGGAAGGAAAATCATGTATAATATCATCCTTTCTCATGAGCTTATCCACTCTCTCAAAACCCAAAAAAAACCTGGTATGATGAATCAGCTAGATATGTCCAAAGCCTTTGATAAAATTAGCTGGGATTATATGAGATAGGTCCTAGGAGCATTTGGGTTCCACAAAGACAACATCAAGTGGATCATGGCTATGGTGTCAGAAGATTTATTCTCCATCCTTGTGCATGGTTCCCCTTCATAACCCTTTAATACTTCTAGGGGTATCAGTCAAGGGGATCCTATCTCTCCCTTCCTCTTTGTCACTATGGCTGAAGGGCTAAGCCACTCAATCTCTGCTACCTTAAAAGCTAATAAACTAAATGATCTCCAACCTCATGCCTCTACTCCCCCCTCCATGCACCAGTAATTTATGGATGACACCCTTCTTATGGGGCTCCCAACTATCAAAGAAGCTTCCTCTTTCATGTCCATTTTTTCCGACTTCTCTGCTGCCTCTAGAACCTCTATCAACCCCAAGAAATCCAATTTTTTCTTCTATAACGCCCAACTTCCCATATGCAGGAACATTTCCAGACTCCTAGTCATTCCCATCAGTTCCCTTCCCTCCACTTACCTTGCAGTCCCCTTACAAACAGGCCACTCTCCTGGGCCACTTGGGATGATCTAGTCAATAAATTGGAGAAAATAATTTCCAATTGGAACTTCATATCTCTCAATCTAGCATGTCATATTATCCTGGTCAAATCTATTTTACAGGGCATCTTGCTCTACTTATACTCGGCTTTAGCAGCCCCAAAAGTGATTTCAAACAAAATTAAAAACCTACAGAGGAACATCTTATGGAGAGGTGCAAAGGTAAAAAAGAAATGGGCTCTGGTGGCATGGGACAAAAATTCCAAGCCCAAAAAATTTGTGGCCTCAATCTTAAAGACATAGACCTCTTGGGAAAGGCCCTGGGAACCAAAAACTTATGGAGATGGATTACAAACCCCAACTCCCCTCAGGGAATCCTATGGAAATCAAAGTATAACGCCTCCCTCTCATAAGAGAAAATTATTAGTCTCAATGAAAATATCAAAGGTTCAGTCATTTGGAACCAAGCATGGGAGAATAAGGATATCATTCAAAATCATAGTTTCTAGGAAATAGGAAATGGAAACAAGGCTCTTTTCTAGGAGGACGCCTAGCAACATAGGTCGGAACTTGGTCAAGATAATTATCACCAAAACAAGGCTGATATGAAAAATAGATGGAAGATCAAAGTCAACTAGCACTAGAAAACGAGTGATGAAGAGGACATATGGAGAATCTAGATGGATCAAGAGGAATGGTCTCCCCATATGAATCATCCCCAAGCTTGGTTGGACCTCTCATCAAAACTTCAAAAGAGACAAATCCTCCTTGAATATAACAAGGATCATATTAGATGGGGGGGGGGGGGGGGGGGGGTGGAATTTAGCAGGACATTTCAATTTAAAAGAAGCCTACAAATACATTGCCAAGATATATCAAGTTCAACCAGACCCGAAGTGGAACTCAATCTGGGACAGGAAGCACTGGCTAAAAATATATATCTTTCTATGGTTGTTCATGCATAGAAATATTTTAATGTGGAACAACCTAAGAAGAAAAGGGTTCATGAGTCCCTCGAGATTCCTTCTCTACCACCAAGAAGAAGAAACCCCCATTCACCTGTTGAATGTATTCCCATACGCGTCCAAATGATGGTATTGTATTTTACTAGTTTTCAACAACTCAGATCAGGATCACTCATCCATTGAAAGCACCATCCTGAACTAGAGATATGTTTTCTCCTCACATCCTCTGGTCAATCATGCATGGAATCTAATACCTGGTCTGGTCTACTGGGCACTGTGGAAGGAGTGCAACGCAATAATATTTCATGGCATCTCCACCCAAAAGGAAATCATAACCGCGAAGATCAAAAGAGCAATCCGGGAAACTATGACTTCTCTACCTACTCAGACTTCCAAAGCCCCTCTCACTCTCTTCAAAGAGAGAATTCTCTCAATGATGGATCTCCTTTAGATCAAGGTTCAGGAAGTCACCACCCTATCCAGGCATGAAAATAAAAAAAAATATATGGATGCTGCCAGAGCAGGGGAATTTCAATCTCAACTACGATGGTGCTGCTAAAGGTAATCTCGTCCAAGCTAGTTTTTGAGGAGTCTTCAGAAACACAAAAGGAGAAATAATCTAGATGTATGAGGGCAATATAGGTTCAACCACAAACACTGTTGCAAAACTTCATGCCCTATAAAATGGCTTCACCAGAGTGCACAACCTAAAGCTCAGTCCTCTGATTGTAGAAGGAGATTCCATGTTGGCCACTCAGATTGACAAAAAACTTCAACAGGATATCGAGGTGGAAAAAATCTCGAGAAACTGGCGCCTAAACAAAATAATACAGTGGATTAAGCAAAGTATTAACAACATGGAAGGCCTCCAGTTTCATGAAATCAGAAGGAAGGGCAATAAACTCATGGACAGATTGGCGAATGAGGGTACTGTTGAGATCCTATGCCTGAATTCTCAAGCTTGGCAGGATTTGGAGGACAGTGAACTCTGTGATCACTGCGCATCAATCAATGTCGAAGATAACCACTCCATTGAACAATAATTTTTCGCATACCTTTTGATCATTTCAAGGTTGATTCTCTATTCTGTAGGAAGGAAAGAAGTGTGGCGCATGTTCCTAGACTCATCCTCAGCTTGTCTAATTCAAGAGCCCTCATTGCTACCTCCCCACTCCCTTGTGCGGTCGTTGCTTCTCTGTCACATCCTCTTCGCTTGGTTATTTTTCCGGCGCCTCACTTTAGATATTCACATGCTTCACCTTCCTACACCTATTCCCTACTCCTGGCCTCCCTCCATCCCCCCGCCTCTACATATCTCCCCCTCCCCCTTATCCCCCTCATT
Organism: Pinus tabuliformis; assembly: GCA_031772625.1. NCBI lineage: Eukaryota > Viridiplantae > Streptophyta > Pinopsida > Pinales > Pinaceae > Pinus > Pinus tabuliformis. The sequence goes on from CM062818.1 coordinate 746,192,910, forward strand.
CTCCTCTCTACCCTCATCCCTTTCCATTGGTCCTTCACTTCTTGGTTCCTCTCTCTCCAAAGCCCTTCTGCTCCTCTCATGGCCTCGAATAAATTCTCTACCCATGGTTCTAGTCAAGGAGGTGCACGTAGTCCCATTGCCTCTCGTTGGCAATCTCTGGGTACGCCCCCCACCACTCATGCAAAGACCTCCGTAAGACATGCAACTCTGTGCTACGCGACGACGGTTAATCCTGAAACTCAACTACAGATTGCCAATTTGGAATCCCAAGCAAGTGATATTCAAAGAGAGATCATGATTGAGGATGTCGGTGCTGACTTTGCCTAGATTCCGGATCCAGTCCTCACTCGAGCATGTGAAAACCTCTACGTGAAAACTATCAAAACGTGGTGGCAAATGAGGACCATCATGGGGCTTGTGATGTAGGAACATGACAAGCACACCAAGGCATTCGAAACAAAGATTGATAGTTTGACTGAGAAGTTTGTGATGTATGCCAAATCCATCCACCGCTGTTGATTCATAACTCAGGACAAACTGCAATAGACTGTTATCAGGAAGAAGTCGATGAAGAAGGTCCATTCAACTACTGAAGGATCCCCAAGCATCAAGAAAGAGGTTGTTGGGGACCCTACTAGTCACCCAAACACCGACACATAGTAGGAGGGTATCTCCCAAGAGAATCCCTTTCGTCTAGACAAAGATCTGGTAACCATAGACTAGGATTGACTTCGACAACCTCATTTTTGTCTCTCTTCCTCCGCGGAGGCGTATCTGTCGTGGAGAAAATTCACTCTCACCTTGTTTGCCTCACTATGGCTTTCTTCTTCTCTCTATGTTTCTATTCTCTCATTTTTTAGAATGTGGTAAAGAGGGTTCTACACTATTCCCACCTATGAACTCAGAACCCTTTTTTTCCAAGGCTACATTGTAAAAAAGACAAAACCATGGCCATTTTAGGGATTTCTGTTGGGTCTTGTGTCAGGCTCTCTCTCCCATGCAACCCAAAAAATGTAATTTTTCAGTTCCTATAGTAATATATTTTATCTTATTCACAAAAAATATTAGTATCTTGGATTTATAATACCTTTGGGTTCAACCATGGTCAACCATGGTCACATTGTGACAAAGACTACCTCTTGGTCCAATGTCACATTGTCACAACCATGGTCATTCATGGTCAACCATGGTCCAACGTCACATTGTGACAAATAGTGTCTCAATATGGAGAACAACCATGGTCAACGATGGTCATTCATTGTCTAACGTCGCATTTTGACAAACATTGTCTCAATATGAAAATCAATCATGGCCAACCATATTCCAACGTCGCATTGTAACAAATATTTATCTTAGGGTTTATAATATTTATCTTATGTTTATATTCCTTGGGTTTATAATATTTATCCCTTGGGTTTAATATTATTCCCTTGGGATTATAATCCCTTGGGTTTATTATTGCCTTGGGGTTATAATAGTTATATTGGGTTTTATATACCTTAGGTTTATAATATTAATCCCTTGGGTTTAATATCATTTTGTTGTATTTATATTATCAAACTGTTGAGATTTTAATCCCTTAGGTTTTTAGTATTATTCCCTTGGGTTTATAATATCGGTCCATTTAGTGTTTATATACCTTGCATTTATAATATTAATCTCTTGGGTTTAATATTATTCCCTTGGATTCGTAATACCTTTGGATTTTAGAATTAATCCCTTGGGTTTATTATTCCTTTCAGTTTATAATATCAACCATTTGGGTTTATTTGGTTCATATTCATAAGGTATAATATTATTCATAAGATTTATAATATTAATCCTAAGGTATAATATAAATCCCTTGGGTTTATAATCATGGTCATACATGGTCAAAAATGGTCCAATGTCACAATGTGCTAAAGATTGTCTCAATATGAAAATCAACCATAATAAACCATGGTCAACCATACTCCAACGTCAAATTGTGACAAACATCGTCTCATTATGAAAATCAATGATGGTAAATCATGGTCAACCATGTTTATTTTAGGGTTTATATGTCTCAATATGAAAATCAATCATAGTCAACCATATTCCAATGTCGTATTGTGACAAATATTTATGTTAGGGTTTATAATATTTATCTTAGGGTTTATATTCCTTGGGTTTATAATATTTATCCCGTGGGTTTATTATTCCCTTGGGTTTATAATATTTATCATAGAGTTTATATACTTTGTGTTTATAATATTAATCCCTTGGGTTTAATATTATTCCCTTCTGTTTATATTATCAATTTGTTGGGTTTTTAATCCATTGGTTTTTTAGTATTATTCCATTAGGTTTATTATTCCCTTGGGTTTACAATATCATTCCCTTCGAGGTTTATATACCTTGCATTTACAATATTAATCGCTTGGGTTTAATATTATTCCCTTGGGTTTATAATACGTTTGGGTTCAATCATGGTCAACCATGCTCCAACGTAATATTGTGACAAAGATTGTCTCAATATAGAGATCAACCATGGTCAACGATGGTCAGCCATTGTCCAACATTGCATTGTGACAAACGTTGTCTCAATATGAAAATAAATCATGGTCAACCATATTCCAACATTACATTGTGACAAATGTTTATCTTAGGGTTTATAATATTTATCTTAGGGTTTATATCCCTTGGGTTTGTAATATCAATCCCTTTAGGGCTTATATACCTTACATTTATAATATTAATCCCTTGGGTTTAATATTATCCCCTTGGGTTTATAATACCTTTCAGTTTTAGAATTAATCCCTTGTGTTTATTAGTCCCTTCGGTTTATAGTATCAATCCCTTGGTTTTATTTGGTTCATATTTCTATGGTATAATATTATTCATAGGGTTTATAATATTAATCCTAGGGTTTAATATAAATCTCTTGGGTTTACAATCATGGTCATCCATGGTCAACAATGGTCTAATATCACAATGTGCCAAAGATTGTCTCAATATGAAAATCAACCATGGTCCAACGTCACCATTTTAGCGAAATTTTAGAGAAATTCAGAGAAATGACAGAATTTCAGAAACAATTTCAGAGATATTTTGGACTTAAATGATAGTCCATATTCATCTCTATTATAAAAAACATATTTTTGTAGTGACACCACGGCACTGTAATGATTTTTAGGCTAGCTGATTTTTCGGCCCCCAGAATAACAATTTTTTGCTTGACTTTTTTCATTTTGTCAGATTTTTGTCAATTTGTCAGATTTTTGCCAATTTCTTCTTATGATTTTTCACAACGTTTCCTGATTTTTGTCGATTTTTATCAACTTTGTAATGTTTCCACAATATGTTTTCAGCACCGTCGCGGATTTTTTGCAGATACCTATCTTTACAATGAGTAACTTAGCAAGAATGTTATAAATATGTAATAAGCAGTGCCACTTTTCATTGAGGAGTGTAGAGTCAAACTATAATCCGGAGACACTGTTTTGCCTTTGTTGTCTCTTCTCTGCTGTGTGCATTGTGTGTGTGAAGAGAAATGGGAAAACTCATTGGCGTGTCCATGAACGTTAAAATGTTACTGGGCTTCATTGCCGTCATTTTCTTGATTTTCGCTGCCCATGGTAGTATTCATCTTCTCCATTCTGTTGTTTAATGTATAAATGTTCATTTGTTTGTATTCTGATTTTTCCATTTAATAAATGTTCGTATTGTTGATTTACTATGTATAAATGTTAATTTGTGCGTAATAACATTTAATTTCATGATTTTTGCAGGCGGTCAGGGTGTGACAGCGACGGGTGTGTTAGACTACCATTGTAATACGAATGCGCACTGCAAATCGGATACGGACTGTCCAGCAGACACACCTCGATGTGAACTTGCAGCTAATGGTGGTATTTGCTGCAGTAACATACCGCCCAAGATGCCATGAGGGAGCATTAAATGTTGTAACAGAGCATTTTTTATTTAAATAAATAAACAAGTGGTTGCTCATTTTCAATTACATGAGTGTTTTGAGACGAAGCTATGCACTTTCATATAATATATTTTAAACTATCACTATGATGGATAAGAAATTTCATTAAAACTAAAACTTTTATATTCATTTTGCAGAAAAAGGATATAAGATGTTGTTTTCGTCAGCAGATTGTTTGAAATCTGATTCAAATAAATTTTGAAGGTATAATTTCAAAACGTTTATCTTCATAATTTAAAATTTAAACATTTTACTTTCTTTTATTTTTTTTTGTAATTCGGAATTTAAAATATAATAAAAACAAAATTTATAATTTAAAATTTGAAATAAAATAAATTAAAGTTATTACAATTATATGTAAACATCTAATTATTTCTTTTGGTTGATAAGTGGGTGAATCGTGAAAATCACTCTTACCTTGTGGTTGAGAGACTACAACTCAGGGGCATCAAAGCCGTCAAAGTCACCTGGAGGCAGAAACCTTGCTGGATTTTTTAGTATGGACAAAATTAGAACTAATGACCTTTTGCTTACGGAGCGCCTTAACCAGAGCACTCCTTCACAAACTGTTCTAAATCTCTTTGATATGTAAACATGTAATTATAATAATAATGTAATATGTAATTTGAGATAGATAATAATATTGATATATTTTTAAAATATATATATAATCTACACTTAAAAACTAACAATTTTGCCTCATCACAAACTAGCTTTTAATTTTTATTTTTTATGTGAAGTTTTAATGAGAAACTGTTAATTACTAAATATTGTCAATATTATCAGAGATTTTAATATTTACAAAATTTTAAGAAAATCTGTCAATTTTTAAATGTTGACATAATACATTTGTAATTAATAAATTTATAATAATAAAATAATAATAAAAATTTCAAAGTCTTTAATAATTAAGAAAAATAATATGTATATATGGATGTTTTAATAGCTAAATCTCAATCTATGCAGCAATGTAATTTTCAATACAATGCTCTTTCATGGGATACTATGATATCGGGTTCAAATTTTTCTGCATTTATGCTCATTATTATAGAATGTTATTTTTGTTTTTCTCAAATACAATAGTGTAGTTTGGAAATTTAAAGGTTGAAGAGTTCTCATTAGATCTACACTAAATTCTGAGATCTAGGTGTATTCCATGTAGACCTATTATATGGATTAATTCAATGGATTTTGCCCAGATCCAAGGTTGAGATATACGATACGTATTTGGAACAATTGATATTTTTTTATTTTTATCTTCAGTTTGAGACAATTTCGGTGTACATAAATATGAAATTAAGTAGAAATCCAATGGATTTTTCCCAGATTGAAGGTCTAGATCTAAGATATGTATTTGGATCAACTGATTTTCTTTATAGTTTGAGGCAATTTAGGTTTACATAAATAGGAAAGCACGTAGAATTTTATAGATCCACGAAACTCCGGATCAATGCCTTAACTCATACATCAAGTTATACAAAATGTCCAGTCTATCAACTTAACCTGACATGTTAGACATGTCTACCCGTTTTTACTTTGGCATTTGGAACCTTTGTATCCTCACATTAATTCATAACTGTCATTTTTTTTCTGAGTATGTGGTATAACTGATAGTGTTTTACAAGTCACGTGGTTTGATTTAGTTTTTACACATCACGTGGTTTAATTTCTGACAAGATTATGAGATACAATTTCTTCGATTAAAAATCATTTATACATAAAAACTACAATACTAAAATTTAGTTAAAAGTCATTCTTTTGTTGTATATTTTGATTTGATTGACAATAGACCATTGATACTAATAATATATTTTGACAATTGACAATTTTATTTACGTGGGTGCCAAAATATCCTTCACTGCATAATTTTGAATGCGTGCCCAAATCTATAAGTGATTTAGTCGATGTGATCATATCGACATAATGATGTTAAAGTTGAAATCCAAGTGGCTTTGGTATTTACAAAATTTTGAATATGCACCCGAAAACAACAACCATAAACCTATTATAAAACAGGGCTGTATGCCTGAAAGAATATTTTAACAAACTATTTCGTTGATCAATGCTTGCATCGCATAATCGTTGGGAATTTACATGCGTGCTTAATATTATGGATTATGGATAAGATTAAATCACAAAAGAGCTCCTTGAAGAGACACATACACAACACGAACATGTCATGTTTTATGAATTTTGAAATAAATATTGTTTTATGGAGGTAGAAAGATAATCTTTAAATACTCTTTAACGTTTTAAATAAATTTATATTAAAAAAAAAAAAAAAACTTTGTATGGTAATTAATCTCAGGTTACAAGTTTTTATCACATAGTGTTGGAAAAGGTTACAAGTTCTTATCACATAGTGTTGGAAAATGTGAGATGGAAAAATATAAACAGAAAGGATGTATATTTATTTTGTAATAATAATTAGATGTTTTTGTTTTTATATATGAATAAGAGAGGCTGGATAGCAGCTAGTCCCTACTTTGAGTGGGGAGCGGGGCTTGAGCTTGTTGTTTATGTATAATCAAGAAAACAGGGCTATAAGTAGAAAGCAAGTGTAGACAATGCAGGTGTATGATAGAATAGTGTGACTAGAGCGGCTCTCGACACAATATGGTTCCAATAACCCAATTGTTCTTTCGAAGCGATTGACTCACCCCTGTGCAAATGTATTTCTTGCCTCCAAGACCTCGATCTCAATTGACCCTCATCCAATCCAGCAAGGTACCCCGATCTTAGTTGACCCTCGTCTGATCCAGCAAGAAGTAAGACGACCAACCATTCCATCCAGCAATTTCTAATGGCACCCCATAACCATATAGTAAAGGGCAGGGTGCGATCTATTTCTTGTTAATAGAAGGTTGCTTGTGTAAATCTGTTTGAAGTGGTGGATCCAGGAGGTATTTGCTTCTGTGCATAATTGCAGGTAATGTATGTGGATGTATTGGATACAGGCCCATTGTTGATGACGGCAAAAACTTTGCAGGTGATGTTGATTTGGAGGACTTGGGTCTCAATGCATTTTGGAAAAATAATGAAGTGACTAATCCACATAAATTGTCGAGCTACAACCCAACTGTAGTCAGTCCTTTCCCAGATTTTCTAAAGAGGGAGTTTCTAGCTAGAGGATGCATTGTGCCTAACTGCAATATTGATGGCTTCCAAGAAGAGAATCATAACAGAAGACACTGCCAAACTCTTCTTCAAATGAGTGTGGGTATAATATCAATCAAACCATTCTATCAAATCAAGATAGAAGGTTCCTGAGCGCATTTTGGTTGAGCTTATTGCTATTGTTGAACACTAAGCTCACCAATTTGATTACATTCCATCCTCAAACTTATGGCCAGACAGAGGTTGTCAATAGGATGATAGTGCAAATAATATGCATGTACAACAATAAGAATTCATGAACATGGGATGAGAGTCTTTCCTATGTGTAACATAACTATAAATTACTCTCCATAGCTCAACTAGTCCCAACCCCATTCGATTGAGCATGGGATGTCAACCTTTGTGTCCCATTGATGTTGCAATGCCTCCTGTGACTACACACACATAATCTGCACATGTTCGGTCCAAAGATAATAAAGCCACTAGGTTTATTGAATGCATCTAGCAGATCTACTAGCATGTTCACGATATCATAGATAAAGCTAATTCCAAGTACAAAGAACGTCATGATCATCATTTCGTGCCACATAAGTTTCAAGTGGGCCAAAAAATTTGGTTTCATTTGCAAAAGGAATTCTTTATGAGAGCCCATAAGAAACTTTGACCCCTCCAATCAGGGAAAATGTTAGGGGCTAATATTTGCAGCTGGGCTAATTTTCCATGTTTTTTCCAAAAAAAAGATGTGCCAATTTCCATTTTTTTCTCAAAATTATTCGCCCAAAATTTGAATATTTTTACAAAAATAATGTTAAACATTTTACATATTGCAAATTATGAACTAGTGAGATTCGCCAAGTTTTCTAAACATTAAAATAAATTTCCATGGTTAAAATTTTCTCTGACTCCAATATGGGCTTTATACCATCAGCAAGGTTGTGGGTGATAATGATTTTGAGCTCAACATTCCCGCATTCATTGGCTTTCACTCAATGTTCAATGTGGACTTCTTTCAGCCATAATTTCCACCATTGTTGGACACATCAAACATTGCTGAGGAGCTGACACCAATATAGTTCAACTAAGATTGCATTGAATAGGCCACAAATGATCAGATCATGGACACACAAATTAAGAACACTCGCCAAAATAGGATCCAACTATATGAGGTTGTCAAAGTCGGCCAACTCCTGCACCAAGGAAAGTGGCTTACCAGGGACCAAGTTTAGCAGAAGCTTCCCCATTTCATGAAGACACTCAATGCAAGGGGCCCATTTATTCCTAAGGGGGGAGGACTAATCCGGCTAAATATTGGTGGCTACCCACCTATTCCACTTGGACCCCCAACACTATTTGCTTTCACTTTCCTAATTTATAATACAGTTTACTATTTTGGCTAGCTTTTTAGGTCCTCGACTTATCATGTTGTTTTGAGGCCCTAAACATCATGATTTTTGGAAAATGGGAAAAATTGTCCTATGACAAGGGTTTATAGTTGAAATACATTGTTTTCATATACAGATTTCTAAAAAAGAATCATATGTGTCAAATGGAGATCGTATGCCAAAGTTATAACCCTTGGAAGTTGGTGTTCCAACTAACCCCAATGGGGCCCAAAAAGTTTTACGCTTCATCTCCTACGGTTAGGTTTTTGCATGTTTAGGGTTTTTCATTATTTCTTGATGTTAAAAAGGCATGCAAGCCTCATTGTAATACAATTCAGAAGACATGTAGCTAATACATCTCTTCTCATAGATAAGCTACCATCACACGAGCTAGTTTGTTTCTCTTATGTATGTAAACAATTTTCAAAATTTGTTATTTATTAATTGAAGTTCTATTTCATTGTATGTCCGTGATTTGGTTTGAATCTAAATTTCATTTTTCCCTTGGAAGGTGACCTTCATTAGCCCATTCAAAGGTGAAAGAACATAATGATTTTTGAAGAGCATAATTATGACGGAAAACACTACTTAAGAGGAAAATTATGAAGGAAAATATTATTTAAAATTCCATAGATATAGTGTTAGATTGACTTCATTTAATTATTCACGAAGTCTACTTCTCTTTTAGTTTTTTAGTTAAAATTTTATTTTATTTTATTGGTTGATAATATAATTTTTATTAATTTATAAATTGTTGTTGAATTGAGGTTTTTGTCATCCATATCAAGTTTATGAGAGATTTTTCGGCGTAAATCACCAATCATCATGTCTTTATTGAGGAGGCTAGTGTTATTGCTAGAGTTTCGCATTTCCATCACCGGAAATTTAGGGAGGCCCTTGAGATTGAGAAAAGGCCGAGCAATCTCAATAGAGAGGATGTCTGGAGGATCAGTAGTTGCTAGATCCCAGCCCTCCCTTCCTAGTCATTTTCTTCCCCCCCCCAGGTTATAGGTTGTTCTGGTTTTCTTTTTAGTAAATTTCTCCTTGTTTCCCGTATCTGGTGGCCTTTGTTCTTTGAGGGGTGGTTGATTTAGTTTGAGATATTTTAATAGCATTTTGTTTATGCGATTAGTTATATACTAATAATTTTAACTTAATTAATAAAAGAAAAATAATCTTGAAATCAATCTATGGCAATATGCTTATTTAACACTTAAATAAACAATTATTTAAAATATTCTTTCTAACCCTTAAATCACTCTTATATTTATATATTTATATTTAGTTAATAACTTTTATAACTAACTATTAATTTATTTTAATATATATTTATAATTAAAAGTTTATAAAATATTTGAAACTTTTATATTCCTATGGCCTTTTAACTTTTAATTTAATAAGAATATTACTAACTATCAATTTAATAATCAAGTTAAATTAACTTATTTATTTTAATTTATTTAATTAATAAAAGAAAAATAATTTTGAAATCAATCTATGATAATATGATAGATAAAATTTAAATTATTTAAAATATTCTTTCTAACCCTTAAGTCGCTCTAATATTTATATATTTAGTTAACAACTTTTATAACTAACTTTTAGTTTATAATTTATTTTAATATATATTTATAATTAAAAGTTTATAAGATAGTTAAAACTTCTATATTCATATGTCCCTTTAACTTTTAATTTAATAAGAATATAACTAACTATCAATTTAATAATCAAATTAAATTAACTTATTAAATAAAGGTTATGCCCCTAGTCTAGTCCAACTAACCGTTTCTTGGTCAAATTTGGGCGTTAGTCAATATAGCCATTACCTGGTCAAGAATTTTGGCCATTGGATGTTCTACTTTGACTATTTAACATGCAAAGCTAGATCTGATTCTTCAACTCATCCTGACGATGAACCACATTGGTTGGTTTGAAACACGTCAACAAATGAAATATCATTTAATTTACGCCGAAAAATCTCTCATAAAATTAAAAATTATTGAAAAGAAAGCTTATGAAATAGAGTTGGCCATGAAATGAGCAAGTCAGTTCTTGGTGGGAAATAAAGAAAACAACCACCATTATCAAACCAAATTTTGCTTTCCAAAGTACAACAAACCGGTAGACGATAAGTATTTAATAGTTAAATATCTAGGACAATAATTCTAGTAAGGAAAATAAACACATAAGGGAAGGAGGAAGTTAGGAGTTATAGAATAGAACCAAAGGAGTAATGAAAGGGACATAGGTTAAGTAGTCAAACATATAGTAGTAGTTTTGATGATATGAAGTAATATCAATGTCTTATAAATTCATTCCATCTTCTTAATTTAGTTAACAAAAATCTTACAATGTTGGCACTAAAAACTAAGAGCATTAAGAGAAAATTACATATATAAGGAATCATATGAGACACACAATAGACACAAGGAATTTTACAAAGGAATCCATTAGCACTTGGGGCATTTTAGAAAGTAAATCGTTAGCATCATTAGACAGTTTAGGTAGTAAAATAGACAAGACCATGGCTACCTTTTTTATTACAGGATGGCCTAGCCATGGGGAACCTAAGTTTATGTTTTACATGGTTGAAAGCATTTTAATTAAAACAAACTACAAAAAGATAAAACTAACTAATTGTTGGGCATCATATGAAAGACAAACTAAGAGCAAGATGAAGTAAAGTAGATAAAGGCTTAACTAATACCTCAAGTTTTTTTTTGTTTACTACACATAACTTAATGACATAATTGAAAAAAAAAATCATTGTTTTTACCTTTTTCCATTTTGAAGGATAAATTCAAAACTTATTCAACTTACTATATTTCTTCCAATCATGCAAACTCAAGTTTTTATAATCTTATAGGTAGAAAAAGATAGAAGATTGATTACACTCATCCATGACCTTGTGATCTAGCATGCCTCCCACCTCTCGATGGAAAAGTTGACGAAGGATTAAAATTGATACCATATATTAACACTAATAGGAAAGAAAATCTGTGAGAGTGAAAGAGACCACGAAAAAACCAACCAATATGCATAGAATGGTTTAAAAGGTTTGAATTTGAAGGCATTACTTCGAATTTCAAAATCAAGTGACAGCTAGGCATTTAATGCAAGGACCATAAATAAGGCTAAGTGTGTGTTTATAAAATAAGACACGTGTTTATAGAGAAAGATTTCATTTCAAAATCATTATATTTTATATGGAAAATGAATTCTAATATAAAATACATAAGGCTAAGCATGGCTTTATAAAATAAGGCACATGTTTATAGAGAAAGATTTCATTTCAAAATTATTATATTTTCATATGGAAAAGGCATTCTAATATAAAATATTTAAAAATTAATATTAACATTAATTATTGAGTGTTTAAATTATTTCTATTACAAATTTATCCTAAGTTTTTGACTGGATACAATTCCAAATAAGCCCTCAAACTTAAACAAAGGTTAAAAATGAAAACGTGAATTGAGAAATCATATAAAATTACTAAAACCTTGTGGTTGATTTCTATGCAAGATTAATAGTTCTAAAGGAAAATTGATTCTTATATCCCTGGGGTAAGGACTAAGAAGTAAATGTATAACCTCTTTATCTCACTTACTTTTAAAATTTGAGTTGTGGTAGTGATAGGTATTTATAGGCTTTAGAATTTACATGTAAAAAAATATAAATTTAAAAGTTTTAAGGTTAATAAATTTCAAACTAAAAATATGATTGTTTTTAGAAAGTGATAATTTGTGATAATTTTTTTTTTTAATATGGCCAAAGTGACCTATTTAAAAGTGACTTTCACTAACCCATTCCAAGGTGAAAGAACTAAGCATTTTTTAAACCCATCAAAGTGACCTATTTAAAAGTGACTTTCACTGACCCGTTCCAACGTGAAAGAAAATACACAAATTTTAAACCCATAATTATAATCATATTAACCAAATGACCCATCTAAAGGTGATCTTCATAAAGAAATTCCAATGTGGAAGAATACAAATATTTTTGAAAAACATCATTATGATAAAAAAACACTATAGAGAAAAAAACAATGTAACATATTACTCTTTGAAATTCTATGAATATAGTGTTAAATTAACTTCATTTAATTATTAATTATTTCAAAAAAAATAAATAAAAACTAATTTTTTATTAATAGATATAATAATTTTATTAATTAAAAGCAAATAAACGCACTTTAATTTAACGAAATCATCAAAATTAAAACTTGAATCCAACTAAATTATCAAAATTATAAAAAAAAAATAAAAATTAAAATTAAAATATTTATGTATATGCCAACAACATCAAAATTATAAAATATAAGCCCGAAAACCCTATAAATAAAAAATCCTATGCTTTCGTGAATGTTGTATAAAACTTGATTTTCAACATTATAAGCTATACCGTTCAAATACTGTTTGAGTTAATTCTACACGGCACTTATAATTCATCCCAAATGTCATGATTTTTTAAACTCAGTCTTTCATAGGGTATTTATATTAATTATCAAATCTATGTAACTTGGCTGTTTGAATACTTGTCATTTTATGATACATTTATACAATGTCTACACTCTTTTTATAAAGTTCTAAATTTTAGTTATAAGAAATAAGGTAAAATATTATATTCATTTTAACAATCATCTAATAAATTAAATAGGAAGAATATAGTTATATATTTTGATAATTATTATTATTTAATTACTATCTAATTTGAATATTTTTCATTTTATAATAGGTTTATATCATGTTTATACTTTTTTTACTAAATAAAGTTGTTATAAAAAATAATGTAAAATATTATATTTGTTATAAAAAATAATGTAAAATATTATATTTATTTTAATAATGGTAAACTAAATTAAATAAGAATGATATATTTATATATTTTAATAATTATTATTATTTTATTATCATCTAATTTTAAAGTCATGGTTAAGTGAGACACTAAATTGATGTATGAGATTTCTTTGTTCATAGAATAAGGGGCTCACTTTCGATTTGATTACTAAGTTTACTAAAGTATACATACTTCATGCTCTTAACTATTAAACCCACTCAAAATATATATAATTTATTTTAACATTAATATTATTAAATTAATAATAATATAATAAAATAATTATATTATATTAACCTTAACAATAATATAGCTCATATAAATATATTATAAAGTAAAATAATAAATATAGGCGACAGTATCTCCCCAATTTCAACCCTAATTTAGGCGAGAGTATCTCCCCAATCTGCTTTTATGACTACTAGAATTTTCAGACGAAATTTATTCGTTAACCATTTTTAGCGTTGACTCAAAAAAAATGTCAATAAGGCAATCATATGATATGAAAGAGGGCTAAGGGAGAAGAGCATCTTTCCATTTATATGAAAATGTGGTTAACTCAAAACAACTTAGTTTTAATTTAATACGACGATATCTTAAATTCTAACAATTTGATATCTTAAATAAACTTACAAAGGGCAGCTAGATCAATTAGATCAATACCGATATAGTGAAGCAAGGATATTCCCTCTCCATATTATTATTTGACTTATTTATATATCATTTAGAAGATTAAATCACAAAAGAGTTGCTGGAAGAGTCACATACATAACACGAACATGTCATGTTTTATGAATTGTGAAATAAATATTGTTTTATGGTTAAAGTAGAAAGATAATCGTTAAATACAATTTAAAGTTTTAAATAAATTTATATTCATACAAAAATAAATATTTAAAAAACAAACTTTGTACTTTGTTAATTTAAGGTTACAGGTTACTTTGTTAATTTAAGGGTACAAGTTCTTATCGCATAGTGTTGGAAAATATGAGACAGAAAAATGTAAACCGAAAAGATGTATATTTATCTTGTAATGACAATCAGGTGTCTTGTGTTTATGCATGAATAAGATAAAATGATTCCATTACGCATAAAGTAACTTATATATAATTTTAAAAAATTTTAAATAAAAAAAATAAAATGTTTTTACTTTAAAATATGTTTAAGATAAACAAAATGAATATCTTAAAAACAATTTTTTCCTTTAGTTGAATAGACTTCTATGATTATAAATTAAAAATATTAGACTTCTATGATTATAAATTAAAAATATTATATGTAATTATGGGATAAAAGTGAATATTGATGCGATAAGATTTGGATTATGAATGTCATTTTAAAGTAAGTTATTTTGAGACAAAATATATGAAATATTTTTAATCTCTTAAAAATATATATATACATAAAAACGATGGAAAAAGGTTAAGATGATCTGTAAATATGTTTTTTTCGAAATATTGAAATTTGACGCATCTATCAAGATATTTAACTGTTTCCGTTAGAGTGCTAATGTATTTTGAAATTTGATGCATCTATCAAGGTACTTAACTGTTTCCCTTAGAGTACTAATGTATTTTGATTTGGTAAAAGATTCACTCCTTTTTTGTTTGTTATTGTTATTAAAATTTGATAAAATAAATGAAAAAACATTACTTAAAAACTAAATTCAAATATGGAAAATGAAAAAATATTTATTTATTTATTATAATAGACTAATAAATAACGAAAAAGGAAAGGAAATGAAAAAAGATTACAAAACATATATATTATTTAGGATAAAAAGCATTAAAAAATATATGATGAATATATTTAAATATTATAAAATTAACTAAAGTTAAACGTTATTATAAAATATTATTTTTAAAATAAAATTTGTGATATATATATATATATATATATATATATATATATATATATATATATATATATATATGGGAAAATGGTATGGTAGTGAAAATGAAAAAGTGAGTATTGAAAAAAAAAAGGAAAATGAAAGTAAATTTCTTTAATAAATAAATTTATTTGAAAGATTATGATTAATTCAAATGCTACTAAATTGGTGTTTGAAATTTTGTTATTTGTGGGACAAAGAATCCACCTCCTTAGAATGATGAGTCCTCTTAAAATGTGCAAATGTGTACATATAAAAACATTTACATATATTTTCTTTTTCCTTATTATTTATAAATTTAAAATACAATAACTATAAACAAAATGGCTCAAATAGGGATGGCATGAGGATAAAGTAGACTATTGAGGGATAAAGGAGGAGATCATTTAGAAAAATAAAGATATTATTACATTAAAATTTAAAGATAAATTTTTGGGTGATAAAGAATTAGAAGAAAAAAAAAAACTTAGATATCATAAGGAGATGATCAACCTCAATCTCCAAAATCAAAAATATGTTTTCGTCTTGATTCACTTGAAAGAAGTAAATAAGCATTGCTAAAATAGAAACAAAATTTCCGAGAGCTATATAATGAAACTAGGAGTTGGTCAACTACCAAAATACCATAGGTGTTGGAAAACGGGATAATACTGAGAGGAGGGCTGAATCAGTGTTATGACCAATTTTAAACAATTTTATATCTCCAAATGCATGGATTTCTCCAAAAATACGGATGGATTCAGATGTCTCAGACTCATCCAACAAGCAAATAATCTTGGATATTTCCTGAAGTCATAAATTTTTTACTATTAAACCTACATGTACCTTAGAATTTGGTTTATCATACACCCTTAGGAGTTTTTATATGTGTTATATACCATTGGAGAGGTCTCTCAGAGGAATACACAATGAAACACTTATTTTTCTCATTTGAGATGAAGCATTAAGGAAAAAAAATCCTTCAAATCTTCAAATCTATAGTCTCCATTCTTGACTAACCAAACTCCCCATGAACTTGACACAGCCAACTCCAACTACCAACTTTGACGTAAATGACAACATTTTGCAGCGTAGTCTCCCCCTTTGGCATTGATGGAAACACATCCAAAAATTGTTGGTCATTGATGGAAAAACTACTTGCAAATGTTTGTCCATTCTCCCCCTTTGACATCAATGAAAAAGGGGCCTATATATTCTATATATGACCATTCTCCCCTTGAGGGAATATAGTAGGTTCTTGATGATTGTTGTTATATGCACATGTTCCCCTTGAGCTTATAAGTGGCCAATGGTCAATTACTCACTATATTCCAATTCATATTTGTACTAATAACCATATTGTATCTCTCCAATGCTTTCAAGGTTTGACACTTCATTGGTGTTTGGATTTAAGAGAAGATTTATGAGAACTCTCCCTTTCTTACTATCCTCTGTCTAAAACGATATGTATGACTGCTAATTTGAATTGCTACTAAACATATTAAATGTTGCGTCTAACTTTTTCTCTCCCTATACTCTAATGTTTGGACTCTTCTCCTTTGATCATGCTCCACCTTAAAAATATTTCTCAAAATATATGGGTTGCACATGCTTTCCAACTGTGGATGGATGCTCGACTCAATACGTACTCATGGTCTTCTACCCTTGTGAATGTTTCCATTTATGTTTTTGTAATCATATTTTGTTGTTTTTGTTTTCTCACTCTTCCACTTTGCTTTTGAGAAGCCACAAGCTAATCATCACCCTTGACATAACCATTTATTGTTGTTTTTTACTCACTAACCTTGTAATGCTCTTGTTGGTCTGGGATTCCATCTGGGATTTCTTTCCTTGATTTTCTTTGGAATTTTAATCATACAACTATCCTTGACTAATTTAGACAATTTTCGTCTTTCAAAATAAGTTATTGAAGAGATGAGGGAGACATCACTCCCAACTTTTGTATTAAGTACTAAAAGGGTTCTCTAGGAAGGGGCTTGGTGATTATATCAACTATTTGTTCCTTTGTGGATATATACTCCAACTTCAAAATCTAATCAACTACATGTTCTCTAAGAAAGTGATACTTGATAGGTATATGTTTGGTTTTTTAGTGAAGAACAAGATCCTTGGGTATACTTATAGCACTTGTATTATCACATTTGATGGATATAGGTTCATCATAAGTTACCCTCATGTCATGAAGTGTTTGCTTCATCCACGATATTTGAGTGCAACATGTTGCAACTACTATGTACTTGACTTCAACAATAGAAAATTCGACAAAGATTTATGTTTTTCTCAACCATGCTACCAATGAGGTTCCTAGAAAGAAGGAACCACTGCTTGTGCACTTTCTATCATATATACAACTAATCAAATCTACATCTATGTATGTAATCAATAAAAATTTCTTATCCTTTGGATACCACAACCCATAATCCACTATGCCTTTTAGACTTCTAATTTTTCTGTCTATAGCTAACAAGTGGCTTTGCTAGGAGTTGATTGGTATCTTTCTACCAAAAAATAGCTTGCATTATGTTTGGTCAAGAGGTCGTTAGATACAAAAAATTGCGAATCATTTATCTAAAGAATTTTTGGCTGACCTTTCGTGACTCGTCATCTTTACTTAGCTCACATTTAATGACCATAGGAGTACCAAAATGTGAACACTCTTCCATTCTAAATTTCTTAAATATTTATTTGAGGTACTTTCCTTGGGAAATGAACATGCCTTTTGAAGTGAGTGTAAATTGTAAACCAAAGAAAAGTGAGACTTCTTCGAGCATGGACATTTCAAATTCATTGTTCATTTGAGAAGAAAACTCTTGGTTTAGTGAATTTGCATTACTACCAAAAATAATATGATCAACATAAACAACAACAACCAAGAGATCCTCATTATCAGATTTTATATATAAATTACTATGGGCTATCCCTCTTTTGAACCCTTGCTTCTTTATATATTTGTCTAGTATGTAATCCAATTCCCTTTGTACTTGATTCAGTCGATATAACTCCTTTTACAACCTACATACATCATCGGGATTGTCTAATAGTTGAAAACCTTTAGGTTGTTCTATATACACCTCTTGTTCAAGTTCTCCATTCAAGAATGTTGATTTCACAGCCATATGATATACTTTCAATTTTTTATGACAAGAAAATGCAAGAAACATTCTAATTACTTCCAATCTTGTTACCGAGCAAAAGTTTATTCAAAATAAAAGACATAATAAAATATAAATAGAATTATAAGAACCTTATTAATTTAGAAAAAGTAATCATTAATATTAAAAAGAAAAAAGTATGATTTTTAATTCAATATCATGAGTCAAAAATTTAATAATTTTCAAAATCAGAGATCCCTCCATAATGGATCGATTTATTCTCCTTCAAAATCAGAGATCCCTCCAACAACGAAGATATGATTATGGGTGGGACCTCCAAGGTAGCAGAGCAGGGGATGTTGAGGTCTCCTCCCATTTACTTTTTGGATTTAGAAAATTCAATTTGTAGTTAATACGGCGCCCTGCGAGGTAGAATAAAATCCCATACCCTTCCTCAACATTCACCATAACACTGC
This sequence comes from Pinus tabuliformis, assembly GCA_031772625.1. Lineage (NCBI taxonomy): Eukaryota > Viridiplantae > Streptophyta > Pinopsida > Pinales > Pinaceae > Pinus > Pinus tabuliformis. The sequence continues at coordinate 746,211,659 of CM062818.1, forward strand.
GAGGCTCTTCTAATTTCTTGGAATCGATTAATGGGGGCAGACAGATATGATTCCACCTCCAGGCCAGAGGATCGAATCCTATTACTCGATTTTTGGCAGAGCAGAGGTTTTTTGATTGCCCGAGAACAAATAGCCAGGGCTTGGATGCGTGAATGCAATAAGAGAGTGCGCGTAGCAAATGGCTGGACGCGATGAAGGAGTGCCATTCCTTGCAAACCAGGGCCGCATTCAATAGGTCTGTAACGGGAAGAGAAGCAAGAATTATGTGGATCAACTCATCAGGTAGCAGCGAAATACAGAGTGACGATCCCTCAATTTTATCCATCGAAATTTCGTTTCGCCTCCTCTAACTGGAAGTATGTGTTGGATTTATAGAGTGAGACAAGGAGAGTCGTGGATGAGGATAAGAGCTATTAAAAAGAACGAGTCAGAGTGGCAAGGCATAAACTTAGCATAACCATTCAACCCGCCATGAAAATGGATGGATCCAAATAAGAAAAGGGGTTGTCCATTTCTCATTATCGCCGGTGGATTTCAAGGTACTGCAGCACCACCAATTGGTTAAATTAAATGAGATTTTAAAAACAAAAAGCTATTTTTTAATTCGCAACGACACCCCATGTCAACCTTAGATTCTACCGACTTGCCATAAAATCAGACTGGGTTAGCTCAGTCAAAGTCATTGCTTAAATAGTTCTCCAAACCTTTGAAATCTTTCTTGACACAGTGAACTTGGCTTTATTTTTCTTTTATAGGGAGCAATTGGTAACACCAAGATTAACTGAGTAAAGTCGATTAATTGGGTAAACTCTTAAGTTCAAATTTGGTCACTCAAATCCCAATGATAAAAGAAAAAGGCTAAAATTTAGGACGAAGAGCACCTTGCTTATTATTCAAAACTAATTTTCGAAAACAAGTAACTGGAAAATGACTGCAGCGTTGATGAACATGACAGTCATATGGTATTTAACCTCGTTCCTGGTGCCACTACTTTGAGGAGGGATTTACAGCATGGAGAAGCAGCTAGTATTCGTGATTATCAAAGCCATATGGTATTGATCTTCTGGTTAGTGCTAATAATTTGAACAGGGCTTTTGTGCAAGTTGACAACATTTCTTTCACTGATTTTGCAAGAATAACACTCTTAAATTGCATGTTTTATACTTTAAAGGAGGGAACCAGGACAATTTATTCTCAGGATCCTTGTTTCTAAATTAAAATATTTCAACACACATAATTTTTTTTTGATTTGCGATCTTCGTTGGGATATTAAGAATTTGATTAGTGCACATAATTAAAGTTATACATTTAATAAATAGTGATTAACATAAAATACCATAAAATTAACGTTTTAATTTGTATATTAAATACAATGCTATAATCTTATACAGCTTTTATTAAAAAAATTATTTCCAAATAGACTGATGTGAGTTTTATATATCACTTTTCTTATTCTAAAAGTCCTATAAAGATTATAGAAGCAAGACCATAAATCTCAAATAAAATTATAGCTTTGATCAAAGTAAAGTTTATTATAATTTAATGGAGAGAAGCAGCCTTTCATCTATATGAAAATATTCCATAATAATATTAATTTAGTTTTAGGTTACTACCTAGCAAGACACCAAATTTATAAATGAGAGAGATCAAGGAGTGTCTTTATAATTATTTGACTACTTAGTTTATGCATATGTACATAGCTTACCCATGCTACCCATAAATGACAAAATGCAAAAAGGAAAGTCAAATTAATAACAAGATTATGACAAAAACATCCCCTCTCCCAATAATTAGTTGGTTTATTTACAATCATGGATTCGGAAAAGGAATATACATAACACCAACATAGATCCATTTTAACCACAAATCTAAAATGAGCCAAGATGGATCGAATTTTTTAGGTGCAAACTTATTTTAGAGTGAAAAAAACAATGTGTAATTTTTTATTGTTTAAATTGTATTTCTGAATGTTATAGAGATTACATAACATGTGCATTGAGTCATTTTATGAGCACACATTAAACTGATTTTTTTTGTTAATATATTTATAAGTATGTGTCAATCTTAATTCATATTAAGATATTTTAACTTGGAAATTGTAATTCTTACTTGTTTCAATTGTGATTCTTTATAAGATATTTTAACTTGGAAATTGTAATTCCTACTTGTCTCGATTGTGATTCTTTCTCAGATATTTTTACCTGGAAATTGTAATTCCTACTTGTCTCAATTGTGATTCTTTCTCAGATATTTTAACTTGGAAATTGTAATTCCTACTTGTGTCAATTGTGATTCTTTCTATCTAGAGGAGTCTATTCCTATTCCTTATGAGTTGTTAATATCTATATCTTTCCTATATTGCTATGTGTTTGAGATATTCTCTCAAGGTAATCTACCTATCTTGATACAACACTAAATGCATTTATATGTAACCTTATTTGATGTGAATATAGAGAATTAGTGTGCACTATAAAAAAATTTCTTACTATCAAAGCCTGTGAGGCCCTAGGCCTTGGCCCCTCCTAAGCCTAGGGAAATAAAGAGTTTGATGAATGTTTTGTTTATTTTTCCCTTTGCTTGTTTTCCCATCCTTTTATCACTACTATATAGATGGAGCTAGAAAGAGTGTGGAAAATCTGTAGGATCGAATCGTTGGTCGTGGGGAGCAGTGAAGAGTCGCAATGTGATAGTGAATTGTATATTTGTTTTTTTGTAACTTGGAGTGACGTGCAACTTGGCCTAGTTGCGTGTTCAGAAAACTCTGATTGCATTGGATCTTGTTTGGTAGATCGGTTGATGGAATTTGGCAACAATGAGGTGATTGCAAATTGAAAACGTCTCTGGCAGAATTAAAAAATAAACCCCTGAAAAACCAGAAGGCCGCTAGATCTCTGAGTGACTTAGTGATTTCTTAAAGTTATTTCCCGAAGGTGGTGTCAAGTTCGAGTCTCGTCCGGGGTATCTGGATTATTTTTGCTGCTTCTTGTGGCAGTTTCAGTGGGTGATTGTGAGGATTCAACCATTGACTTGAAAAGAAGAGAAACAAGGCACCTAGATTATACAGGAGACCTCATCCGATACAGTGGATGTGGCAGATTAGCAATTTACATTCGAAGTTGTTGTTGTTTCTGCAGGGCGTCCCACCCTCCTTTGGAGTTTTCTTGCCGCTTATCTTCTTCAAAATCGAGCTTATCGTTGTAAATCGCCTTCAAATTGAGATATGAATTGCAAAATGCCCTTCGGATTGAGGCATTTAGAGTTGGTTGTCGTGGGGCTAGGTGAAATGTGTTTGTTGCATTATTTTATTGGTGTTGGTCATCGTTTGGAACGTCCTTGAAGACGGTCTTGAGGAGAAACTTGTGAATCTATTAAGGAGTTGTGTTGTTGAACAACAACTTACAAACTTGTTAACGAGTTGCACTGAGGGGCAACAATGTGCCACATAGAAGCCCATGAGACAAGCTAAAACATGAGATGCGCTGCAGGAATACATAGGAAAACTCATGATAAATGGGTGAATATCGAGAAACCAACTTTTCCAAAGTGTTGCATACTAGTGTATGTGTTCTTAAATTTTGAGTTTTGTAAGTGAAACATGTTGAGCCTGATCAACTCAACATGTAAATGCAATTGGTTAGAATTGATCACTCTAACAATTGCTAATTGAAGTTAGAAAGATTCAAGATGAAAGCACTAAGTATGATTCTAGAAGAAGTTGGTTGATGCAGTAATAGATGGACAAACAAGGTAAAGGATTGTATGTTGAAATAAACCAGACTCAATATTATGTTGTATTATGAGTCACACATCTTAAGTGTAAGCAAGTCTAGGATGTTTTGTAGTGGTCTTTGTAAAGTATGGACCCGGTAACTCCATAGTTGGAGTGTATAATGTAAGCCTGATGAGGCATGTGTACCCCGATGAAGTTCGTGGTAATCTCAAAACCACTTTGTATTTTCAATGTTGGTTTGTAACCACGTGTGAGAGTGAAGTGGACAAGGATTCATGTAGGCATGGTTTAGGGTCAGCTGACAAAACCCTTGGCATGGTTAAAGGTGAGCCAAGAAAACCCTGGGCCTGGTTAAGTTGGGTATGTGGTGAGCCTTGATGGGTGAATTGAGTGCCTTCATGGTAGAGTTGAGCCTTTTTGGCTATGTTGAGCCTTCGTGGTTGAATTGAGTGCCTTGGTGGGAGAGTTCAGCCTTGGTGGCTGAGTTGATCCTTGGTGGCTAAGAGTCCTTGTTGACATGGTTGAGGGTAATCCAATAAAACCCAGAGCATAAAAACTAATAGCATAAACGAATAAGAAATCAAGATAATTGTAAAATGATTCAGTGTTACTATTAAGTTCTCATTCTATCTTAACATAAATGATTCCAAGAAGGAATTACCACAAATATATATATATATATATATAGATATAGATATATAACCACAAAAATTAAAATATTAATACATCTCATTTATTTAAATTAAATATTATATTTCAAATATATATATTAGATATGTATTACCACAAAAAAATTAAAATATTATATATTTTATTTATTTAAATTAGAGATTATATTTCAAAGAAGTGTACAGGATATTCAAACTCCCAAAATAAGATATAGTCGTCAAAGAACCAGAAACTTCTCATCGTCGTCGAGGGAAACGTTTTTTCGGCCCAGCTTCTCGATAAGCTCAGCGAAATTTTAGAGAAATTCAGAGAAATGACAGAATTTCAGAAATACTTTCAGAGATATTTTGGAATTAAATGATCGTCCATATTCATCTCTACTATAAAAACATATTTTAGAGATGAATATGTTTTTAGGCAAATCGCGATTTTTTGGGCTAGCTGATTTTTCGGCCCCCAAAATAGCAATTTTTTGCTTGACATTTTTCATTTTCTCAGATTTTTGTCAATTTCTCAGTTTTTTTTGCCTATTTCTTCTTATGATTTTTCACAATGTTTCCTGATTTTTGTCAATTTTTATCAACTTTGTAATGTTTCCACAATATGTTTTCAGCACCCTCGCGGATTTTTTGCAGATACCTATCTTTTCAACACTACATTTAGTGAGCAAGAATGTTATAAATATGTAATAAGCAGTGCTGCTTTTCATTGAGGAGTGTAGAGAAACTATAATCCGGGGACACTACGTTGCCTTTGTTGTCTATTCTCTGCTGTGTGCGTTGTGTGTGTGGAGAGAAATGGGAAAACTCATTGGCGTGTCCATGAACGTTAAAATGTTGATGGGGTTCATCGCAGTCATTTTCTTGATTTTCAGTGCCCATGGTAACATTCATCTTCTCCATTGTGTTGTTTAATGTATAAATGTTCATTTGTTTGTATTCTGATTTTTCCATGTAATGTAATGTTCGTATTGTTGATTTACTATGTAATAACATTTAATTTCATGATTTTTGCAGGCGGTCAGGGTGTGACCGCGGCGGGTGTGTTAGACTACCATTGTCTTACGAATTCGCACTGCAATTCGGATACGGACTGTCCACATGACACACCTCGATGTGAACTTGCAGCTAATGGTGGTATTTGCTGCAGTAACATACCGCCCAAGATGCCATGAGGGTGTTGGATTTAGAGACGTCTAATTTCATAAATTTAAGTTGGACATACGTGTATTGTGATTATAATGTCAAATACTGTCAGCAAGATTACATTTATATGCCAAATAATGTGATTAATTAAGTCATGGCATTAAACGCATTTAAAATAAGGATTTGGATACAAATACATGTAGAATAATGTTAATCAATTATAATTGTTAATGGACCGATTATAGTTGATTAAAATAAATAGCAATAATAAATTTGAGCTGAATAAGGAAATCAGAATCTATTCTGATTGATTGATTGATTGATTGATTTCAATCAATCTGAAATTTCAGACAGACTTGTTTCAGCTAAATTTTAGGCTGCCCTAGGATTGGGGTTTTGCACTGCTATAAAAGGGCTGAGTCTCCAAGGCTTGCAATCACTCAGAAAAATTGTCTGCTCCATTGAGGACTAGGTACTCTGTCATTTAGGATAACCAGAGAAAAGGATTGCAAGCTCTTGGAAGGATTCAAGAGCCAATAACTCAAGTCAAGACCAGGAGCATTTGAGGATGGAAAGTAAGTTCCGCTGTGCATTAATTTCAATTTCTTACAAAGGAATAGATCTTGGTTGGGGTTTAAGGTAATTAGGAAAACTCACAAATTAAATCTAACAATTGGTATCAGAGCTCCCTTATGTAAGAATCCGTGCTTGATTTTTGGAGATTAGCTGATTTTGTTTCGTATGTGAAGTGGTGAACTCTCATAACAATTTTAATCCAAATTCTCACGAAAAAGAGGATCGAATATGCAGACATATAACTGGAGAAATTAGATGGTTTATGTTTCAGCTCTTATTTCTCCTTTCAGTTATGGTTTTTTGTTATTCGTGTTAATTTTTTGGATCTGGGTTTCATTCTCTTTGTGCATTCTTGGGGTTTTTTTGGATGGTTTTGGTGACTGAGAGATAAGAAGTTCCTGGGGTGATATCCTTACCCGGGCTTGGGTTCGCCTTCATGAATACTCCGGCAGCCGGGCTCATCCGGCAACAGTATCTCCGCTCTGTCAGTTCAGGCACATTGAGGGCAAGATGCCTGCGTTGGTCCTTCGCCTCATTTTTGGTCTATTCATTTTTCCACATCAAGTTTGGAGTTTTTGAACACATTATATGTGGGATCATGTTGCTGGAAGTAACCTTTAATGTGATCCTCTGTTTGGTTTTAGGACTGTCCAGTTTGATTTTGAACGTTAGACTATATTGTCCTACTCAGACTACCCTTTATTTATAGATACAGATTCCTCTGAACCATTTCGTGCAAGGCCTAATATAAAATGGCCACGTTTATCTCATAAAAAAAAAAGGTATAGTCCACAATCAGATATTACTCATAACCGAAACATATATAGAAAATGTTTCTCAATAGCAATGTACAAAATACAAGACCGCTGACAGGTTACAAGAATTCTCAATTTTTCAATGACACAACTTTCTCTCTAAATATACATTAAATCATACAGAACCTACAGTTTTCGAGTCAGGAAGTGCAAAATTTTTTGAGGATAATGAGTTTGTGGGGGGAGATATGACAAAAGATAGTATTTTTTAAGAAGAAGAGACGAATGCGAATGAGACTATGGACCAAAGTCCTAGTTTTGTTCAAATTCCGATTGCGTTTAGAAATACATCTTTTGACAATGTGCAAACTTCATCATCCCAAACAACTCAGTTAGAAACTCAACATGGAATAGAGAACACAAATGGACCTGAACCCAACCCAAACCCTCACATTGACATGACAAATGTTGATGGCCCAGGGCCTGTGGGAGAGTCAGAAGTTGGTAATGATGTTCTTCCTCCTGTTGAAGATCAAGTTGTAAATGAACCTCAAGAAAATCTAGAGCCTGTGCCAATTAGGAGATCTACTAGAGAGAAAAGATCTACACAATCAAAGGATTATGCATATCTTCAAGAACATGAGTTTGACATTGGCATGTTTGAAAATGATCCTGTTAATATCAAACAAGCTGTGGAAAGCTCTAACTCTCAAATGTGGATTAATGCCATGAATGAAGAGATGAAATCTATGTATGACAATGACGTTTGGGATATCGTTCCGTTGCCTAAAGACAAGAAACCCGTTGGTTGCAAATGGATATTTAAGACTAAGCGGGATTCTAAAGGCAATGTTGAAAAATACAAGGCACGTCTTGTTGCGAAAGGTTTCACACAGAAAGAAGGCATTGATTATAAAGAGACTTTCTCTCCAGTTTCATCGAAAGACTCTTTAAGGATTATATTGGCGCTTGTAGCACATTATGATTTAGAACTTCATCAGATGGATGTAAAGACGGCGTTTCTCAATGGTGACATTGATGAAACGATCTATATGAAGCAGCCAGAAAACTTTGTATCAGGTGATGCAGGGTCTATGGTTTGCAGACTTAAGAAATCTATCTATGGGCTAAAACAAGCATCTCGACAATGGTATTATAAGTTTCACCAAGTTATTAGCTCATTTGGTTTTGAGTCTAACATAGTAGATGAATGTATATACCTTAAGTTCTGTGCGAGTAAATTTATTTTCTTGGTTTTATATGTAGATGACATATTGCTTGCCAGTAACGATAAGGACATGTTGCATCAAACTAAGAATTTTTTATTTAAGAACTTTGAAATGAAAGATCTTGGTGATGCATCATTTGTTCTAGGGATTGAAATACTTAGAGATAGATCTCAAGGTATTCTGAGGTTATCCCAGAGGAACTATATCGATAAGATTCTAACAAGATTTGGCATGCAAAACAGCAAACCAGGAGATACCCCTATATCAAAAGGAGATAAGTTTAGTCTGAAACAATGTCCCCAAACTGACTTAGATAAAAACCTCATGAAAGATATTCCCTATGCCTCAGTCGTGGGTAGCATCATGTATGCACAAGTATGCACGCGTCCGGATATTGCGTTCATTACCGGAATGCTAGGGAGATATTTGAGTAACCCAGGTATGGAACACTGGAAGGCAGCCAAGCGAGTGTTGAGATACCTAAAGAGAACAAGGGACTATATGCTCACGTATCGGAGATCAGAACAGCTCGAGGTCATTGGATACACCGATTCTGATTTTGGAGGATGTGTCGACAGCATGAAATCAACATCAGGATACATCTTCATGATGGCAGGTGGTGCTGTGTCATGGAAGAGCGCTAAACAGTCATTGGTAGCCTCCTCCACTATGGCAGCTGAATTTGTTGCATGTTTTGAAGCATCTAATCATGGCGTATGGCTGAAGAACTTCGTCACAAGTCTGAAAATTGTGGATTCTATTCAGAAACCACTCAAATTATTATGTGACAACAATTCAACAGTGTTATACGCATCCAACAACCGAAGTTCGTCAAAGTCGAAGTACATTGACATTAAGTTTTTGGTTGTAAAAGAGAGAGTGCAGAATAATGAATTATGTATAAAACACATAGGTACAGACTCCATGATTGCGGATCCTCTTACTAAAGGATTACCACCCAAGAAGTTTCACCAACATGTTGCTTGTATGGGTGTAATATCTGTTTAGGATAATTAGAAAAATGTGGGAGTCTGAATATGTTTTAAGTTCTGTTTTTGATGTTCTATGTAATGCAATTGTAAACAATTTTGATGATATATACAAGTTGCATTCAGTTTCAGTTTCATTATTTCTTTCTTTAAAGTTTAAGTTTTTGGCCTCATACAGTAAAGTAAAGGTGACTCAATTAGAAATAGGCACGTCTAATCACACTTGCGTGTAATGTCTAAACTATATGTCCAAATCAGATTCATGTCATTCAGTTATGTTGGCAGCGTGATTTATGTCAGTTTAGTTGCGAATAAATGTGACAAATGCCGCTTAAGTCCTTTGTTAGCATAATTGATGGACGGAATTGTTTAAGAAATACGACAAGTAAAGACAGAAAAGTTGCATGCAATAAAGTTAAGGATATATAATCAAAAGGTTGCACTTGTCCATGTGGGAGATTGTTGGATTTAGAGACGTCTAATTTCATAAATTTAAGTTGGACATACGTGCATTGTGATTATAATGTCAAATACTGTCAGCAAGATTACATTTATATGCCAAATAATGTGATTAATTAAGTCATGGCATTAAACGTATTTAAAATAAGGATTTGGATACAAATACATGTAGAATAATGTTAATCAATTATAATTGTTAATGGACCGATTATAGTTGATTAAAATAAATAGCAATAATAAATTTGAGCTGAATAAGGAAATCAGAATCTATTCTGATTGATTGATTGATTGATTTCAATCAATCTGAAATTTCAGACAGACTTGTTTCAGCTAAATTTTAGGCTGCCCTAGGATTGGGGTTTTGCACTGCTATAAAAGGGCTGAGTCTCCAAGGCTTGCAATCACTCAGAAAAATTGTCTGCTCCATTGAGGACTAGGTACTCTGTCATTTAGGATAACCAGAGAAAAGGATTACAAGCTCTTGGAAGGATTCAAGAGCCAATAACTCAAGTCAAGACCAGGAGCATTTGAGGATGGAAAGTAAGTTCCGCTGTGCATTAATTTCAATTTCTTACAAAGGAATAGATCTTGGTTGGGGTTTAAGGTAATTAGGAAAACTCACAAATTAAATCTAACAGAGGGAGCATTAAATGTTGTAACAGAGCATTTTCTATTTAAATAAATAACAAGGGGTTGCTCATTTTCAATTACATGAGTGTTTTGAGACGAAGCTATGCACTTTCATATAATATATTTTAAACTATCGACTATGATGGATAAGAAATTTCATTAAAAGTAAAAACTTTTATATTCATTTTGCAGGAAAAGGATATAAGATGTTGTTTTCATCAGCAGATTGTTTGAAATCTGATTCAAATAAATTTTGAAGGTATTATTTCAAAACGTTTATCTTCATAATTTAAAATTTAAATTTTTCTTTCCATATTTCATAATTTAAAATATAACAAATAATTTTTTTATAAGTTAAAATTTAAAATATTTTAAAATTATATGTAATCATGTAATTATAATAATAATGTAATATGTAATTTAAGATAGATAATATTATTGACATATATTTTAAAAAAATTATAATCTACACTTAAAAACTAACAATTTTGTCTCATCACAAACTAGTTTTTAATTTTTATTTTCTTTTTTAATTATGTGAAGTTTTAATGAGAAACTGTTAATTATTAAATATTGTTAGAGATTTTAATATTTACAAAATTTTAAGAAATTTTGTCAATTTTTTTAAATGGTTTTAAATGGTGACGTAATATATTTATAATTAATAAATTTATAATAATAAAAATTCAAATCTTTAACCATTAAAAAAAATAATATATATATATATATAGGGATGTTTTAATAGCTCAATCTCAAACTATGCAGCAATGTAATTTTCAATACAAAACTATTTCATGGGATACTATGATATCGGGTTCAAATTTTTCTGCAGTTATGCTCATTATTATGGAATGTTATTTTTGTTTTTCTGAAATACAATATGGTAGTTTGGAAATTTAAAGGTTGAAGAGTTCTCATTAGATCTACACTATAAATTCTGAGATCTAGGCTTATTCCATGTGGTCCTATTGTATGGATTAATTCAATGGATTTTGTCCAGATCCAAGGTTGAGATATACGATACGTAATTGGAACCATGGATTTTTATTTTATTTTTTTTCTTCAGTTTGAGACAATTTAGGTGTACATAAATATGAAATTAAGTAGAAATTCAATGGATTTTTCCCAGATTGATGGTCTAGATCTAAGATACGTATTTGGATCGATTGATTTTCTTTATAGTTTGAGGCAATTTAGGTTTACATAAATATGAAAGCAACTAGAATTTTATAGATCCACGAAACTCCGGATCAATGTCTTAACTCATATATCAAGTTATACAAAATATCCAGTCTATCAACTTACCCTGACATGTTAGACATGTCTACCCTTTTTTACTTTGGCATTTGGCACCTTTGTATCCTCACATTAATTCATAATTGGTACCTTTGTATCCTCACATTAATTAATAACTGTCATTTTTTTTCCTGAGTATGTGGTATAACTGATAGTGTTTTACAAGTCACGTGGTTTGATTTGGTTTTTAATCACGTGGTTTAATTTCTGACAAGATTATGAGATACAATTTCTTCGATTAAAAATCATTGATACATAAAAACTACTCTAAATGCTAAAATTTAGTTAAAAGTCATTCTTTTATTGTATATTTTGATTTGATTGACAATAGAACATTGATACTAATAATATATTTTGACAATTTTATTTACGTGGGTGCCAAAATATCTATCACTGCATAATTTTATTTACGTGGGTGCCCCATAACCATACAGTAAAGGGCAAGGTGTGATCTATTTTTTTTGGTAACAGAAGGTTGTTTGTGTAAATCTGATTGAAGTGGTGGATCCGGGAGCTATTTGCTTCTGTGCATATTGTAGGTAATGTATGTAGATGCACTCGATACAGGCCCATTGTTGATGCCGGAAAAAACTTTGGGGGAGATGTTGATTTGGAGGAATTGGGTCTCAATGTTTTTTGGAAAAATAATGAAGTGACAAATCCAGATAAATTACCGAGCTATTACCAAGCTACAACCCAACTGTAGTCTCTACTTTCCCAGATTTTTTAAAGAGGGAGTTTCTAGCTAGAGGATACATTGTGCCTAACTGAAATAGCCAAAATGGTGTAGTACTAAGAAATCCAACATTAATTCTTTTTTATAAAGAGGATATTAATGGAGAAGAGGATTTCTAGACTAGACCATCCAGCTTGGAGGAGACATTGACAACTTTAAAACTCAAAAAAGCTGACAGTGAAGATCTTGAACATCAACTGGTTGTAGGAAATACAAGTGTTGGAATATACAAGGGAATGAAACCTAAAGTATTATTGATATCAGCAATATCCCAGAGCTACAAGTTATCAACAGACTTGATTATGTGATTAAGGTTGGAGCAATAGTAACAATTGCCAAGCTTATCGAAGCTTTAGAGGATAGAAAAACAATTGATACTGGTGTATCGGATCAGGGTACGGTGAGTTATAACAAAAAAATTGTATTGAAGGGCATTTTCGATCACCTAAAAAAGGTTGCTTCTGGATTCATTAGAAATAAAGCAAGTATTGGTGGTAACCTAGTTATGGCCCAGAAGATGTCATTTGATTCGGATGTTGCGAACATTCTACTGGGAGTTGGTGAATATGTCAAAATTATTTCAACTAAAAGAATATAATCTATATTAACAATGGAGGAGTTCCTTGACAACCCTCTGGATTCATAATCATTATTACTATCAGTATGCATTCCATACTGGAATAGAGCTAGTTATTATGTGAAGGAAGATAAGGACAATGATACCGCTGGAGTTTATGGCGAATTGTTGTTCAAGACATATAGAGCAGCCTGTCGTCCCCTTGGTAACACAGTGTCTTATGTGTTAATGCTGCCTTCTTGGCTTGAGTTTCGTTCAATAAGCCTGGGAGTAACCGCATTATTGAGAGTGTTCGACTTGATTTTGGTGCTTTTCGTGTGAGCCATGCCATAAGGGTTAATAATGTGGCGGAATTCTTACTTGGGAAGGTTATAACTTATGTTATTCCTTTGGAAGTAGTTTGAATGCTTAAAGTCACATAGTCCCTGGGATTCATAGTGAGGCACCTGTAAGCCGTGCAGAGATTGTAAGTGACAAAAGTGCTTTGTCTAACCAAAATTATAAACTACTAACTTCATGCACCATGTTGACCCCACATGAAGGCCACGCGCCTTACTACTCAGTTCCCCAAAACAACCATGCAAGACATGGAGGATGCCATGTTATTACTTGGAGTCTTTTTGTTGACCTTGATTACCTTGATTTTGATCGAGCCCTGCCATTGAAATTTCCTTTATCCCTTACAATTGAAATCTGCAATTGAATATCATATCTACAAATATTCCATAGTAATCTTAAGAATCAGTGCAATATACTTGCTTGTAGAAGGGTAGTGAATAGCGGCATTCATACTTGGTTAATAGCAGGTTGATGCACAGGAAAATGGCTCTAGAAGATAACTTGAGGATAGTCAATAGCGACATTCATGCATAGGGAAAATGGCTCCATAAGAGAACTTGCATATAAGATGGGTATTCGCTACCGGCTATTCCTGAAGGTGAAAGTGAAATGAGGATTTTTTCCTTCCCGTTCGTGCAAGTAACTAGCAACAACCCGCATCTCTAAACTAATCCACGAAGAATCGAAGGTTATCCCTTCTCTCTCTCTTTGGTCAAGCAAGCAGCTTGGAGGCATGACTTCGCCTTTCTTCCATGCCCTACACTGGTTAATTGGTCGAGTGAGCCAAGAACATAGGTCTCTTTACCAAGAGCAAATGCAAGATTGTACATAGAAATAATATCAATGTTTGAATGCCTCACACTTGGATGAAAAGCAAAATGCTTACATCCACCAAAACACTCTACCCGATTAGACCTATGAAGGCTATGTCCTCGCTTCGGTTCCAACTCTAAACCGGCCCTATACAAAATATCCAGTCTATCAACTTACCCTGACATGTTAGACATGTCCACCCGTTTTTACTTTGGCATTTGGCACCTTTGTATCCTCACATTAATTCATAACTGTCATTTCTTTTCTGAGTATGTGGTATAACTGATAGTGTTTTGCAGGTCAAGTGGTTTAATTTCTGACAAGATTAAAAGTCATTCTTTTATTGTATATTTTGATTTGACTGACAATAGACCATTGATACTAATAATATATTTTGACAATTTTATTTACGTGGTGCCAAAATATCCTTCACTGCATCCAAATCTATAAGTGATTTAGTCGATGTGATTAAAGTTGAAATCCAAGTGGCTTTGGTATTTACAAAATTTTGAATATGCACCCGAAAACAACAACAACAAACCTATTATAAAACAGGGTTATGCCTAAAAAAATATTTTAACAAATTATTTCGTTGATCAATGTTTGCATCGCATAATCGTTGGGAATTTACATGCGTGCTTAATATTATGGATTATGGATAAGATTAAATCACAAAAGAGCTCCTTGAAGATTCACATACACAACACGAACATGTCATGTTTTATGAATTTTGAAATAAATATTGTTTTATGGTTAAAGTAGAAAGATAATCTTTAAATACACTTTAACATTTTAAATAAATTTATATTTATTTTAAAAAACTGTGTACGATAATTAATCTAAGGTTACAACTTCTTATCACATAGTGTTGGAAAATGTGAGATGGAAAAATATAAATCGAAAGGATGTATATTTATTTTGTAATAATAATTAGATGTTTTTGTTTTATATATGAATAAGAGAGGCTGGGTAGTAGCTAGTCCCTGCCTTGAGTGGGGAGCGGGCCTTGAGTTTGTTGTTTATGTATAATCAAGAAAACAGGGCTATAAGTAGAAAGCAAGTGTAAACAGTGCCGGTGTATGATAGAATAGTGTGACTAGAGTGGCTCTCGACACGGTATGGTCCCAATGACCCAATTGTTCCTTCAAAGCGATTGACCCACCCTTGTGAAAATGTATTTCTTGCCTCCAATACCTCGATCTCAATTGACCCTCATCCAATCCAGCAAGGTACCTCGATCTCAGTTGACCCTCGTCTGATCCAACAAGAAGTAAGACGACCCACCATTCCATCCAGCAATTTCTAATGGCACCCCATAACCATATAGTAAAGGGTATGGTGTGATGTATTTCTTGGTAAGAGAAGGTTGCTTGTGTAAACCTGATTGAAGTGGTGGATCCGGAAGGTATTTGCTTCAGTGCATAATTGCAGGTAATGTATGCAGATGTACTAGATACAGGCCCATTGTTGATGCCGGCAAAAACTTTGCGAGAGATGTTGATTTGGAGGACTTAGGTCTCAACGCATTTTGGAAAAATAATGAAGTGACTAATCCAAATAAATTGCTGAGCTACAACCCAACTGTAGTCTGTACTTTCCCAGATTTTCTGAAGAGGGAGTTTCTAGGTAGAGGATGCATTGTGCCTAACGACGATAGCCAAAATGGTGTAGTACTAAGAGAGCCAACATTAAATTTTTCTTATAAAGAGATATTAATGGAGAAGAGCATTTCTGGACTAGACCATCTAGCTTGGAGGAGATATGGACAACTTTAAAACTCAAAAAAGTTGACAATGAAGATCTTGAACATAAGCTGGTTGTAGGAAATACAAGTGCTGGAATCTACAAGGGAATGAAACCTAAAGTATTTATTGATATCAGCAATATCCCAGAGCTACAGGTTATCAACAGACTGGATTCTTCGATTGAGGTTGGAGCAACAGTAACCATTGCCAAGCTTATCGAAGCTTTAGAGGATAGAAAAACAATTGATACTGGTGTATCAGATCAGGGTACTATGAGTTATACCAAAAAAATAGTATTGAAGGGCATTGCCAATCATCTAAAAAAGGTTGCTTCTGGATTCATTAGAAATAAAACAAGTATTGGTGGTAACTTAGTTATGGCCTAGAAGATGTCATTTGATTCAGATGTTGCGACCATTCTACTAGGAGTTGGTGAATATGTCAAAATTATTTCAACTCAAAGAATATAATCTATATTAACCATGGAGGATTTCCTTGACAACCCTCTAGATTTAGAATCATTATTACTATCAGTATGCATTCCATACTAGAATGGAGCTAGTTATTAGGTGAAAGCAGATAAGGACAATGATACCACTGGAGTTTATTGTGAATTGTTGTTCAAGACATATAGAGCAGCTTGTCGTTGCCTTGGTAACACAGTGTCTTATTTTAATGTTGCATTCTTGTCTCGAATTTTGTTCAATAAGCATGGGGGTAACTGCATTATTGAGAGTGTTCGACTTGCTTTTGGTGCTTTTCGTGCGAGCCATGCCATAAGGGTTAATAATGTGGCGGAATTCTCAGTTGGGAAGGTTATAACTTATGTTATTCTTTTGGAAGTAGTTCGAATGCTTAAAGTCACATAGTCCCTGGGATTCACACAAAGTGCTTTGTCTAACCAAAATTATAAATTACTAAGTTCATGCGCCATGTGGACCCCACATGAAGGCCACGCGCCTTACTACTCAGTTCCCCAAAACAACCCTGCAAAGTCCCTCAGATTCACACAAAGTGCTTTGTCTAACCAAAATTATAAATTACTAACTTCATGTGCCATGTGGACCCCACATGAAGGCCACGCGCCTTACTACTCAGTTCCCCAAAACAACCATGCAATACATGGAGGATTCCACGTGATTACTTGGAGTCTCTCTGTTGAGCTTGATTACCTCGATTTTGATCGAGCCCTGCCATTGAAATTTCCTTTATCCCTTGCAATTGAAATCTGCAATTGAATATCGTATCTACAAATATTCCGTAGTAATCTTAAGAATCAGTGCAACATACTTGCTTGTAGAAGGGTAGTGAATAGCGGCATTCATACTTGGTTAATAGTATCATTCATGCACAGGGAAAATGGCTCCAGAAGATAACTTGAGGATAGTCAATAACAGCATTCATGCACAGGGAAAATGGCTCCAGAAGAGAACTTGCATATAAGATGGGTATTCGCTACCGGTTATTCCTGAAAGCATGAAAGTGAAATGAGGATTGTTTCCTTCCTATTCGTGCAAGTAACTAGCAACAACCGGCATTTCTAAACTGATCCACGAAGAATCGAAGGTTATCCCTTCTCTCTCTTTGGTTGAGCAAGCAGCTTCGAGGCATGACATCGCCTTTCTTCCATGCCCTAACCACTTGTTAATTGGTCGAGTGAGCCAAGAACATAGGTCTCTTTACCAAGAGAAAACGCAAGATTGTACATAGAAATCATATCAATGTTTGAATGTATCACACTTGGATGAAAACAAAAATGCTTACATCCACCAAAACATTCTACCCGATTAGCCCTCTGAAGGCTATGTCCTCGCTTTGGTTCTGGCTCTAAACTGGCCTATCGATGCCTACCTGGATCAACTAGCAGCAAAGAGTCATGTCATCGGCAGCATAGGTGTTTGTCAATGAGGTGTGGTTTTGCTAACTAGTGATGCGAGCCAATCCATCTTCCCTTTTTTCAATTCGAGTCGGTGAAAAGTTGAAAGGGCATAGATTTAAGATTGTGTATAATATTGTGGTTGCAGTAGATGAGAGTGAGGAGAGTATGTGCACCTGTGAATGAGATGTTTGAGACTGCTTTGCAACTTTGTTCAAACTTCTGAAGAAGCCAAGCTAATTCCTCCTACAGCAAAATGAAAAAGAAAAATAGACAGAAGCTGGAAAATGTTGTGGGAAGACATGTACATTACTCTTCATGAATCGTTAACGTCTGTCTTGCTCTTATTTGGTCCAATCAGATAATCAAAGCATTAGAGAAAATACTTGTAGTGGCTTCAGCATCCTACAATGAGAATTAAAGCATGAGAATCAAATAATTAGAGTACATTCATGTTTGAGAGCAATCTGCAACATGAGAATCAAAGCATTAGAGCAAATTCCTATTTCAAAAATCAGCAAAAGGTCGGCTGCGATAGAGTCTTTGGATTGTCAGCTGCCATATAGTCTTTGAGAATCTGCAAAAAGGTCAGCTACGATAGAGTCTTTGGAAGGCTAGCTTATTGAAGAAGAACTGAAGACAAGTGGCCACAATCTTCATCAGAACTAAAGACAAGTGGCTACTGCCATGCAAAATTTCAACATATTTCAACATGTGTTACTGCCATGCAAATTTTTCAATATGTGTGATGTCTACAATCTTGTAACCTCTTAACTTTTGCAAACATGAAATGTCTTCAAAACTAATGTTAGCATTAAATAATTGAGACTGAAACTATCAAGATCAATTGATATTTATCTTAACTTTTAAGTACATTTTGCCTTGATATGAGACAGAAACTATCAAGATCAATTGACATTTATCTTAACTTTTAAGTACATTTTGCCTCGATATGAGGCTAAATAAGATGTTTAAATCACAATTTCGTCAGATTGGTCAAAATAACAGTGAGAAGAAACCTATAGGTTGATGAAAAGGTGTTTAAAAATACTATATAAAATATAAATTGAAAACATTAGGTTTATGTGAATTAAGTAACTGGGTTCCTGTGCCAGATTATTGAAGCAGCTGAAAACTGATTACAATAGCCCCTGCAACCCCAAAGAGGTAGGGACTAATAAGACAAAATGGTCCCTGCAACCCCGAAGAGGTAAGGACTAATAAGATAAAATGAAAGTCACTTATATATATTTTTAAAAATTTATTAAATAGAAAAAATAAAATGTTTTTAAAATTAATTTTAAGATGAATGAAATTAATATCTTAAAAGTAATTTTATTTATTTATATAGTTGCATATAAATGAAAATTATTATATATAATTATAAGATAAAAATGAACATTAATGCATGCAACATTTGGATTATGAATTTTATTCTAAAATAAGTTATCTTGAAACAAAATGTATGAAAGATGCTTAATCTTTCAAAAAAACAAATCAAATATACGATGGAAAAAGTTTGAGATGACTTGTAAATAGTTTTTATTTTTATTTTTTTGAAATATTGAAATTTGACTCATCTACCAAATTACTTTACACTTTCCCTTAGAGTACTAATGTGCATTTGGATTTGTAAAGGATTCACTACTCCTCCTTATTATTATTATTTAAATAAATGGAAAAAACATTCCATATCAACTAATTCAAACACGGAAAAGGAAATTTTTCTTCATTTATTACATCAAACTAATAAGTAAAGAAAATGAAAAAATGAAAAAAAAATTGCAAATCATATACATTATTTATAATAAAAAGTATTAAAATATATAAAATAAGAAAAAGTTAATTGTTATTATAAAATGTTATATATATATATATAAAGAGAGGAAATGGTATGGTAGTAAAGATTATTGAAAAAAATAATAAGGAAAATGAATGTAAATTTCTTTCCTAATAATAATTTATTTCAAAGATTATGATCAATTCAACCACCATTAAATTGGTGTTTGGAATTTTGTTATTTGTGGGACAAGAGATCTACTTTTTTAGAATGATGAGTTCTTCTAATATCTGCAAAAGTGTACATATAAAAATATTTACAAGACATTTTTTCCTTATTATTTATAAATTTAAAATACAATAACTATAAACATAATGGCTCAAATAGGGATGACATGAGTAAAATATACTATTGAGGGATAAAGGATGAGGTGATTTAACAAAATAAAGATAATATTAAAGATATTATAACATCAAAATTTAAAGATAAATTGTTGGGTGATAAAGAATTAGAAGGAAAAAAAAAAGGAAACTAAGATATTATAAGGAGATAATCAACCCCAATCTCGAAAATAAAAAATATGTTTTTTTCTTGCTCATTTAAAGAAGGAAATAACCATTCCTAAGATAAAAACAAAATTTCCATGAGCTATATAGTGAAACTAGGAATTGTTCAATTCTAAAAATACCCTAGGTGTTGGAAAACAGGATAATACTAAGAAGGGGGGTGAATCAGTATATGACCAATTTTAACAATTTCATTTCTCCAATTGCATGGATTTCTACAAAAATCCATATGGACTGAGATGTCTCAGACTCATCCAACGAGCGAATAACCTTTGATATTTCCTGAAGTCATAGATTTTTTACTATTAAACCTACCTGTACCTCAAATCTTGGTTTCTCATACACCCTTAGGATTTTTCCTAAGCGTTATATACCATTGGAAAGGTCTCTCAGTGGAATACACAATGAAACACTAAATTTTCTCATTTGAGATGAATAATTAAGGAAAAAATGTCTTCAAAGCTTTAAATCCATAACATCCGTTCTTGATTGACCAAGCTCCCCATGAACTTGGCACAACCAACTGCAACTGCAAACTTTTCCATAAATGACAAAATTTTGCACCGTAGTCTCCTGCTTTTGCATTGATGGAAACACATTCCAACATTATTGGTCATTGATGGAAAAACTAGTTACAAATATTTGTTCATTCACCCCCTTTGACATCAATGAAAAAAAGGCCTAGATATTCTATATATGGCCATTCTCCCCCTGAGGGAATATAGTAGGTTTTTGATGATTATTTTTATATGTACATGTTCTCCTTGAGCTTATAAGAGGCCAATGGTTGATTACTCTCTATCTTCCAATTCAACCAATAACGATATTGTATCTCTCCAATGTTGTTTCAAGGTTTGACTCTTCATTGGTGCTTGGATTTTAAGAGAAGATTTATGAGAACTCTCCCTTTTTACTATCCTCTCTCTAAAAGAATATGTATGCATTCGTAGACTTTGCAGTCAAATCGTTGCATGGAGGTGGGTCTGTTGTCCCACAAACAAGGGGGTCTAATGCACCAATTTGGTGTCTCGCTTGGCTATGGCCTTCAAATTAGATAATAATAATAATAAATAATAATGTATGACTGGTAATTTTAATTGCTACTAAACATATTAAATGTTGTGTCTAGCTTCTTCTCTCCATCTACTCTAACATTTGGACTCTTCTCCTTTGATCATGCTGCCCTTGAAAATATTTCCCAACATATATGGGTTGCTCACACTGTGGATGGATGCTCTATCCAATACTCACTCATTGTCTTCTACTCCAGTGAATGCTTCCATTTATGTTTCTTGTAATCATATTATGTCGTTTTTGTTTTCTCACTCTTCCACTTTGCTTTTGAGATGCCACAAGCTAATCATCCCCCTGGATATAACCATTTATTGTTGTTGTTTACTCACTAAACTTGCAATGCTCTTCTTACTCTTGAGATTCCATCTGGGTTTTCTTTCCTTGATTTTCTTTGGAATTTTAATCATACAACTGTCCTTGACTAATTTAGTCAATTTCCCTCTTTCAAAATAAATTATTGAAGAGATGAGGGAAATATGACTCCCAACTTTTGTATTAAGTACTAAAAGGGTTCTCTAGCATGGGGCTTGGTGATTATATCAACTATTTGTTCCTTTGTGGATATATACTCCAACTTCACAATCTAATCAACTACATGTTCTCTACGAAAGTGATACTTGACAGGTATGTGTTTGGTTTTTTAGTGAAGAAAAATATTTGGGGTATACTTATAACACTTTTATTATCATATTTTATGGATATAGGTTCACCATAAGTTACCCTCATGTCATGAAGTGTTTGCTTCATCCATGTTTTTTGAGTGCAACATGTTGCAACTACTATGTGCTTGGCTTCAACAGTAGGCAGTGAGACAAAGGTTTATATTTTTCTCAACCATACTACCAATGAGGTTCCTAGAAACAAGGAACCGCCACTTGTGCGCTTTCTATCATATATACAACTAATCAAATCTACATCTGTGTATGCAATCAATAAAATGTTCTTACCCTTTGAATACCACAATCCATAGTCCATTGTGCCTTTTAGACTTCTAAAATTTTGTTTGCAGCTAAAAAGTGGCTTTGCGGGGAGTTGATTGGTATCTTTCTACCAAAAAATAGTTTGCATTATGTTTGGTCAGGAGGTCATTAGATACAACACATTGTGAATCATTTATCTAAAGAATTTTTGGCTGATCTTTCATGGCTCATCATCTTTACTTAACTCACATTTAACGACCATAGGAGTACCAAAAGGTGAAGACTCTTCCATTCCAAATTTCTTAAATATTTATTTGAGGTACTTTCCTTGGGAAATGAGCATGACTTTTGAAGCGAGTGTAAACTGTAAATCAAGGAAAAATGAGAGTTCTTTGAGCATGGAAATTTCAAATTCATTGTTCATTTGAGATATAAACTCTTGGTTTAGTGAATCTACATTACTATAAAAAATAATATCATCAACATAAACAATAACAACCAAGAGATCTTCATTATCAGATTTTATATATAAATTATTATGAGTTGTCACTCTTTTGAATCCTTGCTTCTTTAGATATTTGTCTAGTATGTAATACAATTTCCCTTGTTGCTTGATTCAGTCCATATAATCCCCATTAGAACCTACATACATCATCAAGATTTTCTAATAGTTGAAAACCTTTAGGTCATTCTATATACACTTCTTGTTCAAGTTCTCCATTCAAGAACGTTGATTTCACCTCTTGTTCAAGTTCTCCATTCAAAAACGTTGATTTCAAAGTCATGTAATATACTCTAAAATTTTTATGAGAAAAGAATGCAAGAAACATTCTAATTGCTTCTAATCTTGCTACTAGAACAAAAGTTTATTCAAAATAAAAGACATAATAATATAAATAGAATTATAAGAAGCATATTAATTTTAAATAAGTAATCATTTATATTAAAAAGTAAAAAACGTTATGATTTTTAATTCAATATCGTGAGTAAAAAATTTAATAATTTTCAAAATCAAATTATTTTCCTAAATTATCTATATGAAATGATGGGAAAGCTAATATACTTGAATTAAAAAAAAAAAAAAATCGAAAAAAAAATTGAAATTATTTGTTATTTAAATTATATATATTATTAATATTTTATTTTAAATAGTTACCTTAATCTTTGTGAAATTTTAAAATAGATTCTTAAATGGTACTTTTCATATTAATTTTGAAGGATCAAAGGGAAATATATATATATATATATATATATATATATAATAAAATTATTATAAAATTGTATATTAAATATAAATAGATGTTTTATAGTATGATTTATCCAAAAAACATCTATCTACATTATAGATTATAAAAGTATTAAATCTAAATGTATATTAAATCTTATGAAATTGTATATTAAAAACTTAGATTCATCTACATTTTTAATAAGTATTTTAAATTAAAATATACAACACTAAAACTAACGAAAACATAAATTAAAATACAACCTTATATCTCCAAAAGCACATTCAATTGTCAATGTGACAATATCCGTATGTAAGCAAATATCAATTTACACATCTCCTTAACTTTGATGGCCAAACTACCCAATCGAAAATAATTTGTCCATTATACAGAATTTTATTGTTTCCAAACGAAAATTAAAATAAAAAGCATTTTTAGGATACGCTAAATTTTCCGACGTGGACAATGGAATATATGGTCTGTCCCACGTCGAACTGTAGGAAATAATGGTATATCTATAGCGAAATTTGATTGAGAGTGACGGTTGAACAAACAAACTTGAACCTGCCACCATAATTACAATCATCTGTGTTAACAAATATTCCACCATTATCATTTGGCAACATCCTCCACACCTGCTGCGGCCCTGCACGATCACCGACATCACAAGCACACACATAATCGCTCCGATCACTGTAAATATATATCACCTCTCCCATGCCCTTGCATTTCACTCTAACCTCTCCACATTCCTCCTCGTCTTTATATGGTCGTTGTACATGTATATAATATCTCCCATGGCATTGCATTTCACTCTAACCTCCCCGCATTCCTCCTCCTCCTCGTCTTTCCCAGTGACTAAATTAAAAATGTGAGCCGGCATCCGAACCATCTCTCTGCACACAATTTTGGTGGCCTCATGGTTTACAATGTTATTGAAGTTCCATACTCTGAAACTCAACCCACCATCATCTTGCCTCAATCCTCAAGGAACGAGCGGAGAAGTGAAGAGGTAGTGCATAGGAACCATTAGATCTCAAATATCAATGGTCATCGCATGAAAGAGCACGTGCAAGATAACACGTGAAGAAGTGGTTTTTATATAGGAAAGTGGATTTCGAGCGGAAGAAGGAACGTAAGCAGTATTCTTCCGTTTGGTTGTGATTCCATTCATTAAGCGACACGTAGTAGAGTAGTGGAGAGGGGAAACCACTTTATCGGGTGTTTAAACCCCATGCTTGTTATCTACCTAAAATCAGGGTGAACCGTCAGATCTATCAAGGATATATCAATGACAGAGGTTATAACGCAAGTTGTTTGATCGTTGATCGGAGTTTGAATGGAGAGTGCAATGGAATGGCGATGGATGAGTGTGGACTCGATGAAAATTATGAATACGGGTATATAATGTTTGAAGTTCGGCCTATGTGTTTCGGTTGGATTATTCCTTTGTATTCTGATATAATTGAAGTCTCGTGTTCAAAGGTAAGTTTATGCGATAAATTCTATGTAACCAATGTTTAAAGAGGGAAGTTTATATATATGTGGTTAAAGGGTTGAGGAAATCTTAAAATAAGGTTCATGGGATTGAATGAGTCCCGATAGAAGGGTTTAATGAGAGGCTTTAATAAAGTCCTAAATGAAGGCTTGAGGGTTGATTAAATCCCGATAAGTGGATATTGCCTAAGGGTTAGGCTATGTTGGGTTTTAATAAATTATTCCGTAGAGAGTAAGAAAGGGGCCCTTAACCATATATGGTTGATATTTTGACTCGTTAGAGAGTTAAAATTCCTGGGACAAATGTACTTATGCATTTTAGATGGATACTGTGGGTGTAAGCGGGGGTAACCCTGGCATCATTTGGTATCAGAGCCAGGTTTGTAATTGAAACAATTAGTTTTAAAATAGAACAAAGAAATTCTATGTGAAAGAATTGAGAACAAACTTATGTGACAAAGATGTTTATGCAGACAAGGAAGGATCAAATTCTAATCTGACAGAAAGTAGGCACACAGAGGTGATGTGTGGTATAACTTGCAGATGTAAGAAATAGAGGACAATCCATTCAAGGTACAGGTGGAATGATGAAACAAGATCATGCTGAGATCGTGAAGGTGAGGTGATATGTTCTGTTTTGATTTGAGAATGTGTGTTTATAAATTGATATGCAAGTGACAACATAAGAAGGTGTGAAGGTTGCAGTAATCTAGAACAAGGAGTGCTCAATTGGTTCCAAAGGAAAGAACCATAGAGATGATAAAATACTGAGCTCAAAGGAGAGAAGCTTAGTGAGGCATATGTAGTAAGAAAGAGACTTGTTACTACAGAGGGATTGTTGCAGATCACAAAGGAAATTCCACAGAGGATGTGGGTAGAATTGTTAAGGGATGAAGGAAGCTAGTAAGACTTTCTAAGTGAAAAAGGAGGTGGTCAGAACCAAGTATTTCGTTGTGATTGAAATACAAGAGGAAAATTGTGTTCTTGAGAAGTGCAGATGAGTTGAAGCCTAGAAGGAACAGAGAGAAGTGCTCAAAGGAGGTTCCAGAGATAGAGAACCAAGTGCTTACCAAAAGACCAAGTACAGAGGAAAGCTTGATGAGGTAAGTTGCAACAAGGAGGACTTGTTGTTGCAGAGGTTTTAATGCAGCTCATAGTGAGTGAGTGAGGAGCTCATGAAGAGAGAAGAGAAAAGGATGGCTACTGATAGTCATAGCAAAGGTTCCGACGAAGACCACAACAGAAGAAAGATGAAGAAAGAGGATGCCAAGGAAAATGGCAAGAGGATGAGTCAAGAGGAAATTGACAAAGAGATTGCAGAGTTAAAAGAACAACTCGATACATTAAGAAGAATACTTGAGGAAATCCAAAGACTAGGTTGCGTCTTGAGGAAGAAGCTAGTGAAGTGGCATAAGTTCAGAAAAGGCTACAACAGAGGCACGTAAGGTGGCTGATGGAAGAATTCAAAGAAGCTGAGTTGGAAATGAAAATGGAAGTGTCCATTTTTGAAGAAAAATAGGGTGAAGTTCTGAGAGAAGATGAAGACTTGAAGACCGAAACTTTAAGTGAGGCCAAAGGATCACATGGTTTTAAATATGAAAATCGGTGTATGTTTGCAGCTGAAACATGTAAAGAAGGACAATTTGCTGATATTGTCATAAAGGAGGAAGAAAACAAGCAAAATCTAAATTCTATTCTAGAAGAAGATGAGATAGATAGGTATCATATACAGTTGGGGAAAGATATCAAGAAACCAAGTGAAGGGCTTGAGGAGATTGAAGAGGAGACCGTCGAAGAATTTCTTAATCATATGAAGGGTTTAGAACAACAAGGAGATATGATGGCTAAAACATCAAGTGGGACCACAGGGTCTGATGTTTTTAAGACTGATAGTTTGTTTGTGGATGCAGAACAAATGAAGGAGAATATTAATGCAGATGGTGAGACAATGATAGCTCTTGGAGAAGGTAAACAACAAGAGATTAAAGGCAAACTTGAAGAAGAGACTATGTTAGCTGAAAACATAGTAAAGGATCATCATTTCACTATGATGATAGGCACAGTGGAAATAGCCATGGAAACTATTAAGACAATTAGTAAGAAAGAAGGACATCTACTAAAAGATGTTAAGAAGGAAGAACCCTATGAAAAGGATTTAACCTTGGGAGAAGGAACACTAACATAGGAATGTTTTGCAGAGGATCAACAATCTTTTGAAACTGTCAGAAGTTTGGAAGAGTATCTTTCAGAAGATAAAAACTTTGAAGTAAAGGAGGATGGAGAATGTCTCTTAAATGAGAGAAGTAGTGATTTATTGCAGTAGAAAGAACTTAATAATGCATTGATATTTGAAACTGTGACAACGCAAGAATAATTTCTTGTAAAAGAAGGAGATGAAATTAAGTCTAAAGAGCTGATATGTGAAGCAAAAGTTGAGACTGTTGAACCTTGTGATTTTCAAATTGATAATTTGTTTATAAATGCAGGAATTATAAGTGATGATGAAGTAGCTATGAAGTATCACAAAGAAATTGCATTGCTGGAATATTTGCTGGAAAATTCAAAGTATGACCGTGTGATTGCAAAAGAAGGAGTTCACTACAGTGGACAAGAGCAGGAAGACATCATTAGAGAAGATGATGTGGGGGAGAGACTAGTTGACAGTCCCATGAATTATTTTAAGAATTCAAAACATCATATTGATGTGCTGACAGAGGAGAAAGAAACAGAGCAACAAACTGAATTGTTGCCAAAGGAAGATAAGGCATAAAAGCCTTATGTTTTTTATTTTAACAAGTGTTTTGTGAGTGTAGGTTTTGTTACAGATGCTGAAGGAAATTTGGAATAGATGAGCAGCCAAATAAAGATGAAAGAAAAAGATTCTGCGGAAGAATTCAATCCATGGAACAGAGATGCTCAATCGCTGGAGAGAATGCTGAAAAGTTATGATTCAGTGCAGAGAAAAATAATCATGAAAGAGGGTAAGGATGAAAGGTAGGTAGCAAGAATAACATAACAAGAATGAGAGTAAGAGTAAGAGTAAGTGATAAAATTCAACGACTTCAAGGAGAAGAACAAGATTTTGAAGAGTTGGTGGACAGCAACAACAACCTGAAACAAGGAGAAAGAGGCAGAAGTAAGTGGCAAAGTATGGACCAGTCCAAGGATGTACTGGAGATGGAGATTGAATAATTATGGTAGCGAATGATGAAATAGGCCATAGGGAGGAAAATGATAGCAACAGGTAACATGACCAATCAGAATTTGAACCTGATTGACAAGGAGAGGAAGATGAAACAGAAAATAGCAGACATACAATAGCAACAAAGGTGTAGATCTTTCAGACAACTACAAACTAAATTTTGGGACCCTGGAGGTTTTCTATCACCACATGAAGACACATGATTAGGAGATCATAAATGTTTTATACTTTGGGAGTCTGATGCAGGAGCATTCAACCCAAGGAAAATCATTGTATTTTAGTAGACATAGGGGGGTCATGTGTTTTAAGGAAGTTGGTTTCGTAAGTCTCAAATTAATGTAATATTTAGGCTTTTAAGTGATTAGGATAGGAATTAATTAGATGTGTGAGGATGTTTGTAAATGCTCTCGAATAAAGGAGAATATGAGTGGTTAATAATGACAAGAGAGTTAAAAGTCAATTATAACTCTAAAGGTAGTTTCATGATTCGAGGAACTAGAGAGAGTTCTTAGGAATTAATTGAAGTTAGAAGTGGACATAGAGGACATTTAGGATTTAGTTCAGTAGATCTAGGATTTGAAGCAGAATTAGTTTAACAGAACCTTTCTGGTATAAATGTAAGCCTATGGGCAGAGTAAAGAAGAAGGAGGCCACTGATATTGAAGATCAGGCCTATGAGAGACAGAGAGTCTCGAATGTAATCATTTGTTTATACTTATATATACAGAGGTTTATTCCCTAACTATGTAATTGTGTGAAACGAGTATTTATGAATGAATTATATGTGAATTCGTAGGTTCTGTAATAGGGGTTGCAGGCAGAATTTTGAAGGACACGCAGAGGAGCAGAATGATTTAGAGGAATCATAAAGGGATATTTGAATCCAGTTGAAGATCAGAGTGGAGCTCTAGAGAAGTAGCGAAGTGAGAATTCACAAAGGTTAAGCTCAGAGAAAAGGTTGAGCAGTGGAAGAGCGGAAGCCGAAACCCTGAAGGAAAACCCAAAACCACAAGGAAAAACACTGAATGACGAATTAAAGTTAAAGAAAAGGAATGAGCAGAGAAGTGAAGAGGTAGTGCATAGGAACCGTTAGATCTCAAAGATCAACGACCATCGCATGAAAAAGCATGCAGGAGATAACTTGCGAAGAAGCGGTTTTTATATAGGAAAGTGGATTTCAGGTGGAAGAAGGACCGTAAGTGGTATTCTTCCATTTGGCTCTGATTCCATTCATAACACGACACGTAGCAGAGTAGTGGAGAGGGGAAACCGCTTTATCGGGCGGTTAAACCCCATGCTTGTTATCTACCCGAAATCAGGGTGAATTGTCGGATAAATTAAGGATAGATCAAAGGTAGAGGTTATAACACAAGCTGTTTGATTGTTGATCAGAGTTTGAATGATGGAAAGGCAATGGATGAGTGCGGACCCAATGGCAATTATGAACACGGGTTTATAATGTTTGAAGTCCAGCCTACATGTTTTGGTCGAGTTATTTCTTTGTATTTTGATATAATTGAAGTCTCGCATTTAAAGGTAAGTTTATGTGATAAATGCTATGCAACCAATGTTTAAAGAGGGAAGGTTATATATATGTGGTTAAAGGGTTGAGGAAAGCTTAAACTAAGCTTTATGGGAGTGAATGAGTCCCAATAGAAGGGTTTAATGAGAGGCTTTAATAAAGTCATGAATGAAGGCTTGAGGGTTGATTAAATCTCAATAAGTGGATACTGCCTAAGGTTTAGGCTATGTTGGATTTTAATAAATTATTCCGCAGAGATTAAGAAAGGGTCCTTAACCATTGATGGTTGATATTTTGACTCGTTAGAGAGTTAAAATTCCTGGGACAAATGTACTTATGCATTTTAGATGCATATTGTGGGTGTAAGCGAGGGTAACCCTAACATCACTATTCTAAAACATCATATAAATATTATAGGTGCAAGACCATAAATTTTAAATAAAATTATAGCTTTGATTAAAGAAAAATTTATTCTAATTGAATGGAGAGAAGCAACTTTTTATTTATATGAAAATATTCCATAATAATAATAATCTAATTTAAAGTCACCATCTAGTAAGACATAAAATTGATAAATGAGAGAGTTCAAGGAGTGTTTTTGTAATTATTTGACTATTTAGTTTATGCATATGTACATAGCTTACCCATGCTACACATAAATGACAAAATGGAAAAATGAATGTCAAATCAATAACAAGATTATAACAAAAGCATCCCCTCTCCCTATAATTAGTTGGTTTATTTACAATCCTGGAATATGCATAACACAAACAGAGATCCATTTTAACAACAAATCTAAAATGAGCTTAGACGGATCAATTTTTTTTAGGTCTAAACTTATTTTAGAGTGCAGAAAACAAAGTGTAATTTTTTTTTTGGTTTAAATTGTATTTTTGAATGTTATAGAGATTACATAACATATGCATTGAGTTATTTTATGAGCAAATAGTAAACCCGATTGTTTTTGTTAATATATTTCAAGTATGTGTCAATATTAATTCATATTAAAATATTTTATTCATAACCCACATTGGATATTTTATTCTAGACAACCTTAAAATATTTTCTTTTACTTTTTTTCTATACATAGATATATATGAAATTGATATCACATGTTAAAATATTTTTGAAAAGTATAAAGTTTAAAATATCTTACATATTTTTATTTTACTTCTAATTACTTTGCATCAAATTCTATTGAGATATATATATATATATATATATATATATATATATAGCCATCAATTTTTTTATTTATTTAGAAAATATTTTATTTGTGTATTCAAGCTTTTGTGAACCATAATGAATTAAACAAAGTCTTTTGGTAGAAATCACATGAGAGAATTTTTTGGCCGACGCGTTTCAAACCAGCGACTGTGGTTCATCATCAGGACCATATGAAGAGGCAGACCATGGCAAAGGCTTAAATAGAGAGCAATGTAGAGACATAATTTTAAGTAACAACTATATTTGAACAATAATGTTTAAATTATAATATTACTTTATTAATATATTAAAAACAAATATTATTAAGTAGTGGCAATATTAAATGGCGAGTTTTTGAAAAAAATACCTAAGTAATGATATTATTTCATTAATTTATTAAAAATATTAATAGGTAACGACTATATTAAACAGCTAGTTTTTGAACAATAATATTTAAATAATGATATTAGTTTACTAATTTATTAAAATATTAATATGTAATGGCTATATTAAACAGCTAGTTTTTTAAAAAATATTTAAATAATGATACTGTTCCATTAATTTATTAAAAATATTAATAGGTAACGGCTATATGGAGGATTTTAATTTGGTAGAGATGTCGATTACTGCAGTTTTCCGTAAGGGTTTAGGGTAAAACCCTAAGATTTACTGCAGCTCTTTGTAGTCAACAGAAGTAGTGTACCCGTCGACCGACAATATTTCCCACCATTTCCATTGCAGCCTCGTCCATCGCTTTCTACTGCCGATTTTTGCTTGCATCATGGGGGAATCGATGGAAGTTGAGGAGCTCAACTTTTCTGAGGATCCATAGACGGACCGTGTCATTTTCGGGAAACCTAGCTTCACTACATCAGCAGCTGGCCCTAGTCACCCATCCAACCCTGCTCCGCCTATTTCGTCGCTGGTGGTCACCTTGTCAGGTCACGGTTCTGCATCTCTTTTCATCGGGTCGCTCTCTATTGAATCCCATGCTCTGGATATTCCTCCATTATCACCTAGTACCTTGAACATTTTGACTGCGAACACGCCTCCATTGCCCTCTTTCGACCCCCATCCGCCCTTTTCATCTTTCTTCTCTACAGCACTTGAAGACTTACATACCTCCATGGCCCCAAACCCTCCTTTCTCTACTTAGTCACCGTCGGGCTACTTTGAGAGCCTTGTGGTCAAGGCAAATTCTGCTAAATTCAGCCCTCTAGAAGGTTCCCTTGACCCTATGGTGGATCACTCATCTGCACCTCGCTCGGGTAAGAGAAAGACAAAGTGTGTGAAGGCGACTTCCAAGGATATCACAATTCAGTTCGGTGAGACCTCTTCACTCGAGGGAGCAGCTTATATGGCTAGTACTGTACTTGTTGGGCATGTACGCGGTATGGCTTATTCAGCTACCAGGCTTACTTCATGGGTCAAGGAGATTTGGGGTGGATTGCTTAAAGAATTGCTTGAGGTGCAAGTGCTTCCAAGGGCATGGATTGCCCTACACTTTGCGAAGGAGAATTATACAGATCTGGTGCTTGCCAGATAATGGCACATTGAGATGGCCCCAGTTCTCTTCAAGGGATGGAGCCCCTTATTTGATCCTGAGAGAGAGCAAATTGGGGCTGGACCCCTCGTGTTTTCCAGGGCTCCCTTTGCAGTACTGGTGCGAGGAGGTTTTCATCCATATCAAGAACACCCTCGGCACCTATCTGGACCATGATCGAACCTTTGTGCAATCAATAAATAGAACCCTCACCCACATACTATTCTATTTGGATACTCACGAGGGTTTGGAGGAGAAAATTACTCTATAATGGGGGAAATTCACCAAGGTCCAGATACTGTATTATGAAGGGGTTCCTTTCCGCTGTCAATGGTGTCACAAGGTGGGTCATATATTCAAATATTGTCCCCTTAACAAGAAACCAGAGGACACTCTTATTCTGTCACTTGCTCCTTCTAGGATTGACTTGCTGGCCATCCAACGCTCCCCTGATCCATGCCATATTCCTCCGATCAACAATCCTCTTCCAAAATTGGTGAATGATGCACACAAATCGAGCTCGCCGCCTCTCACCAGGTCACGAGCAACAACCGAAGCCGCTAAAGCTTCAGGTACTCCTCTGACCCCTCATGTCTCTTCTATTTCTCATTGCACATCTTTTGTTGCACCATCCATTATTACTTCTGTGGCACATTGCACTATGTTGACCCCTCCTACTATTGCCACCATTGCCCCCTCACTAATATCCACATCCTCCTTCTCACTCATCTCGGTTCTCGATATCTCATCATTACAATCTTCACCCTCGTTCTCTATCTAGCAGGACTCCGACTCAGCCTAATGGGCTGGGTCTCACTCTCCCTGTTTCGGCCTCTCAAACATATCGGGGGAGGAAAAGTGATTTTTCCAAAGCCATCAAATGTGCTGGAGCTAAAGTCACCTCTAGCCGTCAATCTACTCTCGATGGACCTCTTAGAGCACTGAATACCCCAGGTAGAGTTCCCCCATGAAGTGTCTATCCTTAAACTACAAAGGCATGGCTAGTTCCTCCATGAAACTAGCCTTGCGCAGACTCTTCGAGATTGAACCCGTCGATATCATCTTACTCCAAGAAACCCTAGGGTCGTCTGATCTCCTTACCAACTCCCTGAATTCTATTTCCCTGGGATGGATCTACTTTGCATTGGACATTATGGGGAGATCCGATGGCCTTGCCATTGGATACAATCCCCATACAATTAGTGTTACTGCATCTTGAGGAGGCCATGGATTCCTAGGGTTAGACTTATTCTCGGCAAAGCTTGGCACCAGCCTTCAGGTTGTTAACATATATGGTCCTTGTCAACAGAGAGAGAATTTCTGGCAGCATCTACTTGGCCTCTCCATTTTCTCTTCTCATCACATCATTATTGGAGGCAATCTCAATTTATCCTTGGGTTATAGTGAATCTTGGGGGTCATTGGCTCAAGTGGATTCTATCTCAGGGTTCATGACAAACCTCCTGGAGTAGTACAACTTTATGGATGTTCCTATGAATAAACCTCTTCCTACATGGAGGAATATAAGGGTGGGTGAGGCTGCGCTTGCTCGAAGATTAGACAGATTCCTTATGAAGGGTCCCCTATTGCAGCATCTACATCTCTATAAACAATGTGTCAGGTCAGGGGGAATTTCGAACCACTCCCCCATTTATCTGGAGATTATGGGGCCTCATCCAAAACCAAAAGCTTCATTTAAATTTAACCATGTCTAGCTACAAGACCCTGCTTATATTAGTATGGTATCAGAATTCTGGGCTACCAACCTGATCGATAGATTTGATTCCCTAGCAAAGGGTTTATGTTATAACCTATCCAAGCTAAAGCATCTTTCTACTAACTGGGCTAGAGAAAAGCATCAGAGGGAGAGTTCGACTCTATTACACATAGAATCTGAGTTGAGTTCTCTCCTCGATGAGAGAAGCTTGGGGTTTATCACTGCAGAAGGAAAATCACATTTGATTGAGCTTGAGAAACAGAAGGCTGAGATTCTGAAGGAAAGAGAGGAATCCATTCAAATTAGGAGCAGGGCCATAAGGCTGAATGTAGGGGATGATAAGACAAGGTTTTCTTCAGAACTATGCAAAAGGTAGAAATGTATCAAATACCATTTGGAATCTACCTCTACCTGAGGGGGGAGTGGCTGATTCTTTCAACAAACTCTCCCATATTGGCTCTACTCATTTCAAAAACCTCTTCAAAAGCCATCCTGGATCAAATCTTGCTAATATCATTAATGTAGTTGGACACTTCCCCAGATTTGTAAATGAGGAAGAGGCATAGGAACTCTTCACTCCTGCGACAACTAGAGAGCTCGAAGGCAGGCTAAAATGGTTCAAGAAGGACAAGAGCCTAGGACCAAATAGGTAGACCATAGAGTTCTACTTTGCATTCTATGACGTCTTGGGACAAGATCTGTTGAAAGTTGTGGAAGAGTGCAGATTTTCTGGATCGCTGTATAATGCCATCAATTCGACTTTTTCTACCCTCATTCCTAAATCTGACACCCCTTCCTCCTTTAATGACTACAGGCCCATTTCTTTGTGCAATTTTCTGTACAAAATTATCTCCAAGATAATTGCAAACCATCTCTGCCCTATTCTCTCTCGTCATATTTCCCCTCAACAATTTTCTTTTCTTGAACATCGACAAATCCATGAAGCCATTGGCTCAGCCAAAGAAGCTATTCATTTAATCTGGACCAAACACCAAAAGGCCATTATTCTCAAGATAGGCCTAGCAAAAGCTTTTGACCGTGTCAGTTGACTTTTCATTAAGATGCTCCTTATCCATTTGGGCTTTCCACACAACTTCATCACTTGGATTATGGCTTGCATTACCACCCTCTGAGAGGGGGCTTAGACAAGGATGACCTCTATCACCTCTCTTATTTCTGATTGTCATGGATGGACTTAGTCGATTGATCGCATTGGCTAAATGGGACGGTGATCTTCATGGTCTAGATATATCTGATGAATGCTTTCTCACTCACCTTCTATTTGTGGATGATGTTCTCATTTTTCTTGATGGAAGTATTCATGACTCTTGCTCTTTCTCCAAAATTCTCTCTCTTTTCTCAACAGCTACCAGGATGTTAGCCAATCAATCAAAATCCACCATTACTTTTTCCAGAACTACCATCCAAGAATCTCATCTTGCACATCAGATTTTTCCTTATTGCATCAATCCTCTGGACCGGGGTCTAAAGTACATAGGTTTTCGGATAAAGCCTATCAGCCGAAAAATTGCTAATTGGGTATGGCTTGTCACCAAACTAGAGAAAAGGCTTTCCATATGGAGCCATAGATATTTGTCCAGAGCTGGCAGACTTGTACTTATAAAATCTGTTCTTGAGGCCACACCAGTATTCTAAATGGCACTTGCTTGGATT
Source organism: Pinus tabuliformis (assembly GCA_031772625.1). Lineage (NCBI taxonomy): Eukaryota > Viridiplantae > Streptophyta > Pinopsida > Pinales > Pinaceae > Pinus > Pinus tabuliformis. The sequence goes on from CM062818.1 coordinate 746,247,149, forward strand.
CCTAGGAGTATCTTGGCTCGTTTACAACAAATCTACAACAAATATCTTTGGAATGGTAACCAGGACAAAAAGATTTTTGCATGGGTAGGCTAGAATAATATCGCGCTGCCTAAGAAATAGGGAGGTTGGGGTCTAAAAGACATTCCTTTATTTTCACAAGCCCTTGCAGCAAAAATGGGCTGGACTGTGCTGACTGAAAAGAACCTTTGGACTACCATCACATATCATAAGTATATTTGGCCTCAACAAATCATGGATTGGGTTCGTTTGCCAAGTTGACCTAAAACTGGTATCTCATCTATCTGGAAGGCTCTCCTTCATTCTCTACCACACATCAGGGATAATCTGGCCTGGAGAATCAACGATGGAACTATGGCCCGCATAGGCTTGGACCCATGGACTAGAGGTGGAGGCAGATACCAGCTGTCTAGAGAACTCATACAACATCTAGACTCTCATGAGCTAAAGGTGCTTGCAAATATTGTTGATCATCATAATTCCACCATCTTTGTCCAAGGATGGAAATCTGCCTTGCAGCTTGATTTACCACAATGTTGGCACCAAGAATGGCACGAATATATATATGCACTATCTGAATCTCATATCAGGATTAGATAGGGCCCTGATGAACTTATTTGGTGTCATGCGGAAAATGGTATATATTCCCCCAAGACTGGATATCTATCCCTGATCTCCCACAAGATTCCGGAGCAGATTACTTTCTGGTGGAAGAGTATTTGGAAACTTACAGCACCTCCTAGGACCAGACTTTTTTCTGGTGTATACTCAGAGACAAAGTTCCTACAGGAGAAAATCTCACACATTTATGTTTCCATGGACCGAATTGGTGTACTTTGTGCAAAAACTCAATTGAATCGACTCTACATATTTTCCTGAAATGAAAAGCTCTGATTACTCTCTGGAAAAATATTTCTACCTCCATACATTATACAGGGCAGTGGGAAGGTGCTGACCTCAACAATGCATGGGATTGTTGGTACAACCAACATAAGGGTTCCAAACTTCAAAGTCTCCCTCTGATTATCAGTTGGCATCTCTGGCTAGCTCAGAACCGCTCTATTTTTGACAACAAACCTGTGTGTTGGCCACACATTGCGGCCTGTATTGTATCGGCATACAATGAGATGCCTGAACCTCCACAACCTCGAGCCCGAAGGCCTCATTCACCTCCTCTTATTGATAAAAATACCCCTTGGGCATATTTCGATGGCGCAACACAACAACAAGGATGTGGTGGTGGTTTCATCATATACATTAGTGAACAACACTTCTACAAAGTTAAGATGGGATTAGGGGCTGGAACAAACAATTTCGCAGAACTCATCACCCTCCATCATCTCTTGCATTTCTCATTGGGACATAATTGCATGAGTTTAAACATTTATGGTGACTCGAAGATCATTATAAATTGGTTCAATAATATTATTGCTTGTCACATACACACACTCAGTAATATTTTGGATGAAGTCAACATTTTCAAGGCACAATTTAATAACATTACATGCAATCATATTTACAGGGAATATAACAGCTGTGCTGACGGGCTATCCAAGGAGGCCACGACACTTCCCAAAGGAGAGTGGATGATCCAGGAACAGCGAGGGACAAATGAATTCTGCTACTATCACCGCCCATACATAGATCAACATTATCACAGGGCTGAAAGCCCCTGAACACTGGTTTTTTGAAATTTTTTGAAAATGTTTATACTGAAAACTTTGTATATACAAGATATTTATGATTTGGCCCTGCGTGGCATATGTATAGACTTATAACAGGCTCCTATTATATTTTTGAATGATCACCCTGCGTGGTGAATCTGAACAGTATATAGTTTTTGGGAGAACCCTCACAATTTTGACTGAGCCCTCTGGGGCTAGACAGATACAACATATGCAATCGCATCTACAATATGTAATTTTTCAAAGTTAATGAAAGATTATGATTTTTCCAGTGGAAAGGTAACAACTATATTAAATGGCTAGTTCTTGAAAAATAATATTGAAATAATGATATTAGTTTATTAATTTATTAAAATATTAATATGTAACAACTATATTAAACAACTAGTTTTTGAAAAATAATATTTAAATTGGGATATTAGTTTATTAATTTATTAAAAACAAATATTAATAAGTAACCACTATATTAAATAGCTAGTTTTTAAAATAAATAAATAAATAATCAAAGTCAAACTTTAAAGGAGGGGAGTCAAAAATTATAAAAATGAGTGAAGACCCTAATCAAGACAAGATCATTTGATAAATAAAATAACTAATGGAAATAAAATAAAGTAAATTAAATATAATTAACAGAAAAATAAATAAAACAAAACAAAATATACACAAGTCAAAATAAATATATATATAAATAAATAAATAAAAATAAAATAGAAATAAATAAATAAACAAACAAAAAAAAAATAACACACACACACACACACACACACACAAATATATATATCCAAAGAAAAATAATCAATAAATACAACGGGGTCAACAATAAAATATAGGGCTCAGGCTCATTAAACAAATAAAAAAAATAGTAAAATGAGTTAAGAACGAATAGACTGATAAAATACATAAAAAACACGAAGGATCAAGAAAATAAATCTAATGAAGAATAAATTAATAACAAATACTATAAAAATGATGCCAATACCTACAAAAAAAAACTAGGAAGACAAGACAAGGACCCAACTTCTACTAATATTCCAACCATCATCTCTATTCAAATTATTGGGTATTTTTTCAATTTGTAGGGCCTCCCTCAATTTACGATGATGAAAATGAATAACCTTATCAACGACTTGCGCCTCCTCAATACAGATGTGATGCTTAGATTTATCTGCATTCTCTGCCAAAGAAAAGGAGTGGGTCATGCCATGCTTGATGTCAACAGCATGCTCACGAAGCCTTTGATTAATCGAGCAATCAGTGTCACCAATGTAGGGAGTCCAACAAGAGCATGGGATAACTTAAACACCTTTCATATTCTTGGGGTCCACTAGGTCTTTTACATATCTAAGGGAGCTTTGTATTGTATTTAAAGGCTGAAAGGTTGAAGCCACCTTATGCTTCCTTAGGATCCTTGCAATCTTGTCAGTGGTCCCTTGGATAAAAGGAAGATGAACAGTAGAAAATAGATCCTTGGTATCTTTCTTAGCACTAGGACCTTTTTCAGCTCTAAGGAAAGCCTTAGTACATTGGTGTCTACTACACCCATTATTAAAGAAAACGCTTAGGATATGTGCTTTCTCTTCCTTGAGATGGTTCTCATCAGAAACTCTTAAAGCTCTAGTTGCTAAGGTGTTGAGAACACCAAGCTGTTGAGCTGGGAAATGATGAGAATTAGCATGAAGATATTGTTCCGTATGAGTTTTCTTACAATATACCTAATGAGAGAAAGAACCATTATCATTCCTTTAGATGAGGATGTCAAGGAAGGGAAAACTACCATTACATTAAAATTCCATGGTGAACTTTATAGAACTAGATTGATTGTTAAGATGGAGGAAAAATAGTTCCAACTTTTCTTTACCATGGGACCAGATGACAAAAGTGTCATCCACAAACCTCTTCCACAACTTAGGCAGAAGACGAGAAGAGGCTAAGACCTTTGATTCAAAATCCTCCATGAATAGATTAGCTACCACAAGGGAGAGAGGGGAACCCATGGCGACACCGCAAGTTTTCTCATAGAATTCCCCATCGAAAGAAAAGAAAGTAGAAGTAAGACAAATACCAACTAAATAAACTGTATCAGGATCTGTGATGCACTTGATGACTTCAAATAATTTAAACATTATTGTTCAAATATAGCCATTACTTGAAATTATGTCTCTACATCACTCTCTATTTAAGCCTTTGCCATGGTCTGCTTCTTCATCTGGCCCTGATGATGAACCACACTTGTTGGTTCGAAACGCGTTGGCCAAAAATTCTCTCTTGTAATTTCTACCAAAAGACTTTGTTTAAATATTTTATTTTAACTTTAAAATGGTCAAACATACTTACACATGGTCTTCACACTATGCTATAGAATGAGTATCTAGGCTCAATAATAACTTTCATTATTCAAAACACAACCATAATCTCCAAAAAACAAATTGTATTATATGCAAAACAAAAACAATCAAATTCCATATTGGAGTTAAAAGGTGGAAAAGTACTCTTCAAAATATTGATATAAACCATTGTTTTACATGATTGTCCAATTTGGAGTTTGAACTGTTTCAAATAATTTTGGAAAAAAGTTAGAGATTTAAAAAATGACTTTTATTAGAATTACAAAATTAAAATTGGAAGAAAGTTGAGAGAATTAAGAAATGACTTTTATTAGAGCAACAAAAAGTTAAAATGCAAACTATATAATCTATAACGTTAACATAATATATATGTTTGTTATCATTACCAAGAAAAGCTATATGTCAATATATGAGATATATAATCAAAATAACAAATATGGATAGGACTATATTACAATGGCAGGCATAGAGTGAAATTCAATTCACAATTGTTGGTTTCATAAGAGTTAGTTCCATAATAAAATAAAATGAAATAAATAAAAAATTGGGGAATTGAAGAAAATAATTTTTCCAATGAACTATTAACTATTTCAAATTTAGTAGAAAACAGAGTAATAAAAAAGTTGTTAATGATGATGGTGAGAAAATGAGTCTTTAACAACATGAAATTAACTTAATGGTTACTTGCATAGAACAATATTACTTTAAATTGAACAAAAAGAAACATAAGTACTAGTAATTTTTTATTACTTATCATTAAAAATGAGGATATGAAAAAATGTAAATGGAAAAGAAGGTTTATATCTATTTCGCAAACAAGGGGCAATTGAGGATAAGATGTTATTACTTATCATTAAAAACGAGGATATGAAAAAATATAAATGGGAAAGAAGGTCTATATCTATTTCGCAAACAAAGGGAAATTGAGGATAAGATGCAAGTGATGTTAACTAATCCTTCGAGATTGTTATTCTATATTGTATAATATGTACAAATTAGTTTTACATTCTATTTTTACAGTTAATAAGTCACCGAGACACAACTATCTCGTACCTATATTTCATATGTATAAATAAGTAATTTTATCATTAATATGACGCTCTTTCCTTGTGCTCTTTCCTTGTGTTGTTTCATTTTGGAGTTTATTTGGGCTTGTACAGTTGTATCAGAGACCTAGTTGGGTTGTTCCTAAACTCCATGTATTTGAAGTCTATGGTAAAGGAGATGCGGAGCATGAAGACTATGAAGATAAAGTGGACCAGAAGGTTAATCCAGTGGAGCAATGCAGTGGGATGCCCAAAATATTGACTCTTTGTAAGCTTCATATCTTTCAGTCATAATGAAAGACAATTGGAGAAATTGAGTGGCATAATTTTTTTTAGTAATTAGATTTACTACAATAAACAAGAGTTGAATCACAGTATTTGCATTTACCACAATAAATATGAGTTTAATGATAGTAAAATTTATGAAGGATAACAAGATACATTTACTGCAAATGGGAGATGTCTGAAGGATACAAAGGTTGAATGATACAAGTTTTTCATAGAAATATTTCTGAAGAATACAATTTTTTTAATTGAAGTTGTTTACTGGAGTATTTGTGAAGGATACTTAAAATGAAGTATATATATTTTGGTGGCTTGAATAAAACTTTTAATTGAAGACTGGTCAATTTTCTGGTGATTTGAAACACATTTGAAATACATATTTTTTTAAGAGGCCATTGGTGCATTATGTATATGGGACACATTGTATTATTTTCTAGCTATGTTATGCCAGCATGTACTTCATTACTCAATTTTATATTTCTGGGTGAACCATTATTTTTTTACTAAGTATCTCGGTGGATATGGGTATACCTCCCCCGCCTCATTGAGGTTTGGTACCACAATATAAAAGGAGACTTGCATTAGTCTCACCCCCTCTGTCCCTATCCTCTTTCAATTCAGCTTTACTAGTCTCTCTCTCTCTCTCTGACTCCCCTCTGTTGTCTAGTGATTGTGTCTTTACAACGTGCTTTGGTCATACGTTTTTCTCCTAACACTCGTACATTGGGGGGAAATTCGTTATCACCAAAAAATTGATCATCTAGCCTAATTTGCTAGATGGATCGAAGTACACCATGTAAAGCCACTTTTACCATAGTAAAATTGTTTTCACTGTGAGAAATTACTTAATAAACCACCTTGGTTAACTAATTTATAGTTAAACCCATGAAGAATAATTAAATAAATCACTATTTATTTGATTTTCTTCTAGGAATAATTAATTAAACCACTGTTGAATTATTATTCCTTGTCATATTTGACCCAATCATGAAAAATAAACAGATAAATCATTAATTATCTTATTTTTCTCTAAGAATAATTAATTAATCGCTAATTAATTATTATTCTTTGTCAAATTTGACTAAATCCCTTACGAATAATGAAATAAATTCTTATTTATTTATTATTCCTTAACTAATTCCTTGAGATAATAGATAAATCATTTATTTGTTTATTATTTCTAAATAAAAGTTTAAATACTTTTTCCCTCCTAACCAAATATAATAAAATATTCCAGGTGGTTGTTCCAGGAATGGGATAAATAATATTTTATTATTGCTCATTATTTGAGGATAACTCAATTTTTTTTTTATAAATATAACGATTTTCCATTCATTATTCACTTTTGATTATTTTCATTGTTGCACTCACTGTTGTAACTCTGATTATTTTCATTGTCACACACCATATTTTTGTTGGGTTTACACATTATAGAGTAGAGAGACTCTACACAAGATAAAGACATTTGAGGATAGCCAAGAACCCATCCCATTGAGGGGGATTGGTAACATTTATTTGTTCCCTTCACATGTGTTATAATAAAACTATTCTTTGTATATGTGGTTTCCATTGTATGATTGGAGTTATTACTCTTTCTTTTTGTTGTTTAACTATGATTGTGGCATAAATCCAAACATTGGTAGGTTTTGTTTCTATCAGTTGTTGTAGATCTACAATGTTTAGCAGCCATTTATATTGTTGAGATTGCTTGTCATCCAGAATCTTATGTGGGTTCTTTTCGTACATCTTTGAGAAGAAAACACTATAACACCAACATCACATCCCATCGCATAACCAGTGGAAGGTGTTGCAACTGAACCCAATGGTCTAGACCCGTGGCATGTGAATTGGGCGGTGAGTTGTTTGTTACAACAACTATGCTCCGTTATGAACTCCGCTGAGACATTTTTTGCACAACAAAGTCGTGCAACCTCCATGTTCGTAACCATCCTGTTGGACTGTCACATAGAGGTACTACCTCTATTGCATTGTCATGCCACATAACTCATGTTACCTCCTCTACCCTGTCATATCATACAATGATACCACGTCACAAACTCCATTGTAGTGTACATCAAAGTGAAATTTTTACTTTCAACCTCCACCATTTTCTTTGTATATAGGTTTGTAACCTAAACCTCTGCCATTGGACTTCACACCATGGTGGTAGGGTGTTATGGCATAAAGTTTAAATGAAATATTAAATCTGTGGATAATCAATGAACCCATACCATATGGTTTTATAACTTAATTAATTATTGAACCTTTGCACCATTTCATTCCATAGTTTAGCCTTACATCCCTTGTGCTATGCCTTAGCATGCAATTAACATTGTCCCCTTCCATTGCAAGGAGAACATAGCTACCATGTTGATAATGGTGTTGTATGAGAGTGTTGAGGTTAAGTGTTTGAATCTCCTAAAAACCTGCAACTCATAATAACTTTTAAAATGTTATGGAGAGGCCATCTAGCAGCCATTCATTGGCCCACACGGTGCTCTTTTCTTTGGCTCAATTAAAACATATCAACCAATAGTAATTTCATAAACCAAAATAAAATACTTGGCAGAATCTAGGCTTGCCTCAATGTGAATTAGAAATTGGAGCATTGACCAACATCTGCGTTTTGACTTTGATCTATGGTAACTTTGACTTTTTACCTAGTCATAGGAAAAAATTCAATGGATGTTTTCTCCCTCGTACACAACCAAAATGCAAATCCGGAGATACCACCATAATCGGCACGTTGATCTCTTTGACTTAATTCTAATTTTTTGAGAAACTAGGATGGTAAAATTCTACACAATTCGAGAACAGTTTTGCTACCTAGGACCATCTTGGTCTTTAAACATATAGCAAATTTTGACTTGACTTACAAGATCCATCCTAGATCATACCTCCCAAAAAAAAGGAGTTTTAGACCTCCAAAAGTTTATTACAAACATGCATCAGTATAAAAGCCATCTGAACCCTAGTGACAGACCCAACTAGGCCTACTAATGTGACACACTCATTTATACATAGGGCATAAAATCTACCCAATCCGAAGTAGGAGACTGTTTTGGAGACTTGCATTCCTTTACTCCAGATTATTTTGTTGTCTCTTTCTCTGCTTGTAATAGTGTTGTATCACGAGGTAACATCAGACATGTGCTCTTCAAATGTCGCCTCAGCTTGCATTGAGGACAAACTCTTTCTTCATTAATTGTATTAGCTGTCTTTTTTCTGTATTTTCTCAATCTTTGTTTTAATGATGTTGAGTCCTCGTCTGACTGAAGCAAAGACTTCTCAGGATGTTTCCTCACTTGTAGTATTGAATCATCTTTATGTGGCTTACTCTTTGTAGCACCCATATTTTTGTTGAAAACCTTCTGCTCCCAACGTTCCTTTACACAATGTGTGTTACTCTCGCAAAAGGTACATGGATAAATCCTTTTAATGAATTTCAACATGAAGTTTTCATTTAAGGACTCATCTTCTGAATCACTACTAGAGTAATTTGTATATTTACCTTTGCGGTCTGGCGGCTTCTTCAGCATCATATTGGGGTGTAGGGACCAACATCGATTTGTAACGTGACGTCTCTTCCCGCATTAGTCACATATCGATTGATCATAGCCCAAGCCTTCATGTTTTAGCCTTTCCTGCATGGAGATCAATTGGAGTCTGCCTTTTCCATGCTTACCGAGGCCTTTTCCTTACTGATATCCCATCTTATTCATCAGCATCATACCCATTCCTCTACTATGCCTCTCAAATGCTCCAATATCATGGTTCCAGATAGCCTTGTCCCTCTCCGAATCATTTCTTGGCGAGGCTAGTGCATAAGGAGATTCCTCAGAAGGTGAGGAAAAGGTTCCAATGGATTCATCTACCGATTGCGCTTTTGGAGTGGTGGATGGAGATGAGTTGTATTCATCTTCTTGATGAAGAAGTGAGACTTCATTTTCCCCTATAGTAGATGAAATTAAAATTAATGGATTGTTTCTTCTTCAACTCTTCTATAGAGCTTAAATCTTTGCCTATAGTCCTTACTTGTCCTCTTGTAGAGCTTGCACCATTTTCTGTAATGCAGCATTTTCTTGTTGCAATTCCTAGATGAACTCTTTAAGTCCTTGAAATCGAAGTTGTCTTGAGTTTTTACTGATTCTTACTCTTGGTGAGGACCTCCTCTGATACCAAAATATGATTTGAAATTGGCGAATTATATTGCTAACTGACACTTGGAAACTTTTAAATGGGTCTTTCAAAATAGTAATTTAATTCAGCTAAGCAAGTTAACCAAAAAGGACACGACATACATAATCATGCAACATCAAATAGAATGACATCAATATTGTTGACAGAGTTCACCCCTCCTGGGCTACGTTTCTATTCCCTACTCTAAAAGGCTAGGTCGCTCGTATTTCCATGAATAAGAAGAGGTACATCAATAATGTTGATACAATTGTGGTTATTTCCCTTAGTATGGAAATTCTCTATTTTAGAGAACTCTCACAATTTTACTTAACATTCTACAAATGAATTGTCATTTACAACAAGAATATAGAGTCTCTAAGCAATGACTTTGACCTCTACTGAAATGGAGTATTCGGGTTTCAACAATACATTGATTATTTACCTCGTCTCCACTTGTCTAAGTGAGACATGGTTTAGGTACAAATTGCTACAGAATTCGCAGCTACTACTGACAAACAAGTACTGTTGTTGAATCCAGAGCGTGCGAAAACCCCTGTTTTGTCCCTTCAAGTGTCCAATTCGGCTTTTGTATGCTTCCGGAAAGCCATAAACTAACTTGACAAAAACTTCAACCTGCACAACTCCCGAATGGCAGAGTGGTTCCACATCTCCTAGCACTCAAAACTGCACTACAACAACACTCTGGCTTGCTTGACTCGCCTATGAAAGGATTTACTATAATTCTTACCTTTTGCTTCCTGAATTGCTTTACTTCGAATGGAGCTACGACCTCCTTTTGTATAATTTTCTAATTCTAATTTTGGAGTTGTATTCAACAACATTACAATTTTTGGCTATTCGAATAAAATCGATAGCACATTTACAATAACAGCTCATATGAATTGTTAAGTCATTGGACAACAGCTTAAACTTAATCCTAAGTTTTTGAATGGTTATTAACAACCATGACTTCGCATAATTAAACATAACTAAATGTGTTTTCATACTTAAGGTTGGCGCAATATTGTTGGCCATTGTTGCAAGTACCTTGGCATTGTAGTTATCACATTATATCTTTAATATTTTCTTGGATGTGGTCCATTTTCACTCTGTCTTGTGGTAGGTGACATAGCCATCAGTAATGCAACCATGTGCCATCTGATGCCACCTCAGTACCGCTCCGAGTGACTGGATCGATCCTTGACGGTGACCTACTCCCCGACGGTTCATGCCAACATAACACCCCATCACATGACCTGTGGCAAGTGCTTTAACTGAACCCGACAATCTAGACCTATGGCATGTGAACTAGCTGGTAAGTTGTTTGTTATAACAATTATGCTATGTTATGAACCTCGTTAGCACATTTTCTGCACAACAAAGTCATGCCACCCCCGTTTCCATAACCGTCTTGTTGGATCGTCACATAGCGGTGCCACTTATGTTGCACTGTCATGCCACATAACTCTGAACTAGGTGGTGAGTCGTTTTTTATAATAATTATGCTTCATTATGAACCCTGTTAGCACATTTTCTGCACTACAAATTTGTGCCACCCCCATGTCTGTAACACTCTTGCTGGACTGTCACATAGCGGTGCCACCTCTGTTGCACTGTCATGCCACATAACTCGCGCCACCTCCTCTGTGTTGTCATATCACATACCGATGCCACATCACAAACTCTGTTGCAGTATACATCAAAGTCGGATTGTTACTTTCAACCTTCGCCATTTTCTTTGTATATATGTTTGTAGCCTAAACCTCCACCATCAGACTTGACACCATGGTGCTAAGGTGTTATGGCATAAATTTTAAATGAAATATTAATTCTATGGATAATCAATGAAACCATACCATATGGTTTTATAACTTAATTAATCGTTGAACCTTTGCGCCATTTAATTCCATAGTTTAGCTTTCCCTCCACTGCGCTATGTATTAGCATGTAATTAACATTGCACCCTTCCATTGCAAGGAGCACGTAGCTAGAATGTTGGAAATGGAGATGTATGAGAGTGTTGAGGTCAAGATTTTGAATCTCCTAAAGCCATGCAGCTCATAATAACTTTTAAAAGGCTATGGAGAGGCCACGTGGCAGCCATTCATTGGCCCACGAGTCACTCTTTTTTCTGGCTCAATTAAAACATATCAACCAATAGTAATTTTATAAACCAAAATGAAATACCTGGCGGAATATGGGCTTGTCTCAGTGTGAACTAGACGTTTGAGCGTTGACCCACATCTGCATTTTGACTTTGACTTATGGTAACTTAGAATTTTTACCTAGTTGTAGGAAAAACTTTAATGGACATTTTCTCCCTCATATGGAGGCCAAATGCAAATCCAAAGATACCACCAAAATAAACACATCGAGATTTCAACTTAATGTTGATTTCATGAGAAACTTGGATGGTAAAACTCTGCACAAGTCGAGAACAATTTTTCTACCTAGGACCATCTTGGTCTTTAAACATATAGAAAACTTTGAATTGACTTACAAGATCCATCCTATATCATACCTCCCAACAAAAAGGAATTTTGGACCACCAAAATTTTATTAAAAACATGATTTTTATTACAAACATGCATTAGTATAAAAACCATCTTAACCCTAGTTACAAACTCAACTAGGCCTATTGATGCGACAGACAGACATTTATACATAGGGCATAAAATCTGCCCAATTCCAAGTAGGAGATTGTTATGGATACTTATGTTCCTTTTCTCCAGGTTATTTTATTGTCTCTTTCTCTACCTGTACTAGTGTTGTCTCACGGGGTAACATCGGACATGTGCTCTTCAAATGTCCTGCCAGCTTGCATTGATGACAAACTCTTTCTCAAAGTTTTTATTAGCTGTCTTTTTTCTGGATCTTCCCAATCTTTCTTTTGATGATGTTGAGTCCTTGTCTGACTGAAGAAAATTCTTGCCATGACATTTCTTCACTTGTAGTGTTGCATTATCTTTCTGTGGCTTACTCTTTGTAGCACCCATATTTTTGTTGAAAACCTTTTGCTTCTAGCATTCCTCTAAACAATGTGTGTTACTCCCACAAAAGGTACATGGATAAATCCTTTTAATGACTTTCAACATGAAATTTTGATTTACAAACTCATCATCCAAATCACTGTTAGAGTGACTCATTTGTTTACCTTTGTGGTCTTACAACTTCTTTGGAATCAGGTTGGGGTGTAAGGACCAACATCGATCTGCAATGTGACCTCTCTTCTTGTAGTGGTCACATATCAATTGATCATAGCCTAAGCCTTCATGTTTCTGCCTTTCGTGCATGGAGATCATTTGGAGCCTCCCTTGGCCATGCTTGTCGAGGCCTTGTCCTTGCTGATATCCTATCTTGTTTATCAATGTCATACCCATTCCTCTGGTGTGCTTCTCAAATGCTCCAATCGCATGGTTGCAGATAGACTTGTCCCTCTTCAAATCATTTCTTGGTCAGGCTGGTGCATAAGGAAATTCCTCAGAAGGTGAGGAAAAGGTTCCAATGGCCTCTTCTATCAATTGCGCTTTTGTAGTGGTGGATAGAGATGAACTGTCTTCATCATCACGATGAAGAGGAAAGACTTCATTTTCCCCTACAGTAGATGAACTTTGAATTGATGGATTGTTTCTTCCTTGACTGTTTTGACAAATTCAATCTTCGTATGTAGTCTTTTCTTGTCCTCTTGCAAAGTTTTCACCATTCACCGCAATGCAGCGGTTTCCTTTTGAACTTATTGGTTGAACTCTTCAAGTTCTTGCAATCGAAGTTGTCTTCAATTTTTACGCATTATTTCTCTTCATGAGGACCTCCTCTAATACCAAAATATGATCTTAAATTGTGGAATTAGATCGCTACCTGACACTTGGAAAGTTTTAAATGGGACTTTAAAACGTTAATTCAATTCAACTGAGAAAGTTAACCAAAAGGGACACGACACACATAATCTTTCAATGTCAAATCGAATGACACTGAGATTGTTGATGGAGTTCACCACTCCTAGCCTACGTCTCCGGGTCCTTCCATAAAAGCTAGGTCATTCATATTTCAATGAATAAGAAGAGGTACATCAATAATGTTGGTACTATGTTACTTTCAATCTTGCAATATTTGTTGTTTGCAATCTTTTAGGTAGGTAGAAACATAGGAACAATTACACTCCGCCATGACCTATGGTCCAATGTGCCTCAAACCATCGATGGAGAAGTTGATGGAGGATTAGAACTGAGATGAAATCTTAACATGGGTAGACAGAAAAATATAGCATATCCAAGTAGACCATGAACAAGCCAACCAATGTGCACAAAATGATTAAAAAGGTTTGGAGGTGAAGGTGTTACTTCAAAGTTCAAAGTGAAGTGACAGTGATGTATTTCATGCAAGGGCCATCGCATAAATCTAAGCATGATTTTACACAAAAAATAACATGTGTTTACAAAGAAGGGCGCCATATAGACAACAACATATTATTATATGGAAAATGAATTCTAACTTAAAATGCGTAAGAATTAATGTTAGTATTAGCTCATTGGATGTTTAAAATCTTTGAACCACTTCAAATTTATCTTATGTTTTTGCATACATGTGATTCCAAATAATGCCTCAAACTTATACGTTGGTTTAAAATGGAAATGTGAATGGAGAAATAATATGGTTTTACTAAAGCATTGCCTTAGAACTAGAAAAGATGGTTGATTTGTGTGCAAGATTAATACTAAGAAGGATGATCGATTCATATAGTCCTTGTAGCCCAAAGGGTAGGTACCTAACATGTAAATGTGTAATATTATTTGTCTCATGCAATTTTAAATTTTGAGTTGTGGTTGAGATAGGTATTCTTATTCTTTAGAATTTACATGTATGAATATATAAATTTAAAAATTTAAAAGTTTTAAGTTATGTAAATTTCAAAATAAAAGTCTACTTATTTATAGAAAGTGATTATTACTTATAAGGGAACTTTTTCAATACTTAAAATTATAGTTTATGTTCCTATTAGATATTATTGGCAAAATCACCCATTTAAAGGTGGCCTTCATTAGCGAGTTCCAAGATGAAAGCATATAAACATTTTTAAAGAACATGGTTATAATTATATTATTAGACAAGCTAATTGAGGTGGATATTGGTGGCCACCTGTCTATTCAACTTGGACCCCTAGCACTATTTCCTTTGAATTTCCTAATTTCTAGCATAATTTACTATTTTTGGCATTTGTTCGGGTCCTAAACTTTCAAAACCATTTTGAGGCCCTAAACAACATTTTTTTTTTGAAAATGAGCAAACTCATGGCCTGCAATAGGGGTTTAAAGTTAAAAGCTGTTATCCTCCGATTTTTTTTTTTAACAAGGTATCATAGACGCCAAACAAATATCGTATGCCAAAGTTACCACCTCGAGATTTTGATGTTCCAACTAACCCCAAAGCAATCCACAAAGTTTTAGTGCTTCATATCCTAGGGTTAGGTTTTTGGATGTTTAAGGATTTTCATTGTTTCTTTATGATAAAAGTTCTGCAAGCCTCATTGTAGCACAATTTAGTAGGAATGTAGGTGACACACCTCTTTCAATGATAAGTTGCCATCGCCCAAGCTAGTTTGTTTCTCTTATGTATGTAAATATTTTTCAACAATTTCTATTTATTAATTGAAGTTATTTTTTTTTATATCTATGTGTTTTGGTTTGAAACTATATTAATTTCATTATTTCATAAATCTGGATCAGTGGTATTTGAGCGACCCGCTCATTCTCTATTTTTCTATGCATTTCCCCAATGAGGTTGGGGTATAAGGAGTTAGGACTTGAAATGGATGAGCCCTTGCAAGGCTAGCCTCACCGACCCCGATGGACTCTCATGGAAGAAAAAAATAAATATGAGGGAGTATGAGATCCTTTCAAAATGTTGCTCAAAGAAGCCCTCGAGAAATAAAGGGACAAGATGATGGAAAAATTTTCTGAAATCCTTTGGCGGGTATCAGTAGGAAAATCATCTTCATCTAGTAGTCACTTTGGAGGCACTGCCCCCTTTAAAGTACAAGTTAACTTTTACATTCCTCTATTAGAATTCAAAATAGATGTAGATCACTTGGATGTATGGTTAAATCTGCTAGAAGGATATTTTTTGGTCCATAATTTTTCCGATAGGGAAAAGATTACTTTTGCACTCCTCAAAGGCACCCCCCATGTCAAGGACTACTAGGAAATTTTCTATGAGCCAAGGGAAGAGGAGGAACCCTCATTATTTATAGTCTCACCCTCTTAGAATTCTTTCTGAGATGCCATCAGGGAGCAATATTACCCTTTCAAAAGCTATGAATATAAGAACATAAAGTGGACCGCACTATGGCAAGGAAGAAAACCAAGATGTGCTAGAGTTCATAAACATTTTCCATCATACTCTACACATGAAGTTGGGTATCAATGATTCTTAGAAACATCTGATATTCAAGTATCATGGTTATCTACACAAATACATATAAGAAGAAAAGGATTTCCTAGTAATCTCCTCACTTGGCATAGTGTACTGATATGATGTGAGGATTAAGCATGAATTTAAATAGAATAAGAAATACTTTGGATCTCTGAATCTGAAGCAGGGAAAAGGCACCTCCAAACTGTAGAATGAAGGAAATAGCCAAGGTGGAGTGACCCCATACAACCCATCAAAGCCATAAGCAAACAATATCACAAAAAAGACAAAGAAGGACATCAGAAAATGGTGTGAGTTCCATAAGAGCCGTACCCACAAAAAAAATTAGTGTCACGTTAAGCAGTCACTAGTGACCAAGATAAAAGCTTAAGAGTCAGGCGCATGTTCCAAATATGAGCTAGAACCTGACAAGGGGAATGAAAAGGGGAATTATATTATTAATGCAGAAACTAGAGCCACCATTGCCACCACCAAGGTCCAAAATATTAAGTCTAAACATCTAGAGGAGGGGGGTATCTCTTCCACTCATAAATGTGGGTGAAGGTTTCTCCACTGCAGATTATTGTCGACAATGGAAGCCAAAACAACCTCATCTCAAAATAGGTTGCTAAGTGGTTAGGTTAGATGCCAACCACACCACACCTACAACCATACATCATCAGGCAGCTTCAACAAGGATGAGACCTTTATGTCAGCCAATATTTCCTCCTTCCCTACATCATCAAGCCCTTCATGGATGAGGTATTGTGTGATGTTTCTACTCTTGAAACCTGTGATGTTTTATTAAGACAACCATAATTTTGGAAGCATCATGTTTTGTATGAATCTAGACCTCACATTATTACTATTAATTTGGGCAGAAAACTATACAAGATACCGGATGTACCCTACCTACACCATGAGTCTTTGATCTTTGCTAAGTAATGTAGTAAGATCATCTTCCAAACTGGGAAATTTGTTTTCTTTCTGATTCACTCTTAAATTAAGGGGATGATCATGCCCACATCCATGGCCCCCAAAAAGGGTTACCCCCAGTTGTAGAAGCAAGTTGAAAAGGTCATGGAGGAGCACAGGGACATCATTTCCTCACCCATAAGATTACCCTTGCATTTTCAAGTCAAGCATTGAATCAATTTGACTCCTAGGGCACCTATACACAATGGGCCAATATACTTTTGCCTTCTAGAAAATTAGGAAATCAAGAAGAAAATCCAAGAGTTGTTATAAAAAGTTCACATCTGACCAAGTTCCTCATCTTGTGGGAGCCCAATTGTACTTTCACAGAAGAAATATGGGACCTGGAGACTCTACATTGATTATCGGGCAATGAATAAGATCATTGTCAGGAACAAATATCCAATCCCACAGATTGATAACCTTCTAGTCCATCTCAAGGGGGCCAACTACTTCAACAAAATTGATATGAATTCTGGCTATCACCAAGTTCCTATAAAACGAACAAATGTATGGAAGACTACCTTCGAATCCAACGAGGGTCTCTTTGAGTCATTGGTCATGCCCTTTGGGTTGACAAACACCCCTGCAAATTTTATGAGTTTGATGATTTATAATCAAGTACCATACTTCCACCTCCAAGATGAATTGTTATGCTACCTGAGCCACCTTTATATTCCTTTAAGTGAGTGTGCAAAGATGATTTGGGAGAGGCACTACAGTTGGGTCACATGACACTTTGGTATGGAGAAGATTGTAGCAGTATTGTAGAAGTATTTCTATTAGCCAAAATTTGCACAAGACGTTCAAAATATATCAAACCTTGCACTAGATGTGTCATCACTACGCCAACCATTAAGAAGCAAGGATTGTACACTCCATTGGCTACTGCTAGCCAACCTTGGGAATCCATTTCCATGGAATATATGTCTTGCCTTCCTTATACCAAGCATGGTAACGACTGTGTATTTGTTCTCATTGATATATTTTATAAGATGGCTATATTGATGGCTTCCAAGAAGAGAATCATAACAAAAGATACTGCCAAACTCTTCTTCAAATGAGTGTGGGTATAATATCAAACAAACCATTATATCAAATTAGGATAGAAGGTTCCTAAGCACATTTTGGTTGAGCCTATCACTGTTGTTGGACACTAAGCTCACCAATTTGATTACATTCCATCCTCAAACTTATGGCCAGACATAGGTTTTAAATAGGATGATAGTGAAAATAATATGCATGTACAACTATAAGAAGTCATGAACATGGGATGAGAGTCTTCCCTATGTGTAACACAACTATAAATTACTCTACATAGCTCAACTAGACCCAACCCCATTCGATTGAGCATGGGATGTCAACCTTTGTGTCCCATTGATGTTGCAATGCCTCCTGCGACTACACACACATAATCTGCACATGTTCGGTCCAAAGATAATAAAGCCACTAGGTTTATTGAATGCATCTAGGAGATCTGCTAGCATGTTCGCGATATCATAGATAAAGCTAATTCCAAGTACAAAGAACATCATGATCATCATCTCATGCCACATAAGTTTCAAGTGGGCCAAAAAAATTAGTTTCATTTGAAAAAGGAATTCTTTATCAGAGCCCATTGGAAGCTTTGACCACTCCAATCAGGGAAAATGTTAGGGACTAATATTCGCAGCTGGGCTAATTTTCCATGTTTTTTCCAAAAAAATGATTCGCCCATTTCCGTTTTTTCTAAAAATTATTTGCCCAAAATTTTAATATTTTTACAAAAATAATGTTAAACATTTTACATATTGCAAAGTATGAACTAGTGAGATTCGCCAAGTTTTCTAAACATTAAAATAAATTTCCATGGTTAAAATTTTCTCTCACTATAATATGGGCCTTATACCATCACCAAGGTTGTGGATGATAATGATTTTGAGCTCAACATTCCACCATTCATTGGCTTTCACTCAATGTTCAAAGTGGACCGCTTTCAGCCATAATTTCCACCATTGTTGGACACGTTAGACATTGCTGAGGAGCTGACACCAATATAGCTCAACTAAGATTGCATTGAAAAGGCCACAAATGATCGGATCATGGACACAAATTAAGAACACTCGCCAAAATAGGATCCAACTATATGAGGTTGTCAAAATTGGCCAACTCCTGCACCAAGGAAAGTTGCTTACCAGGGACCAAGTTCAGCAGTAGCTTCCCCATTTCATGGATACACTCAATGCAAGGGGCCCACTTATTCCTAAGGGGGGAGGACTAATCCGGCTAAATATTGGTAGCTACCCACCTATTCCACTTGGACCCCCAACACTATTTGCTTTCACTTTCCTAATTTATAATACAATTTACTATTTTGACTAGTTTTTTAGGTCCTCGACTTATCATGTTTTTTTGAGGCCCTAAACGTCATGATTTTTGGAAAATGGGAAAAATTATCCTATGACAGGGGTTTATAGTTGAAATACATTGTTCTCATATACATTTTTCTAAAAAAGAATCATATGTGTCCAATGGAGATAGTATGCAAAAGTTACAACGCTTGGAAGTTGATGTTCCAACTAACCCCAATGGGGCCCAAAAATTTTGCCTCGCCATCTCCTAGGGTTATTTTTTTGCATGTTTAGGGTTTTTCATTATTTCTTGATGATAAAAAGGCATGCAAGCCTCATTGTAATACAATTCAAAAGACATGTAGTTGACACATCTCTTCTCAGAGATAAGCTACCATCACCCGAGCTAGTTTGTTTCTCTAATGTATGTAAACAATTTTAAAAATTTGTTATTTATTATTTGAAGTTCTATTTAATTGTATGTTTGTGATTTGGTTTGAATCTATATTTCATTTTTCCCTTCATATATCTAGATCGCATGCAGCCCATCGGAAGGTGACCTTCATTAGCCCATTCAAAGGTGAAAGAACATAATAATTTTGAAGAGCATAATTATAACGGAAAACACTACTTAAGAGGAAAATTATGATGGAAAATATTATTATTTAAAATTCCATAGATATATTGTTAGATTGACTTCATTTAATTATTCACAGAGTCTTCTTCTCTTTTAGTTTTTTAGTTAAAATTTTATTTTTTTTATTGGTTGATAATATAATTTTTATTAATTTAAAAATTATTGTTGAATTGAGGCTTCTGTGATTCATATCAAGTTTATGAGAGATTTTTCGGTGTAAATCACCAATCATCATGTTTGTATTGAGGAGGCTAGTGTTATTGCTAGGGTTTCGCATTTCCATCACTAGAAATTTAGGGAAGCCATTGAGGTTGAAAAAAGGCCAAGCAATCTCAATAAAGATGATGGCTGGAAGATCAATAGTTGCTGGATCCCAACCATCTCTTCCTAGTCATTTTCTTCCCTTCTCCCCCCCCCCCGCCTCCCCCCGTCCACCAAGTTATAGCTTGTTATGGTTTTCTTTTTAGTAAATTTCTCCTCGTTTCTGGTATTTGGTGGCCTTTGTTCTTTGAGGGGTGGTTGATTTAGTTTGAGATATTTTAATACCATTTTGTTTATGCGATTAGTTATATACTAATAATTCTAACTTAATTAATAATAAAAAACTAATCTTGAAATCAATCTATGGCAATATGCTTATTTAACACTTAAATAAACAATTATTTAAAATATTCCTTCTAACCCTTAAATCATTCTTATGTTTATATATTCATATTTAGTTAATAGCTTTTATAGCTAAATAATAATTTATTTTAATCTATATTTATAATTAAAAGTTTATAAAATAGTTAAAACTTTTATATTCCTATGGCCCTTTAACTTTTAATTTCATAAGAATATTACTAACTATCAATTTAATAATCAAGTTAAATGGACTTATTTATTTTAATTTATTTAATTAATAAAATAAAAATAATCTTGAAATCAATCTATGATAATATGATAAATAAAACTTAAATTATTTAAAATATTCTTTCTAATCCTTAAGTCACTCTAATATTTATATATTTATATATTTAGTTAACAACTTTTATAACTAACTTTTAATTTAAAGCTTATTTCAATATATATTTATAATTAAAAGTTTATAAGATAGTTAAAACTTCTATATTCATATGTCCCTTTAACTTTTAATTTAATAAGAATATAAGTAACTATCAATTTAATAATCAAATTAAATTAACTTATTAAATAAAGGTTATGCCCCTAGTCCAGTCCAACTAACCGTTTCTCGATCAAATCTAGCCATTAGTCAGTATAGGCATTACCTGGTCAAGAATTTTAGCCGTTAGATGTTCTGCTTTGACTATTTAACATGCAAAGCTAAATTTTATTCTTCAACTTGTCCTAACGATGAACCACACTGGTTGGTTCGAAACGCATCAACAAATGAACTATCAAGTGATCTACGCCGAAAAATCTCTCATAAAATTAAAAATTATTGAAAAGAAAGCTTATGAAATAGAGTTAGCCATGAAATGAGCAAGTCAGTTCTTGGTGGGAAATAAAGAAAATAACCACCATTATCAAACCAAATTTTGCATTCCGAAGTACAACAAACCGATAGATGATAAGTATTTAATAGTCAAATATCTAGGACAATAATTCTACTAAGGAAAATAAACACATAAGAGAAGGAGGAAGTTAGGAGTTATAGAATAGAACCAAAGGAGTAATGAAAGGGACATAGGGTGAGTAGTCAAACATATAGTAGTAGTTTTGATGATATGAAGCAACATCATTGTTTTATAAATGCACTCCATCTTCTTAATTTAGCTAACAAAAATCTTGTAATGTTGGCACTAAAAACTAAGAGCATTAAGATAAAATTACATATATAAGGAATCGCATGAGACACACAATAGACATAAGGAATTTTACAAAGGAATCCATTAGAAATTGGGGCATTTTAGAAAGTAAATCATTAGCATCATTGGAAGGTTTAGGTAGTAAAATAGACAAGCCCATGGCTACCTTTTTTATCAGAGGATGGCCTAGCCATGGGGAACCTAAGCTTATGTTTCACATGGTTGAAAGCATTTTAATTAAAATAAACTACAAAAAGATAAAACTAACTAATTGTTGGGCATCATATGAAAGACAAACTAAGAGCAAGATGAAGTAGAGTAGATGAAGAGTTAACTAATACCTCAATGTTTTTTTTTTTTTGTTTACTATAGATAACTTAATGACATAGTTGAAAAAAAATCATTCTTTTTACCTTTTTCCATTTTGAATTTATCATTCAAAACTTATTCAACTTACTATATTTCTTCCAATCATGTAAACTCGAGTTTTTATAATATTATAGGTAGAAAAATATAGAAGGTTGATTACACTGATTATAGAAGATTGATTACGCTCATCCATGACCTTGTGATCCAGCATGCCTCCCACCTCTCGATAGAAAATTTGATGAAGGATTAAAATTAATACCATATATTAACACTAATAGGGAAAACAATTTGTGAGAATGAAAGAGACCACAAAAAAACCAACCAATATGGAGAGAATGTTTTATAAGGTTTGGATGTGAAGGCATTACTTCGAAGTTCAAAATGAAGTGACAACTAGGCATTTAATGCAACGACCATACATAAATCTAAGCGTGCCTTTATAAAATAAGACACATGTTTATAGAGAGATTTCATTTCAAAATTATTATATATTCATATGGAAAAGGCATTCTAATATAAAATATTTATAAATTAATGTTAGCATTAATTATTGGGTGTTTAAATTATTTCTACTACAAATTTATCCTACGTTTTTGACTCGATACAATTCCAAATAAGCCCTCAAACTTAAACAAAGGTTAAAAATGGAAACATGAATTGAGAAATCATATAAATTTACTAAAACCTTGTCATAAAATATTGTTGATTTGTGTGCAAGATTAATAGTTCTAAAGGAAAATTGATTCTTATATCAATTGATTCTTATATCCCTTGGGTAAGGACTAAGAAGTAAATGTATAACCTCTTTATCTCACTTACTTTTAAAATTTGAGTTGTGGTAGTGATAGGTATTTATAGGCTTTAGAATTTACATGTAAAAAATATAAATTTAAAAATCTTAAGCTTAATAAATTTCAAACTAAAAATATGATTGTTTCTAGAAAGTGATAATTTGTTATAAAATTATTTTTTTAATACTTCAAAGTATATGTGCTTATTAATGGCCAAAGTGACCTATTTAAAGGCGACTTTCGCTAACCCGTTCCAACGTGAAAGAAAATAAGCATTTTTGAAACCCAAAATTATATTCATATTAACCAAATAACCCATCCAAAGGTGATCTTCATAAAGAAATTCCAATGTGAAAGAATACAAATATATTTGAAAAACATAATTATGATAAAAAAACACTATAGAAAAGAAATACAATGTAACATATTACTCTTTGAAATTCTATGAATATAGTGTTAAATTAACTTCATTTAATTATTAATTAATTTTAAAAAAAATAATAAAAACTATTTTTTATTAATTGATATAGTAATTTTATTAATTAAAAGCAAATAAACCCACTTTAATCCAACGAAATCATCAAAATTAAAAATTAAAACTTGAATCCAACCAAATTATCAAAATTATAAAAACAAAAATTTAAAATATTTATGTATATGCCAACAACGTCAAAATTATAAAATATAAGCCCGAAAACCCGATAAATAAAAAATCCTACGTGAATGTTGTATAAAACTTGATTTTCAACTTTATAAGCTATACCGTTCAAATACTGTTTGAGTTAATTCTACATGGCACTTATAATTCATCCCAGATGTCATGATTTTTTAAACTCAGTCTTTCATAGAGTATTTATATTAATTATCAAATCTATGTAACTTGGCTGTTTGAATATTTGTCATTTTATAACACATTTATACAATGTCTACACTCCTTTTATTAAATAAAGTTATAAGAAATAATGTAAATATTATATTCATTTTAACAATCATCTAATAAAATAAATAGGAATAATATAGTTGTATATTTTAATAATTATTATTATTTAATTATTATCTAATTTGAATATTTTTCATTTTATAATAGGTTTAAACCATGTCTATACTCTTTTTAGTAAATAAAGTTATAAGAAATAATGTAAAATATTATGTTTATTTTAATAATGGTACACCAAATTAAATAAGAATGATATATTTATATATTTTAATAATATTATTATTTTACTATTATTTAATTTTAAAGTTATGGTTAAGTGAGACACTAAATTGATGTATGAGACTTTTTTGTTTATGGGATAAGGTTAAGTGAGACACTAAATTGATGTATGAGACTTGTTTGTTTATGGGATAAGGGACTCACTTTCGCATAGCCATTTGACTACTAAGTCTACTAAGGCATACACACCTCATGCTCTTAACCATTAAACCCACTCAAAATATATCTAGTTTATTTTAACAATAATATTATTCAAATTAATAATGATATAATAAAAATAATTACAGTAATCAAATCATTGTATTAATCTTAACAATAAAATAGCTCATATAAATATATTATAAAGAAAAATAATAGACATATTGATTTTAGTGATGGTCCAACAGAAAGAAAAAAAAGAAAAAGAAATTGATTTAAAACAATATTCACGATCTTTTTTAGAAATAATATAATGCACAACAATAAAGTGTATTGATTTAGCTATAATACACTGGAAAATGATTTAGTATGTTAATTATGCATACAATATCAAGAAAATGCATTCGGCTTACAAGAAAAAAATCCAAATTATCAAGTGAAATGACTTTAACAATAACACAACACAGATCTATTTCAAATTAAATATTATGATATTATTGTTGAATTCTTGTTGGGCGGAGGAATCAATATTCTTCAAAAATTTTCATTATTTAACATATTCATTGTCAATGAATTGATTATTAAAATAATTGCAAAAATTTAACAAACAATTTTAATCATTAAAATACCATCAAACTTGAACAGACAACACAATACTTAGAGCTGTATGTGGAAACTTATTGGGAAACAGCCACAAAACTATTTTCTTTTTATTAATAAAAGAACGGACCAACCTACTGTTACAATTGTTGCAAGCCCCAACTTGCAAGCACAGGCACCAACCTATTTCGAAGAATTAGATGAGGTACTATTGGTTGAATTAAATCATTTTAAACCCAAAAGCAAACTTAATCTGCACCAATGGTCGATGTTGACACAGCAGTATAATATAATCTAGTGAAAGTCAAACATGAGAAACTGATTAAAAGTGTGCAGTAGGTCATGGCTCGTAGGCTAACTGTTAAGTGTGAAGCCAAATTCATGGATGATTCTAGATCTCCAAGATTCTAGATCCTCCTACACCGCCAACAGTTTCTAGAATCACATGCAGGATTCTAGATTCTTCTCTACCGCCATTAGTTTCTAGATCATTCCAGATCTCCATCTGAATCACATACAGGATTGTAGATCCTTCTTTTGCCTCTATAAATTTGTAATTTCTCTGGCCAAGGAAAGCAAGCCATGACCCAATCCTATTATTTAATGCAAAGTGATTTCTGTTCTCCAGTGATTGTTTTATCTATTCTGTTGTTTCTCGTTAAGTAATCTTGTTGTTTCTCCATTTGTCTGTCTTTGTGAATTATTCTTTGATATTGCCGTCTAAGTCTCTGAGTATAAATCTGCTGCGTGTTATGTATGCTCTGATCTAACAACTGGTATCAGAGCCAAGTTCGAATATCCACCGTGCAAGCCGCTTAGTGCCATCGCCTTGCTGTGGCAGCGTTCATTAAAACATTGGTTGCTACCCCTGGAGTTGTTGAAGGATCTGTCCAGGAAATAGCTGAGGAATGCTGGAACTAAAAGATAGTTGCTGCAAGAAAAAGAAGGTCATGAACCTATGTTGAAATGTGTTGCTGGAGTTTGAAAAGTGGAGATAGGTGCAGTTTGGAGTTGAAACATGGTGTTCGTAAGTTTTTTTTACATCAAGCTTGCACATATACATCAAGTTTTTTTTCTCAAACCAACATATGTATGTGTGAAATGTGAAAAGGTTAAAACATTATATATGTTTTTATATTTATTATGAAACATATATAATTATATGTTGGAATTTTGAAAAGTATATTTTAAAAAGGAGCAGGAATTTTGAAAAGGGTATTTTAAAAGGAGGAAGGTCATTATTACTAAATTTTAAAGACTAATAATTAAACTTTTATTTTTTAAGTGGAGGTTTTTGTTGTTTTGGGGTGTGAATTTGATTTTAAATGGAGACAACAGTTACAAATATGGAGAAGTTGAGCGAGGCTAATTTTTCCCTATGGAAATCACAGATGGAGGATATACTAATCTTAAAGGATCACTATTTGCCAATTGAGGGCACAACAAAGAAACCCTCAGCGATGACAAATGAAGAGTGGAATAAGCTAGATATAAAGGCAATTGCAACAATCTGCCAATATTTAGCAAAGAATGTTTATTTCAATGTGTCTGGAGAAAAGGCAGTTGAAGGATTATGGAAGAAGCTCCATGATCTATATGAGAAGAACACAACATCAAATAAAGTGTTCTTGATGAAGAAGATTTATAATCTCAAAATGAAGGAGGGTGCTTCAGTTGTTGAGCACTTGAATGCATTTAATATTATTACTAATCAACTTGCCTCTGTTAAAATAATTTTAGATGATGAAATTAGAGCTATTTTGTTAATGTGTTCTATGCCAGACAGCTGGGAAAATTTAATTGTAGCTATGAGAACTTCAAAAACTATACAGACCCTGAAGTTTGATAATGTCAGCAGCAGTTTAATGAATGAGGAGCTGCAACGCAAGTCAATTGCAGAAAACCAGGGAGGAGAGGCTCTAGCTCTAGCTGATCGTGGTAGGAGAATGGATCGAGGCTAGCAAGGGCGATCAAGATCGAGAGGCAGATCAAAATCAAGGAGATGAAAGATCATCTGGTTTGATTGTGGCAAACCCGGGAACATGAAGAAAGAATGTCGATTTTGGAAGAAAGGACAAAAGGATCAGAGACCGTCTAGTACAAATCACATGTCATCCAACACAAATGAAGGTGAGACTACTGCTATAGCCACAGATGGTGATGTGTTGTTTACTATTTCAGTAGAGGATGCATGTGTATATACATCTGATAGTGGCTTTGATTGGATCCTTGACTTTGGGGCATCTCACCATGTAACCCCATGAAAAGATAGTTTTGTTTCATATAATCCCGGTGATTATGGTAGAGTGCATTTGGGGAATAATCATTTTTGTAGTATTGTTGGAATGGGAGATGTCCAGATCAAGATGAAAGATGGACACGTTATATTGTTGAAACAGGTCAGGCATGTACCAGAAATGCGCATGAGTTTAATCTCCATGGGACAACTGGATGATGAAGGCTATTCGACAAGCTTTGGAAAAGGAGGCTGGAAAATTAGCAAAGGTGCATTGGTCGTGGCCAAAGGACCCAAGACAAGAACATTATACACATTGAAGACACTGATAGGAAAATCAGATTTGGCTGCTGTCACAAAAGAAGGAAATTCAGTAGATCTGTGGCATAAGCGTTTGGGTCACATGAGCGAGAAGGGCTTAAAAATCCTTATTGGTAAAAATTTATTGCCAGGTTTGAAATCCTACAGTCTTGATCTTTGCGAGAATTGTATATATGGTAGACAAAGAAGGGTTTCATTTCTTAGAGGTGGCCATGACAGAAAGAAAAATGTGTTAGAATTGGTACACTCGGAATTGTTTGGGCTTGTTAACATCAAATCATTAGGAGGAGCATCATATTTTGTAACATTTATAGATGATGCATCCAGGAAAGTTTGGGCATATCCTATGAAAAATAAAAGTGAAGTGTTTGGAATATTTCAAAAATTCCATGTTGTTGTTGAAAGAGAGACTAACAAATTGCTAAAGTGTTTAAGAACAGATAATGGTGGAGAATATTGCTCAAATGCATTTAAGGAATATTGTAACAGGTTTGGCATAAAGCATGAGAAGACTGTGCCTGGTACTCCTCAACAAAATGGTGTCACAGAAAGGATGAATCACACCATTATGGAAAAGGTGTGAAGTATGTTGTCCAATTCCATTTTGGAGAAGAATTTTTGGGCTGAAGCAGTCAGGATCGCTTGCTACCTCATAAATAGATCTCCAACTACAACCTTGGATTTCGGTATCCCTGAAGAAGTTTGGACTAGTAAGAATTTGAATTATTCTCACTTGAAAATATTTGGATGTAAAGCATTCGTACATATTCCCAAAGAAAATAGAACTAGGATAGATGATAAATCTATCAAATGCATTTTTTTTGGGATACATGGATGAAGATCTTGGTTATCGTCTATGGGATCCAGTCAAACATAAAATTATTAGAAGCAGGGATGTTATATTTAATGAGTCGGAAATGTTCAAGAGGACTGCAGGTGAGTTGGAGGTCAAGAAGGTTATTGACAGTTTTGAAGAGCAGCAAGAAAACATACCACCAATACAAAAAAATGAACAACAAATTCAGGAGCATGAAGAACAACAAGTGGAAAATAATGAACAACAAGAAGAAGGAATCTTGCAGGACCCTTTACAGGGGATTCAACCTGACAATGCACCACCATAGTTGGTTCGCAGATCTTCTAGGCCTCATAAGCCTTCAAAAACGTATCCTCCTTCAAGCTATATGTTGTTGACTAATGAAGGTGAACCTAATTGTTTTCAAGAAGCTTGTAAAGTCGAGCACAATAAAGAATGGAAGGAAGCAATGGAAGAAGAAATGAACTCTTTGCAGGAAAATAAAACTTGGGATCTGGTAAACCTCCCAAAAGGTAGAAAAGCTCTACAAAACAAATGGGTGTACAGGATTAAGCATGAAGGTGACGAAAAGAAGGAGAGGTATAAAGCAAGACTAGTTGTGAAAGGTTTTTCCCAAAAAGAAAGTATTGACTTCATTGAAATTTTTTCACCTGTTGTTAAAATGTCATCCATTAGAGTCATTCTTGGTCTAGTTGCTGCTTTAGACCTAAAATGTGAACAGTTAGATGTAAAAACTGCATTTCTTCATGGTGAATTAAATGAAGAAATTTATATGGAGCAGCCAGAAGGCTTCATAGAAAAAGGCAAAGAAGGCCTTATTTGTAGGTTGAAGAAGAGTCTCTATGGGTTGCAACAGGCACCTCGACAATGGTACAAGAAATTTGATTCATTCATGTTGGAACATGGTTTTTAGAGGTTGGAAGCTGACCATTATGTCTATATCAAGAGGTATGATCAAGGAAAGTATACCATATTATTGTTATATGTGGATGACATGTTGATTGTTGGGCATGATAAGAATAAGATCAATAGGTTGAAGAAAGATTTGGGTAGCAAATTTGCAATGAAGGATTTGGGACCAGCACAACAGATATTGGGCGTGCGGATTATGCTTGACAGGAAAAAAAAAAGATTGTGGCTGTCATAAGAAAAATATATTAAGAAGGTGCTTGACAGGTTTACTATGAAGCATGCCAAGCCACTTGGTACACCACTTGCAGCCCACTTCAAGCTGAGTACTGAATTATGTCCTAGTAATGACAAAGATAAAGAAGAGATGAGCATAATTCCTTATGCTTCAACAGTTGGCAGCTTAATGTATGCCATGGTATGCACATGACCAGACATTGCATATTCAGTGAGAGTAGTGAGCAAGTTCCTTACCA
This sequence comes from Pinus tabuliformis, assembly GCA_031772625.1. Classification (NCBI taxonomy): domain Eukaryota; kingdom Viridiplantae; phylum Streptophyta; class Pinopsida; order Pinales; family Pinaceae; genus Pinus; species Pinus tabuliformis. The sequence continues at coordinate 746,276,738 of CM062818.1, forward strand.
ATCCAGGCAAAGAACATTGGCAAGCAGTAAAATGGATTTTGAGGCATCTCAAGGGTACTAGTCATTATTATTTATGTTTTGGTCATGATGACACTGTGCTTGAAAGATTTACAAATGCAGATATGGCTGGAGATATGGATACCAGAAAGTCCACTACAAGTTATTTGTATACATTTGCAGGTGCAGCAGTATCTTGGGTGTCAAGGCTAGAAATAATAGTAGCCCTTTCTACAACAGAAGCAGAGTACATAGCTACAACAGAAGCTTGTAAAGAGATGTTGTGGATGCAGTGACTCCTAGGAGAAATAGGAATAAAGCAGGACAAGTATGTGTTATATTGTGATAGTTAGAGTGCCATTCACTTGGAAAAAACCCAACATTTCATTCAAAAACAAAGCACATTGACTTAAAATACCATTGGATCCGGCATGTGTTGGAGGAAGAACAATTATCCTTGGAAAAGATCCATACAGATAGGAACCCTGCTAATATGCTCACTAAGATTCTACCACGAAATAAACATGAGTTATGTAGATGCATGGTAGGACTCGGTGTAACTTGATTACTCTTATTTGGCTTCAAGTGGAAGAATGTTAAGTGTGAAGCCAAATTCACGGAGGATTCTAGATTAGATCTTTCTAGATCTCCAGGATTCTAGATCCTCCTACACCGTCAGTGGTTTCTAGAATCACATGCAAGAATCTAGATTCTTCTCTACCGCCATTAGTTTCTAGATCATTCTAGGTCTCCATCTGAATCACATACATGATTGTAGATCCTTCTTCTACATCTATAAATTTGTAATTTCTCTGACCAAGGAAGGCAATCCAAGGCCCAAGCCTGTTATGTAATGCAAATTGATTTCTGTTCTCCAATGATTGTTTTATCTATTCCGCTGTTTTTGATTAAGTAATCTTGTTGTTTCTCCATTTGTCTGTCTTTGTGAATTATTCTTTGCTATTGCCATCTAAGTCTCTGAGTATGAATCCGCTGTGTGTTATGTATGCTCTGATCTAACACTAACAAACTTGTTCAACTCGAAATACAATTTATATATGTTATTTCAACACTAATACAATATATATGTTATTTCAACCCTAATTTAGGCGAGAGTCGTTATTAGTTAATCTCGCCAATCTTCTTTTTTGACTACTAGAATTTTCAAACGAAATTTATTCGTTAATGTTTTTAGGGCAATCATATGATATGAAATACGGAGAAGGAAGAAGAGCATCTTTCCATTTATATGAAATGTGCTTAACTTAAAACAGCTTAGTTTTAATTTAATACGGAGACATCCTAAATTCTAACAATTTGATATAAGGCTTTGCCTAGTTTATACAAGTATATACATCTCAGAACATACTAAAAATTACTTACAAAGGCCAGCTAGATCAATAACGATATAGTGAAGCAAGGATATTCACTCTCTATATTATTGTTAGTCCCTGCCATCTGGCAATGGCCAGGGACTATAGGAATCGAAATGTTGTTTTTAGCATTAAATTAAGCTGCTTATCATCCCGAATAAGTAGCTACTATGACGAATAACCAAACTTTTTGAACAGCAATCCATTTGATCGTCTTATTTAGCCTCTTCCCGAGGCGGGGAGGCTAAAAACATATGGTTATATCATATTTGCGCTTCACATTTAGAAATTTAAAAATTTAGCTTGCAAGTAATGCTAGCATTAAATCAAAAAATCAAATGTCAATCATAGTATATTTCTTTAGTATACTAGAGAACAAGCATCTCGCTGTCTCTGCATGTACAGCTGCCACGGCTTCGTCGACAACTGCTATGGCTTCGACAACTGCTATGGCTTTTTCCAAGTGTCCTGATCCATTGAAGTTCTGACCTTTAGAAAACGAAGCATGCAATTGCAGGAGTGGGAGCAACGGAGGAGTGGCAGAAATGGAGAGAGCGCTGGTTCCTATACCACGTTTTGGAGAATGAAGTTGTGCGGCTCCTTTCATCTGCACCTGCACCACAGAAGACAAGGGATAAAACTTATGCACCACAGAAGACAAGGTATAAAACTTATCGGTGTCGTTGAATTTTACCAGGTTCATAGAATTAATTTTTCCCCACAGAAAATCTGGGATGAATAGAATGAGTGTGCTTTGCATCAAATTCAAAAATGATACGACTTCGTTTATCATGCTATGAAGTTACTAGAATTCGTTTATCATGCAGTCACGAGATTCATTTCATAAAAATGAAAGAGGTGGAAGAAAACGAAAATTCATTTATCAATGTTTGATATTAAAACACAAATATTTAAGAAAGGTTATTAGGAGCAAAAATGTGCTGATCTTTTCTTGGAATATTTTTAACAATCATGTGGAAATCTCCAATTATTTATAATTTTCAGCTTATTTGTTGTCTCCGTACTCATACAGAACTTAGCGCCCCTCCTAACAAACTTGTTCGATAACTCCAATTTATAGATCTGTAATTCTAAATCCAAGTTCTGAAATGCAGAAATGTGAGCTGAATTCCATAGCTCGAGTGTTTGGCGCCATAGCCGCTCAAGGCCAGACTACGCCGAACGAGCAGACAGACTTTTCCTTCGTGCATTGTAGAGTGACTGGCACATGACCACTTTACCTAGGCCGTGCCATGGGACAATACTCGCGTATTGTCTATGCTTATTCCTACTTCGACGACATAATTGCAGGGTGGAACAACTGGGATACAACCAGTAAAAAAGGGTGCGTATGAATTAGACAAGTATTTACGTATTTTAGTGATTACCGACTCACATACATGATAAACACCTAATCTAATTCGTACATCTAATGGTTTGTTTAGTTAATTCATCTGGTTTTCATGATAAATTATACTGCTTGGTTTATAAATGTTCGCAGAAATTTTATTTTTTTCAAAGTTGTGAATTTATTAATATATTCAAAATATATTTTAAATAATAAAAAATTATATTGACAGATTTTCATTAAAAAATTATTTTATCTATTAGTTATATTAAGCGGCCAATAATTATTGTATTGGGTAGTTGTAGAACTGTGTTCTTCGGTCTGTATAATTGTTATGGCCCAGGAGCTCGAGCTGCGTGTCGGATTTCATGGGCTCACGAGTTGACACCAGTGCAGGTTCAACCGTTCCTGGTCAAAAGTTTCATCAATGGCAAGCATTGGATTGCGGATAGTGATTAGCTATGCAGGCGCACACCCTTAATTTTTTTTTGAATGCAAGCTGAAATAATTGTTTAAATGATGCCTCTTGTTTTGCACATATTAAAAAAAAGAATATTAGGAGAAAATTGTACATTTTGCACCTTTCTCTTCCAATTGGATTTGGAATTGCACCTTCTTGTTTTTCCTCTGTAATCCCTCGTCAATGTTAAGGTGGCCCTCGTCAATGTTAAGGTGGTCTGCGGTCTGCTTGATCTGGGTTTTACAAGAAAAGCCTTACCCCCGGGGTGCTTGTCCAGGTGACCAACAACTGCAAATACTGTGATGTTGCTAACATTGTGCTCTGCTTTGCCTTTTCTTAGCCTCTGCTTGCTAAGTTGAAACATTCTCAACCAGACATTCCTCGAGTTACACGTATTATCTCAGACAGGGTTCTCTCCTTTCCACAGAAAACTGCGAGGAAGCTCGAAGTTCCGAGAGTATCCTTCTCGACTACCAGTGCTTGCAGTTTCTGCCCTCTCTGCGTTTTAGTTTTGGCAAAAAATGGAGTATATGCAATAGTTTGATACAATCCAAGTGCGGTATTCTTCCTTTTGTGCAATCCAAGTGCGGTATTCTTCCTTTGGCAATTCTCTGAACTGTTGAGAGAATTTGAGTAGGATAACGGTAATAGTTACTATGCCATATGAACGGTTAGCATGATCTCCCTCTAACTGCGAATTGTGTCGTTGTAACTAATCGAAAGGATATTTACTCTATTGCTTTTCCAACCAATGATGGATTTCGCTCATACAATGACCGAAGAGCACCATAAACCTATTGAGCTTTGTGGCCTATGACCCATAGCTTTTTGTTCACATAGAAAATGAAGACCGGCTACAGGAGATGATTAATGCACTTTCGAGAAGGTTTCACTGCAAATGTAAGAAAGAGTGAACTCCTATATATCCATCTTATCTGTAAACACATGACAGGGAAGGACAAGGCATAGCAGCAGGCCAAGACAACTTTAGTCGCAGAAGTTCAGGCAGATCCAGATTCATAGTAACTGGAAGTTATACATTAGTTACGAATTTAAAAACAAACCTGCATGGACTACACGTTTTATTTATGAGTGCCACTTGTCTCATTGTTTTCCATCAGATGTCTGCTGGTTTGTGGTAGTGTGTTCTACCATATCGGTGTCGGTGTTCGACAGAGTGGCAGGTGGTAACTTTACTGGCAAGAACCTTATGGTCGTGATGATACTTTTCAATCCCGTGTCGCTTGATGTGAAGCTTCACGTGGTCACCGAGACTGAAAGTAGGGTTGGAAGAATTAGAAACGCGTAAGATCAAGTGAATGGCGACAATATGATTATTCTCTTGTATTGAGAGATTAAAATAGCATATACGGATGCATTTAACGTGAGGCCGGTAATATTTGGAGGTATCTTGTATATAGTGTTAGATTGAAAAAAACCCAAAATTCTGTAGTTTATGGTTAGAATAGTGATTTCGATCATTCATGTAGAATTTGAATGTTGCACCTTGGAGAATGTGAAAATTCATTCAATACGAAAAGGAGTGCCCCTTATCTCTCCATCCTAGATTTGGATAACTAACCAAGCACCTTCTTCATTTTGGCACATCTCCGGAAAACTGAAAACAAGTTGGTTAAGATTTTAATATTGATATAAAAATTTAAAATGTAACTGTTCTGCCATATTCTGAGCATGACAATGTAATTGTTCTGCCAGATTCCTGGTCACACTGCATTTGGTCAGAAGAGTTGTTCCCTTACAATATATTAAGACGATCCAGAAAGAGGAAATGGGAAACGGAGTCTCTGTATATGTGATAGGACCATGTGCAAATAGACTGTTACAGAGTCGCTTTTCCTTGTGGCAACACCCTCGTTGTCAGAGTTGATATCTATAAAGTTATTGTCCGACAGAACATAAATTTTGTTGCCTTTTGACGTCATATGCTTAAATGGGACTAGGATTTCATACTAAACAGTTTACCCTCCTCTCATTTGAGTCGAAAATGGATGATAGCTGGATCCAGTTTCAACGAATGCTAGGCATCCTTGCAAATTCTCTTCACGTGCATTTTCGCTTTGAAAGAACGCACGCAGATTAATAAACCTGTTTATCTGATCACATAACCTTCATAGCTGTCTTAAATAAATTTATATAGACTCTTGGTAACAAGAGCTGCAGGCAGCCGGAATTCCTGCCGGACATGAAAAAAATTAATAAAACATAATGTGTAGCTTGTTCCTCTATCCACTTAGTTGTTGCAGCTGTTTGGAGCGCTGATGATAAAATGCATACTGCAATATACCAGTATAAAAGGGCTGCATCTAAATCCTTGTTTTAAAACTTAAAAGATACGAATCTTTGTGATGCGAAAGAACATAAATCCCATGCTTATATTTCTATTACTATTAGAAGCTTCCGGAATTCCAAGACAGTCATCTTGGTTCAAGCATTTAAAAGAACCGGTCTCAATATTATTGCCTGGTTTGGAAGAACACGTGACTTGCATTTCACGGTGAGTGTTACAAAGTTTAAAACAACAAAATTGCGATAAAAAGGAAGGAAATAATAATACAAAGTTTAAAATTATTAAATACATTAATAACTTTGAATTTAAGAAATATAAAATTATTAAATACATTTTGGATATGGATTGGGTGATGACTGAAGAGGTTTTGGAAATGGCGAACCAGCCTAACTGGGTTAATGCAATTGTCAGCCTTGTGTTGCCTCTATTGGCGTGGCTTTCTTTTAGCCCTTAATGTCACCTGAACCCCTATACGCCTGTTCTCCACATCTTTACAATGTCCATGACTGCGAGCTGTTCATCTGCCATTAACGAACGAGCTATTTCCAAGGTATATAGATAATACTGAATGTTTTATTAAATTGCACTGTACTATTCCTCTACAGGAAACGCCAGCTGCCTCAAAAGTAACTTAACGAACAAGTTATTTCCAAGGTATATAGATAATACTGAATGTTTTATTAAATTGCACTGTACTATTTCTCTACAGGAAACTCCAGCTGCCTCAAAAGTAACTTAACGAATGAGCTATTTCCAACGTTAAAAGTAACTTGTAAATCCTTCCAGGTTAAGGCATTGTAAAGCCTTCCAGGTCAAGGCAGGGACTTGCTGCAATGCAGCTTCCCTTGTTTGACTTGTTTTTATATCATTTAGAAGATTAAATCACAAAAGAGTTGCTGGAAGAGTCACATACATAACACGAACATGTCATGTTTTATGAATTGTGAAATAAATATGGTTTTATGGTTAAAGTAGAAAGATAATTTTTAAATACAATTTAAAGTTTTAAATAAATTTATATTCATACCAAAATAAATATTTAAAAAACAAACTTTGTACTTTGTTAATTTAAGGTTACAAGTTCTTATCGCATAGTGTTGAAAATATGACATGGAAAAATATTAACCAAAAAGATGTATATTTATCTTGTAATGACAATCAGATGTCTTGTGTTTATGCATGAATAAGATAAAATGATTCCATTACGGATAAAGTAACTTTTTTATATATATATATATATATATATATATATTTTAAATCAAATAAAAAAAATAAAACGTTTTCACTTTAAAATATTTTTAAGATGAATAAAATTAACGTTTTCACTTTAAAATATTTTTAAGATGAATAAAATTAATATTTTAAAAGCAACTTTTTCTTTTATATAGTTGAATAGACTTCTATCATTATAAATTAAAAATATTATATATAATTATGGGATAAAAGTGAATATTGACGCAGATAAGATTTAGATTATGAATGTTATTTTAAAATAAGTTATTTTGAGACAAAATATATGAAATATTTTTAATCTCATAATATATATATATATATAAACGATGGAAAAGGGTTGAGTTCGAAATATTGAAATTTGAGGCATCTATCAAGGTACTTAACTGTTTCTCTTAGAGTACTAATGTATTTGGATATCAAGATACTTCCACTATTTCCCTTAGAGTACTAATGTATTTGGATTTGGTGAAAGATTCACTCCCTTTTTGTTGGTTATTGTTATTCAAAATTTGTTAAAATAAATGAAAAAACATTACTTAAAAACTAAATTCAAATATGGAAAATGAAACATGTATTTATTTATTTATTATAATAGACTAATAAATAAAGAAAAAGGAAAGGAAATGAAAAAAATTACAAATCATATACATTATTTAGGATAAAAAGTATTAAAAAATATATGATGAATATATTTAAATATTATAAAATTAACTAAAGTTAAATGTTAGCCCACGGGGTTTTGGATTGACAGTGAATGGGTGCACGGTTAAGGCACTCCTTGCGATAGGTTACTAGTTCAAATCCCCCATGGGTGCTTACCTACCAAAAAAAAAGTTAAATGTTATTATAAAATATTATTTTTATAATAAAATTTGTGATATATATATATATATATATGGTAGTAAAGATCAAAAGTAAGTATTGAAAAAAAAGAAGGAAAATGAATGTAAATTTATTTAATAAATAAATTTATTTCAAAGATTATGATCAATTCAAATGCTACTAAATTGGTGTTTGAAACTTTGTTACTTGTGGGACAAGGGATCCACCTCCTTAGAATGATGAGTCCTCCTAAAATGTGCAAATGTGTACATATAAAAACATTTACATATAATTTTTTTTCCTTATTATTTATAAATTTAAAATAAAATAACTATAAACAAATTAGCTCAAATAGGGATGGCATGAGGATAAAGTAGACTATTGAGGGATAAAAGAGGAGATCATTTAGAAAAATAAAATAATATTAAAGATATTATTACATTAAAATTTAAACATAAATTTTTGGGTGATAAAAAATTAGAAGAAAAAAAAAAGAACTAAGATATTATAATGAGATAATCAACCTCAATCTCCAAAATAAAAAATACTTTTTTGTCTTGATTCACTTGAAAGAAGTAAATAAGCATTGCTAAAAGAGAACAAAATTTCCGAGAGCTATATAATGTAACTAGGAGTTGGTCAACTCCCAAAATATGATAGGTGTTGGAAAACGAGATAATACTGAGAGGGGGGGGGGGGGGGGGGGTGTGAATCAATGTTATGACCAATTTTAACAATTCTACATCTCTATATGCATGGATTTCTCCAAAAATACAGATGGACTCAGATGTCTCAAACTCATCCAACAAGCAAATAATCTTGGATATTTCCTAAAGTCGTAGACTTTTTACTATTAAACCTACCTATACCTTAGACTTTGGTTTATCATACACCCTTAGGAGTTTTTATATGTGTTATATACCATTGAAAAGGTCTCTCAGGGGACCACACAATGAAACACTCAGTTTTCTCATTTGAGATGAGGCGTTAAGGAAAAAAATTTCTTCAAATCTTCAAATCTATAGCCTCCATTCTTGACTAACCAAACACCCCATGAACTTGACACAACCAACTCCGACTACCGACTTTGACATAAATGACAACATTTTGCACCGTAGTCTCCCCTTTTGGTTTTGATGAAAACACATCCAAAAATTGTTGGTCATTGATGGAAGAACTACTTGCAAATGTTTGTTCATTCTCCCCCTTTGACATCAATGAAAAAGGGGCCTATATATTCTATATATGACCGTTATCCCCCTGAGGGAATACAATAGGTTCTTGATGATTGTTGTTATATGCACATGTTCCCCTTGAGCTTATAAGAGGCCAATGGCCGATTACTCACTATCTTCCAATTCATCTCTGTACCAATAACCATATTGCATCTCTCCAATGTTGTTTCAAGGTTTGACACTTCATTGGTGTTTGGATTTTAAGAGAATATATATGATAAATCTCCCTTTTTTACTATCCTCTATCTAAAACGATATGTATGACTGCTAATTTGGATTGTTACTAAACATATTAAGTGTTGTGTCTAGCTTCTTCTCTCCATGTACTCTAGTGTTTGGACTCTTCTCATTTGATCATGCTCCATTTAAAAATATTTATCAACATATATGGGTTGCACATGCTTTCCAACTGCGAACGGATGCTCGATTCAATACGTACTCATGGTCTTCTACCCCTGTGAATGTTTCCATTTATGTTTTTGTAATAATATTTTGTTGTTTTTGTTTTCTAACTCTTCCACTTTGCTTTTGAGAAGCCACAAGCTAATGATCGCCCTAGATATAATCATTTGTTGTTTTTTTTTGCTCACTAACCTTGTAATGCTCTTGTTGGTCTGGGATTCCATATGGGTTTTCTTTCCTTGATTTTCTTTGGAATTTTAATCATACAACTATCCTTGACTAATTTAGGCAATTGTCGTCTTTCAATATAAGTTATTGAAGAGATGAGGGAAATATCACTCCCAACTTTTGTATTAAGTACTAAAGGGGTTCTCTAGGAAGAGGCTTGGTGATTCTATCAACTATTTGTTCTTTTTTTGATATATACTCCAACTTCACAATCTAAACAACTACATGTTCTCTAAGAAAGTGATACTTGATAGGTATATGTTTGGTTTTTTAGTGAAGAACAAGATCCTTGGGTATACTTATAGCACTTGTATTATCACATTTGATGGATATAGGTTCATCATAAGTTACCCTCATGTCATGAAGTGTTTGCTTCATCCACACTATTTGAGTGCAACATGTTGCAACTACTATGTACTTGACTTCAATAGTAGACAATTTGACAAAGATTTATGTTTTTCTCAACCATGCTACCAATGAGGTTCCTAGAAAGAAGGAACCACCACTTGTGCACTTTCTATCATATATAGAAATAATCAAATCTACATCTATGTATGTAATCAATAAAATTTCTTATCCTTTGGATACCACAACCCATAATCCACTGTGCCTTTTAGACTTTTATTTTTTCTATTTGTAGCTAATAAGTTGCTTTGTTGGGAGTTGATTAGTATCTTTCTACCAAAAAATAGCTTGTATTATGTTTGGTCAAGAGGTCGTTAGATACAAGAAATTGTGAATCATTTATCTAAAAAAAATTGGTTGACCTTTTGTGACTCATCATCTTTACATAGCTCACATTTAATGACCATAGGAGTACCAAAAGGTGAATACTCCATTCCAATTTTCTTAAATATTTATTTGAGTTACTTTCCTTGTGAAATGCACATGCCTTTTGAAGTGAGTGTAAGTCCTAAACCAAGGAAAAATGAGAGTTCTTCGAGCATGGACATTTCAAATTCATTGTTCATTTGAGATGCAAACTCTTGATTTAGTGAATTTACATTACTACCAAAAATAATATCATCAACATAAAAAACAGCAACCAAGAGATCCTCATTATTAGATTTTATATATAAATTACTCTGAACTATCCCTCTTTTGAACCCTTGCTTCTTTAGATATTTGTCTAGTATGTAATACAATTCCCTTGGTACTTGATTCAGTCCATATAACTCCTTTTACAACCTACATACCTCATCAGGATTGTCTAATAGTTGAAGACCTTTAGGTTGTTCTATATACACCTCTTGTTCAAGTTCTCCATTCAAGAATGTTGATTTCACAACCAGATGATATACTTTCAATTTTTTATGACAAGAAAATGCAAGAAACATTCTAATTGCCTCCAATCTTACCACTGAGCAAAAGTTTGTTCAAAATAAAAAACATAATAAAATATAAATAAAATTATAAGCAACATATTAATTTAGAAAAAGTAATCATTAATATTAAAAAAATAAAAAATAATCATTTTTAATTCAATAGAGTGAGTCAAAAATTTAATAATTTTCAAAATCAAATTATTTTCCAAAATTAACTATATGAAATGTCGGGAAAGCTAATATACTTGAATTAAAAAGAAAAGTTGGAAAAATAAATTGAAATTATTTGTTTTATATATATATATATATATATATATATATATATAGAATTAAATATTTTATTTTAAATAGTTACTTTAATCTTTGTGAAATTTTAAAATATATTCTTTAATGGTACTTTTAATATTAATTTTGAAGGGATCAAATATAGGCCAAACAAATTTACATGAAAACTTTTGATAGAGATGCTTGCAATTGAATTTATATTTAAATTTAGTTAGACATATCAGGAATTATATTCTCATATATATGTAAAACAACATTTGATTAGAATTGTTTTGTTTTGTTTTGTGTTTTTTTCTTTCCTGCTTAATTGGAAAAAATATATAATAAAAATCATATAAAATTGTATATTAAATATAAATAGATGTTTAATAATGTGATTAATCCGAAAGACATCTATCTACATTATAAATCATAAAAATTTTAAATCTAATTATATGTTAAATCTTATAAAATTGTTTAGAAACTTTTTGGCGAAATCACATAATTGATCATTTGTCGACGCGTTTCGAACCAACTAGACTTAGATTCATCTCAATTTTCAATAAATATTCTTAAATTAAAATATACACCACTAAAACGAAAAAAAACATAAATTAAAATACAACCTTATATCTCCATAAACACATTCAATTGTCAATGTGACAATATCCTTTATGTAAGCAAATATCAGTTTACACATCTCGTTAACTTTGATGGCCAAAATACCCAATCAAAAGTAATTTGTCCGTCATACAGAATTTTATTGTTTCCAAAAGAAAATTAAAATAAAAAGCATTTTGAGGATACACCAAATTTTCCGACGTGGACAATAGAACATATGGTCTGTCCCACGTCGGACAGTCCGAAAGTACTGGTCTATCTATAGCGAAATTTGATTGAGAGTAACGGTTGAACACGCAAACTTGAACCCAACACTGTAATTACAATTATTTGTGTTAACAAATATTCCACCGTTGTCATTTGGTAACATCCTCCACACTTGCTGCTGCCCTGCACGATCACCTACATCACAAGCACACATAATCGCTCGATCGCTGTAAATGTATATCACATCTCCCATGCCCTTGCATTTCACTCTAACCTCCCCGCATTCCTCCTCCTCCTCCTCGTCTTTCCCAGTGACCAAATTAAACATGTGAGATGGCATCCGAGCCATCTCTGTGCACGCAACATTGGTAGCCTCGCCATCTACAATATTACTGAACTTCCACAATCTGAAACTCATCCGACCGTCATCTCGCGTCAATCCTCCAACAACCAAACCCTTCTTGGAGTTGCCGGATAGTAGGACCAATTCCCCCTCCTCATCCACACAAGAAGATGAAGGAGGAGGCCTAAGCTTCCCGACACATTCCCAGCGCTTCGTTTGCAAATCAAAATAACAGCACTCTCCGCTATATTTTTCCAACAGGTAAATTCTGTCATCCAAAACAGCAGAGGAGATCCATGTGGAGGAGACGCCCCTTTTGAATTGGTATGGCAGCGGATCCAACGACTCCCACACACCTGAATTCAAATCGAGCATCTCCGCACATAATGGATCGAGTTCTTCTCCTTCAAAATCAGAGATCCCTCCAACAACGAAGATATGATTATGGGTGGGACCTCCAAGGTAGCAGAGCAGGGGATGTTGATGCCTCCAACAACTCATGGGAGGGCTCTCCTCCCATTTACTTTTTGGATTTAGAAAACTCAATTTGTAGTTAATACGGCGCCCTGCGAGGTAGAATAAAATCCCATACCCTTCCTCAACATTCACCATAACACTGCGAGGCTCTTCTAATTTCTTGGAATCGATTAATGGAGGCAGACTCATATGACTCCTCCTCCAGGCCAGCGGATCGAATCCTATTACTCGATTTTTGGCAGAGCAGAGGTTTTTTGCTTGCCCGAGAACAAATAGCCAGGGCTCGGATGCGTGAATGGAATAAGAGAGTTCGCGTAGCAAATGGCTGGACGCGATGAAGGAGTGCCATTCCTTGCAAACCAGGGCCGCATTCAAAAGGTCTGTAACGGGAAGAGAAGCAAGAATTATGTGGATCAACCCATCAGGTAGCAACGATATACAGAGTGACGATCCCTCAATTTTATCCATCGAAATTTCGTTTCGCCTCCTCTAACTGGAAGTATGTGTTGGATTTATAGAGGGATACATGGAGAGTCGTGGATGAGGATAAGAGCTATTGAACCCAACAGATGGGGTTTTTCTGCTTTGGTGGAAGAATATTGACTGTATGGCTCTTTGACTGGCAATAAAAAGAACGAGTCGGAGTGGCAAGGCATAAACTTAGCATAACCATTCAACCCGCCATGAAAATGGATGGATCCAAATAAGAAAAGGGGTTGTCCATTTCTCATTATCACAGGTGGATTTCAAAGTACTGCAGCACAACCAATTGGTTAAATTAAATGATTTTAAACACAAAAAGCTATTTTTTAATTCGCAACGACACGCCATGTCAACATTAGATTCTACCGACTGGCCATAAAATCAGAGTCGGTTAGATCAGTCAACGTCATTGCTTAAATCGTTCTCCAAACCTTTAAAATCTTTCTTGACATAGCGAACTTGGCTTTATTTTATCCTTTATAGGGAGCAATTGGTAACACCAAGATTAATTGAGTAAAGTCGATTAATTGGGTAAACTCTTAAGTTCAAATTCAGTCACTCAAATCCGAATGATAACAGTAAAAGGCTAAAATTTAGGACGAAGAGCACCTTGCTTATTATTCAAAACTAATTTTCGAAAACAAGTAACTGGAAAATGACTGCAGCGTTGATGAACATGACAGTCATATGGTATTTAACCTCGTTCCTGGTGCCACTACTTTGAGGAGGGATTTACAGCATGGAGAAGCAGCTAGTATTGGTGATTATCAAAGCCATATGGTATTGATCTTCTGGTTAGTGCTAATAATTTGAACAGGGCTTTTGTGCAAGTTGACAACATTTTCTTCACTGATTTTGCAATAATAACACTCTTATATTGCAAGTTTTATACTGTAAAGGAGGGAACAAGGACCATTTATTCTCAGGATCCTTGTTTCTAAATTAAAATATTTCGGCATACATATTTTTATTTTTAATTTTTTTTATTTAGGATCTTCGTTGGGTATTAAGAATTTGATTAGTGAACAATAATTAAAGTTATATATTTAATAAATAGTGATTAACATAAAATACAATAAAATTTATGTTTTAATATGTATGTTAAATACAATGCTATAATTTTATACAGCTTTTATTAAAAAAATTATTTCCAAATAGACTGATGTGAGTTTTCTATATCACTTTTCTTATTTAAAAGTCCTATAAAGATTATAGAAGCAAGACCATAAATCTTAAATAAAATTATAACTTTGATCAAAGTAAAGTTTATTATAATTTAATGGAGAGAAGCAGCCTTTCATTTATGTGAAAATATCACATAATAATACTAATCTAGTTTTAGGTCATTATCTAGCAAGACACCAAATTTATAAATGAGAGAGAACAAGGAGTGTCTTTATAATTATTTGACTGCTTAGTTTATGCATATGCACATAGCTTACCATTGCTACCCATAAATGACAAAATGGAAAAAGGAAAGTCAAATCAATAACAAGATTATGACAAAAACATCCACTCTCCCAATAATTAGTTGGTTTATCTACAATCATAGACTCGAAAAAGGAATATACATAACACCAACATAGATCCATTTTAACCACAGATCTAGAATGAGCCAAGATGGATCAAATTTTTAGGTGCAAACTTATTTTAGAGTGAAAAAACAATGTGTAATTTTTTATTGTTTAAATTGTATTTTTGAATGTTATAGAGATTACATAACATGTGCATTGAGTCATTTTATGAGCACACATTAAACTGATTTTTTTTGTTAATATATTTATAAGTATGTGTCAATATTAATTCATATTAAGATATTTTAACTTGGAAATTGTAATTCCTACTTGTCTCAATTGTGATTCTTTATAAGATATTTTAACTTGGAAATTGTAATTCCTACTTGTCAAAATTGTGATTCTTTCTAAGATATTTTAACTTGGAAATTGTAATTCCTACTTGTCTCAATTGTGATTCTTTCTATCTAGAGGACTCTGTTCCTATTCCTTATGAGATGTTAATGTCTAGATCTTTCCTATATTGCTATGTCTTTGAGATATCCTCTCAACCAAGTGATTTTGTATCCAAGATAGTCTAGCTATCATGATACAACAGTAAATGTATTTATATGTAACCTTATTTGATGTGAATATAGAGAATTAGTGTGCACTATCAAAAAAAAATTTGCTATCAGAGCTTGTGAGGGCCTAGGCCTTGGCCCCTCCTAAGCCGAGGGAAATAAAGAGTTTGATGAATGTTTTATTTATTTTTTCCTTTGCTTGTTTTCCCATCCTTTTATCGCTACTATGTAGATGGAGCTAGAAAGAGTGTGGAAAATATGTAGGATCAAGTCATTGGTCGTGGGGAGCAGTGAAGAGTCGCAATGTGACAGTGAATTGTATATTTGTTTTTTTGTAACTTGGAGTGACGTGCGACTTGGCCTGGTTGTGTGTTCAGAAAACTATGATTGCATTGGATCTCGTTTGGTAGATCGGTTGATGGAATTTGGCAACAATGAGGTGATTACAAATTGAAAACGTCTCTGGTAGAATTAAAAATAAACCCCTGAAAAACCAGAAGGTCGCTAGATCTCTGAGTGACTTAGTGATTTCTTAAAGTTATTTCCTGAAGGTGGTGTCGGGTTCAAGTCTCATCCGAGGGTATCTAGATTATTTTCGCTGCTTCTTGTGGCAGTGTCAGTAAGTGATTGTGAGGATTCAACCATTGACGAGAAAAGAAGAGGAACAAGGCACCCAGATTATATAGGAGACCTCATCCAATACAATGGATGTGGTAGGTTAGAAATTTACATTCGAAGTTGTTGTTGTTTCTGCGGGGCATCCCACCCTCCTTTGGAGTTTTCTTGTCGCTTATCTTCTTTAAAATCGAGCTTATCGCTGTAAATCGCCTTCAGATTGAGATATGAATTGGAAAATGCCCTTCGGAATGAGGCATTTAGAGTTGGTTGTCATGGGGCTAGGTAAATTGTGTTTGTTGCATTATTTTATTGGTGTTGGTCATCGTTTGGAACGTCCTTGAATATGGTCTTGAGGAGAAACTTGTGAATCTATTGAGGAGTTGTGTCGTTGAACAACAACTTACAAACTTGTTAAGGAGTTGTGCTGAGGAGCAACAATGTGCCACATTGAAGCCCATGAGACAAGCTGAAACATGAGATGTGCTGAAGGAATACATAGGAAAACTCATGATATATGGGTGAAGATCGAGAAACCAACTTTTCCTAAGTGTTGCATACTACTGTATGTGTTCTTAAATTTTGAGTTTTGTAAGTGAAACATGTTGAGCCTGATCAACTCAACATGTAAATGCAATTGGTTAGAATTGAACACTCTAATAATTTCTAATTGAATTTAGAAAGATTCAAGATGAAAGTAATAAGTATGATTCTAGAAGAAGTCGGTTGAAGTAATAATAGATGGAAAAACAAGGTAAATGATTGTATGTATAATAAACGAGAATCAATATTATGTTGTATTATGAGTCACACATCTTAAGTGTAAGCAAGTTTAGGATGTTTTGTAGTGGTCTTTGTAAAGTATGAACCTGGTAACTCCATAGTTGGAGTGTATAATGTAAGCTTGATGAGGCATGTGTACCCCCATGAAGTTTGTGGTAATCTCAAAACCACTTTGTATTTCCAATGTTCATTTGTAACCACGCGTGAGGGTTAAGTGGACACTGATTCATGTAGGCTTTGTTTAGGGTCAACCGACAAAACCCTTGGCATGGTTAAGGGTGAGATAATAAAACCCTGGGCCTAGTTAAGTTGGGTATGTGGTGAGCTTTGACGGCTGAATTGAGTGCATTCATGGTAAAGTTGAGCCTTTTTGTGTATGTTGGGCCTTCATGGTTGAATTGAGTGCCTTGGTGGCAGAGTTGAGCCTCGATGGCTGAGTTTAGCCTTCGTGGATGAGTTGATCCTTGGTGGCTGAGAGCCCTTGTTGGCATGGTTGAGGGTAATCCAATAAAACCCAGAGCATGATTATGGGTAATCCAGCAAAACCCATGATGATGATTATGGAGGGAGATTTGTAGGTATGGGTACATGCATGCAGTTATAATGATTGATAGAACCATGTATGCGAAGGGCATCCTAGTAGACCAATGGTTGCAGCAGTTGGCACCCATGCATTTTGGTGGATGGTTTCTCCTTTATATGGACCAAAACTAGACTTTACATATTGAGATCGAGAAAAGTAGTCATTAAGGGGGTGACTTGGAAATTCTAATTCCTACTTGTCTCAGTTGTGATTATTTCTATCTAGAGTCTCTTCCTATTCCTTAGGAGTTGTTAATATCTAGATCTTTCCTACATTGGTGTTTGTTTGAGATATTCTCTCAACAAAGTGATTGTGAGTCCAATATAGTCTACCTATCTTGAGACAACACTAAATTTATTTATATGTAACCTTATATGTGACGTTGTTTTTCTATTTAGAGAATATATTATTCTTACATTAAAACGAGCTAACATACTTAATCATGACCTTCACACTAAGCTGTAGAATGAGCCCCTGGGCTCAATAATAACTTTCATTATTTTTGAAATTCAAATATTGTTAATTTTCAAAGCACAAACATAATCTCCAAAAAAAATGTATATTATATGTAAAACAAAAGCAACCAATTTCCATATTGGAGTTGGAAGGTGGGAAAGTACGTTTCAAAATATTGATATAAACAATTGTTTTATAAGGTTCTCCAATTTGGAATTTGAACGGTTTCAAATAATTTTGGAAAAAAGTTGAGAGAATTAAGAAATGACTTTTATTAGAATAACAAAGAGTTGAAATGCAAAATCTACACTCTATAATGTTAATATAATATAGCATTATATAATATTATATTAAAATTATATAATATATGTGTTTGTTGTCATTACCAAGAAAAGTTATATGTCAATTTATAACATATATAATCAAAATAAAAAATATGGATAGGACTATATTACAATGCCAAGCATAGAGTGAAATTTACTTCATAAGAGTTGGTTCCATAATAGAATGAAATAAATTAAAAATTGGGGAATTTTGCCAATGAACTATTAACTATTTTAGATTTAGTAGAAAAGAGAGTAATAGAAAAGTTTTTAATGGTGATGGTGAGAAAATGAGTTTTTATCAACATGAAATCAAGTCAATGGTTACTCCATAGAACAACATTACTTTAAAGAGAACAAAAAAAGCAGGACTACTAGTAAATTTTTATTACTTATCATTAGAAATGAGGATATGGAAAAATATAAATGGAGAAGAAGGTTTGTATCTATTTTTCAAACAAAGGGAAATTGAGGATAAGATGCATGTGATGTATCATTATTTTATGTATAAAAAATAAGATATAAAAATTTGAATTTAGACAAAGAATTTTACATTTTTTAGGGGTTTCCACTGACACAAATAAAATGGTTGTATAGGTAACTTGAGACATCTTTAAGATAAAATAGATTAATGCTTTAAAAGTAAATATTTTAGTAATTCTTCATATCATTCTGTATATTTTATATAACTTTATATGGGTGTAAAAAACAAATTTAATAAGATGAAGTGATGGCTAAAATATATAAGGTTTTTATTATGAAAATATGAATTTTAGATGTACAATAATTTATTTAGGAAAAATCAATATCACTAAAAAAATAAACAAACAAAAATAAAAAAAAACGGAAGTAAACTCACATGACCCAAATAACTTTCGATAAAAACAGTATAAAGTGATTGGAATCTAAAACATGAACAAAAGTATCTAAACCTCCCTTTGACACTATAATATTCATATAGATTTAGTAGAGAAGTCATATTTTTCTTTGTAAATTATCATAACTAGAAAAACCTTGAATAAAAATATGGGAGAACCACTTAATATAAGAAACATTTTATATTATAATATTATTATATATATAAAAAATATCATTTTAAATGTAATTTTAATTAAATAAAATATTACAAATTTAAGCTGATATTGAAATTGAAAAAACAAAAATAATTATAAATTTGTTAAAAAAAAAATAATATATACAAATTATAAATTAAAAACAAAATGATTATATAAATAAAGTTAGTTAAAAAATATAAATATATTTATTTATTTTCATGTTTATAAATTTATTAAAATACACTAATATTATTATTATTATAAAATATAATATTATTTTTTAATTAAAACAAAAATATATTATTTTCTAATCACTTTATGGGCCAATATTTGTGTCAACTTCAACTTAATTTCTCTTATGGTTTTTTTTAATACATATGCTTACAAGTTATTTTGATTCATTATAGATGCTTTTAGTTATTTTAGGCCATGATTAGTGTAGTATATTTGTGTCAACTTCAACTTAATTTCTCTTATGGTTTTTTTTAATATATATGTTTACACGTTATTTTTTACTCGTTACAGATGCTTTTAGTTATTTTAGGCCATGATTAGTGTAGTTTCACTTCGTTGCTTTGTTTTTGACTCACTATGGATGCTTTTAGTTAGGTTAGGTTGTGAGCAGTGTAATTTCTTTTACTGTTAGCTATAAAAGTTTATTTGATAGTATTTTTGTTTGGTTGAAACTTCATATGTATGTAATATTTTTGAGTATTACGTTTTTTTGGACAATTGGTTGGTTTTCTTAAGTAGTATATCACAAAAAAAAAGATTGATGTATGTTTTTTCAGATAATTAGTAGAATATCAAGCTTAACAAAAACAAAAAAAAAAACAATAATTATTTGATATTAATTATAATTTATATAATGTCAACTAATTGGTTGGGAAAAATAGTTGTTATTTCTCTCACCAAGTTCAACTTACTGTGAGTAATATGATGATGAGAAATATTAATATGATTTCCATGAGCCTATAAACATCATTGTATTGACTATCACATAAATAATGTTGTATTGATCCTCACTCTGGCCCTGAAGCTCTCAGAGATTAATATAGATCAAATAAAAAATGGTTCACTTGTAAATATATACTCTAATTGAATATAATTATAATAATATTGAGAAATTACTTCTGAAAAATATTGTGAAAGATGATTGAAAAAGCCATATACATTGATCAAACTTATGAAATGGAAAAAAAAATGTATTTCATAAATAAAAATAGAATGTGATTATGTATAAATAACTAAATATAAATTTAAAATTTATAAAAAATTTAAAAATATAAATTTGAGAGAAAAATTATTTAGCAAATATATATATTAAAAATTATTTCTTAAGTAATTTGGAATTTCACAAAAGGCACTATCGCATTATTAATTTTATTTAAAAATATAATGTAATCTTAATTTCAATGTGAAAGCATACATGGTAATAGAGAGTAAAGCATTATTAATTTTATTAAAGAAAATAATAAAATATAATGTAATCTTAACTTAAAATTTTAGCGCATAAATAATCATAGTAAAGTTACCCAATTTATTTCAGTTTATAACATGGAGTTGATAAGATCAATGGTGGAGAGTAAGTAATTTATCATATCTATAAAAATATGTTAATAATTTTTAAGTCCCTAAGAGTTACAAATTAGATTTTCTTCGATTCTTTTTGGTGAAGACTTTATAATTAGGACGGATGAATTATTTTACCATCCATAAAATATGAAGAATACTATAGATTTTTCGTACTATATATAATTAATTTATCATACTTCTATTCCAAATAATATATATATATATATATATATATATATATATATATATATATATAGATATATATATATAATATCCCTATTGTAACTAACCCTGAGTAAAAGTAATTCTAAGTTACAAAACTTACGAATCAGTTATTGAACCGATTCTTGATTTCCATGGAACGGAACGAGGGGAAGCTTCTCGTCCTTTGACATTTGTATAGTTTCTCCTCGTGCGATCGTAGAGTATTGATCTGATGGTTAGGCTTCTGGAGAGATGGTTGAGGTAACCACCTTCCCCTCAAGCTCCACGTCCGATGGGAATTCCTGGAATGAGGCGAGGTTTAAGGGCACTCTCCAACGGCGGGACGGCTTCTGAGAGAAATGGCTGGAATAGTTAACAAGAGTTGTTAGCTGCGTCGTTGGAAACTACAGCATCTCTCGTAGAAGACTTGCGTGGAAGCGTTGTTGATCCACTGAGATCTATGGACTGTGTAAAGTCGTTTTGAAATCTATTGAGTGCCAAGTGTGGATCGAGCCTGTGTGAACACTTTGAGAGGAGGTGCGCCCAACTGGTGAAAGGTTGGAGTGGTAAAGTGCTGCCGAAGGTGTGTTGCAATGAAACATTGGAAGACGTCGAAAAAGGCATTACAGCTTTTCCAGAAATACATCTTGAATTTGAGCCTGTCGTGGCTGTTGCGGCTGTTCACGCAGAGTGAGTATGTGTGCCAGCTCTTCGTTGGAGCTATAATGCTGCAGATCTGAGGCGGGGGGGGCCTGCAGACTTGAGTTCAAATATGCAAGTTAACAAGACCTCAGCATGCGTTATGGCGACCAGTTCTTGAAGAACGTGGAATAAACGTGTGGACATAAAAGCTAAGTATATGTAGTTTTTCTTCTAGAAAATTGTGTTAAACCACTTTAAGATTCTAGTTAACTTTCGATGTTTGAATATGTATTACATGCATGAAGCTATTCATGTATTTATGTTGTTATAGTTTTGTTTGCAATACCATGGGAATACTCGTGTACGAGTATTAATTTCCGCCTTGGTTTTAGAGTGCAGTTTAATATACAAGAATGACCATGTTTATTCACTCTTTTGCTGCTATTTACGAAGATTTATCTTGGAAAATAGGAATCTGGTTTTGATTCTTTTCTCGGTTTTACATGAACTAATGAGTTAAAAATCTTAAAGAGAGTTATGCATTAGTAAACATTGTGGAGGTCAAACAGTATTATTTGGGTATATATGCTAGTTAAATAGTAAGTCATGCTTGCTTACGCATATGAGTGGATGCTAAAGGATCTCTTTCAAACATTGTTTATTGGTTCCTTAATATGGTATCTAATCTTGTTGCCCAAGCTTGTTGTCAACAGCATTGACAGGAAAACGATGGCGATTGGTGCCACAGAAAAGTGATGTTTAAGGTTGTGGCAGGAAGGGGATCAAGGTTCCATGCAGATGAGTTCGAGTTGCAGGAACACACATTGATAGAACAATCATGCCACAAGGAATATTGTATGTGGCGGTATGTAAATAAAAGATTACATGAAAAATTGTATTAGCTTTTAGCTAGTTATGTGACAGCTTAATGATAATTCATTGTAATGATTTTAATAACAATGGTTAAGGGATGATATCCCTTATGAGCCATTGAGTGAGGGGTGAAAACCCTCACGAGCGTTTAGTAATAAGATTAAACGTTTGCTGGTTTTCACCCTACAGGGTTTCCAGGGTATATCAGTGTTCAATGGTGTGATTGATGTGATTGCCTTTTGTGTCAGTTGGATGATGTTGAATCCTTGATGTTGATGGTTCTTTATTTGATAGCATGATCATAATGTCCAAATTAATATGGTTATGGAAATCGTGAAATGGATGCAAGGAATTATGAGATAGTTTATGTTATTACACTACCATGGTCGGGGTTAATGGTTATGCAACTTACTGACTGTTATTGCAATTTAATTGATGTATTAATGAACACTATGTCTAATGGTTAATGATGATTGTGGAGTTATGAATTTGATAAATTACTAGTGGGTAATTTGTATAAAAATTCTAACTTCCTACTTTTACATGCGAGGTTACCGGGGTATATGACAAGTGGTATCAGAGCTAAAGGTTGCAGTACTGGCGCCTTTGGGAATTGGTAAGCGGAAAGGAAATTGAGGTACGCCGTTAGTGGGCATTAACTCAGGTATGAGTTTATCCATTCACATATTGATTTATGTAGTACACTACTTTTGGCATGATATGTGTGATTCATGTTTATAACTGCTTTGAGTAGTAAGTAACAAAGTCGTTGCATAACTAGGTTCATAACATTGGATTCCTGATGAGGATAAAAGACAATGAAACTTTTGTCACACTTAGAACAATATTGAACATTCATTGAGGAAAGTGACAATCAACTACCAACTTTTGCTTTGCAAATATGGCAATAACAATGATTCATTTATTAAACAAAATTGAAGTTACAATGAACGAAACTTAATGAGTCAATGCATGAATATAAATTATGGGGAACATCCTTGAATAGGATGAAAAATTGTTTTAAAAGGACATTAGAAGAACCCCTTAGATATTGAAAACATGCAATGAGTCAAGCAGCGAGACTTGATTGTCATAACTAATTTTTGATTAAGTTTTGCCATGGTTTCATTAAGATGATTGGTAGTTGAGATTGGTTAGTGTTGTATGACTAACCCATAGAACTTATATGCATTAATTGAATTGGACTTAATATTATTACAATTCGTAAACAAGTGAAGGTTGACTGATGTTACATGCATGGAATGTGTGTATAAATATTCTTACTCTCTCTGTGCTATAGTTCCGGTTGTTTATGAGAAGAGTTCTTAATTCTATTCACCATGAGAATGCATGATGAATAGTATATTCTTATGTCTTAATAGATTTAATGATGTTACCCTCTAATTAATTGAAATTCATTAGCATGGTATGTGTTTATGTTAATTACTACTTGTGTGAGATTAAAACCATTGGAGCCTTGATTTAATGATGGTTGAATTTATCTCTACTATGGGAATGATGAATTTCTTATGCATGTTGCATTCCAGTGTGAACTTAATTGGAGAGGCATGTTCAGTGGGTAACATTTCTAGGACCCAT
Source organism: Pinus tabuliformis (assembly GCA_031772625.1). NCBI lineage: Eukaryota > Viridiplantae > Streptophyta > Pinopsida > Pinales > Pinaceae > Pinus > Pinus tabuliformis. The sequence goes on from CM062818.1 coordinate 746,300,649, forward strand.
TCATGGTATAATTACATGTGATAATTATTCATAAATAGACTACCTGTGTTAATACAGTTGTCAGTAAACTCTAACTACCTTCCCCAACCATAGATGCTTCCAAAGGAAAAGGAAGCAAGGAGAAGGAAGAAGACCATGCTGTAGGGACAGACGGAGATGGGAAAAAGAAATCACTAAGTCTGGTGATGACCAGATAGAGCAAGCTTTGAGTGTCAGAATCTTGCAGAAGACTCTAAGTCTGGGGATGACTAGATAGCGCTCGATGTGCATGTGAGTATTCCCTTGACCATGCTTAAGGAGTTGGAAAATGATAACTATAGTGTGTTGATGTTAATGATTTTTGTAATGTCTCCTTGAAGTCATTATTCTGAAAAGGTCACATAGTAGTGTTATGATAGTTGTTGCATCTAGCATCAAGTGGTAACTCTAGTGCATGTGTGACACTTAGGAGATTATGCTTCTAATTGCATAAGTAGAGCAATTGCTTCCGGTAAGGGTGGTTCAATTTGTTAGTTATGCATGTTGAACCAAGGAAAAGATAAGTAACTCTATTCTTTATAGAGAATAATCAGTTGTGTTTTATTAAATAGTTGGAAATATCATGGGGTTGATTTCTACAGTAAAGATTGATTGTTTATATGTTTTCTTGGTAGAGAAAATATGATAATACTTGCAGTAAAAGATTGATTATTTTATATGTTTTTCTTAGTAAAGGAAATAGGTAGTTCCTCCTAGAAAGGCTACATGTGAGTCTTGTGCGAGAAATGTTTGTCCCTTGTCATTTTTCTTGGAATAAAATCCTTGCTAAATATATCCAAAGTATCTTCCTGAGAAAAGAATATGAGGCATATAAACGTCCTGAGGACATAGCATGAAAGGTGGCCAAGTTTTCTTGAATTAAAATATGTATTTTTATGTGATAAAAGTTTCTTGGAAAATATATATATGCTAATTGCATTATGATTCTAGTTAGTTTCTAAGTTCTAGTGAAATTATTATGCATTACATGCATGATAAAGATAGCTAAAGATGTGCTTCTAGGCACATAGATATTCATTTCTAACTTTTTTGAAGAAAGAGTATATTACATATATACATAAATATAGTTTCATTCTAAGAGTGTGCATACTTCATTTATGAAGATAAAGGATTTTATGAGAGTTTTCTTGAAAATAAAAATAGAGGTTCTTTCCTTTAAAGACACATTACAATAGTGTTCATACAAGAAACAAAATCCTTACTTGTTTCATGGAAAGAACTATGTGCAGTGAAGTAAAGTAATTGTGTTAGGAAAAGACATGTTGCATAATGGTAGCTATTCTGACTTTGGAATTATGACTCTGTGTGTACATAGAGGAAGTGATCATGTTAACTTTCTTGAAGACAATAATCTTTTGAAGAGATTGTCTTGATAGATGAGTTGTGTGATTTCTTGATTTTGGATGGATAAGTAAATCTTGTTCTGTATCTTGATTTTTATGCATAAGATGGATATCTTTAATAATTCCCTGAAAGGGAAGATAGAAGAATGAGGTTAAAATGACTTCCTTTAAGAAAGAGGTATGTAGTTTTTTGTATGAAATGGTGGGAGTATTCTAGTGAAGGGCTTATATGATAAGCAATGGTATGCACAAATATTAGTCATTGTGATATAGAGATATGTTCTTTGTATGTTAGAGAGATTATGATTAATTATATTAATGATGCATGGCTAATGCTAGCCATATTAAATGTAAGATAATACTCCATTAATGACGATTTGAATTAGGACAACATACTATGGCAAAATTGGAAAAGTTTAGATTATTAACTCAACTGTTGTTGACATTTATACATTGATGAATATTTGCGCATGCTTTTATACATAACAATATTGTATGCATGAAACTTCTTGGAAATTGAATATGAGTTAACTGATGCATATTTATAACTAACGTTGTTGATGGGATTAAGTGGTGGTAGCTTAATGGCAACAAGAAAACTCATCACGTAAATTGCTGCAATGTGAATTACAATCATAAATGAGAAAGAATGATGTTATATGATATGCATGAATTATGTTATTTGGGAAATTTGCATGCATACAACATGTATGATAGATATGTTTCCCATCAATCTAGATGTTGTGGACCCATGATGAGGGATAAGTGTAAATGCATCGTGTACATGCATGTTTACTTTGTTAGTGATAATGTTCAAATGGTTCATTACTTAAATTACTCTGAGAAAGAGTAATAAAAGAGGAATTTAACATGCCAAACAGTTGCAGATAGTTGGGTTGATGACAGTTACCTGCCCGGAGGGGTTGATGGTACTTGTCTGCCCGGATATGCCTTGGGTTGATGGCAGTTACCTGCCCGGAGGGGCTGATGGTACTTGTCTACCCGGATTGTGAAAGGCTAGAATGCCTTGGGTTGATGGCAATTACCTGCCCGGCAGGGTTGATGGTACTTGTCTGCCCGGAGTTGGGTTGATGGCAGCTACCTGCCCGGAGGGGTTGATGGTACTTGTCTACCCAGATTTCCTCTCCCTGGAATTCTTGAGCTGGTTGGCCAATGGAAATCCATGTTAGACCTGGTAAGGTCTCTATCAAAGAAACTGTCTGGATGTGAAAATGACTCGATTTGGTTGTGGAAACCAATTCCCATGGGTTGGGAATTCTTTAGCCTATTAGGGTGCTCATGGCTAAAGAAATGAACGAATCAGCTATATGATATGTTGAAGATGAATTCTATATATAGTTGTGTAAAATATGTTATGCACGTTTAACAGAAAATGAATTTAGTACTCAATAAGGAGTTATTGGAAATTTTAATTCCTTTATTGTATCATTAATCTTTTAGGAAATTTTAATTCCTTTGTTGTATTACTAATCTTGTGAAAGTCTTAGTAGGGGCTAAGACCATTTTCAAATGATGCAGTGATTGACTGTTTTGATGATTAGAGAGCTAGGTGCTCTTTTGGTACATCTAGAAGCACTTTGCGGATGTCTTTAGTGAGAATTCGTTCAGTGTGCACGTGAGCAGTGGTTTATCATTTGATGATTAGTGTTAGTGCTCTTTAAGTACTTGTAAAAGTACTGTGATTTAGAAATCATCTAGCATTGCACAATTGATTGATAGTCAAACGAATTTCATTTGACTCAAAATATAGTGACTAATGTGATTGAATTTGTTAGTCATATATTACAGAAATTACTTACCATGGAGGGTTGAAGAATTGTCCAACCACTATTAAAATGCTTACATGAAAGTATTCATAATTTTCAAGAATAGATGGTAAGTAATAGTAATTTGACACAAAGAATTGTTTATTGTGAATGAATAAGGGCCAAGTGGTGGCGGTTAGAAGTTGCATATTTTTGCAATTACAAACGCTTATGACTATTGATGCTTATAACTAATGATATTTCTTATGACTATATCATTACTATTTTGTTTGTTGTCATTTCTTGGAATGAAAAACTTTGATTTTAAAGAAGAAGGATCACATTTTGTGTGGTTTAGATTATTATACATTGAGTACAATCTAAAGTTCCAACAAGAGATGAACACCGAGGACAGTGTTCTTGTTAAGGGGGGGAGTATGTAATATCCCTATTGTAACTAACCCTGAGTAAAAGTAATTCTAAGTTACAAAACTTATGAATCAGTTATTGAACCGATTCTTGATTTCCATGGAACGGAACGAGGGGAAGCTTCTCGTCCCTTTGACATTTGTATAGTTTCTCCCCGTGCGATCGTAGAGTATTGATCTGACGGTTAGGCATCTAGAGAGATGGTTGAGGTAACCACCTTCCCCTCAAGCTCCACGTCCGATGGGAATTCCTGGAATGAGGCGAGGTTTAAGGGCGCTCTCCAATGGCAGGATGGCTTCTGAGAGAAATGGCTGGAATAGTTAACAAGAGTTGTTAGCTGCGTCGTTGGAAACTAAAGCATCTCTCGTAGAAGACTTCCATGGAAGTGTTGTTGATCCACTGAGATCTATGGACTGTGTAAAGTCGTTTTGAAATCTATTGAGTGCCAAGTGTGGATCGAGCCTGGGTGAACACTTTAAGAGGAGTTGCGCCCAACTGGTGAAAGGATTGGAGTGGTAAAGTGCTGCCGAAGGTGTGTTGAAATGAAACATTGGAAGATGTCGAAAAAGGCATTACAACTTTTCCAGAAATACATCTTGAATTTGAGCCTGTCGTGGCTATTGCGGTTGTTCATGCAGAGTGAGTATGTGTGCCAACTCATCGTTGGAGCTATAATGTTGCAGATCTGAGGTGGGGAGCTTGCAGACTTGAGTTCAAATATGCAAGTAACAAGACCTCAGCATGCACTATGGCAACCAGTTCTTGAAGAACGTGGAATAAACGTGTGGACATAAAAGCTAAGTATATGTAGTTTTTCTTCTAGAAAATTGTGTTAAATGACTTTAAGATTCTAGTTAACTTTCGATGTTTGAATATGTATTACATGCATGAAGCTATTCATGTATTTATGTTGTTATAGTTTTGTTTGCAAGACCATGGGAATACTCGTGTACGAGTATTAATTTCCGCCTTGGTTTTAGAATGCAGTTTAATATACAAGAACGACCATGTTTATTCACTCTTTTGCTGCTATTTACGAAGATTTATCTTGGACAATAGGAATCTGGTTTTGATTCTTTTCGCGGTTTTACATGAACTAATGAGTTAAAACTCTTAAAGAGAGTTATGCATTAGTAAACATTGTGGAGGTCAAACAATATTATTTGGGTATATATGCTAGTTAAATAGTAAGTCATGCTTGCTTATGCATATGAGTGGATGCTAAACGATCTCTTTCAAACATTTTTTATTGGTTCTTTAATATGGTATCTAATCTTGTTGCCCAAGCTTGTTGTCAACAACATTGACAGGAAAACGATGGCGATTGGTGCCACAGAATAGTGACGTTTAAGGTTGTGGCAGGAAGAGGATCAAGGGTCCATGCAGATGAGTTCGAGTTGCAGGAACACACATTGCTAGAACAATCATGCCACAAGGAATATTGTATGTGGCGTTATGTAAATAAAAGATTACATGAAAAAATGTATTAGCTTTTAGCTAGTTATGTGACAGCTTAATGATAATTCATTGTAATGATTTTAATAACAATGGTTAAGGGATGAAATCCCTTATGAGCCATTGAGTGAGGGGTGAAAACCCTCACGAGCGTTTAATAATAAGATTAAACGTTTGCTGGTTTTCACCCTACGGGGTTTCCAAGGTATATCAGTGTTCAATGGTGTGATTGATGTGATTGCCTTTTATGTCAGTTGGATGATGTTGAATCCTTAATGTTGATGGTTCTTTATTTGATGGCATGATCATAATGTCCAAATTAATATGGTTATGGAAATCGTGAAATGGATGCAAGGAATTATGAGATAGTTTATGTTATTACACTACCATGGTCGGGGTTAATGGTTATGCAACTTACTGACTGTTATTGCAATTTAATTGATGTATTAATGAACACTATGTCTAATGGTTAATGATGATTGTGGAGTTATGAATTTGATAAATTACTAGTGGGTAATTTGTATAAAAATTCTAACTTCCTACTTTTACATGCGAGGTTACCGGGATATATGACAATATATATATATTATATTTTAATTAATTTAAGAAAAAATTTTGCTAATTTTATAATATAAATTAATTAATAATTATCATAAAATATTATTTATAATAATAAAATATATTTTTTTATTATTTTTAATAAATTATAATGATCTATCAAAATAAAAAAATAAAAAATATCAATAGGACTATATTACAATGCCAAACATAGAGTGAAATTCACTTCATAAGAGTTGGTTCCATAATAGAATGAAATAAATAAAAAATTGGGGAATTTTCACAATGAAGTATTAACTATTTTAGATTTAGTAGAAAAGAGAGTAATAGAAAAGTTGTTGATGGTGATGGTGAGAAAATGAGTTTTTAACAACATGAAATCAAGTCAATGGTTACTGCATAGAATAACATTATTTCAAAGAAAACAAAAAAAAACATCACTACTAGTAAATTTTTATTACTTATCATTAGAAATCAAGATATGGAAAAATATAAATGGAGAAGATAAATTGAGACATCTTAAAGATAAATGAGATTAATGCTTTAAAAGTAAATATTTTAGTAATTCTTCATATCATTCTATATATTTTATATAACTTTATATGGGTGAAAATAACAAATTTAATAAGATGAAATGATGGCTAAAATATATAAGGTTTTTATTATGAAAATATGACTTTTAGATGTACAATCATTTATTTAGGAAAAATTATATCACTAAAAAAAACAAACAAAAAAAAAATTGGAAGTAAACTCACATGACCCAAATAGCTTTCTATAAAAATAGTATAAAGTGATTGGAATCTAAAACATGAACAAAAGTATCTAAACCTCCCTTTGACACTATAATATTCATATAGATTTTGTAGAGAAGTCACTTTTTTCTTTGTAAATTATCATAACTAGAAAAACCTTGAGAACGGATAAAAATATACGAGAACCACTTAATATAAGAAACATTTTATTTTATAAAATTAAAAGAAAGAAAGAAAAAAGAAACATCAATAATTCATATATATATAGATAGATTACTTGTTACTTATTATTAAAAAATATATATATAAAAATAAAATCATTTTAAATGTAATTTTAATTAAATAAAATATTACAAATTTAAGATGATATTGAAATTGAAAAAATAAAAATAATTATAAATTTGTTAACCAAAAAAATAATATATACAAATTATAAATTAAAAACAAAGTGATTATATAAATAAATTTAGTTAGAAAATATAAATATAAAATAATATATACCAATTATAAATAAAAACAAAGTGATTATATAAATAAAGTTAGTTAGAAAATATAAATATATTTATTTATTTTCATGTTTATAAATTTATTAAAATACACTAATATTATAATAATTATAAAAAAATAATAATATTTTTTAATTAAAACAAAAATATATTGTTCTCTAATCACTTCATGGGCCAATATTTGTGTCAACTTCAACTTAATTTGTTTTATGGTTTTTTTAATACATATGCTTACACATTATTTTTTATTCATTATAGATGCTTTTAGTTATTTTAGGCCATGATTAGTGTAGTATATTTGTGTCAACGTCAACTTAAATTCTCTTATGGTTTTTTTTTAATATATATGCTTGCACATTATTTTTTACTCATTATAGATGCGTTTAGTTATTTTAGGCTATGATTAGTGTAGTTCGACTTCGTTACTTTGTTTTTGATTCACTATGGATGCTTTTAGTTATTTTAGGTTGTTTAGGTTGTGAGTAGTGTAATTTTTTCACTGTTAGCTATAAAAGTTTAGTTGATAGTATTTTTGTTTGGTTGAAACTTCATATGTATGTAATATTTTTGAGTATTATGTTTTTTTGGACAATTGGTTGGTTTTCTTAAGTAGTATATCACAAAAAAAATTGATGTATGTTTTTCTAGATAATTAATAGAATATCAAGTTTAACAAAAAAAAACAATAATTATTTGATATTTTATATTAATTATAATTTATATAATGTCAACTAAGATTATTTCGGTTGGTTGGGAAAAATAGTTGTTATTTCTCTCACCAAGTTCAATTTACTGTGAGTAATATGATGATGAGAAATATTGATATGATTTCCATGAGCCTATAAATATCATTGTATTGACTCTCACATAAATAATGTTGTATTGATCCTCACTCTGGCCCTAAAGCTCTTAGAGATTAATATAGATCAAATAAAAAATGGTTGGCTTGTAAATATATACTCTAATTCAATATAATTATAATAATATTAAAAAATTACTTCTGAAAAATATTGTGAAACATGATTGAAAAAACCGTATACATTGATCAAACTTATCAAATGGAAAAACAAATGTGTTTTATAAATAAAAGTAGAATGTGGTTATGTATAAATAACTAAATATAATTTTAAAATTTAAAATTTATCTAAAAATAAAAATCTGATAGAAAAATTATTTAGCAAATGTATATATTAAAAATTATTTTTGAAGTAACTTGGAATTTCACAAAAGGCACTATCGCATTATTAATTTTATTTAAAAATATAATGTAATCTTAATTTGCAATGTAAAAGCATACATGGTAATAGAGACTAAAGCATTATTAATTTTATTAAATAAAATAATAAAATATAATGTAATCTTAACTTAAAATTTTAGCGCATAAATAATAACATTAAAGTTACCCAATTTATTTCAAGTGAAAGTAATTTATCATATCTATAAAAATATATCAAAGACTTTTAAGTCCCAAGAGTTACAATTTAGATTCTTTTTGGTGAAGACTTTATAATTAGGACGGATGAATTATTTTACCATCATAAAATATGGAGAATACTATAGATTTTTCGTACTTCTATTATATATATATATATATATATATATAATTAATTTATTGTACTTCTATTCCGAATTATATATATATATATATATATATATATATATATATATATATTTTTGAATAATTTAATAAAAAATAGATAAATATATATTATATTTTAATTAATTTAAGAATTTTTTTATTAATTTTATAATATAAATTAATTAATAATTATCATAAAATATATTTATAGTAATAAAATATATATATATATATTTTTATTATTTTTAATAAATTATAATGGTCTATCAAAAATTTATTGACACAAAACTATATATTATTTGTTAATAATTTATTATTGAAACATAATTAACCACACTACATTATTAAATAAAAAAATTAAAATACTTTCTCTAAACCACATATCCACCTTCTATTTTTTTCAATATCTCCTTTTTCATTTAAGAATATATATCCACCTCCTATTTTCTTCTCTATGCCCTTCTTCGTTTTAAAAGTATACTAATTATAAATTAAAAAAATTAGTGCCATAATAATAAAAAGATAAAATTAACATGAAAAAGAACTCAACAAAGATTTTAATATAAACAAAAGTGAACTTACAATAACTCATATATCAAAAATATTTTCATATAATATTTTATTTTATTTTAATATTTTAATTTGGATAAGATAGAAGAAGTTTGACTTTCTTGAAGCAGGTGGTATGATTAAATACATTATAACCTTGTTGAAGAATATATTTTTTAAGATTGTAATGGGAGAACGTGGTTGCAAAACAGTGCCATGATTTTATGCTGTTGGTAGGCATTAGATTTCTTAAATTTTGCTGCGGTCAAATTTCTTTTGTCCAATTCAAATCCGCCATAGTCATCGGGACCTACGATAAGTCATCCTCGTCATCCAAGATTTAACTTCTTCTCAGCTAATGGGCTCCTGGATGTATATATTGTGACACCTACACACCTCTATGACTCTCTTTTATTTGACCGTTCAACTGCTCTCCCTCTACGACATAGAAATAAGTCGTGGGTACGCATAAACAGGAAACCAAAAGGCCTCCATGAATTGACTGTAGGCGATCACAAAACCAAAACCGCCGTGAAATAACTATGGGTACCCACAAAAACCAAAACCGCCATGCAGTAGCGTAGTAAAGCTGACAAGTTCTCTCTATGGTAGGTGGATGTGAAAGGAAGAAATACGAGTGCCACCTACAACATTAGTCGCAAAATGATTGAATCTAAATATTACAGGTATCTGATAACATATCTCTATAATGCAGTGACCAAATGTCTGCAATTGCTATCGTTCCTACGGTAGGGACACAAAAAGAAATAGAAATTAATGGGTGGTTTAAATTTTATGTTCTTTTTATTTATAGTTTATAGTTTTGAGTTATTGTATTTTTTTTTTTTATGGAAAATGGAGTGGTTGGTATAACGAAATATTATTCTTTATTAAATTTTATCTGAGACATCTTTAACTTTTTATGATAAAACTCAAACAATAAACTTCCATCTTAATAAATTTAATTTTAAACCTTTCCCAATTTACAAATACATCTCTTTTAATTTCCAAATCTTTCTCACGTTCATATTGATCAGCCGCGTCTCAAGTCACGTCTGAGTGCATTTTAAACCTTATTTATTAATAGATAAGAGATTTTTTTTTCTCGTCATCGATTGGAATTTTTTATCATTGATGAGATGAGAAATAACATGGAAGTGGATCTCAGCCTCGGATAAACAAACACTAAGATTGTCTCGCGTTTTTAAGTTTGCCTGGGGTAATTTTGTTGCTAAATATGGTAAAAGTTTCAGACCTGTAAAGTTTGATTTTTGTATATGAGATTTAAGTTTAGGTTTTTGGCTTATTATAAAATAATTAAAATATTAGATTTTTTTTAAAACAAATCAAATTACATAGATGTGGTGTTTTGAATATTTTATATAAAAATTTGAAAATATTTATTTTATAAATAAATAAATCTATTATAAAAAAATAACAATTAATGTAAACCTAAACCTAAAACTTTTTCCTTCCTTTTTCCTCATGAAAAGAGGTGAAACTTAATTTAAAGGTATATGTTTTTGACCATATACGACCAAATTGCAAGGAATTCAAGTACCATTATAGGAAAAGTATAACATCACCATTTCATTTCAATTATACATAATTTGCATGCTAGGCTATAATGGAGAATTAGATTAAATCCAATATTTGATTTTATACTATAATTTAATAATATATTTATTCATTTTGTAAATGTTCAATTTTTTTTATTAAGTAAATATTTGTGTTTTGTTTTTAAATGATAGTTTTGTTGTTAAAACTTCCCTTTTCCTAATTTAGTGTATTTATTTTTTTCTATCAATTAAAAATGTATTATATATGTTTTTGTTATTTTACATTGTATATAAACATGTATATATAGGAAGTTTTCACATGAATTAAAAATGTATTATATATCTTTTTGTTATTTTACATGGTATACAAAACCACGTATATATTGGAGGTTAGAATTCACATTTTATTTTCTTGGGCTTTATAGTGAAACGGTTTGAGTTCCTAAAACACTATGGATGGAAAGGTTCTGCCATCTCTCCAAGAATACGAACATCAAGGATGAAAATCACTTCCTCTTAGAGTACCCTGTGTACAACCACATTTGAGCTCCATAGTGAAACGGGTTGTTGGGCAGTTCCTAAAACACCATGGATGGAATGGTTCTGCCATCTCTGTGAGAATACGAACATTGAGGATGAAAATAACTTCCTCTTAGAGTGCCCCGTGTACAACCACATTAGATCTCAGTTTCAAAATCTTTGTTGCAATACTGACCTTCCTAGCCTTTTAGGTTGTCAAAATTACATTAAGCTCGGGAGGCTTCTCTCCAAGCTTTTTGAGCATAGGAATAAAATCTTAAATCAAATTAAATATTTAGTTAGACCAAAGTTTGGTCTCCGTGGACGTTAACCATCATCATCATCATCATCATCATCAATAAAAGTTACAATTAATTTTGAAGTCCACATTAATTTAAGAATTTTGAGAATAGTTTGGAATCCTGTAATTTGGCAATTATAAGAGATCATAGCTGCAACTTGGAATTCATTCATTATGTAGTTCTTCTTTTACTTTGACTATGAGACAAACACTCCAAATCTTACTTTGAATTCTAACACAGATACTATCATATACTTTACTCTTTGAGGACATCAAACATTGATGATCCCATTACATTTTAATGAGGTGATGAAATATAATTAATTTTGATTGCAAGTCTAGTTTATGCTGATGGTTATAATCTTGGCTAAGACTAATGATTTTGATGTTGCTTATCATGTATACATTATTATGACTAATATTTATGATCAAATGTTACCAACAATTGTTTGTGTGGGAAAACACCACAGTGGCATACATGTGACCATGAGGAAGAAATTTTTCTTTGGTTGTTTGAGTATTATTGATATTGAAAATTTAAATTATCAATAAGATATATATGTTGTTGCAAAATATTGATAACAAGTTAGTGTTTCACTGAATGACTCACACATTACCACATGAAAGGGTTTTTAAGACATTAATTTAAGATGAAATTATCATTTCATCTTAAAATTGTCATATTGTATTAACAATTTCATCTCAACTATTTATTATATATTAAATTATTAAATAAAAATTATCCACATGTAAATAAACCTTCATGCATAGTGTAGCTTGTAGGATTTTTGTTTAGTCTTCCCTGTTCTGCAAGGGTTTTGTGTGGCTTTTCCATTTGCAAAAGGAGATATGGCGAAATCGTGTGGATACATAGACGACATCACCAAAGACACTCTTGTTCTATTAATATTGACTATTGGGGTTGTGGTTCTCAGAGTAATGAAGAATAGGGAAATGATGGAAGAATGGGAGCAAGAGTACTTGTAGCATACATTCACTCACAAGGAGCTAAGCATTGCCATGAATGAATTTTGGGAACAAAATGTTATGGGGCATGGGGATTTTGGCAAGGTTTCTAGATATAGGTAATTGAAATTGTGTGAAAATACTATTGTCAGGTGCATAATATAATCCCCCTTCATTTTAATACCATCGATCATCAATTGCAAAAAATTTGATTCTTTGAAACGTAGTACTGCCATGTATTATTGATTATTTGGATTTTTAACAGTGAAATAGGATTTATGTAAATGTTATCGCAGATTTATTGGTGTTGATTTCTTTTAATTTCCATACTTGGTTGCAAATAGTTGTAAAAATCCTGTAATAGGGTTTGAGTTTAGATATTATAATGGTTATTCTGTCACAACTTTCCAAATACAAATTGGTTTTCCTAGGAGATCAATTTGTGGAGAAGACCAACATTATCACTCGCTTCATGTATGATGAGTCCGACAATACTTATGAGGTGACTCTTTTATAATTTGAAAATAGAATGTATGGGAGAAGCCCTTTATTCGTATTTTTCATCTTTGAAATGCCTTGGTATGGGTCTATAGAGTGCTAGATTATTATTTTTGGAATTATAAAGGTTTCATTAGTAATAATTTTATTGTTATGTACATTCTAGTGTTGATTCATGATCGAGTCTATCATGTCTGAATTATATCTACCAAGAGTGGGTTTTAGCCTTTACGTCAATGCTTCTATGGCATGATTTGATTAAAAGGAATTATTGTGCTTGTAGAATCCACCCTTTAACAATTTGGGCCTCATGCAACTCTCCTTTTTGTTCTTAAGTTTTCTTTGCTAGATCATTCTTATGATGTTTGCAATTTAGTTAGAGTTTTTAATCTTTAATCCTCCAATTGCTAATTGAAGAATATTTTCTTAGAAATTGCATCATGGTGGTGCCCTCCTTGTTAGCATTTCCACCATTGCAAAAGTAGCGTCATTGTTTAATAAATCCCGCTATTAAATTTGAAATTTGACCAACATGGGGAAAAAATTTACGCTCAAATATTCACCAATTGGATCACACCCTAAATATGGATTTCATTGGTTTGTTATTATATTGCAAGTCTTGTCTTCATATCTCTTAATGACCCAGTTTTTGTCTTATCCGGTGATGGGGGTTTTCTATTCAAACTTCATCATATACTTGTTTCTTTGTTGAAATTTCATGCAGGACTTTTTTTCCAGGATTTATTTATGATTATGATTGTCTTTATGTTAGTCTAGATTGTAGTTACCAACAACGATTTCAAATTTTGATTTGGTATGAATTTTTTTTTGAAAAAATTAATTTGAAAAAAATATCGGATTATACAATGCAATAATACACACAAAAAAAAAAATTCAAAAATTTATAGTCTTGTGCATCTTCTTTGAAATTATAATTCCATAATATATAGTGACTGACACAATCTATTGCAGTTTGTGTTTATAAATTCCTAGATAGCTTATTCTTTTAGTTTTGAAAAATAAATGCATTTTTTAATTTGGAATGACCTTTTTGGTGTGGTAGGGTTTCCATGATTTGAATCCGAATTTAAGGGATATTTAATTTAATTATGTTTCAATTTTTCATAAAGAATGGCTTGATTTAGCCAAGTTATGCTCTTATGGTCACGGTATGTGTTTCATATGCATGCATATCTATTTTTAGCAAAGATGGCATTGTGATTCAATAGAGCACTACACTGGTCATTCTTTTTGGGAGAATTAATGTGAAATCAATTTTTAAAAGGAAGGCTAACTATGTTGGAGCCCAACAATTTTAACAAAACATGATATAAAATTTATATGTAATCTAATATTGTAACTGAAATATGATATGAATTCTGTTGTCAATTCGGGCTTCGAGACGATTGTTATAAGAAAAAACTATTTTGCAGAAAAGGACTGCACTAACAACGATTGATATGGCCTACAATAGAAAATCAGTACAACCAATTTTCAATGGATACATAATAAATTGGATAAAAATGTAGTACAACAATATAATAAGCAATAAATGTACTAGAATAAAGTTCCGGTATGAACTCATTGAATAGTGGTTATAATCTTCAACCAAACAAAACTATCTTTGAAACTCAAATAACACTAAAATAGCATGTGGGAAAGAAAAAATTACTGAGAATGTATGGATGCCCACCCAAGCTCTCTCAAAGAGAACTTTGGGTGTTGCAGTTGGCCAAACATAGTCTTCATTGACTGCCTATATAACATGTCCTAAACTAAGGCCCAAGGCCCTATTTGTACCAATTATCCCCCATCATACTTCTTTATATTTTACATATTGGATAAATGGTTCTACACTATAAATTTATTCAATTAAATAACATCAAAAGTTTAATATTTTTAATTTATCTCAATAAATTGCTTACAAGCAACCTCTAATGGTCTAGAAAACTGATGTTAACCTTATTTACAAAAAAATTGGCTTTTATACTCCATTTTTATTCATTGATAGCATTTTTCTTCTCATATGGTGATTGTTACATAACAATATTTAGCACCGACAAAAGTCTAAAGTCACAAGCACCAAGATTTTAGTCGTGTACGCATTGTCACCTCAGTAACTCTTCTTCTCTCTTTTGGTTGACTCTTCTCCAACTCAATGGGGGAATTCCCTAAAGAACGGATTGCTAAAACTATGGAGGCACCTCATTATCTAACTTAATTATTGATGATAGTTGCTAACTATATATCTTATCTTTGTTTGACTTGTCTATTGGAGTTAGTTACTTGAGAATATTACATTATTGTTTTCCTTAAGTATTTTGTTTTCATCGCTTGGGGGAAATTGTGAATCTCAAAAAACGTATTGCTACTTTTAGTAAGCTAGTTGTTGGGAATGTTACTGTTATTCATTGGAGGATGAGAGGATTTAGGAAAACAAATATTCATTTATTGTAGGAGACCAAGCTCAAACCTATGTAAGGTTTTACTCTCTCAATTGTAAAGTGTGAGTGAAATAACTCCCAAGTATTGTTATATAATTGTCTTATCTTTTTGTAAGTTTTGTGGAATAGGAATATATCATCAATCTTGTTGAAATGTGGTAAATATTCTTGGAGCATATAATTGAGTCTTTGTTGTAAGTTTTGATTGTCAAAGTGGATTTGGGTGTCATAGTGGAGTGGTATCACTACAATGGAGGGGGTAAATTTATTTATTAGATTGTTTAATGTGAGATAATCCTCTTTCTCTATTGTTTCTTGTGAAAAAGGCAACATATACTCCACTTTAGGAAAATAACACTCCCTAATCAACTTGGATTGGTATGATTCTTGAAAACATCTCCCTTCCTAATTTTGTGATACTTGGCTTGCCAAATCTAAGACTCCTTGGATCTTGTTTTGAGGACCATTTTTGTCCATTAATTTTCAATTTTTCCTATCTCTACTTATTCTCATACCAAGGATTTGTTTTGTAGGACCCAAATCCTTCAGTGCAAATGAATATGCCAATTTTCCTTTCAACACATTTATTTCTTGCATGTTAGACCCTATAACAAGAACGTTATCTACATACAATAGCAATATAATATAACTGGCATCATTTTTCTTTTTAAGATAAATATAATGGTCAAAGTGACATTTAGTATAAACTTATTCAGACATAAACCTGTCAAATTTTAGCTACCACTGCCTTGGAGCCTGTTTTAAGCCATACAAGCTCTTATTCAATTCACACACTAATTTCTCCTTCCCTTTGACCTCATACCCTTGTGGCTTATGAATATATATTTCTTCCTCCAAATCCCCATGGAGAAAGGTTGTCTTTACATCTAATTGCTCAAGATACAAATCTGTTGCTGCCACTAGACTTAAAATAGTTTGGATTGAAGTCATTGTAACAACAAGAGAGAAAATTTCATCAAAGTATATACCTTTATTTTGTGTAAACCCCTTCACCACAAGTCTAGCCTTATATTTACCTCCATATTTTTCCTTGAACCTATAAACCCATTTATTCTACAATGTTATTTTACTTGCAGGAAACTTGACTAAGTCCCAAGTCTGGATATGCATTAAGGAAATCATCTCTTCCTCCATGGCTTGCTCCCACTTCTTCGTGGTTTCCACATGCATTGCTTCTTCTATTTATCCTGGTAGATCTTCTAACACCTAATTTAGGTGTTTGAAGTGTATGTTGTTATTGTTGTGGCTCCTAATCATTATTATTTTTAGGCACCTTTATTTTTTCTCTGATCTCATCAAGCACAATGTATTCTTTGTTTTCCTTTTCTTATTTCTTTTCCTGTATCTGATCCTTATACAAGGTTTTTTCATTGAATATGACATCTTTGCTCCTTATGATTTTGTTATTTTCATAATCATATAAGTAATAACCAAAATCATTTACACCATATTTAATCACAACCGAAAGTCTTTCAAAATGACTAGTTTACCTTTTTACCTGTCCATGACTCCTCTGGAATGCCACCATACAAGGAACTTGAATGTCCTTTTTTTATTATATAAACAATCGTATCTATAGCATCCACCCAAAATTGTAAGTGCAATCTCATGCACCTTGCATGATCCATGATTGTCTTGTTCATCCTTTCTGACACACTGTTTTCTTGTGTTATTCCTGGAACTGTGTTCTCTCTACAAATTCCATGCTTTGAAAAATAATTATCAAACTCTCTGAATATAATAAATCTAGGGTTTTCTAGTTGCATCGTTAATAAAAGTAATATAATAGCCAAAGCCACACATAAATGATACCTAAGCAGGTCCCCATACACATGTATGCACAAGCTCTAATTTTTCGCTCTTATTTTCCATCCCATCTCTAAGAAATCTGAATCTCTTTTGCTTTCCATAAACATAATTTTCACATAAATCCAAATCAACATGCTGCAAACCTGGAAACAAATTTCTTAAGTGAAGAATTTTCATCCCTTTCTCACTCATGTGCCTGAGCCTATCATGCCATAATGTCATATCTGTTCTTGTGGAGGTTAAAGAATTAATAGAAATAGAAATACCTATTGTTCCTAGTTCCTTTTTGGAGAGAAGACCCTATTCTTCATCTGTTATAGTCATCAAATTATTTTATTTTTCACTCAATGGTAGGTATAGATCTTTCTGATACAGATAATTTTCCATCTACATCTTCGAGAGCTGGTAGTTTCGGTCATTAAATTTCTCGACCCTAAACCTACCATCTTCCTCCTTTTCTCCCACTCGAACCATGAACCCTTCTCCCCTGCGAGTTTATCAACCAATTACACCTTCATCTCTAATACCAGTTGTTATAAATTAATTAACGGAGTAATGAAATATAGAAAATATTGTGGAAATGCATACAAAGAAACACATAAACCAAGAGAGACATATATATACATGGTTCACCAAAATTGAGCTACGACCATGGAGAAATAATGACCCCTTCCTTTTGTATTATCCACCAAAATGAAGAGATACAACCTACAATGGATCTGTTGTAATTTCCTCTTCGCTCTCACACTATCTTATCTCTTTTTCTCATCATAATAATCATACACAACCACAATACAATTCCCTCATATAAATCAAGGGTTTACATCTAGGGAAAACAACCCTAAATTAACATAACTTATTGATCTGAGTTGACTCAATTCCCGAATTTAACCAAGATATTTTACTTTCGTGATGTTGTTAAAATTACATTTAAAAGAGCACAAAGGAACATATGTGCATGTTGTAAAGAAGAAGGAACATGACAAGAATCAGCAACATAAAACACAAGATGTTGATAACAGAGTTCATCCAGGAGCGACTACATCTCCGAGCCCCGGTGTCAAGATGGTGTAGGCCACTGCATTAAGTGCTGGAAAGGGTGATGATGTACATGCATGTTTTTTCTCTATCATACAAGGAATATGTCGTCACGCAGGAGTGGCTCCAAGAGATGTTCTGCTGCAGGAACTCTCATCCAAAAAAAGTACTCCTATCAACATGACATAATTTCATGTATGTTAATAATGATCATCCCGCCAACATGGCATCAAAGGGATCTCAATTCAAACATACACGACGACACATGAGTATCCCATCAACATGGCGACAAATGGATATAAAAAAAAAAACATGACAATAAGTACATCTCACATCAAGAACAAAACAAGATCCCACATCAAACATGAAACATGAATATTTTAGATTCCCCCTAGAATCCTCAAGGATCCCCTCCTCCAAGTCATCTGAATATATGTTGCTCAGATCAAAATTCTATCTGCGCCATCAAGATCCTTGCGAAATTTTGAGAAAAATGAGTATGAAGTTGGCTACATTCTGACTCTGGGAAAATTTAGCCTCTAAGGAATCTGGAAGATCCCCTCAAGATTCTTGAAGATTCTCCTCTGTTGGGAATCTAAAAATTTGTTGCTCAAAAGGCGAATCCAACATCGCGATTGCGTTCCCTGCGAAAATCGGAGAAGAATGACTGTAAACTTGATTAGATTATGATAAAAACATTTTTTACCTCCCCGAAGAATCTTCGAGCATCAGAGAATATTTTGCCTTGAAATACATGCAATAATGGTTCTGCTTCAGCATTGCAAATCATGGTTCCATTTTATGGAAATTCGTTCACGGCACCTCCGTCCCATTAGCTTTCTCCCATTCGGTGCTTCGTTCTTCTCTTGTTCCATTCTACACTCCCCCATGCAATGGAAAAGAAGGGTTTTTAAATGTTTTCGGGCAGAGATATCAACAAAAAGGATGTTCTGGCACATTGGTGGTTGGGGAGTTTAGGAGGTGTAGAGGTCGGGGGATCAAAACTCGCCTCTCCCAACCTTGGTGCATGGTTAAGTTTTTGGTGTAACATTTTTGTTATTTTAAACATGGTTTTGGAGGGGGCGCATTACAACTAATCAAATGTTGGTACATGGTTTTGCATGTTGTAACCATTGTGTATGAGGGCACCCGGGAGGCGGGCCGGCCGCACCGGCCGGGTGAGTTCAAGCCTCGTCATCCTATTTTTAATGTTAACAAGTGATAAAAAAAGGGTGGGGCGTGGGCTGGGTCGACCGGAGCTGGCCCGCCCACCCCATATGTAATATAACGTGTTTTGGTTATGCGGTTGGGCCGGCGGGGGTCACGGCCTGTTGGCCCTTTTTAATAAAAATTTTAGTATTATGGTTTTTGATGGTGGCAAGGGTCATGGCCTACAACCTCATTTATATTATTTTTATAACAATAAGAACCCTTTTTTTATTTTTTCTAATATAAGGGATATTAGAAAAATTAAAGAGTCAACATTTTTGCTCGCTCTCGGGAGCTAGGTTCCATGTCCGGGACTTGATCAATTTGCAGGACCATTAAACGTGGCCCACATGGAAACTTTGACCAAAACTTTGACTGGCTCTTTCTCCCTCATACGAGCTTTGATTTGAGTGTCATTCGCACCGTTGGAATCAAAGAAGAAGTCCTAGAAAATCTGACTAATTTGAATTTTGACACTTTTTGAGTCCTCTAGGACTTCGGCATGTGTTTGGAGCCACCTAGATCACTTATACTATCAAATCATTTGCCTCATGAATGACCCAAATTGACTACAAAATTTAAATATTTTACAATGTAAATTTTCATCTATTTTTAGCTTTGGGGGTGCTACCCCCAAACCACCGCCAAGGGGGCTCATAAAATCATCGTCACCCATCTTAGACCCCTTAACAATGATTAAATAGGTGGTATTAACATTGTGTTAGGAACAGGGATCCGGCGAGGGTAAAAAAAACCTCTAAACAATCAGGAAGGTAATCAGGCTCCACACCCAATAATTTTCCACTTGGAGACTGGTTATGTAAACTCCATCATTGCCTCACTTGCTAGACAATGACTCCACTTAGACCTAGATGTTTTTTATCTTCACCATCATACTTGAAAACCAATGGAAACTGACCAAAATCTCAATTTTTCCCTAGTTACAACTTTTGTTAACATATCTACAAGATTATGGCTAGTGTGTATCTTTTCCAGCTTCAACTGTCCATCTTCCAACACTAACTATATGAAAGGTTACTTGAGTTGTATATGTTTAGTATTGGAATGAAATGTTGAGTTCTTTATAGGGTGAATGGCACTTTGGTTGTCACTGTATAACCTGCCCATCTCCTACTTCTTTCCCAATTCATCTATAAACCTTTGTAACCAAATCATTTCTTTACTAGCCTCTATAGTAGCAACATACTCTACTTTTGTTTTTGAAAGTGGAACAATGTTTTGAAATTTTGAAACCTAATTGAAGGTTGTTCCACCTACAGTAAACACATACCTTGTGGTTGTCCTCTTGTTATCTCTATCACCTGCCATATATGTATCAACATATCCCTGAAGAGCAGTGTTCGAACCACCAAATCATAATGCTTGATTTGTGGTACCTCTCAAATACCTGAGAATCCACTTCACATTCATCAAATTCTCTTTTCCTGGATTGTTCATATACTTTCTTACAACTCCCACTGCATGTGCAATATCAAGCCTTGTGGATACCATTGCATACATTAAGCTTCCAACGGCTAATGCATATGGAAATTTACACATATAATCCATCTCTTCCTGAGTCTTGGGACACATCTCTTTACCTAGTTTTAAATTACTAGCCAAAGGTTTACTAACTAGTTTTTCATTCTCCATATTAGATATTTCCAACACCTTTTCTATGTATTCACTTCAAGACAATGTTAATTTGTGATTTTTCCTGTCTCTAGTTATTCTCATACCAAGGATTTGTTTTGTAGCACCTAAATCCTTCATTGAAAATGAATTTTCCAATTTTCATTTGAGCGCATTTATTTCCATCATGTTAGACCCTACAACAAGCATGTCATCTACATACAATGGAAATATAATATAGTTGCCATCATTTTTCTTTTTAAGATAAACATAATGGTCAGAGTGACATTTAGTGTAACCTTGTTCAGGCCTAAACCTGTCAAATTTTACATACCATTTCCTTGGAGCTTTTTTTAAGCCATACAATTTCTTCTTCAATTTTCACACTAATTTTCACACTCATTTTTCATTCTCTTTGACCTCATACCCTTTTCGTTGTTGCATATATATTTCTTCTTTCAAATTCCCATGGAGGAAGGTTGTCTTTACATATAACTACTCAAGATGAAAATATTTTGCTGCCACTAGACTTAAAATAGTTCTAATTGAAGTCATTTTAGCAATAGGAGAGAAAATTTCGTCAAAGTCTATACCTTTCTTTTGTGAAAACCCCTTCACCACAAGTCTATCCTTATACCTCTGTTTACCTCCATCTACTTCCTTCAACCTGTAAACCCACTTATTTTGCAATGTTGTCTTACCTACAGGAAACTTGACTAAGTCCCAAGTCAGGTTATGCATTAAGGAGTCCATCTCTTCTTTCATGGCTTGCTCCCACTTCTTCATGGTTTCTACCTACATTTCTTCTTTATATTTTTCTGGTTCACCTTAATCAATCAACAACACATATTATAATGAAGGAGAGCATTGTTCAGGGGTTTTACTTATCCTGGTAGATCTTATAACACTACTTTTAGGTCTTTGAGGTTCTTATTGTTGTTCTGGTTGGTGTTGTTTTTGTGACTGTTAATCATTACGATTTTCAAGCACCTTTACTTTTCTTGTGATCTCATTAAGCATTGTGTATTCATTGTTTTCATTTTCCTATTTCTTTTCCTGCATCTAATCCTTATAAAATTCCTTTTCATTTAATATGGCATCTCTTTTCCTAATGATTTTGTGATTTTCATAGTCATATAAGTGATAACCAAAATCATTTATGGCATATCAAATAAAGGTCATTTCTTTGATTTTTCCTCAAGTTTTTTTCTATTTTCATTAATGATGTGGACAAAGGCTTCACAACCGAAAGTCTTTAAAAATGAGTAGTTTACCTTTTTACCTATCCATGTGTCCTATAAGATGCCACCGTCTAAGAAACTTGAGGGCCCTCTGTTTATTAGATAAACAAAAATATCTACAACGTTTTCCCAAAATTGTAAGGGAAATCATGCATGCAATCTCATGCACCTTGCACGCTCCATGACGCTCCTATTCATTCTTTCTAACACACCATTTTCCTGTGATGTTCCTTGAACTTTCTTCTTTTTTTCAAATCCATGCTATGAACAGTAGTTATAAAACTCTTTGTTGCACTATTCACCTCCATTGTCTGATCTAAGACACTTCAACTTATTCCCTATCTAATTCTCAACCAAAGCTTTCCATCTCTTGAAAGTATTAAATACATCATATTTATTCCGAAGACAAAAAATCCAGGTTTTTCTAATTGCATCATCAATAAAACTAACATAATAACAAGAGCCACCAAGAGATAAAAACATGAGTAGGTCTGCATACATTTGTATGTACAACATCTATTTTTTCTCTCTTATTTTCCTTCCCAACTCTAAGAAATCTGACTCTCTTTTGTTTTCCATAAACACAATTTTCACAAAAAACCAAATCAACATACTTCAAACCTGGCAACAAATCTATTGAGTGAAGAATCTGCATCCCTTTCTCACTCATGTGTTTGAGCGTATGATGCCACAATGTCATATCTACTCTTGTGGAGATTAAATAATTAACAAAATTATAAATACCATTGCATAAATGCAACATACCAACCTTTCCTCCTTTTGCTATTACTAGGGCTCCTTTAGTGACCTTCCAAGTTTTTTCTGTGAATGTAATTACACAAACTTCACCACCTAACTTCCCTATTGAAATTAGATTTTCCTTTATATCTAGAGCATGCCTTACCTCTTTCAATAGTCATTGGTTTCTATTTTGTTTCTTTTTAAAAACCTTACCCATTCCAACTATTTTACAAGTTTTATCATCACCGAGACGAACCTATCCAAAATCTCCTTGAACATAGTCATGAACATGTTTCGTATGAGGTGTGGCATGGAATGATGCCCTTGAATCTACCACCCACACATAAATAATATTCTCTAATGAAATAATCAAAGCATATTGAAACACATCACCTGTCACATTTGATTCATGATTTTCTTTTGTTGTACATCTCCTTCTTTTCCCTTCTGATATTTGTAGTCTTTCTTTAGGTGTGATTTCTTCCCACATTTCTAGCACATTATCCCTGATTTGAATTTGGATCTGCCTTTTCTTGACTTCCTGCGATTTCCTAGGTTCCTTCCTCTTTCTATTTTTCTTCCCATAGCTTCTGCAGTTAAAGCATTACCTCATGTCTCATCGAAGCTTTTCCGTTGCATTTCCTCGCTAAGGATGGAACCAACAACATCATGAAATTTTAAAGTACTAGATCCAAAGATAAATTTACTTATAACGATAACTAAGCCATTTGAACTTTCTGGCAATGAGCACATAGATAATAGAGCCCTAACTTCCTAATCAAAATTATCCCTACAGAACTTAACTGACAAGTAACCGTGTTCATTTAGATGATCAACAATAGATCCACCTTCAACATCTTCATATTAAATAGAAGCTTCATAATAAATACCCTATTTGATGCTGAAATTTTTTCATATAGTTTAGTCAATTCCATTATTAAACTTGGTATTGTAGTTTCCTTTGAAATGTTGAATGCCACCAATGTTTCCATACATAGTCGTATTGTTCCTAGTGCCTTTCTGTGAGAACCATTTTAGAAAAAAATGGAAATTGGCTAACCTTTTTTTGGAAAAACCATGGAAAATTAGCTCACTTGCGAATATTAGCCCTTAAAATTTTCCATTTATTAAAGAGAATCCAAATTAATCTATTTCAAATTACATATTATGATATTATTGTCGAATTCTTGTTGGGTGGGGAATCAATATTCTTCAATTTCTTTTCCTTATTTAACATATTCATTGTCAATGAATTGATTACTCAAGTAGTTGCACAATTTTAACTAATAATCCTAATCATTAAAATACCATCAAGCTTGAACAGAAAACATAACATAATACATAGAGCTGTATGTGGAAACCTATTGGGAGAAAGCCACAAAATTCCTTTGTTTTTGTTAATAGAAGTAGGGACCAACCTACTCTTATAATTTTTGCAAGCACCAACTTGCAAGCATAGGCACCAACCTATTGGAGACACCAATCTCGTTTCAAATTTGTAGACACCAAACCAATATCTTTTCAAAGTTTTACCGTTACCCACCTACAAGCGACTTCAATCCCATTTCATATCTCTTTTTTGTACTTTATTTGTTGTTGATCCAATCCACCACTCTTCAATCATCTTCAGTGTTCTCCATATCTTCAATTTTAACCCGTTTCAACACCTTACCACTCTTTGTTATACACTCTGATCTCAAATAATCTAATTTTGATAGTCTTTCTGAAACACGCAGCTCTCTATTATCCTTCCATTCTCCAAACAACACTCTTCATCCAATCTCTCCTTCAAAATTCAATGCATTTAAATTTGTTACTATTTCCTGCCATGGTTTGGCATCCATAATTTAAATAAATACCATTATTTGGCCAACGGTATTATGTCTTGACTGCGTCAAAACCTGTCTTGCCAACAACACTCGCACTAATGCATGGCGACACTAGAGGAGAAGGTTCTGGACTCTCAGATGTTTCAATTTGTGGTGGCACCATACTTATAAAACTTCCTTCGTAAGGTTGCCTACCAACCGCTAATGCATCGAGCAAAGTTTCGATGGAGATCCGCTTAGGTTTACTTTTCTTCTTCAACTCTGCACCACTAAGTACTAGTTGATAATTGAAAATTTCAAAATTTATTGTAGGTGTAAACTACAAAATTTACATCCTTTGGCAAAAGCATTTTTCTCCATGGACCTGACATTGAAAGAAGATTGCATTTGGGGTTTAGCCTCTTCACATTTCTCAAGATTCTAATGTCCAGTTCACAATTTACTTCTTGCAAAAATGCTACTTCCATCTAATATAACCACTGAACATAATTAAACCATGGATGTGCCTTTATTTCATGGAAACCTTTTGTTCCAAATCTCTGCTCTACATTAAGATCTTTGGCCTTCGTTAACAACATTGCTTCTTTTGGAAATTTGAAGTAAGTTTTGGTTTTTTTTTTAATCTGACTAAAATATTTTATTGCTAATCAATATGATTCTAGGTTACAATAATATTTTGTTGATAACCAATATGATTCTAGATTACAATTGAGATACCCTAAGACAGTTTAACATCCCAAAACCATAATTGGGTACCAATTTGACCAAAAAAAACTTGAAAGATTTATCACCAATAAAACTTCATGTCCGTACAATTATGTGAAGTAGCAATTCCCATAATTACAAGTTGACATTGGCTCTTCAAAATAAAAAATGTTGCCCGCATAAATACAATCCAAATCTATGTTCTGTTTCTTTATACTATGACCTCGTCATTAAAGCATATACTATGACCTCGCCATTAAAGCATATGTATCTCCAGAGGCCTTCACGGCGCATCAAGATCAACGGTGGCAATCCATCCGTCCACACATGTTGGGGTTTAACCCCTGACATTAACGACAACATACGTTCAATAGTTATGAATGGAATTTCCAGGCTAAAGTCAACCTGTTAATTCGTTTAAACGTATTTGCACAGTAAAATAATTATACTATTAATACATATAAGAGATAGAGAATACATTAAAGTAAAAGACATTAAAATATAAATAGTATTATGAGGAATATATTAATTTAGAAAAAGTAATCATTAATATTAAAAATTAAAAAAAGTCTGATTTTTAATTCAATATTGGCGACTGAAAGAATTAATAATTTTCAAAATCAATTTATTTTCTTAAATTGTTTATATGAAATGATGGTAAAGCTAATATAGATAAATTAAAGAAAGGTTGAAAATTAAACTGAAATTATTTGTTATTTAAATTATATACATTATTAAACATTTTATTTTAAAGGGTTACTTAATCTTTGTGAAAATTTAAAATAGTTTTCTTAATAGTATTTTTTCTATTAATTTTCAGGGATAAAATTTGTGTAAAACAAACACACTAATTTTCAATGTAAATATCTGTAATTAATTTTTTTATAAATTTAAAATTATTTGGATATGTGATAAATTAAATTCTTATTTATATATATAAAATAAAAAATTTAAAAAACTTCATCTCAATTTTCAATAAATATTTTAAATTAAGATATACGACACTAAAACAAATGAAAACATAAAATACAACATTATATCTCCAAAAATGTCAATTAAGATATACAACACTAAAACAAATCAAAAATGTCAATGTGACAATATCTGCTATGTAATCCCAATATCAATTTACACATCTTCTTAACTTTGATGCCCAAAATAAACGATCAAAAGTAATTTGTCCATCTTACACCATTTTATTGTTTTCAAAATTAAAAAATTAAATTTTATTATTTTCAGAATTAAAATAAAAAATCATTTTTACGATACACTAAATTTCCCCCGTGAACAATAGAACATATTTCCCCCGTGAACAATAGAACATAATTGTCTGTCCTACGTCGGACAATAGAAACTAATGGTCTGTCTATAGCGAAATTTGATTGATAGTGATGATTGAACACACAAACTTGAATCTGCTACTGTAATTATAGTTATTTTTGCCAACAAATATTCCACCACTACCATGTGGTAACATCCTCCACACTTGCTGCCCTGAACGGTCACAAACACACACGTAATCATGAAAATGGGAAGAAGTGGTCCATTTCTCATTATCGTCGGTGGATTTGGAAGGATTAGACAGGAAACATCAGATGCTGAACTACGATGCTCAACCCACGGTGTAAAGTGCCTTCAATGGAAGTGTCAACCATGGGATTTCGCTGCCAGATGGTGCTAGAGATTCTTTTGCAGCAATTTCGATCCCGCTACGCTGTTTTCCTCCATTGTTTGAGAAATTATTGCCTACCCTTATCTGCTGTTTGCGAAGCTTCCCACTTCACCATCAAGATTTACATTGCCACTTGTGGCTAAATTTAGTTGTTGCCGCTGTCACAAAAGACATATTATTATGCCAAAAAAATTGTTATTCAATCTACTGCAACATCTGCTGATGATCAAGAAAGCTCAAACTTACGATCGACCCAGAAAGCAATTTTACGGAATTTGAATCACAGAAATGGAAAAATATAGAAAATCACGACCTCGAAAGCCTATGGTTTGAACCAACAATAAACCAATCCTATGATTTGAGCCAACAATATGCCAATTTACATGGACGAGGCGTGTTTTGAGACATATTTCTGTAATAAGCTAGTGGTGAGCGATTACATGCATTAAGCCACCTGCCCCACTGGTTTTCACAACACGCTATATTTCATAACATTAGAATAAGAATTATTAATGTTGTGAATATTATCTGTCTTATGCCGCATGGCTTCCTGGTAACTGTAAGTTTTGTTCAGTAATTGGAAATTTTTAAAAATAACAAAACACATTTCTTCAGTGCTCCCAAAAGAATTATTACGGAAAATTCAAACCTGAAATGTAATCCCGTTTCGAAAGAACTATGAATCTCACCAATAAAAATATAATTTGACAGTGAAGGGCTGATTAAGAGCACGAGAGACCTGACGTGTAATCATTTTGAAAGAACTCTGAATATCACAAACTAAAATATACAATATCTTTTATTGTGCAGGAAGAGTTGCAAGAGATGGCGCAAAAGCTCCATTCAGTCACCACAACTACAGTGTAAAAATAGTGTTTTACGTCTAGGGTTGGAACTTGGATTTTTACAGATTTATGCAGCACATTCAAACAACCATAAATTTCAAATGCCAATACCAGATTTATGATATTTGCTGCTGGTTTAATTGTTGGTTTTATGGTTGTCTTCTTTCTGCAGGTATACCATTGCATTGCAATCTTGTTATAATTATGGTTTCGAATTTTTTCACTTTCGAAATTATCATGTACATCTTTTTTCTTCAGTGAATTGAGTGATGGGTGAAGAAGTGGGATTGAAACTAGTGAAATGAATCACATAGCATCAATCATCACTTCCGGGGCTTGCACCCGGTAACTAGGACTACCCAAGAGCTCACCCATCCCAGAACTCCTCTGGCTCAAGCGCGCTTAACTGTGGAGTTTTCCCTACAATCAAGCCCACTTAGCTTGCTACTCCATTTGCAAAACCTTAGCAAGTATTGTGCCTCATGAACCATTCAATTAGAGATCCCTTGACTCTTTTTGAATTTAAGTATGGGGGATGGGTGAAGAAGTGGGATTGAAACTAGTGAAATGAATCACATAGCATCAATCATCACTTCCGGGGCTTGCACCCGGTAACCAGGACTACCCAAGAGGTCACCCATCCCAGAACTCCTCTGGCTCAAGCGCGCTTAACTGTGGAGTTTTCCCCACAATCAAGCCCACTTAGCTTGCTACCCCATTTGCAAAACCTTAGCAAGTATTGTGCCTCATGAACCATTCAATTAGAGATCCCTTGACTCTTTTTGAATTTAAGTATGGGGGTTTACTCACACAGGTGAAGAAGTGGGATTGAAACTAGTGAAATGAATCACATAGCATCAATCATATCATCACTTCCGGGGCTTGCACCTGGTAACCAGGACTTCCCAAGAGGTCACCCATCCCAGAACTCCTCTGGCTCAAGCGCGTTTAACTGTGGAGTTTTCCCCACAATCAAGCCCACTTAGCTTGCTACCCCATTTGCAAAACCTTAGCAAGTATTGTGCCTCATGAACCATTCAATTAGAGATCCCTTGACTTTTTTTGAATTTAAGTATGGGGGTTTACGCAGTGCATTATATTAGATACCATTTTGGGATTCAACTGCGTTAAGTAAGTCATTCATGTATGACCATTTCCATGAGAGGTAGTCGTAACTGACTAATTTCTCATGATTTTTGAATAGTTCACTTAGCACTCATTGCATCGAGTGATGCTCACAGGGGTGAAGAAGTGGGATTGAAACTAGTGAAATGAATCACATAGCATCAATCATCACTTCCGGGGCTTGCACCCGATAACCAGGACTTCCCAGGAGGTCACCCATCCTAGAACTCCTCTGGCTCAAGCGCGCTTAACTGTGGAGCTTTCCCCACAATCAAGCCCACTTAGCTTGCTACCCCATTTGCAAAACCTTAGCAAGTATTGTGCCTCATGAACCATTCAATTAGAGATCCCTTGACTCTTTTTGAATTCAAGTATGGGGGTTTACGCAGTGCATTATATTAGATATCATTTTGGGATTCAACTGCGTTAAGTAAGTCATTCATGTATGACCATTTCCATGAGAGGTAGTCGTAACTGAGTAATTTCTCATGATTTTTGAATAGTTCACTTAGCACTCATTGCATCGGGTGATGCTCACAGGGGTGAAGAAGTGGGATTGAAACTAGTGAAATGAATCACATAGCATCAATCATCACTTCCGGCGCTTGCACCCGGTAACCAGGACTTCCTAGGAGGTCACCCATCCCAGAACTCCTCTGGCTCAAGCGCGCTTAACTGTGGAGTTTTCCCCACAAAGTTCATATTTTATTTACTCAAATGTTAATTTGATTGAAAGGAGCATCAATTATTCCTTCCATTTCATTGAAAAGAGCATCAATACTTCTTCTTAACTACGAAGGATAAATTTAATTAAACAAAATTATATATCTATAAAAGTTATTTAGAAATTAAAAGATAATAATAAGAATATGTTTTTTTATAAATAATTAATTGCTAAATAAAATGTTTTTTTTTGTCTAAATTTTATTTGTATTTTTAATATTTTAAATTTATTATAACTATGTAGTTATAATTGTTATTATCAGAATGACTTTGAATTTTGTTATTAATAATATATTATTATAATTATTATTAATTTTTCTCTTTGGAAAAAAACGTAATTTTCATTAAGTGAGAAAATTACATGTTTTATATGCATAATGCATATGCTGTAAGAGGGGCATTTCCTGTTAGGAAAAAATATATAAGTTCTCAAGTATAGATCTAATTTTGATGCCTTGTGTCCATGTGGGGAGGCATCATTCTCAGATGTATTCAGCATAATGTTTTATCAAAAAAATAATAACTCTAGTCATGTAGAGTAACCGCATTGTTCTTGTTGTAAACAAAACATATGAATATTTATAGATGGAAACTAAGATGCAAAAGTAAAAACATATGGTGATGCTCGCTGTGATCCTGCTACACATCTGTGTCCATAAAAGTTCAATGATAGTACTGATAATAGGCCTATTCCTTGTGTTCCTCAATCATCCAAGTGTCGGAAGGCCTGTTCGCACCTTTTTTGGATAATCTGTCAGCATCTACATTCCGTTCCCTGAAAATGTGATGGCATGCAAATGTGTCAAAAGATGTAATAAGTCAATGAGCCTCATCTAGTATATGTCTCAAAGTATACGTAGAACGTCTAGTTGTTTTGTTTAACCAGTCACTGATAACTTTTGAGTCCCCAAAGAGTTGTAGATCTATACAGTGGTTTTCCAAGGCAAATTGTATGAGGAATTTTGTAGTGGATAGTTCGGCAAAGTTATTCGTGCCCCATCCTAATCCCATTTATATATGCTAAGAGTGGGAAACAGTGAGATACAGAATGGCCCCTCCACCACACCCTCCCTCCTATGCAGAACTATCAAAGAAGGCTCTAGGTTTTGAATGATTTATGGTTTCAGGAACAATGGTTCGAGGTCGAGCCATTTCATCGTCATCATGGATGATAGAGTAATTGGTCAGAATACGAGAAGCAATGGAAGGCCAATGCAGAGAGGTGTTCTGGAATATGAACTTGTTGTGAGTGATCGAAAGGCCCCAGCTGATGAGAAGCGGGAGGTTCGAGAGCTTTGTTGGGATAGCGCTTGATCACCATGATGACCAGGCCTCCTTTACAGTAATACCTTGCCACCTGTTCGAAGATGGAACCACAATTAAGATCGATTGCCAGAGTTCTTGTGTGACCTGACACTCATTAATAGATGTGAGATAGATTCATTGTTACATTTGCAAAGGCAGCATGAAAAAGGGTCGTGTTGTGCTCGCTTGAGAAGGTTATCTCTTGTGGGAATTTTGTTTTTCAATATGGTTCACATGAGAAGTTTGTTCCTAGGGGGGCCTTGAGATTCCACAAGTGCTTCCACCATGACACGATGGCTTGTGGACGACGAGCTTCGGCTATCACAAGGTATCCTTCCTTTGGGGTATATTTGCCAGCTTCGAGAGCACCCATATTACCTCATCTTCCCCTTCGCCAATCTGGATGTGAGCTTCAGTAAGAGCCCCAATGTATGCATTCCATTGCTTTGTCCATTGTTGTGGAATGTTTATTCTTTGGGCCGATTTCCAAGCTTGATGAAATAAAGTGGTGTGCTCGGGGTCCGCTATGCGGCCAATATGGGTAATGTTGATATCTCCGAGAAAAATCCTAAGTTCACTGGCAACCTGTGGGCATTCCCGCAACCAATCCATGGGTCCAGTCTAATCTTCACAACCAATCTAGACTAGATTTTCCAAGTGATGCCAGCTCTAATGATGTCTAGAGATTTAATTATAGCCTTCCATATGATTGATACCCCTGAGAGGTATCTTTGAGGTTGTTTTAGCCTATCCATCGAGTTTAGAGGGCTGATGTATTTTGATACAACCACCCTTGTCCATAGGTTGTTTGATGTAACAAGCTACCATCCAAGTTTCGCTGCCAGAGCAGAGGAGAAATCCTCTAATTTATTGATGCCCCATCCTCCCCATTTCTTGGGAAAATTGAGTGCCTCCCACTTGACCCATGCAAAAATTTTCCCTGTCTATTTTCCCTTCCAAAGGAATCTGTAGCATAAGGCCTAGATCCTGGAGAGTATACCCCTAGGAATCCATGCCAATGACATCCAATAGACCAGAGTGGCCTCCAGAACAACTTTAATGAGGATGAGTCTGCCTGCCCTGGATAGGTATTTGTAGTACCAAATATTGAGATATTGAGTCTTTTCTCCATATTGGAAATAAGTCATGTCCAATTTGCTATTTTATACCCCAGAGGCTTCAACTTGTAACCCAAGTATCTAAGGCCATCCTCCAATCTTAGTAAGGTGAACTGGAATCTTTGCAGCGCAAAATGTATTTCATATTGGGAACATCCAACCTCTGTTAGTGTGGACTTGTTGTAGTTTACAGTCACATCAGGGGTCGATTGGAACAATGTGAATGTGTCCTTCATATTTGTCAAATCCCCTATGCTTCCATTGAGAAATATCAAAACATCATCCACAAATAGTAGATGAGTCAATATGCATCCTTTTGTGATTTTTATACCCTGCAATCTGCCCCTTCTAAACTCTTCTTTAACAAGCCTACTGAGCCCTTCCATGATTAGGAGAAAAAGTAGTGGAGATAGGGGGTAGCCCTGATGGAGGCCTCTTTCAAAATGAAAGAAGGGTGAAGCCACCCCATTGATAATAACATTGAATGGTATGTTAGTGATGCAACTCATAATCCATTTAATGAAATCGAATAGAAACCCTAGGTGGGTTAGAAGCATTCTAATATACAACCAGTTGGCTCTATCAAACGATTTAGAGAGGTCGACCTTTAGAATCATACCTTTGATTTTCTTAGAGTGCCATGAGTGCAATACCTCCTGTGTTGTTCCCACTGCCTCATGGATCTATCGATCTTGTAGAAAGGCAAATTTCTCCTATGATATATGGGTGGATAGAATGGGCCTAATTCAATTGGATATGTTCTTAACCATGATCTTATAGATGCATTTTCATATTGATATAGGTCTATAGTCTTCGAAGGTGGATGGATTGTCAAACTTTGGAATGAGGGCGATGAATGTACAGTTGAAGGGTTCATACATCTTGCCATTTACTCTGGATTCTTCAATTAGCGTGAGGAGGTCTACCCCTAGAGTCTCAAAGAAAGCTAGGTAGAACTCGACTGACCATTCGTCCAACCCTAGACTCTTGTCCTTCTTGAATCATTTAAGAGTGGCTTCCAATTCTCATAGTGTGACTTCCTTAGGCAATTCCCTACCATCCTCCTACTCCACAAATCATGGGAAAATTCGGGCCACTTGTATGATTTCAGCGAGATGTACATTGGGGGGAGCCCTGTAGATTTGTTTGAAGGGTGAGGATGCCATTGATACCAGATGAGGGAAAGTGTTTACAAAGAGGCCTTGCTCATTCGAGAGCTGTCATATGGTATTAATAGATTTCTGGCCGTTTGCATACTTATGATAGAATTTTGTATTATCATCTCCCTCATGCAGCCATATAGTCGTACTTCTCAACCTCCACGCTGCTTCACGGTCCTTAAGAATTTTTCCTCTGATGGCATATAAGGTAGTGAGTTTGTCCCTGTGTTCATTCGATCTGTAAACCCCTCCTGAGCTATTTTCAAAGTCAGCAGTTTCTCTTTCTGCATTCCTTAGGGATAGATCATCCTGTATTCTCTTGTTATGTGCCCATATTTTGGAGAGCCTCTTCATCTCTATTAGGTTGTGAGAAAAACCCTCAGCTATGTTCCCTCCAACAACTGGGGCAAATAGGGGGTCTAGTTGATCTTGGTGTTCCCAGGATTCAGAGTGACTTATGGAGAAATTTAAATCCCCTCCCATGATTAGGAACTCATTTTGAATTAAATCAGAGCTTAGGAAATGGTCCCAAAAGGTAGGCCTGTGTTGGCACTACCCATATACGTTGATGGTTCGCACCTCTATACCCAGATTAGTTGAAAACATGTATGCACCGATATACCCTGCACCTCCCCAACAATTACTAGGATTGATGGAACACTTATTGTACCCGAGGGAAATTCCCCTTGACCGACCATTAGCATCAAGGGAAATAATGGTTGAGCCAGGGAACATTGATTCAAGGAGATGAGTAATGGTTTTAGCTGATCCTAAGGTTTCTTGTAGGAAGATAACATCGACTGGAGCAACATAGATCAGTCTTCGAAGGGCTAGTTTTGTATTGGGCCTAGCTAACCCTCTCCAATTGAAAAAGACAATCTTCATTGGGAGGGGGGATTAGATAAGGGGTTCAATGCTCTAAGTGCCCTGTGGATGGTTGATTTCTTTTCAGAGGCAATCTCGTCTCCCGCCTAGATTTGTGCTTTTGAGAGGGAGGTGGGCCGACCCTTTAGAAGCTTAGGAGGGATGGGGGTTAAAACAAGGTCTAATGCAATATGATCAAAGACCTTTAATTTATGCTTAGCCTTAGATCGAGTCTGGTAGCGGGAGGAGGAAGGCCTTGCCTAAGGAATCGGGGTATTAAGGGGGGGTGAGATCCGGGAGTGATGGGGGAATGATAGATAAAGTTGAAGCGGGGGAGCTAAGGGAACATGCCAGAGAGGTGGGGGGTAGTGAATTTTCACAAGTAAAAACATCACAAATAATCAAATGAGAAGGGTTAGGGGAAGAGTAAATCATACCCAAAGATAACCCAGCCTCAACAGCTACCCTTGCCCTAGTAAGAGGAGAAGAAGGAGGTCGAAGAGGAGGCCTACCGTGTTTCTTCGGGGTCTCCTTAGAGGGGGCCTTATCTGAAAGTGTCAGTTCTGCATGAGTCCCAAATTCACTGCCGGGGGGCTACTCACCTTGATCTTCTACAATCTTTGAAGGAATTTACCTCTCCTGCATCCCCTATTGATTTCTTGTTGTTAAGAGGGAAGTCCCTACAAAGATGGTCAACCTTGTGGAATCTTCTGCATCTGAAGGGAACCCCTTCATAGTCCAAATTTTATCTTTGAGAGAAATTCCTCCATTGAATTTTGATGTACTCTTGTAATCCATCGCTGATATCTAGGTGTACTAGTATTCTTGCATATGCCATATTGTCTATCGTGAGATAGGATTTATCGTGCTCCAAGTAAGTACCTAAGGTCTTCCCTATGCATCTGAAGATATCTTCAAACAAAAACTGTAGTGGTAGGCCAGGTAGTCGGACCCAAAGATGGCATGTTCCAAGTTGTTCCCATTCTAGATCGAAGAGGGGAGTCCACCTACGAAGGAGCACTGGTGCCTGTTCCAAATGCCAAACTGTTGAGAGTACCCAATTGGTATGCTCTACTCTGGCTAAACAAAGAGTGAACCATCCCCTAACAAAGGTTTGGACAAATGGTGGTTCAACCAGATGATGACCCTAGACCTCCATCGTCTACTAATTCAGCCTTGAGGCACTATAGAACCAGCTCCTGACTCTTCCCACCAATACTCTGTCAACAGTGTCCATGGTTTTTCTCTAATGAAAGTCCTCACCTAAATACAAGAAGGCCTTGATAGCCTTTGGTTTTAAAACCCTCTGGTTTTTTGCTTTTCAGGATCTTTCATCAAGTAAGGTATGTTGGGAGTCGCTCAGGGGAGGGTTTGTCACGGGAATAGGGATGTCCAAATGAGGCTCAGATGAGAAAACACTGGAGATGGGGGGGATCTCAGTAAAATTTCCATATGGGGAGCCGTGAAGGGAGGCATTGTATGATGCCCTCGTTAGATGGTGACAAGGTCCCTAGATTGAGAAACCAAGGGGACAGGAGAGCCGATAGAAGGTGGGAAAGAAGTGAGACCCGTTGAGGAGGTTCTGAAGTTAGGTTCTAGGGTTTGGTCCACAAAATTTAGGGTGGAAGGCAACAATGGTTGAGTAGTGAGGTTTGGCAAGGAGGGGGAGACCTCTGAGAGGATAATCACTAAACATGAAGGTCTTGAGATCAAGGGCAGTGAAGAAACGATGTTAGAGAACTCGCAACCGTAGGTGAAGACACCTACTAGATTTACCTAGGGAGAAGTCCAATTGGAGGTACCCACTAATGGATCCTCCGAGTAGTTGAAAAGCTCCTCCATAACTGTTGCGAGTTTCCCGCACCAGCTGCCTCCAAGACCTAGGGATGCTTATCAATGTTGTGACTGGTAGCAGGCGGGGTAGAGTCGAGGAGAAAGAGGGTAAAAACCTAGGGAGTAAAAGTGAAAAGTTAACTATGATGGCTCAAGGACAATGTGAAGTAAGAAACGATGTCGTCGTACAGGTGAGCTGGGAGGTGTAGGCACCAGAGTCCGGTGATGCTGCATGCTTCACTGTCCAATCAAAATCCTAACCCAAGTGTGTTCTCCGTTCCATCTCCTCTGACTCCATCGCCTTATAATTATTATTATTAAAATGATTTTGAATTTTGTTATTAATGTGAACTTATTTCTTATTTATCTTATTATCTTTATTAATAACTAAATATTCTTATGGCATTCTTTATATCTCACAATCTTTTCTATACTATCCCTAAGAAGAACCAATCTAAATATGCAGGTCAGAACTAGTTCAATGCATTGCATAGCACCTACGAGAAAAGGGATCGTAACAACCTGATAGGAGATGAAGTAGGAGAAGATGAAATGAACCCAACATACAAAGAATACGATGAGAGGGACATAGGTTACACCAATAGAGGAAAGGAGAATTTGTAAGAGGATACAGAAATGGAAAAAATAGAGACAAAGGAAAACGTCATAGAGGAAGCTCTGGAGGGGGTAGACTTAGCAACAATAGTAGAGGAATGGAAACAAAATGGAATAAATGCCATATCAGAACACCAGATAGAAAAAATTGAAGGCACTTATCTCCTCGAGGAAGATTTAAAACTCAAAGCTCACCATCCAGCACAAGAAAGAGGAGGACTCAACCTCAAAGGCTCAAGCAAAAAACGAGGTCGAAAGACTACCAGTCAGCTCCTCCAAGAACTAGGCACCAAATTAATCAATGAAGGAAAGGTAATAGATCTGGCTCTAAACCCATCTCCATGTCAATGAATTTCATTTCTTGGAATATTAGAGGAATGAATAGTCTTGGGAAGAAAAGAATCTTAAAAAAAAGAATCATGTTTCATCATCCTGAAATCCTTCTAATTCAAGAAACTAAACTAGATTCGGCTTACCCCCATCTCCTTCTCAACTCTTTTCTTAAGCCATACACCTCCTTAGCCAACTTGGCTACGGTTTTGGTGAGGGGTATAATGACCTTTCGGAAAAACTCCAATTTCAACCTCATATCCTCTCTGTCCAGTCATCATTCCATAGCAGTGATCGTGAGAATCATAGGCACCAACGAGAGTATTTTCAAAACTAATATTTATGCCCCGCAAAAGGTGACAAACCGAATTAAAATGCTCCAAACCATCTCCAATCTCCTAGATCCTTTACACCTTCCTGTCAAAATCATAGCAGGTGATTTTAATATGATAAGAATTTTTTTTGAGAAGAAAGGAGGTATCCGGATGCTAGATAACGACTGAGAGGCTTTCCTAACCACCATTTAAAACCTCAACCTCATCGACATTCCAACCAGCAATGGCATTTTTACCTTCAATAACAAAAGAGGAGGAGACCGTCTAATTGCCTCCCGTTTAGACCACTTCCTTTTATCTAAGGTAACTTATCTTACCTCCTGGAAAATAGAAGCAAGAATCCTACCGCAAGTAGGATCATATCACTCGCCAATCTCTCTCAAGATTCACCCGAACTTCATGGAAAAAATGAAACAATGGTGGACTTACCATCCCATCATAATTGGAAACAAAATGTACACGTTCCAACAAAAGTTAAAACTTATCAAAAAGGAAATCAAAAAATCGAACAAAGAAACATTCAGCAACATCATCACAGACAAAAAAATTCGAAATATCAATTGGAACTTCTCCAAAAAAAACATAATTGAAGAAGGGCTAACTATGAATGGTAAGAAAGAGGAACAAAGATTACAACAAAGCTGGGAGGAAAGATCTATCTAGGAAGAAAAGTTTTGGCAACAAAAATCCAGAATCAATTGGCTGAAATGTGGGGAAAGGAATACTGCATTTTTCCATAAAACAATGATACAGCATAGGAGAAACAACAAAATCCTGCCTTTGAAGAACCAATATGGTCATCTCATTCATTCTCAAGAGGAGTTGAAATCAGAGCTCAATCATTATTTTAGCTCTGTTCTTAAAGAGTCAAGGAATGACCAAGATTAGGACATTAAAAAAATCACCAAGCATATCCCAAAAAACCTCACAGAGGAGCATAACAATATGCTCATTAGGAAAGTCTCCCTCCAGGAAGTGGAAGATGTGGTCATGGGAATGCCTGATGGCAAAGCCCCAGGGCCGAATGGTTTCATTATCAATTTCTACAAAGCTTGCTGGCCCATCCTCAAATTGGATGTGCATGCCCTTGTGGAAGAATCTCACATTTAGAAGTTTGTCCTTAAATCCCTTAACTCCACTTTCATGACTTTGATACCCAAGGGAAATTCTATTGATTCCCCTGACAAATTTAGGCCCATATCCCTCTTCGATTTCATTTACAAAATCATCTCCAAAGTCCTCGCCAATTGGATAAAATTCATCCTTCCTCTCCTTATCTCCCATCAACAGTATGGCTATGTGGAAGGAAGGAAAATAATGGATAATATCATCCTTTCTCATGAGCTTATCCACTCTCTCAAAACCCAAAAAAAACCTGGTATGATGATTTAGCTAGATATGTCCAAAGCCTTTGACAAAATTAGCTGGGATTATATGAGATAGGTCCTAGGAGCATTTGGGTTCCACAAAGACAACATCAAGTGGATCATGGCTATGGTGTCAGAATCTTTATTCTCCATCCTCGTGCATGGTTCCCCTTCATAACCCTTTATTCCTTCTAGGGGTATCAGTCAAGGGGATCCTATCTCTCCCTTCCTCTTTGTCTCTATGGCTGAAGGGCTAAGCCGCTCAATCTCTGCTACCTTAAAAGCTAATAAACTAAATGATCTCCAACCTCATGCCTCTACTCCCCCCTCCATGCACCAGTAATTTATGGATGACACCCTTCTTATGGGGCTCCCAACTATCAAAGAAGCTTCCTCTTTCATGTCCATTTTTTCAGACTTCTCTGCTGCCTCTAGTACCTCTATCAACCCCGAGAAATCCAAGTTGTTCTTCTATAACACCCAACTTCCCATCTGCAGGAACATTTCCAGACTCCTAGTCATTCCCATCAGTTCCCTTCGCTCCACTTACCTTGCAGTCCCCTTACAAACAGGCCACTCTCCTGGGCCACTTGGGATGATCTGGTCAATAAATTGGAGAAAAGAATTTCCAATTGGAACTTCATATCTCTCAATCTAGCATGTCATATTATCATGGTCAAATCTATTTTATAGGGCATCCCACTCTACTTATACTCGGCTTTAGCATCCCCAAAAGTGATTTCAAACAAAATTAAAAACCTACAGAGGAACATCTTATGGAGAGGTGCAAAGGTAAAAACGAAATGGGCTCTGGAGGCATGGGAAAAAACTTGCAAGCCCAAAAAATTTGTTGCCTCAATCTTAAAGACATAGACCTCTTGGGAAAGGCCCTGGGAACCAAAAACTTATGGAGATGGATTACAAACCCCAACTCCCCTCAGGGAATCCTATGGAAATTAAAGTATAACCCCTCCCTCTCATAAGATAAAATTATTAGGCTCAATGAAAATATCAAAGCTTCAGTCATTTGGAACCAAGCATGGGAGAACAAAGATATCATTCAAAATCATAGTTTCTAGGAAATAGGAAATGGAAACAAGGCTCTTTTCTGGGAGGACGCCTAGCAACATAGGTCAGAACTTGGTCAAGATCATTATCACCAAAACAAGGCTGATATGAAAAATAGATGGAAGATCAAAGTCAACCATCACTAGAAAACGAGTGATGAAGAGGACATATGGAGAATCTAGATGGATCAAGAGGAATGGTCTCCCCATATGAATCATCCCCAAGCTTGGTTGGACCTCTCATCAAAACTTCAGAAAAGACAAATCCTACTTGAATATAACAAGGATCATATTAGATGGGGGGGGAGGGGGGGAGGGGCGTGGGGGGCGGAATTTAGCACGACATTTCAATTTAAAAGAAGCCTACAAATACATTTCCAAGATAGATCAAGTTCAACCAGACCCGAAGTGGAACTCAATCTAGGACAGCAAGCATTGGCTAAAAATATATATCTTTCTATGGTTGTTCATGCATAGAAATATTTTAATGTGGAACAACCTAAGAAGAAAAGGGTTCATCAGTCCCTCGAGATGCCTTCTCTACCACCAATAAGAAGAAACCCCAATTCACCTGTTGAATGTATTCCCATACGCGTCCAAATTATCGTATTGTATTTTATTGGTTTTCAATAGCTCAGATCAGGATCACTCATCCATTGAAAGCACCATCCTAAACTAGAGATATGTTTTCTCCTCACATTCTTTGGTCAATCATGCATGGAATCTAATACTTGGTCTGGTCTGCTGGGCATTGTGGAAGGAGTGCAATGCAATAATATTTCATGTCATCTCCATCCAAAAGGAAATCATAACCGCGAAGATCAAAAGAGCAATTCGGGAAACTATGATCTCTCTACCTACTCAGACTTCCAAAGCCCCTCCCACTATCTTCAAAGAGAGAATTCTCTCAATGATGGATATCCTTTAGATCAAGGTTCACGAAGTCACCACCCTATCCAGGCATGAAAAAAAAAATATATGGATGCTGCCAGAGCAGGGGAATTTCAATCTCAACTACGATGGTGCTACTAAAGGTAATCTTGTCCAAGCTGGTTTTTTAGGAGTCTTTAGAAACACAAAAGGAGAAATAATCTAGATGTATGAGGGCAATATAGGTTCAACCACAAACAATGTTGCAGAACTTGATGCCCTATAAAATGGCTTCACCAGAGCGCACAACCTAAAGCTCAGTCCTCTGATTGTAGAAGGAGATTCCATGTTGGCCACTTAGATTGGAAAAAAACTTCAGCAGGATATCGAGGTGGACAAAATCTCGAAAAACTGACGCCTAAGCAAAATAAACAGTGGATTAAGCAGAGGATTAATAACGTGGAATGCCTCCACTTTCAAGAAATCAAAAGGAAGGGCAATAAACTCATGGACAGATTGGCGAATGAGGGTACTGTTGAGATCCTATGCCTGAATTCTCAAGCTTTGCAGGATTTGGAGGACAGTGAACTCTGTGATCACTACGCATCAATCAATGTCGAAGATAACCACTCCATTGAACAATAATTTTTCGCATACCTTTCATCATTTCAAGGTTGATTCTCTATTCTGTAGGAAGGAACGAAGTGTGGCGCACGTGCCTAGACTCATCCTTAGCTTGTCTAATTCAAGAGCCCTCATTGCTACCTCCCCACTCCCTTCTGCGGTCGCTGCCTCCCTGTCACATCCTCTTCGCTTGGTTATTTTTCTGACGCCTCACTTTAGATATTCGCATGCTTCCCCTTCCTACCCCTATTCCCTACTCCTGGCCTCCCTCCATCCGCCCGCCTCTACATATCTCCCCCTCCCCCTTATCCCCCTCATTCTCCTCTCTACCCTCATCCCTTTCCATTGGTCCTTCACTCCTTGGTTCCTCTCTCTCCCAAGCCCTTTTTCTCCTCTCATGGCCTCGAAGAAATTCTCTACCCTTGGTTCTAGTCAAGGAGGTGCACGTAGTCCTGCTGCCTCTCGTTGGCAATCTTTGGGTACGCCCCCCACCACTCATGCAAAGACCTCCGTAAGACATGCAACTCTGTGCTACGTGACGACGGTTAATCCTGAAAATCAACAATAGATTGCCAATTTGGAATCCCAAGCA
The DNA here is from genome assembly GCA_031772625.1 of Pinus tabuliformis. NCBI lineage: Eukaryota > Viridiplantae > Streptophyta > Pinopsida > Pinales > Pinaceae > Pinus > Pinus tabuliformis. Next base: position 746,342,585 of record CM062818.1, read on the forward strand.
ACTGATATTCAAAGAGAGATCACAATTGAGGATTTCGGTGCTGACTTTGCCTAGATTCCGGATCTAGCCCTCACTCGAGCATGTGAAAACCTCTTCGTGAAAACTATCAGAAAATGGTGGCAAATGAGGACCATCATGGGGCTTGCGATGTAGGAACATGACAAACACACAAAGGCACTCGAAACAAAGATTGATAGTCTGACTGAGATGTTTGTGATGTATGCCAAAGCCATCCACCACTGTTGATTCATAACTTGGGACAAACTGCAATAGACTGTTATCAGGAAGAAGTCGATGAAGAAGGTCCATTCAACTACTGAAGGATCCCCAAGCATTAAGAAAGAGGTTTTTGGGGCCCCTACCAGTCACCCAAACACCGACACATAGTAGGAGGGGACCTCCCAAGAGAATCCCTTTCGTCTGGACGAAGATCTGGTAACCACGGACTAGGATTGACTTCGACAACCTCATTTTTGTCTCTCTTCCTCCGCAGAGGTCTATCTGTCGTGGAGAAAATCGACTCTCACCTTGTTTGCCTCACTATGGCTTTCTTCTTCTCTCTATGTTTCTATTCTCTCATTTTCTAGAATGTGGTAAAGAGGGTTCTACTCTATTTCCACCTATGAACTCAGAACCCATTTTTTCCAAGGCTACATTGTAAAAAAGACAAAACCATGGCCATTTTAGGGATTTCTGTTGCGTCTTGTGTTAGGCTCTCCCTCCCACACAACCCAAAAAATGTAATTTTTCAGTTCCTACAATAATATATTTTATCTTATTCACAAAAAATATTATTATCTTGGATTTATAATACCTTTGGGTTCAATCATGGTCAACCATGCTCACATTGTGACAAAGAATACCTCTTGGTCCAATGTCACATTGTCACAACCATGGTCATTCATGGTGAACCATGGTCCAGCGTCACATTGTGACAAATATTGTCTCAATGTGGAGATCAACCATGGTCAACGATGGTCATTCATTGTCTAACGTCGCATTTTGACAAACATTGTCTCAATATGAAAATCAATCATGGCCAACCATATTCCAACGTCGCATTGTGACAAATATTTATCTTAGGGTTTATAATATTTATCTTAGGGTTTATATTCCTTGGGTTTATAATATTTATCCCTTGGGTTTAATATTATTCTCTTGGGATTATAATCCCTTGGGTTTATTATTGCCTTGGGGCTATAATAGTTATATTGGGTTTTATATAGCTTAGGTTTATAATATTAATCCCTTGGTTTTAATATCATTTTGTTGTATTTATATTATCAAACTGTTGAGATTTTAATCCCTTAGGTTTTTAGTATTATTTCTGTAATGCCCCACTTAAATCTTATCCTACAAATTGTGTTAATATTTACATTATCTGGAAATATTGAGGAATATTGGTCTAAAATAAATTTATGATTTCCATTATTCAAATTCCCCACTTACCTTCTCAATTTGAATATTGTGTAGGATATGGTCTCCTTCCATTAATTCAAAATATATTTATTCATTCACACACCCCAATGTACCCTCACATTTAATAAGGAGAAGACAAAGTCCTCTCCATCTTATCATCAATATATATTTATTCATTTCACATTCCCCAATGTACCCTCACATTTACTAAGGAGGAGACATGGTCCTCCCCATGTAATTACACTTCACATTCTCAAATGTACTTCCCCATTAAATTCTCAATTTTAAATTCATATCACAATTCCAAATGTACTCTAGCTTGGAAGAGAAGTCAACCACTTCACATTCCCAAATGTACTTCCCCATTAAATTCTCGATTTTAAATTCATATCACAATTCCAAATGTACTCTAGCTTGGAAGAGAAGTCAACCAAGGATGGGTGAGAGTTAATGACATTTAATGAGAGGTGGTTGAGGAAAGAGGGTATAAAAGGGAAGGGGGAAGGAAGAAGAGAGGGGGGGGGGGTTGGAGTTTTGCTTAGGATTGTGGGGGTTGGTTGTGATTGTTTGGCCTTGTTGTGATTTTGGGAGACCTTGGAAACCTTTGGAGGTTTCTTGGGTTTGAGAGGAGAAAAGTATCATTACCTAGTTTTGCACATTCTTTTGAGGACACACTATATCTGGTTGGACTTGGGCACGGAGGGCTAGGGAACCTGTGGAGGTTTCCTGGGCTAGGAATTTATTTCCTAGTTGGCTGGGAGGTAAATCCGGTTGGGTCGTCCAGAAGGAGCGTGCAACAGGAGCTATTAGACAAAGGTATCGTCATCAACCGCCAGAACAGATATTTTTCCATGGACTACTCTTGTTAAGTTGATATCAATGGAATGGTCACCTTAATTTATGTTGCTTATGATAAAATGATTAAATGTTAAATGTTTAAAGCTATGTGAAAAGGTGAGCAAGCTCCTTTGTTATTTATAAATAAAAAAAAATAGATATTTTAGTGCATAACGAAATAAAGGCTCTAATAATAGGATTCGGGTTCTTACACATGGTATCAGAGCCAAGTTACAAACCCTTTGGGATCTTATAGGCCCTACAACTACTTTGTGTTTTCTATCCTCTTGGATATAGGATCTAAAAAAAAAATATTGCAGGCTTCTTCATCTCTGCCTGCATTACAGAATGCACGAACTAACAAACCAGAAGTGACATGATCAGGTGCACAACCATCATCAATCGTCAGATCTAGTATATTTGCAATACAACCCACATGACCTAAATTGCTGGGTTCACCGAGCAAAACATTGAAAGTCACTGTATTTGGTGAAAATCCTTCACTCCCCAAATATTTTGGGAACTATACGAGGAACAACTGCCTGAAGTAGTGGGATGCCAATGCATTGCGAGTCACTGCACAGTGCACGCACGCTGGCATTTGTTTGGGTTTCTACCTTATGCATAAATATGGTCCAATGAATGCCACACATGTTAAACTTCTTTGTACCTTGTTCATTGCTCTCGGAGGGACTCATACATACTTCTTTGAGTACGTTATTGTTCTTTCCATTTCAGCACCTTGGTGATTTTGCGTCTTTTTGGGTTCTTGATGATGAGAGTTCATTTCAATGATCTTGTAATAATTTTCAGTAATTGTCTCTTCCCTCATCCAACACTTAAACATTTAGACACTTGGAAAATTGTCCATTGGATGTTTAACAAGGCTGAAGGCTTGATGTTCCTTGATATCCACTTTCCTGGAGTTCTTAGAGAATTTCACATGTTGGGGGTTGAAAGTGCAGTCACAGCCGTTGTTCGGGTTCCCAAAGCCTAAGACAGATCTTGCCTTCTCAAGTAATGCTTTCTTGAAGGCTGATATACTTAGCCAAATTTTTAATTCCTTAGTTATGGAAATCTTGCGTGTGATTGCAGTTTGCAATTTCCTGAAAAATTTTCTTTCTCGCCTTAATCAATTTTGATACCTCCTTGGGTTTCTTCATATTTGCTTTTTGTCTCTGTCATGTTTTGAATCTTGTCATCCACTTATCTCTTGTTTGGATCCATACTTGGTGCTTTACTGCATTTCAGTTGGGGGGGCTTGGCAAACAGGTTCCCCTAACTGCAACTTTTCAAGTTTCTGGAATAACTATTCCTGAGCGTTCCATAGTGAAATTTTGACTACTTGGTTTACATTCCATCTGATGCTATTACCATGAACAGTAGTCAAAACAAAACCTGCTTTAAAATATTCACATCAATATTGCTGTTGTTTTTTTTTGAGAAGGAAAACACACACACAGAGATCTGCCTTTTCATTAATCTTAACAAAAAGGACAGCAATGAAGTGCCACTTCATCTGGTGTCCCATGATACAAATTAAAAAAAAAAAAACCTATCCAACTAGGATACGACATCATCAATCATAACATCCTCAGTGATCAAGCATAAAGACCTGTCAAGGTTGCTACCCATCTGTGCATTAAATCCTCAAAGTTTGTCTTTCGACAGTCCATTTCCCGCGAGTTTCGAGTAAACCATAAGAAGGAGCATAGCCATTATACTTGCAGCTCCTCGTCGATTCTATGATGGCGTCCTCTACGTTGATTGGCGTCCGGAAGCATTGGAAGGAAGAAGCATCCCCATGACCGATGGGAATCATACTCTTTTCAGGACATACTCGGGCTAACAAGTAGGCCAGCACACCGCGTATGCTGCTGCTGTATTCCAATAACACAGGATTGCACTTGGTCGCCTCCTTCTTCACATGACCATTGCTACGCTTCAAACCAGACCCATTGCTAACACAAACCTGCTCACTCGCCATGGCTGAGACCACAATTACAGTATATTATGAAATCTGAATGACAGAAATATGTAATCACACTTGTCAATTTCATTATCGTACATCCCACTTGAATGATCAGCTCATCAATAGTAATTAGAACAGAACCACACACATCAATATTGTTGTTATTACCATAGACTAATTTTTGAATCTAAGAAATCAAAGATTTGGTTTTTTTTGATCCATGAGAATTGGGAATTAAATCTAGCTTTTTGAAAGTCAGCGAATCACAAATCACCCACCGTTATAACAGGCCACTGAGTATTCATCCACGAGTATGTCAAGGATCTATAGAAGCAAAGTAATTGAAATTTTGTTCTTAGATTTTGTAAAAGAAATCCTCTGTTCTCTTTCCAAATGTTTCATTTCTGTGACCAGTTTGCATATTTCTAGAGGATGGCGATGTACAAATTTTGTTGACAAATTTTGAGACCATTCAAAAGGACAAGTATGTCTGGAAAGGAGAGCTTCTGTAACGTTTGTGCAATGGTTTGTGATTAATTTAAAAGAAGAATTGAAAGGCTTATCTCAACATTGTTTCTTTTACTCGGCACTAGTAAAATTTATTCTCAGATTTAAAAATGAGTCTCAAGATAAATGTGAATAGTAAAAGGCCCTAGCACTTCCCACAAATATTGTCACAAGATCGTGTAAATTGGAATGATGAATTTTCATCTTTCAAATTTCCAAATTCTTTGCTATAGGACGCATCTGAGCCATGTTGCGGGCCTCTTTCTAAAACTGAATATCTATACTTACAAAATTGAACCTTCCAGCCCAATGTAAATAAGAGGGAAAAATATTCTGCTCTGTTAGTGGAGTCAGTATCAGCAGATTCAGCACCATATTTAAAACAGAACATATGACTTGAATTAAATAAAGGAGAGAGCTTTGGAGTTCAAGAATGAGATGGAAAAGAATGGTTGTCACCCCGATGTTCGGACCTTCAACATTATTATTGGATATTTTTGTGATCTAGGTCAAATTGAAAGAGCTCTGAGCATCTTGAAGGACATGGGAGCTGGACCCTGTCTTCCTAATCTAGATACTTACAACATTCTCTTGAGTGCTCTGTGTGCTACACGAAAGTCAGATAGTCTACTGGAAGCTGGAAAGCTGGTGCAGGAAATGGTATGAAAGGGTTTTTCCCCAGTGAACTGATTTTAATAAAATCCGGAGTCTGTGCCGGGTGTTAAATTGTTAATGGATAGGAGACGGGTTTATTATTCTCAAGCTATATATGAAAATGTATAATCTGCATTTGACATAATGTTTTACGAATGCAAATTTTGCAGCTGTGGTCCATTTAAACCAAATTACAAATATTAGTGGACACTGTATGACATTTGCATCCACAACTTAAATGAAATAATGTTTTAGGAATGCAACCAAATTACAAATATTAGTGGGCACTAGTATGGCATTTGCATCCACAACATAAATCAGAAAGCAAAGTCTGGATGGCACCCTTGAATGAGCTACTTATTCTACCAACCAATTAACTGAGTCAATCATATGTTCCAGTTCATATATATCTGTCCAGGTGGTCGAATAGGTGGCTCTTGGAGGCCCAGGCCGACTTGTTCCCATGGAGGGGGCTGACTTGGCAATTTTTGGTGGACTTTGACTCAATAAAATTCAAAATTCTTTTTCTTACAAATGTCCAAATGGGACATGACTCAATAATTTCTTTTTGACTCTATATGCATGAAGAACATTCTTTGACCAAAAATAAATATAATAATGAATATAATAAATATAACAATGATTGTTTTACATTACATTATGAAGACTGACACTAGTTACATTTTTCAATAAAGTGTGCTGTCCACTCTCATCAATTACAAGAAAGGGTCCTTTCCTGATGATAATTCAGTCATGGCCGAAACTCTCCTTTGTCCTCTTTGTCCTTTGCTCTGCCATATTCTCGAAATTCTGGCTCAGACCAAAACAAACAGAAATCCTGAGATACACAGAATTTTCAGACCTTCAGTAGGAAATTATGAAGGCATGTGATGTACTGTCTCTTCCAGGCTCCCAAGGGGTTTCCAGTTTGTGGTGTTGATGATCCACATGAAAGCCCATTCATGGCAGCCACTCTTTGTCCCATGTAACTTCAAATTCCCACTCTCAGTCATTAAGGATTGAGTTGGTATTATCAAGGGCCAACATACCTAGTTCAAGGGGCCAAACATATTAATCAAAATTAAATGAGGCCTTGGAGTTGAACCCCATGTTTCCATATCCCTAAGTGGATTTACTGTTCCTGTCCTCGATATGATTTATTTTTATGAGCCAAAACTTGGCATCAATTTTTATTAAGCCTGAAAGTGATGGACACTTTCAGCAGCAAACAACAGAAGAAAAACCAAGAGTAGCTACTAGTAGCAACCGACAAATGCTCCAAAACCTCTGCTCATATTGTCTAAAACTTTCCTGAGAAGGTATGAATGCCAATTCAGTGTGAAGTCCAGGCAGTTTGCAGGCTACTCTTGTCTCAGAGTGTCTCATCCACACTACCTGCAATAACACTCTTAACAAAAAAAAATCCCTACTCTAATGTCTAAGAGCCATTTTATGGCTAGTGATCCCAATTTTCTTAAGAAAATATGAGTTACAACTCAACTCTTGATGAAGTGACACTTACGGGTGGGAGTTACTAAACACTACATACAGGTGGAGTTAGAAAAGAACTCTTGAGTGGGGGACATAATTTTGAGGATGTATGATAATGACCATTAATGTCAGCATGTATTAGTAACTCGTTATGCTAAAAAAAAAAAAAGTCCATAGACAGTCTATGCTAATCCTAGGCATGCATTTAATGTTGCATCTAGTTACAGTCCATGTATGGGCATCATATTACTGGTTAACAAAAATTACAACAAAAAATAAGTGTGCTGTGCCTCGAAACTGACTCTCAAAAATTGAAATACTGCAAGATTTCTTAAGGATTAAGATATCCTCTTCATCATTTCCTCCTATTACCATAAACAGTGCAATTTTTTATTTTTAGGTCGCTCGAGAGTTGACAAGGAGGTATTGAATTCAGGCATATGAAAAGGCTCCTCCACCTTCCTATGATCCTCAGTCTGAAGCATACATTGCTGTCCCAACCAATGTTGCGAATAAGGTTGCTGGTTTGTCTGATATTTTCACAATTATTCAGGTCTATGTTTATTCTTATTGATATCTTCTGATAATTGCAAATATTTTCCTTGATATTTTTGAGAAGTTTCTTTCTGGTTCATCGGTAATATATTTCCCGAAATGATATTTTCAACAATCCAACACACCCTGCTTAAAGAGCTCACTGACAACTCTATTGAACTAACTTCTTACACGTGGAAAAGAAATATCTTCAAACTCTGGTGCCACTGCCAATATCTGATCAAGGAGGGGCTTCAGAGATGTTTTGTAGATTGAAGAATCCATGGACCCATTCTATCATGAGATTGGAGTCCCCAAACACCTGCAATCTGGATAAGACCTTTTTCCACAGCTACCTTCAGCAGATTTAGAAGTGCATGAAGCTCTGCCCAATTATTTGTTTCACTGCTTGATGTTTAAAGGTGAAGTAGTATCTTTCATTGAGATACAGAATTCCTGCTCCACGAGGGCTGGGTTCCCTTGGCTGGTTCCATTGAATAATTCCCAGCTTTGGATTTGTCAATTACAGGAGGTTTGATTTCTTTTGTGCCTTCTGCATCAGATCATGTACATCCTCACAAATATACTTGATTTTTTAAACATTTCCAGGGGGGTGCAACATTTATCCTGAAATGAATGTCATATCTTGTGATCTAGATTGACCAAGAGACAATGCAGGGAAGAGCTTTATGATTCACCAATATTGAGTTTTCCCTCCATCTTTTGGAGCTTCCACCAAGGAAAGGCCTTCCCATTTACCTATCCCCCTTGTTAGAGAAAAAACTTTCTTCAATGGCTCCTTTGTAAATGGGCAGTCCATCAATAAATGATTGATGTTCAGTTCATCTTTTCTACATAACATAAGAGGACCTGGTCCTTGCCAGGATCTCTTTTGAAGTACCTCCCAAGTAGATATTGCTATTTAGAGCCAGCCACATCAGTGATCTAAATGTTATTGGAGCCTTGATTTTACATAAGAGGCCTTTATGTCATTTGCTCATATGTAGAAAAAAAAAATGTTTCCTAAAATGCATATATTATAGCAAATGGCACACTTGATGTCATATGATTCAGAATATGTGAATAACCACCAAACTTTTAGAACATAAGCATTTTTATTAACATAAATAGGGGACAAATATTTTGTTCTTCTCATCTTTCATCCATTTTCATTCTTCTCATCTTTCATCCATTTTCACTGAGTTGAAGTTGAATATTCACTATCCATGTATGAAATGCTTGAAATTGCTACAGAATTTTGATTTCGGTTGCTTGAAGAGCTAAATTTGACATTGGGAAAATCTAAATTATTGCATTGATATAACTGTCTTGATGTCATCATGTTAAATTGTATCGCTACAAGAGGAAATCGTGGAGCCTCACTAAGGTCAGAGGAACCACATAAATTAACAGTATCCATATTTCTTCTGGTTATCACATAAGCCCCAATTTCTGCCAGCAGAAATATTGGGCACCCATTCACATTAGCTGAAACTAGCAAAGGTGATTGTTGGTTTACAAGACTTGAATCAAAGGATATCAGTGGGTAGCAATTCTGTAGAGAGTCAGGATTGGGTGCCAAATCTTTTCTAGCATCAGCATTTGGTGGCTCGTGTCACTTGATACCTCTGCATGCACAGAAACACTAAACCACTTGATCAGAGGCGTGGAAAGAACCTGCAGTTACAAAGAAGCAGTAAAACGGAAACTGTTAGAAAAAAAAAATTAACAACAGACATGTAAACATGTATCAAGAACAAAATGACAATTCCACACTAAATTGATCTAGGTTATAAATCTTATAATATCACTGTATCGAGGTAGGATTACAGCTAGGTTATCAACCTGCATAAACGCCAGTGTATCATGTTGCAGCTTGAGAAAATTGGGAAAAGAAAATGAGTGACACGCAGACCCTACATAAATAATTTTCATATATGCATAATTATTAGATCATATTGACAAAGAAACTTCATAAAACAATATAGAACAGTAGCTATAATAACAGAAAAATAGGAATCAGTCCCCTATAATGTTGTTGCTTTGTGACGGGTACCCTCTCATTCCAATTCTGCATGTCCTTATCCACTAATCTAGGAAGTTCATTATCACCAAGTGAAGTGAAAAATTGCACAAAACAAAATCTGCAAATGCTCTTTCTGGAGGAAGATCCTTGAATCCCTTGTTTTCTTCGTTGACTTGCATCTGCAAACAAACTGCAAGCACAGCTGACCCCGTGCAGGATAGAACTCCTGAAAGAAAAGCATTGAAGGGAAATGATCCAACTATTGCCATGTAGACAACCTGCACAACTGCCGTGAGAACTGCATAGACCACATACAGATCGATGATCTTCAACTTGGTAGGAGTTGCAGAGTATGCAGATCGAAGGGATGCAACGAGAACTTGTGCATCCTTAGCTGTTGAGGTTCCCATTTAACATATAATGCAAGTTTTCAATTCTAATGCATTTCAAAGTACATATGATGGTACATACTACAGAACAATATGGATTTTGGACATAATAAGTCGATTTGAATTAGAATTGTCAAGTCAACCTAACTCATGTTTGACTTGGGAGTTTAAGTCCTCATTGCAACTCAAATTGATAAGTTTGACTTAGGATCGTAACATTATATTAACATGGACAGAAATTATGGTATGACGTCTGAATTTCAAGCAATAACGTTTTATTTCCTCCTCAACCTGAACTTAGTTGTTGTTTCCTTGAATGGGGCTGCTGCTTTTAAGTTTCCTTAAACTTCTGTTTATATTCTTCCATTGTATCTATAAAGATGGCATATTACCAAGATTTCTGTTTAGCTTGTGGTGCGTTACTTTGAGATATTATTTATCATATTGATTTCTCTATTTTATTATGATATTGGTATCACGTAACTCGCACAATTGTTGAGTCTAAGCGTTTACAGTCACGTTCTTGAAACTGGAAAAGTGTGACAGAGCACACTGCTTTATTGGCTTCGTTTACTGTGTTGTCACTGGCATGGCGGTAGTAAGATGCCTTCAAACAAAACTTGGCATACACTTGTCTTATTGGCGTGATATTGCCGGATGAGCGTAGATTCCGTTTAATATGCACAAAAAAACCTTATGAGGTTGCGACATTGTTTGTGAATTCACCACTTCGAGGACTACAAAGTGAAGATCAATGATATTCATGTATAATCGGTTTTTAAGTTTGGGATGAAATTTTGGTTTTATATGGTTTAGAATGCTACTTTGAATGTAGGAAATGATTTAATATTAGGAAAATAAATTAAAATATGAAAATGAATAAAATATCTTTTTACTAAATTTTAAATAAAATTGATCCGAAACTACATGTAGAAAAATTCAAACATATAACATTTAAGCTAAAGTTATATATTATATTATATAAATGAATAATGGAAAGTGTATATATATATATCTTATTTACCAAGCCACAAATTAGTTGTACTAGTCATTTATGATGACTGACTTAATCTAGTGAACAAAAAAAAATAAAAATAAAAATAATGGTAAGTTATACATAATATGTTTCAAAATGGATCATTGGCTAATTTGTGTGGAGTTAGATTTGAAGATTTTACCTTTCGATTCAAGAGTTTTTGGCTTCAAGATTCATAATTCATGTCGAAAGTTAAAATTTGATGGGAGGAAATAAATGTCCAAAGTACGAATCAGATGCATATTTTCCAGCTTAAATTGAAGAAACTCAAACTAAAAGTTAAGGAGTGGAATCATAAAGAGTTGGGCCACATATTGACATATGAGTAAGTTTTGCAAGCTTGTATGCAACAAATGCAATAATAGATCATAGTGAAAGGACATTTGGAGGCCCTAATCATGGAAGAGGGGAAACTGATTGGTAAAATTTAGTAGACTAGGAAGCAAGAGGAAATTCTATAGAGGAAAATGTCATGGGTGTAATGGCTGAAAGGGGAGTGTAACACATATTCTTTCAACAAGGCAATGATGAAAGGGGAGTGTAACACATATTCTTTCAACAAGGCAATGATTAAGCATCGACATCACATTAGGATTTTCTCCCTCTCCATTCAGGATAGACAACAACATGGAGAATGGAGTAGTCTCTTATTTCCATGACATGCTTATAGAGAAATTATCCAATAGACGAGATGACATCCACCACATTACTACACACATTCATCATCTTGTTCACTAATATCAAAATAATTCCTTGATGAGGGAAATCTTGTTTGCTAAGGTCGAAGATGTTGTTATGTCAATGCCTCAAAACAAAGCTCTAGGTCTATATGCTTTTGCATTAGACTTCTTCCAAGCCTGTTGGTTGTTCATTGGAGTTGAAGTGCACACCTTAGTTGAAGAATCTATATGTTCTCAATAGATATTGTCCTGTCTCAATGCTACTTTTATCACATTAACACCTAAATATGGTAAAGGAAGTGATCTTTAGCTTTATTCCATTCATTTAGAGGACATTTCTCTCAATTTACACAAAAAAAATAAAGTATGAAAATCATGTTGGAAATAGTTTCTAAGGTTTTGAGTCGTTTATTTCCAAGATTAACTAAATGGGTTTGGAAGATGAAAAACCATCAAATTGGAAGAGTGGGACTTTTATACTCACTAAAGTTTTAAAGAAATTATATGCATAAAACTTATACTAACACCTTCTAGTGAAATTGATAGTGCACTAATCTGTTGCTTGCCATTATTTTGGTTTGGTACCACCTTATAGGATATCTGGGTTCAAATGCTATTTCGCATGATAGATCGTTGAATCTATTTCAACTCTAATTGTTATTGAAGGGTTCCACAAGGATGTCACATGAGCATTTATGATGCCCCTTTTAACGTAGATAGCCACCTATGTTAAGATTCTATTTTGCAGTTCCATGTTGTTGTTTATGAACATTATACACATTTGGTTGGACACGTGAAAATCAATTGATGGATTTGGTATTGATGATGGAAATGTTGGATGTATGACCAGATGTGTGACTTACTTGGTTACAATTTATCTAATGCATGACTTGTCAGAGTTATTGTTGCATTGTATAGGCTTATATAGATATGATTTATCTAATCAATGACTTAGTGAAATTATGATCTATCTGATGTAAGATTTATTCCAGTATGAACAACAAAAATTGACACGTGGACACTGGGCTTAATAAACATGATGTTTAAGATCATGTATCTATATCCATTTTGTGGTTGTATATATGCATCGATGAGAACTAAACTACAGGTTAGAAAGAACCATATGATAACCAAGATCTACTATTCCATTGAGGAAGGTCGAGACGACCAATGAGGAAAGGTACGATGTACATTGTTCTATTACATTTGGTATCCACTTGATGTGCACTCTTATGACATGAGTAAAATGCAAATGACAGGTGGCAAGATGACCTGACTGGATTATTCGATGACAAGTCCAACCAGCGCTGTAGTGTGCTCCGTGCTCTGAAGGAGGGGTGGAGGTGTTTCCCACCGTGTATCCTCCGAAACCTGGAATCGTGGGGAGGACAGCTGAACGCTCCCCCTAGACGTGTGATGACGATTGCCAGATGCCTGCTGGGGAAAGTTCGGTCGAGGTATTCGACACTTCCACCATGTCGGTTTTATCAGTGGTTAGTATGGCCATTGCCACTGATAGAGCAGCAGAGGATGGATAGGGTGGGAACGAAAGTAAGCCAGGGTGGATAGGAAGCTATAGATCAGTTGGAGACTCTTGATGGGAAGTAATGCCATTATCTGACTCATCGAATTTTAATGTTATAACTCTTTCTGGTTGCTATGCTTTCAAACTCCTTGTATCTTTTCATTCTAACTTCGGGACGAAGTTTTCTGAAGGAGGGGTGTATGTAATGCCCCACTTAAACCTTATCCTACAAATTGTGTTAATATTTACATTATCTGGAAATATTGAGGAATATTGGTCTAAAATAAATTTATGATTTCCATTATTCAAATTCCCCACTTACCTTCTCAATTTGAATATTGTGTAGGATATGGTCTCCTTCCATTAATTCAAAATATATTTATTCATTCACACACCCCAATGTACCCTCACATTTAATAAGGAGAAGACAAAGTCCTCTCCATCTTATCATCAATATATATTTATTCATTTCACATTCCCCAATGTACCCTCACATTTACTAAGGAGGAGACATGGTCCTCCCCATGTAATTACACTTCACATTCTCAAATGTACTTCCCCATTAAATTCTCAATTTTAAATTCATATCACAATTCCAAATGTACTCTAGCTTGGAAGAGAAGTCAACCACTTCACATTCCCAAATGTACTTCCCCATTAAATTCTCGATTTTAAATTCATATCACAATTCCAAATGTACTCTAGCTTGGAAGAGAAGTCAACCAAGGATGGGTGAGAGTTAATGACATTTAATGAGAGGTGGTTGAGGAAAGAGGGTATAAAAGGGAAGGGGGAAGGAAGAAGAGGGGGGGGGGGGGGGGGGGGGTTGGAGTTTTGCTTAGGATTGTGGGGGTTGGTTGTGATTGTTTGGCCTTGTTGTGATTTTGGGAGACCTTGGAAACCTTTGGAGGTTTCTTGGGTTTGAGAGGAGAAAAGTATCATTACCTAGTTTTGCACATTCTTTTGAGGACACACTATATCTGGTTGGACTTGGGCACGGAGGGCTAGGGAACCTGTGGAGGTTTCCTGGGCTAGGAATTTATTTCCTAGTTGGCTGGGAGGTAAATCCGGTTGGGTCGTCCAGAAGGAGCGTGCAGCAGGAGCTATCAGACAAAGGTATCGTCATCAACCGCCGGAACAGGTATTTTTCCATGGACTACTCTTGTTAAGTTGATATCAATGGAATGCTCACCTTAATTTATGTTGCTTATGATAAAATGATTAAATGTTAAATGTTTAAAGCTATGTGAAAAGGTGAGCAAGCTCCTTTGTTATTTATAAATAAAAAAAAATAGATATGTTAGTGCATAACGAAATAAAGGCTCTAATAATAGGATTCGGGTTCTTACAATTTCCTTGGGTTTATAATATTGGTCCCTTTAGTGTTTATATACCTTGCATTTATAATATTAATCTCTTGGGTTTAATATTATTCCCTTGGATTTGTAATACCTTTGGATTTTAGAGTTAATCCCTTGGGTTTATTATTCCTTTTAGTTTATAATATCAACCATTTGGGTTTATTTGGTTCATATTCATAAGGTATAATATTATTCATAAGATTTATAATATTAATCCTAGGGTTTAATATAAATCCCTTGGGTTCATAATCATGGTCATACATGGTCAACAATGGTCCAATGTCACAATGTGCTAAAGATTGTCTCAATATGAAAATCAACCATGATAAACCATGGTCAACCATACTCCAACGTCAAATTGTGACAAACATCGTCTCATTATGAAAATCAATGATGGTAAATCATGGTCAACCATGTTTATTTTAGGGTTTATATGTTTCAATATGAAAATCAATCATAGTCAACCATATTCCAATGTCGTATTGTGACAAATATTTATGTTAGGGTTTATAATATTTATCTTAGGGTTTATATTCCTTGGGTTTATAATATTTATCCCCTGGGTTTATTATTTCCTTGGGTTTATAATATTTATCTTATGGTTTATATTGTTGGCATCATGATTCAAGTGTTGTCCTTGATGGCAACTCACTCAGAGGTTGGTACAGGTGCTAAGAGACTGGTACAGGTGATGGCAACTTAACTAGTGGACAGATCTCAGTACAGCAGGACAAGAAAGATATATACGCAGGTTCAGCAAGGAGAATCAGCGTGTACACGCAGGTTGGCTTCAGTAAAAGCGCGTACATGTGAAAACGTACCTTTGGTCAGTGGCAGTTAGTCCTTGGAAGTTGTGCCTATGGTTTTGGACCATGGTGTCTCGACGGACGTGTTGATCCCTAGTTTCGAGGTTGATGGTATTGTGTTACTATGGTTTTGGCTCTTGGTATTGAGCAAGGCCTAAGGCTATATAAGGAGAAGATCACTAGGCCAAAGATAGCAAGAGTGAGTGATGAAGATCTGAGAAAGTGTGTGATCCAAGTGCTGGTTATGGGTTGGTGATCTGAACCAAGGTTTCACTCATGTGGAGGATGATGGATGATGGAACGAGATCTCAAGGCTTGGAATGATTATCTTCATATGGTTTGCCTGTGGATAGATCAGATCTACTGACGCATGTTTATTATTATGATCTGGGTATGTTTTGATGTCTGATATAGCTGCAGAGTTATAAGTTAGAATTTGCAGATCTGTACGCGGGTTGGCTTTGGTAAAAGAGCGTATACACGCAGGTTGGGTTCATCCAAGTAGCGTATACAATGTGAAGTATGATATTTGAAGATGAAGTTGGATCTGGTCGTTGTTATGTTGTCTGGTTGTTGTTGACAGGGTTACAGTGATTCAGAATTGGGTGTTTCAGTGATTGATGATGCAGGTTGTTCTACAATGATGATTGTTTCATGGATCCAGTATGAAAATGTATGAAACGTGGTCCCGGGTAGCTCGTAGGCCGGCACCTACGTACTGGTAAACATATCAGCCAGTACAAGAGCCAGGGGGTTGTAGCTCCCTTCCACTAGCAGCTGGAAAACGAGTAAAGAAGCATTCTGTAGGTAGGCACCTACGTACTAGTAAATGGATCAGCTAGTACAAGAGCTAAGAGGGTTGTAGCCCTCTGCAGGTTGTAGCCTGCGTGCTGGTAAAGGACTGCACCAGTACATTGTAAAAGAAGTTCTCATTAAAGAAGAAAGAGACAAATTGCAGCAGGTGGTTTTCACCCACATTGGGTTTCCACCTTATATCATGGTGTTCATGTGTGTGGCTTTTGTGTGATGATCTGTTCTGTTATACTGCACCTGTTTACTGTTAATATGCTTAATAATGTTCTGATGCATTTACTGAAGATAAGATTAACTGAATCATAAGATCTCTGGATATACGCTAGTTGCATTAGACACAGTCGCGTGTACACGCGGGTTCACTTAACTGAAGTCGCGTATATGTTTCTGAGTATGAAATTGAAAAGTTTTATCTGATCTGATAATACTGATTCACCCCCCCTCTCAGTATTATTTCCAACATATATACCTTGTGTTTATAATATTAATCCCTTGGGTTTAATATTATTCCCTTCTGTTTATATTATCAATTCGTTGGGTTTTTAATCCATTGGGTTTTTAGTATTATTCCTTTAGGTTTATTATTCCCTTGGGTTTACAATATCATTCCCTTCAAGGTTTATATACCTTGCATTTACAATATTAATCCCTTGGGTTAAATATTATTCCCTTGGGTTTATAATACGTTTGGGTTCAATCATGGTCAACCATGGTCAACCATGCTCCAACGTAATATTGTGACAAAGATTGTCTCAATATAGAGATCAACCATGGTCAATGATGGTTAGCCATTGTCCAACATTGCATTGTGACAAACGTTGTCTCAATATGAAAATAAATCATGGTTAACCATATTCCAACATTACATTGTGACAAATGTTTATCTTAGGGTTTATAATATTTATCTTAGGGTTTGTTGGCATTATGATTCAAGTGTTGTCCTTGATGGCAACTCACTCAGAGGTTGGTACAGGTGCTCAGAGGTTGGTACAGGTGATGGCAACTTAATCAGAAGACAGATCTTAGTACAGCATGCCAAGGAAGTTCATATACGCAGGTTCGTTAAGCCCAAGTCGCGTGTACACGCTAGTTGGATTCAGAAAAAGCGCGTGTATGTGGAAAAGTACCTTTGGTCCATGGTGGTTAGTCCTTGGAAGTTGTGCCTATGATTTCGGACCATTGTGTCTCGACGGGCGTGTCGATCCCTAGTTTTGAAGTTGATGGTATTGTGTTACTATGGTTTTGGCTCTTGGTATTGAGCAAGGCCTAAGGCTATATAAGGAGAAGAAGATCATTAGGCAAAATCATCTTTCGACAAGGCTTGAATATCTAAGAGAGAAAGAGATCTGATATGCAGTTTCTGGGTTGCTTGATCTAAGCCAAGGAGAGATCACATCGATTGATGGAAGACTAGATCTAAGGATAGATCGGGATCTAATGGTTTGAAATGCACTATCATGATATGGTTGATTATGCGTATTTCTAGATCTGCATATTGTCGCAATGTTATGTTCTGAGTCTAACTGATGTCTGGTACAGCTGCAAATTGAGAAAGTTTATTTTTAGATCTGTACGCAGGTTGGCTTCGGTAAAAGCGCGTGTATACGCGGGTTTTGCTCATTGAAGTAGCGTATATCTTTTGAAGCTTGATTTTGGGTTTACAGTGGGGGTCTGACTGTTATTGCAGAGTTCTGTAGTCTGCTCTGCGTTCTGGTAACTGGTGATTGACAGGGTTCAGTGGTTCAGTGATTCAAAGTTTGGTTGTTTTATGCTTCAATGATCTGTTGTGAAAATTGAATGAATTGGGGTCCACAGATTGTAATGTTGTGCTTCAGGAATATCCAGTCTGAAAATGTATGAAAGGTGGTACCTGAAGGAAAGAAGATTGTAGGTCAGCACCTACGTACTAGTATCTTGGCTAGTACAAGAGCAAAGGGGGTTGGAGCTCCCTTCCAAGGAAGTTTGGAGAACGAGAGAAGGTTGTAGCCTTCTGCAGGTTGTAGCCTGCGTACTGGTATAAGGCTGCACCAGTACAAAAGATTGTAAACTGAAGTTTCATATTAAAGAAAGATAGAGACAACTTGCAGCAGGTGGTTTTCACCCACATTGGGTTTCCACCTTACATCTTGGTGTTCATGTGTGTGGCTTTTGATCTGTTCTGTTATACTGCACCTGTTTACTATTAATGTGGTGAATAATGTCCTGATGAACTTAACTGAAGAATAAGCTAACTAAATTATGAGTTTTCTTCTTGTACGATGTTTTATTTAGTCATAGTAGCGTGTACACGCTGGTTCACCTAACTGAAGTAGCGTATATGTTTCTGAGCATTGAAAAAGTTTGATTGATATGATAATACTGATTCACCCCCCCTCTCAGTATTATTTCCAACAATTGGTATCAGAGGAGGTCCTTCAGAGAAGCTTGATCGCTTGAAGGTAGATCATTCATCATGAGCAACTACGAGAAAGAAGCATCAATCAGGCCACCGATTTTTTATGGGACAAATTTCAATTATTGGAAGGTAAGAGTTACTGCATATCTTCAATCTCTTGGTACAGAAGTTTGGAACATTGTAGAAACAGGTTATGCTTTTCCTTCAGCTACTCCTACAGATCCAGCTGAGAAAAAGCAGTATGAAACAAATGCAAAAGCAGTCAGTACTCTATTAGGAAGTATATCCCAAACAGAATTCATGAAGGTCATGCACTTCAAATCAGCAAAAGAGATATGGGACAAAATGATCACTAGCTATGAAGGAGATGAACAGGTAAAGCAAGCTAAACTTCAAACTCTCAGGATTCAATATGAGACTCTCAAGATGTATAATGATGAAAGTGTGGCTAATTATTTTCTTTGGGTAGATGAGATTGTTAATTGCATGAAAAATTTGGGTGAAGAAATAAAAGAGACTATAGTAGTTCAAAAGATTCTAAGATCATTATCCCCCATGTTTGAATC
This sequence comes from Pinus tabuliformis, assembly GCA_031772625.1. Classification (NCBI taxonomy): domain Eukaryota; kingdom Viridiplantae; phylum Streptophyta; class Pinopsida; order Pinales; family Pinaceae; genus Pinus; species Pinus tabuliformis. Next base: position 746,361,596 of record CM062818.1, read on the forward strand.
TAAAGTATCTGCAATAGAAGAAAAAGAAAATCTCCGTGTTCTCACTATGTCTCAGCTACATGGAATTCTAACTGCTTATGAAATGAGAAAGGGAGGTCCATCTGACAGAAGGGAAGCTGCTTTTAAGACATCAGGAAAAGAAGATTACTATGAAGCAAGCCATGTTCCAGAAGAAGAGGAAGAAGAATCAAATTTTGTCAGAAATCTTCAAAGGGGTTCTGGAAGGTTCAGAGGTAAAGCAGGGACGAATTACAAACAGAAACTATCAGGGACAATCATTCTTAAGGGTGAACAAAAGCTACAACCAACCACAGGTAAAATCCTCTCAGTTTGGCTCAAGAATAGATGAAAATAGAAATTACAATCAGTTGGCTGGTAGATTCAATAACCGCAGAAGCTTCTTCAATGGACAATGCTTTTCTTGCCATAACTTTGGTCACAAAGCAGCTCAGTGTGTTGCATATAAAACAATCATGACTAGGGAAGCTCAAAAACAAAGAAGTATGACAGGGATTACAAAGAGGACCTATAACAACTTTTCGGTTCTTGAAAATGAAGTTGAATGTTCTATTTGCAATAATTTTGGTCATAAAGACTCTGAATGCAGGAGCAGGTTTCAGGAGAAAAAGGAACAAGCCACGAGCACCAAAAAATGGAGAATAAAGGAACCTCAGACAGAAAGATGTGGGATAGCTTTTTATGCAGAAGGACAGGAAAATCTATGGTACATTGACAGTGGATGTTCGAAACATATGACAGGTGATAAAGAAAAACTTGAATCTTATTCTACTTTAGAAAAGGGAAAGAAAGTTTCTTTTGGAAATGATACTCCTGCAACTATAAAAGGAAAAGGTATTGCTCCTTTGAAAGAAAAGGTCAAGGCTGGAAATGTTTTGTATGTTGATGGATTGAAGCATAATCTACTAAGTGTCAGCCAGATGTGTGATCAAAAAACCGAGGTTATTTTCAGATCGAATGGATGTCTTGTTCGTGATCTTGATACAGGTAAAACAGTTCTCAAAGGCAAAAGAACTCCAAATAATCTGTACATATTTGAAGAAGGACAACAACAATGCTATCTTAGCAAGGATGAAGAGCACTGGTTATGGCATCGAAGGTTGGGACATCTAAGCTTCTCACAAATAAGGAAAGCATGCAAATATCAGGCAGTTCGCGATCTTCCAGATATCAAAATTCCAGACAACACCATATGCAAATCTTGTCAGTTTGGAAAGCAAACCAGAACTAACTTTCCAGAGAAGGAAGGATCAGCTAGCTTGCCTCTTGAGCTAGTCCATACAGATGTATGTGGTCCATTTAGGAAAAGGACACCTCGAGGAGAAGAATATCTGATATTATTCATTGATGATTTCTCAAGGTTTGTTTGGTTAGGGCTTATGAAGCACAAAGATGAAGCATTCGAAAAATTCAAATCCTTCAAAGCATTGGCTGAAAATGAATCAGGACACAAAATTAAGTGCCTCAGATCTGACAGAGGTGGGGAGTTCACATCAAATGAATTTTTCGATTTCTGCGATGAACATGGGATAAGAAGAGAATTCTCTACAGCTAGAACTCCTCAGCAAAATGGGGTTGTGGAAAGAATGAACAGAACTATCCAACAAATGGCTCGTGCTATGCTCGATGAATCAGGTACTCCTGCAACCTTCTGGGGTGAAGCTGCACATGCTGCTGTTATTATTCTTAACAAAACAAATGTCCGAGTAAACAGCACTCAAACACCTCATGAGCTTTGGAGTGGTAAAACTCCTTCCGTGAAGCATTTCAAAATCTTTGGGAGCAAATGTTATATTAAGAATACTGATGAGCAACTTGGCAAACTTGAACCTAGAGCAGATGAGGGCATTCTTCTTGGTTATTCTCCACATAGCAAAGCATACAAGTGCTACAATAAAAGACTTGGCAGAATTGTTGACAGTATTGATATAGTGGTTGATGAGAAGGGATATATTCCTAGGCAAGTTCATCATGAAGACATTGAAGAAGATGAAGGTTACTCTCAAAGGCGAAATGATGAAGAAGAAGAACCTCAAGAAGAAGAAGAATCTCAAGAAGAACCAGAGGAGCAGACAAGAATAGAAGAGAAGACTCCATCCAGATATGTCCAAAAGAATCATCCAGAAACTCAGATTGTGGGGCAGAAAGAAGCAGGAGTACAAACAAGAAGGACACTTGCAGAAGCTTCAAGCTACTTGGCACTACTCTCCTCCACTGAACCACAAAATGTGAAAGAGGCATGCAAAGATGAATGTTGGGTCAAAGCAATGGATGAAGAACTTGAGCAAATCGAAAAGAACAACACTTGGGAATTAGTTCCTAGACCAAAAGATAAGAATGTAATAGGAACAAAATGGGTCTTCAAGAATAAATTAAATGAAAATGGAGAAGTAATTAGAAACAAGGCCAGACTTGTTTGTAAAGGGTATGCACAGCAAGAAGGAATAGATTTTGAAGAGACCTTTGCTCCTGTGGCAAGACTAGAGGCCATCCGAATGTTCCTTGCTCTCTCAAGCTTTCAAAACTTCAAGGTATTTCAAATGGACGTGAAATCAGCCTTCCTAAATGGAGACTTAGAAGAAGAAGTATATATTGAGCAGCCAGATGGCTTCATTCTTGGGAATGATCCAAACCTTGTATGCAGATTGAAAAAGGCACTCTATGGACTCAAACAAGCTCCAAGGGCTTGGTACTATCGGTTGGACAAATATCTTCACCAACAAGGCTTTTCAAAAGGATCAGCAGATAGCAATCTCTATATAAAAGTTGAAAATAACAAATTGCTAATTCTTGTTGTTTATGTAGATGATATTATTTTTGGCAGCAATGAAGAGACTATGAGTCAAAACTTTGCCTTGGTTATGCAGAAAGAATTCGAAATGTCACTTCTTGGAGAATTGACATATTTTCTTGGATTGCAAATCCAACAAAATGAAGGAGGTATCTTCTTGTCTCAAACCAAATACCTCAAGCAGATCTTGAAGAAGTATGGCATGGAAGAGTCAAAGCCAGTTTGTACACCCATGGTTACAGGATGCAGCCTCAGTGCTAATGATGAATCAGCAGCAGTTCACCAACCCACTTATAGATCCATGATTGGGAGTTTGCTTTATTTGACAGGTACTCGACCAGATATTACACATGCAGTAGGAATGGTTGGAAGATTTCAAGCCAACCCAAAGGAAACTCATCTTCAGGCAGTCAAAAGAATCTTCAAATATCTTCAAGGGACCCAAAACTATGGCTTATGGTATCCTAGAAATACAGATCTCACTCTTCATGCTTACACAGATGCAGATTGGGCTGGAAGTGTGGATGATAGGAAAAGCACAAGTGGTGGTGCTTTCTTCATGGGTTCCAGATTAGTATCTTGGTTCAGCAAAAAACAGAGTTCGATTGCCTTATCTACAGCTGAAGCAGAATATGTGGCTGCAGCATCTTGTTGCACACAACTTCTTTGGATGATGCAGACCTTGCAGGACTTTCAAATCACTTGCACTCCACCCGTCTCTATCTTATGTGATAATACAAGTGCAATCAGCATTTCAAAGAATCCAGTCATGCACTCAAAGACCAAGCACATACCAATCAAGTACCATTTTCTTCGGGAACAAGTGCTTGAGCAGAAGGTCAAGTTGGAGTATGTTCCTTCTAAGGAACAAGTTGCTGATATTCTCACAAAACCACTGCCCAGGGAAACTTTTGAATATCTCAGACAAAAGCTGGGAGTAGTTGATGCTTCATCCTGCTGTTGAAGCTTGTCTGTTCTACAGAAAAGTTGGTATACGCAAGTTACGAAAGGTATATACGCGTATACACGCGGATTTATGCTGGGAAAGTTGCGTGTATGGTGTACGCATGTTGCAGAGATTATATCCGCGTCCATACGCCTTTTCTTGCAGGAGAAATCGCGTATATGAAGTTCTGAACAGCAAGGGAAAACTCTGGAGTTCTGAACAGCAGTGGGTATGTCAGAATTCTTCAGGCACGGTTTCAGGAGGTGCAGCAGGCACAGGTTCAGGGGGAGCAGCTTAAAAGTCTCATAAAGCATTGTTGGCTTTCAGATGTTTTGGTTGTTGATTTCAAGAAAAGGAGCTCAGAAAGAAATCCTGGTTGCTGATCTAAAAAGATGTTTATAATATGCTGCTGATGATTTTCATAAGTCTTGGTCTAGATCTGTTGTCTCTATGTCATATATCTCTCTTGTGATATCTCTTTTATGGAGTCAAGGTCATGTAACGGCCTATGTTGGTTTCCCCACTATGCCTGGGATGACTGCTGTAATGTAATTGGTTGTTTCTGATATGTCCCCTCTTGGTAGGGAGTATGGATGTAAGTATTGAGTCTTTTGGTGATAGGAAAGTCCCTTATGGTGTATAAGTCTTGGTTCTTGTTGAAGAACATCTTTTGCAGATCTGGCCTACTGTCAGGGGGAGCATGAGTCAGCACAGCCAAGCAGAGGTATCAGCATGTCCTCAGGGGGAGCACAGCCCTTTGCCCTTGATGTCAAAGGGGGAGAGTGACTTGGTGTGGTGGTTGCCATCAAGTCCAAAGGGGGAGATTGTTGGCATTATGATTCAAGTGTTGTCCTTGATGGCAACTCACTCAGAGGTTGGTACAGGTGCTCAGAGGTTGGTACAGGTGATGGCAACTTAATCAGAAGACAGATCTTAGTACAGCATGCCAAGGAAGTTCATATACGCAGGTTCGTTAAGCCCAAGTCGCGTGTACACGCTAGTTGGATTCAGAAAAAGCGCGTGTATGTGGAAAAGTACCTTTGGTCCATGGTGGTTAGTCCTTGGAAGTTGTGCCTATGATTTCGGACCATTGTGTCTCGACGGGCGTGTCGATCCATAGTTTTGAAGTTGATGGTATTGTGTTACTATGGTTTTGGCTCTTGGTATTGAGCAAGGCCTAAGGCTATATAAGGAGAAGAAGATCATTAGGCAAAATCATCTTTCGACAAGGCTTGAATATCTAAGAGAGAAAGAGATCTGATATGCAGTTTCTGGGTTGCTTGATCTAAGCCAAGGAGAGATCACATCGGTTGATGGAAGACTAGATCTAAGGATAGATCGGGATCTAATGGTTTGAAATGCACTATCATGATATGGTTGATTATGCGTATTTCTAGATCTGCATATTGTCGCAATGTTATGTTCTGAGTCTAACTGATGTCTGGTACAGCTGCAAATTGAGAAAGTTTATTTTTAGATCTGTACGCAGGTTGGCTTCGGTAAAAGCGCGTGTATACGCGGGTTTTGCTCATTGAAGTAGCGTATATCTTTTGAAGCTTGATTTTGGGTTTACAGTGGGGGTCTGACTGTTATTGCAGAGTTCTGTAGTCTGCTCTGCGTTCTGGTAACTGGTGATTGACAGGGTTCAGTGGTTCAGTGATTCAAAGTTTGGTTGTTTTATGCTTCAATGATCTGTTGTGAAAATTGAATGAATTGGGGTCCACAGATTGTAATGTTGTGCTTCAGGAATATCCAGTCTGAAAATGTATGAAAGGTGGTACCTGAAGGAAAGAAGATTGTAGGTCAGCACCTACGTACTAGTATCTTGGCTAGTACAAGAGCAAAGGGGGTTGGAGCTCCCTTCCAAGGAAGTTTGGAGAACGAGAGAAGGTTGTAGCCTTCTGCAGGTTGTAGCCTGCGTACTGGTATAAGGCTGCACCAGTACAAAAGATTGTAAACTGAAGTTTCATATTAAAGAAAGATAGAGACAACTTGCAGCAGGTGGTTTTCACCCACATTGGGTTTCCACCTTACATCTTGGTGTTCATGTGTGTGGCTTTTGATCTGTTCTGTTATACTGCACCTGTTTACTATTAATGTGGTGAATAATGTCCTGATGAACTTAACTGAAGAATAAGCTAACTAAATTATGAGTTTTCTTCTTATACGCTGTTTTATTTAGTCATAGTAGCGTGTACACGCTGGTTCACCTAACTGAAGTAGCGTATATGTTTCTGAGCATTGAAAAAGTTTGATTGATCTGATAATACTGATTCACCCCCCCTCTCAGTATTATTTCCAACAGGGTTTATATCCCTTGGGTTTATAATATCAATCCCTTTAGGGCTTATATACCTTACATTTATAATATTAATCCCTTGGGTTTAATAGTATCCCCTTGGGTTTATAATATCTTTCGGTTTTAGAATTAATCCCTTACGTTTATTAGTCCCTTCGGTTTATAGTATCAATGCCTTGGTTTTATTTGGTTCATATTCCTATGGTATAATATTATTCATAGGGTTTATAATATTAATCCTAGGGTTTAATATAAATCTCTTAGGTTTACAATCATGGTCATCCATGGTCAACAATGAACTAATATCACAATGTGCCAAAGATTGTCTCAATATGAAAATCAGCCATGGTCCAACATCACGTTGTGGCAAACATCGTCTGAGTATGAAAATCAATGATGGTAAATCATGGTCAAGCATGTTTATTTTAGGGTTTATAATATTTATCTTAGGGTTTTTATACCTTGGGTTTATAATATTTATCCCCTGGGTTTAATATTATTCCCTTGCAATGAGCCATTGTAGATATTGGAGATAGAGAGAGGTAGGGTTTGACATTTACAACTATATCAAAAGTGAAATCAATAGATGGTTTGTAGATCTCATTGCCTTTTACTTTTCAACATTATGCAAAAGTGCAAGACAATGCGAGAAGGGATTGGTTGGAAAGTGTGAATGGTCGTTATCATTATCTTGTTGATTTGAATTAGTGCATATTTTGTCATCAATCTTGGTGTGTTTTGCAAGAGGCTAGTGTTTAATAATTGTGTCCTGGTGGAGTGTTTAAAGTTGAATTTCCTATCAACCGCATTTAAATTGTTGTCTTTATTTCATAATTACTTCATTATTATTTATTAAATGATTATTAATATAATTGTTGTTATTTATTTATTTATTTGTTGTTATTATTATTATTAAATATAATATTAATTATTATTATTATGGTTTTTATATTTATATTAATATTATTGATGATAACATTAATAACATTATTTATGCATCATACTGAATTTAGAAATTAATAACATTAATTTTTAATATTATTGATAATTGATATATGTGTTACATTTATTAATGTGGTTGTGCTAGTTATATTATAAAGTATAAACTAACTATTATTTCACAATAACATTTAAGAATATGAATTTTGTGGTTTTTAAATTTAGTAAAATCAATTGATATATTAAAATAAATTATTTTGTTTTAATTACAATTAAATACATTTTTACTTCTAGGTAGTTTTTGTGTTAATATATCTTTTCTTTTATTGAATCTGTAATGTGCTCCATACTCGTGACACTAGTGGATGACTAGCACTATAACCTCTTGGTGCAACTACACCACCCATAAGCACAACACATGAGTAAGTCGGCTCTCATACTCTCGTGAGACGGGTCAATTCCAAAGACTATCACTGTAACTTCTAGGTGCAACTGCACCATCCCTAACCACAACACATGAGTAAGTTGGCTCTCATACTCTCGTGAGACGGGTCAATTCCAAAGACTATCACTGTAACTTCTAGGTGCAACTGCACCATCCCTAAGCACAACACATGAGTAAGTTGGCTCTCATACTCCCGTGATATGAGTTGATCCCAACCACTACCACTATAACCTCCAGATGCAAATGCACCACCAGTAAGCACAACACACGAGTAAATAGAGTTTGAACCCCTAACCTGCAAAACCACATGAACACTTTAGCAATACACAACCACAGAACCACTTTAGCAATCATAAACACTTTGACAATGTACACCTCTGGGGACTGTGCTAATATATCTTTTAAGCATATAAACTATTAGAAATTAACTGGTAAAAAATAATTTAAAAAATTAATAATTAAAAAGAAATTAACTATTAAAAATAAATTTAATCGATATAAAAAAATTAATTAATTATTATAAAAACTAATATCATAAACGAATAAAAAAATTAATTAATTATTATAAAAACTAATATCATAAACGAATAAGAAATCAGGATAATTGTAAAATGATTCAGTATTACAATTAAGTTCTCATTCTATCTTAACATAAACGATCTGCGAGAAGGAATAACCACAAAATATATATATATATATTAAACTATTAATATATTTCATTTATTTAAATTAGATATTATATTTCAAATATATATATTAGATATGTATTCCCACAAAAATTGAAATATTATATATTTTATTTATTTAAATTAGATATTATATTTCATAGTAGTGTACAGGATATTCAAACTCCCAAAATAAGCTATAGTCCTGAAAGAACCAGAAACTTCTCATCGTCGTCCAGGGAAACGTTTTTTCGGCCCAGCTTCTCGAGCAGCTCAGCGAAATTTTAGAGAAATTCAGAGAAATGACAGAATTTCAGAAATACTTTCAGAGATATTTTGGAATTAAATGATCGTCCATATTCATCTCTATTATAAAAACATATTTTTGTAGTGACACCACGGCACTGTAATGATTTTTAGCAAATAGCGATTGTTTGGGGTAGCTGATTTTTAGGCCCCCAAAATAGCAATTTTGCTTGACTTTTTTCATTTTGTCAGATTTTTGCCAATTTCTTCTTATGATTTTTCACAATGTTTCCTGATTTTTGTCGATTTTTATCAAATTTGTAATGTTTCCACAATATGTTTTCAGCACCGTCGCGGATTTTTTGCAGATACCTATCTTTATATTGAGTAACTTAGCAAGAATGTTATAAATATGTAACAAGCAGTGCTGCTTTTCATTGAGGAGTGTAGAGAAACTATTTTGCCTTTGTTGTCTATTCTCTGCTGTGTGCATTGTGTGTGTGGAGGGAAATGGGAAAACTCATTGGCGTGTCCATGAACGTTAAAATGTTGATGGGGTTCATCGCAGTCATTTTCTTGATTTTCAGTGCCCGTGGTAACATTCATCTTCTCCATTGTGTTGTTTATGTATAAATGTTCATTTGTTTGTATTCTGATTTTTCCATGTAATGTAATGTTCGTATTGTTGATTTACTATGTAATAACATTTAATTTCATGATTTTTGCAGGCGGTCAGGGTGTGACAGCGGCGGGTGTGTTAGACTACCATTGTCTTACGAATTCGCACTGCAATTCGGATACGGACTGTCCACATGACACACCTCGATGTGAACTTGCAGCTAATGGTGGTATTTGCTGCAGTAACATACCGCCCAAGATGCCCTGAGGGAGCATTAAATGTTGTAACAGAGCATTTTCTATTTAAATAAATAACAAGTGGTTGCTCATTTTCAATTACATGAGTGTTTTGAGACGAAGCTATGCACTTTCATATAATATATTTTAAACTATCACTATGATGGATAAGAAATTTCATTAAAACTAAAAACTTTTATATTCATTTTGCAGAAAAAGGATATAAGATGTTGTTTTCATCATTGTTTGAAATCTGATTCAAATAAATTTTGAAGGTATAATTTCAAAACGTTTATCTTCATAATTTAAAATTTAAACATTTTACTTTGTTTTATTTTTTTATAATTCAGAATTTAAAATATAATAAATAATTTTTTTTTATAATTTAAAATTTGAAATAAAATAAACTAAAATTATTATAATAATGTGTAAATATGTAATTATTTTTTTTGGTTGATAAATGGGTGAATTTGAAAATCACTCTTACTTTGTATTTGAGAAGCTACAATTTAAAGGAATCTAACCCGTCAAAGTCACCTGGGACAGAAACCTTGCAATTATAATAATGATGTAATATGTAATTTTAGATAAATAATAATATTGATATATATTATATATATATATATATATATATAAAATCTACACTTAAAAACTAACAATTTTGTCTAATCACAAACTAGCTTTTAAGTTTTTAGTTTTTAATTTTTTTATTATTATTATGTGAAGTTTTAATGAGAAACTGATAATTACCAAATATTGTCAGAGATTTTAATATTTACAAAATTTCAAAGAAAATTTGTCCTAATAAATTTATAATAATAAAATAATAATAAAAATGTCAAGTCTTTAATAATTAAAAAATAATATATATATATTTGGATGTTTTAATAGCTCAATCTCAATCTATGCAGCGATGTAATTTTCAATACAAAGCTCTTTCATGGGATACTATGATATCGGGTTCAAATTTTTCTGCATTAATGCTCATTATTATAGAATGTTATTTTTGTTAGTGTAGTTTGGAAATTTAAAGGTTGAAGAGTTCTCATTCTGAGATCTAGGCTTATTCCATGTAAACGTATTATATTGATTAATTCAATGGATTTTGCCCAGATCCAAGGTTGAGATATACGATCCGTAACAATTGAAATTTTTTTATTTTTATCTTCAGTTTGAGACAATTTAGGTGTAAATAAATATGAAATTAAGTAAAAATTCAATGGATTTTTCCCAGATTGAAGGTCTAGATCTAAGATATATATTTGGATCAATTGATTTTCTTTATAGTTTGAGGCAATTTAGGTTTACATAAATAGGAAAGCACGTAGAATTTTATAGATCCACGAAACTCCGGATCAATGCCTTAACTCATACATCAAGTTATACAAAATATCCAGTCTATCAACTTAACCTGACATGTTAGACATGTCTACCCGTTTTTACTTTGGCATTTGGAACCTTTGTATCCTCACATTAATTCATAACTGTCATTGTTTTTCTGAGTATGTGGTATAACTGATAGTGTTTTACAGGTCACGTGGTTTGATTTAGTTTTTACAAATCACGTGGTTTAATTTCTGACAAGATTATGAGATACAATTTCTTCGTTTAAAAATCATTTACACATAAAAACTACTCTAAATACTAAAATTTAGTTAAAAGTCATTCTTTTATTGTATATTTTTATCTGATTGACAATATTCCATTGATACTAATAATATATTTTGACAATTTTATTTACGTGGGTGCCAAAATATCCTTTCCCACATAATTTTGAATGCGTGCCCAAATCTATAAGCGATTTAGTCAATGTGATCATATCGACATAATGATGTTAAAGTTGAAATCCAAGTGGCTTTGGTATTTACAAAATTTTGAATATGCACCCGAAAACAACAACAAACCTATTATAAAACAGGGTTGTATGCCTGAAAGAATATTTTAACAAATTATTTCGTTGATCAATGTTTGCATCGCATAATCGTTGGGAATTTACATGCGTGCTTAATATTATGGATTATGGATAAGATTAAATCACAAAAGAGCTCCTTGAAGAGACGCATACACAACACGAACATGTCATGTTTTATGAATTTTGAAATAAATATTGTTCTGTGGTTAAGGTAGAAAGATAATCTTTAAATACGCTTTAACGTTTTAAATAAATTTATGTTAAAAAAAAAAAAAAAAACAAACAATAATTAATTTAAGGTTACAAGTTCTTATCACATAGTGTTGGAGAAGGTTACAAGTTTTTATCACATAGTGTTGGAAAATGTGAGATGGAAAAAAATGGATGTATATTTATTTTGTAATAATAATGAGATGTTTTTGTTTTTATATATGAATAAGAGAGGTTGGGTAAGAGCTAGTCCTTGCTTTGAGTGGGGAGTGGGGCTTGAGCTGTTGTTTATGTATAATCAAGAAGAAAGGGCTATAAGTAGAAAGCAAGTGTAAACAGTGCAGGTGTATGATAGAATAGTGTGACTAGAGCGGCTCTCGACACAGTATGGTCCCAATGACCCAATTGTTCTTTCGAAGCGATTGACTCACCCTTGTGCAAATGTATTTCTTGCCTCCAAGACCTCGATCTCAATTGACCCTCATCCAATCCAGCAAGGTACCCCTATCTTAGTTGACCCTCGTCTGATCCAGCAAGAAGTAAGACGACCAACCATTCCATCCAGCAATTTCTAATGGCGCCCCATAACCATATAGTAAAGGGCAGGGTGTGATCTATTTCTTGGTAACAAAAGGTTGCTTGTGTAAATCTTATTGAAGTGGTGGATCCAGAAGGTATTTGCTTCTGTGCATAATTGCAGGTAATGTATGTGGATGTAATCGATACAGGCCCATTGTTTATGACAGCAAAAACTTTGTGGGAGATGTTGATTTGGAGGACTTGGGTCTCAATGCATTTTGGAAAAATAATGAAGTGACTAATCCAAATAAATTGCCGAGCTACAACCCAACTGTAGTCTGTCCTTTCCTAGATTTTCTAAAGAGGGAGTTTCTAGCTAGAGGATGCATTGTGCCTAACTGCAATAGCCAAAATGGTGTAGTACTAAGAGAGCCAACATTAAATTTTGCTAATAAAGAGGATATTAATGGAGAAGAGAATTTCTGGACTAGACCATCTAGCTTGGAGGAGATATGGACAACTTTAAAACTCAAAAAAGCTGACAGTGGAGATCTTGAACATAAGCTGGTTGTAGGAAATACAAGTGTTGGAATATACAAGGGAATGAAACCTAAAGTATTTGTTGATATTAGCAATATCCCAGAGCTACAAGTTATCAACGGATTGGATTATTCTATTGAGGTTGGAGCAATAGTAACAATTTCCAAGCTTATTGAAGCTTTAGAGGATAGAAAAACAATTGATACTGGTGTATCGAATCAGGGTACGGTGAGTTATAACAAAAAAATAGCATTGAAGGGCATTGGCGATCGCCTAAAAAAGGTTGCTTCTAGATTCATTAGAAATAAAGCAAGTATTGGTGGTAACCTAATTATGGCCCAGAAGATGTCATTTGATTCAGATGTTGCGACCATTCTACTAGGAGTTGTTGAATATGTCAAAATTATTTCAACTAAAAGAATATAATCTATATTAACCATGGAGGAGTTCCTTGACAACTCTCTGGATTCAGAATCATTATTACTATCAGTATGCATTCCATACTGGAATGGAGCTAGTTATTAGGTGAAAGAAGATAAGGACAATGATAGCAATGGAGTTTATGGCGAATTGTTGTTCAAGACATATAGAGCAGCCTGTCTTCCCCTTGGTAACGCAGTGTCTTATGTTAATGCTGCCTTCTTGGCTCGAATTTCGTTCAATAAGCCTAGGGGTAACTGCATTATTGAGAGTGTTCGACTTGATTTTGGTTCTTTTCGTGTGAGCCACACCATAAGAGTTAATAATGTGGCGGAATTCTTAGTTGGGAAGGTTATAATTCATGTTATTCTTCTGGAAGTAGTTCGAATGCTTAAAGTCACATAGTCCCTGGGATTCACACAGAGGCACCTATAAGCCATGCAGAGATTGTAAGTGACAAAAGTCCTTTGTCTAACCAAAATTATAAATTACTAACTTCATGCGCCATGTGGACCCCACATTAAGGCCACACGCCTTACTACTCAATTCCCCAAAACAACCATGCAAGACATGGAGGATGCCATGTTATTACTTCGAGTCTCTCTGTTGAGCTTGATTACCTCGATTTTGATCAAACCCTGCCACTGAAATTTCTTTTATCCCTTGCAATTGAATATCGTATCTACAAATATTCAGTAGTAATATTAAGAATCAGCGCAACATACTTGCTTGCAGAACGATAGTGAATAGCGGCATTCATACTTGGTTAATAGCAGCATTCATGCACAGGGAAAATGCCTCCAGAAGATAACTTGAGAATAGTCAATAGCGACATTCATGCACAGGGAAAATGGCTACAGAAGAGAACTTGCATATAAGATGGGTATTCGCTACGGGTTATTCCTGAAGGCGTGAAAGTGAAATGAGGATTGTTTCCTTCCTGTTTGTGCAAGTAACCAGCAACAATCGCATTTCTAAACTGATCCACGAAGAATCAAAGGCTATCCCTTTTCTCTCTCTTTGGTCAAGCAAGCAGCTTCAAGGCATGACTTCGTCTTTCTTCCATGCCCTAACTACTGGTTAATTGGTCGAGTGAGCCAAGAACATAGGTCTCTTTACCAAGAGCAAACGCAAGATTGTACATAAAAATCATATCAATGTTTGAATGTATCACACTTGGATGAAAAGAAAAATGCTTACATGCACCAAAACATTCTACCTGATTAGCCCTCTAAAGGCTATTTCCTCGCTTTGGTTCCGGCTCTAAACCAGCCCATCGACGCCTACCTGGATCGACTAGCAGCAAAGAGTCCTGTCATCGACACCACAGGTGTTTGTCAATGAGGTGTGGTTCTACCAACTAGTGAAGCGAACCAATGCATCTTCCCTTTTTTCAATTCATGCCGGTGAAAAGTTGAAAGGGCATAGATTTAAGATTGTGAATAATGTTGTGGTTGCAGTAGATGAGAGTGAGGAGAGTATGCACACCTGTAAATGAGATGTTTGAGACTACTTTGCAACTTTGTTCAGACTTCTGAAGAAGCCAAGCTAATTCCTCCTACAGTAAAATGAAAAAGTAAAATAGACAGAAGCTGGAAAATGTTGCGAGAAGATAGGTATTACTCTTCATGAATCATTAACGTCTATCTTGCTCTTATTTGGTCCAATCAAATAATCAAAGAATTAGAGAAAATATTTTCAGAATCAAAGCATTAGAGAAAATATTTGTAGTGGCTTTAGCATCCTGCCATAAGAATTAAAGCATGAGAATCAAAGCGTTAGAGCACATTCTTATTTGAGAACAATCTGCAACATGACAATCAAAGCATTAGAGCAAATTCTTGTTTCAAAAATCTGCAAAAAGTCGACTGCAATAGAGTCTTTGGAAGGTCGGCTGCCATATAGTCTTTGAGAAATCTGCAAAAAGGTCAGCTGCGACAGTCTTTGGAAGGCTGGCTTATTGAAGAAGAACTGAAGACAAGTGGCCATAGTCTTCATCAGAACTTCAGAACAGTAGACAAGTGGCTACTGCTATGCAAAATTTCAACATATTTCAACATGTGTTACTGCCATGCAAAGTTTTCAATATGTGTGATGTCTGCAATCTTGTAACTTCTTAATTTTTCCAAACATGAAATGTCTTCAAAACTAATGTTAGCATTACATAATTGAGACTGAAACTATCGAGATCAATTGACATTTATCCTAACTTTTAAGTACATTTTTCCTCGATTTGAGGCCAAATAAGATGTTTAAATCACAGATTCGTCAGTGAAAATAACGGTGAGAAGAAACCTATAAGTTGATGAAAAGGTGTTTAAAAATACTATATAAAATATAAATTAAAAACATTAGATTTATCTAAATTAAGTAACTTGGTTCATGTTCCAGACTAATGAAGCAGCTAAAAGCTTATTACAATAGTCCCTGCAACCCCGAAGAGGTAGGGATGCAACCTTGAAAAGGTAGGGACTAATAAGATAAAATGAAAGTAATTTATATATATTTTTAGAAGTTTATTAAATAGAAAAAATAAAATGTTTTTAAAAATATTTTTAAGATGAATAAAGTTAATATTTTAAAAGTACATTTTTTTATTTATATAGTTGCATATAAATGAAAAATATTATATATAATTATAAGATAAAACTGAACATTAATGCATGCAACATTTGGATTATGAAATTTACTCTAAAATAAGTTATCTTGAAACAAAATATATGAAAGATGCTTAATCTTTCACCCAAAAAAACAAATATATGATGGAAAAAGTTTGAGATAATCTGTAAATATTTTTTATTTTTATTTTTTTGAAACATTGAAATTTAATCATCTACCAAATTACTTTACACTTTCCCTTAGAGTATTAATGTGCATTTGGACTTGTAAAAGATTTAAACTTTATTATTATTATTATTATTATTATTGAATAAATGAAAAACATTCCATATCAACTAATTTAGACATGGAAAAGGAACCTTTTCTTCATTTATTACATCAAACTAATAAGTAACGAAAAAAAAGTGCAAATCATATACATTATTTGTAATAAAAAGTATTAGAAGATATATGAGGAATATATTTAAATATTATAAAATCTGTTATTTTTATAATATACATATATATATAAAGAGAGAAAATGGTATGGTAGTAAAGATTATTGAAAAAAATAAAAAGGAAAATGAATGTAAATTTCTTTCTTAATAATAATTTATTTCAAAGATTATGATGAATGCAATCACCACTAAATTGGTGTTTGAAATTTTGTTATTTGTGGGACAAAAGATCTGTCTTTTTAGAATGATGAGTTCTCCTAAAAGTGTACATATAAAAATATTTACATATAGACATTTTTTCCTTATTATTTATATATTTAAAACACAATAACTATAAACATAATGGCTCAAATAGGGATGACATGAGTAAAATATACTTTTGAGGGATAAAGGATGATATCATTTAACAAAATAAAGATAATATTAAAAATATTATAACATTAAAATTTAAAGATAAATTGTCGGGTGATAAAGAATTAGAAGAAAAAAAGAGGAAACTAAGATATTATAAGGAGATAATCAACCCCAATCTCGAAAATAAAAAAATATTTTTTTTTCTTGTTCAGATAAAGAAGGAAATAACCATTGCTAAGATAAAAACAAAATTCCCATGAGCTATATAGTGAAACTAGGAGTTTGTAAATTCTGAAAATACCATAGGTGTTCAAAAACAAGATAATACTGAGAAGGGGGGTGAATCAATATTATGACCAATTTTAAAAATTTCATTTCTCCAATTGCATGGATTTCTACAAAAATCCAGATGGACTCAGATGTCTCAGACTCATCCAACAATCGAATAACCTTGGATATTTTCTGAAGTCATAGATTTTTTACTATTAAACCTACCTGTACCTCAAACCTTGGTTTCTCATACACCCTTATGATTTTTCCTAAGTGTTATATACCATTGGAAAGGTCTCTTAGAGAAATACACAATGAAACACTAAATTTTCTCATTTGAGATGAAGAATTAAGGAAAAAAATGTTTTCAAAGCTTTAAATCCATAGCATCCATTCTTGACTGACCAAGCTCCCCATGAACTTGGCACAACCAACTGCAACTACAGACTTTGACATAAATGAAAAAAAATTGCACCGTAGTCTCCCCCTTTCGCATTGATGGAAACACATTCCAACATTGTTGGTCATTGACAGAAAAACTACTTACAAATATTTGTTCATTCACCCCCTTTGACATCAATGAAAAAGGGCCAATATATTCTATATATGGCCATTCTCCCCCTGAGGGAATATAGTAGGTTGTTGATGATTATTTTTATATGCACATGTTCTCCTTGAGCTTATAAGAGCCCAATGGTTGATTAATCTCTATCTTCCAATTCAACCAATAACCATATTGTATCTCTCTAATGTTGTTTCAAGGTTTGACTCTTCATTGGGGCTTGGATTTTAAGAGAAGATTTATGAGAACTCTCATTTTTTTACTATCCTCCCTCTAAAAGAATATGTATGCCTTCGTAGACCTTGCAGTCAAATCATTGCATGGAGGTGGGTCCCTTGTCCCACAAACAAGGGGGTCTGATACACCAATTTGGTGTCTCGCTTGGTTGTCACCTTCAAATTAGATAATAATAATAATAAATAATAATTTATGGCTCGTAATTTTAATTGCTACTAAACATATTAAATGTTGTGTCTAGCTTCTTCCCTCCATGTACTCTAACATTTCGACTCTTCTCCTTTGATCATGCTTCCATTAAAATTATTTCTCAACATATATGGGTTGCTCACACTGTGGATGGATGCTCTATCCAATACTCACTCCTTCTCTTCTACCCTTGTGAATGCTTCCATTTATGTTTCTTGTGATCATATTATGTTGTTTTTATTTTCTCACTCTTCCACTTTTCTTTTGAGAAGCCACAAGCTAATCATCCCCCTGGATATAACCATTTATTGTTGTTGTTTACTCACTAAACTTGCAATTCTCTTCTTACTCTTGAGATTCCATATGGGTTTTCTTTCCTTGTTTTTCTTTGGAATTTTAATCATACAACTATCCTTGAATAATTTCGACAATTTCCCTCTTTCAAAATAAATTATTGAAGAGATGAGGGAAACATGACTCCCAACTTTTGTATTAAGTACTAAAAGTGTTCTCTAGCAAGGGGCTTGGTGATCATATCAACTATTTGTTCCTTTGGTGATATATACTCCAACTTCACAATCGAATCAACTACATGTTCTCTAAGAAAGTGATACTTGATAGGTATGTGTTTGGTTTTTTAGTGAAGAAAAAGATTTGGGGTATACTTATAGCACTTTTATTATCACATTTTATGGATATAGGTTCACCATAAGTTACCCTCATGTCATAAAGGGTTTGCTTCATCCACGGTTTTTGAGTGCAAAATGTTGCAACTACTATGTACTTGGCTTCAACAGTAGGCAATCAGACAAAGGTTTATGTTTTGTTCAACCATGCTACCAATGAGGTTCCTAGAAAGAATGAACCACCACTTGTGGACTTTCTATCATATATACCACTAATCAAATCTACATCTATGTATGCAATCAATAAAAAGTTCTTATGCTTTGAATACTACAATCCATAGTCCATTATGCCTTTTAGACTTATAAAATTTTGTTTGTAGCTAAAAAGTGGCTTTGCGGGGAGTTTATTGGTATCTTTCTACCAAAAGATTGTTTGCATTATGTTTGGTCAGGAGGTCATTAGATACAACACATTGTGAATCATTTATCTAAAGAATTTTTGGGTGACCTTTCATGGCTCATCATCTTTACTTAACTCACATTTAATGACCATAGGAGTACCAAAAGGTGAACACTCTTCCAATCCAAATTTCTTAAATATTTATTTGAGGTACTTTCCTTGGGAAATGAAAATGTCTTTTGAAGCGAGTGTAAATTGTAAATCAGGAAAAAATGAGAGTTCTTTGAGCATGGACATTTCAAATTCATTGTTCATTTGAGATGTAAACTCTTGGTTTATTGAATTTTCATTACTATCAAAAATAATATCATCAAAATAAACAATCACAACCAAGAGATGTTCATTATCAGGTTTTATATATAAATTATTGTGATTTGTCCCTCTTTTGAACCCTTGCTTCTTTAGATATTTGTCTAGTATGTAATACAATTCCCTTGTTGCTTGATTCAGTCCATATAATCCCCATTAGAACCTACATACATCATCAAGATTTTATGATAGTTGAAAACCTTTAGGTCATTCTATATACACTTCTTGTTCAAGTTCTCCATTCAAGAATGTTGATTTCACCTCTTGTTCAAGTTCTCCATTCAAAAACGTTGATTTCAAAGTCATGTGATATACTCTCAAGTTTTTATGAGAAAAAAATGAAAGAAACATTCTAATTGCTTCTAATCTTACTACCAGAATAAAAGTTTATTCAAAACAAAAGACATAATAAAATATAAATAGAGTTATAAGAAGCATATTAATTTTAAATAAGTAATCATTAATATTAAAAAGTAAAAATATTATGATTTTTAATTCAATATTGTGAGTAGAAAATTTAATAATTTTCAAAATCAAATTATATTCCTAAATTATCTATATGAAATGATGGGAAATTTAGTATACTTGAATTTAAAAAAAAAAAGAGTTCAAAAAATAAAATGAAATGATTTGTTATTTAAATTATATATATTATTAAATATTTTATTTTAAATAGTTACCTTAATCTTTGTGAAATTTTAAAATAGATTCTTAAATGGTACTTTTCATATTAATTTTGAAGGATCAAATTTAGGCCAAACAAATTCATATGAAAACTTTTGATGGAGAGTTACCTCAATCTTTGTAAAATTTTAAAATAGATTCTTAGATGGTACTTTTCATATTAATTTTGAAGGATCAAATTTAGGCCAAACAAATTCATATGAAAACTTTTGATAGAGATGCTTGCAATTGAATTTATATTTAAATTTCATAAGATATATCACGAATTATATTCTCATATATATGTAAAACAACTTCATTAGAATAGAAGTTTTGTTTTTTTTTTTTGTTTTTTTTTGAAAAAAGATATATATAATAAAAATCTTATAGAATTGTATATTAAATATAAATAGATGTTTTATAGTATGATTAATCCGAAAAACATCTATCTACATTATAGATTATAAAAGTCTTAAATCTAACTCTATATTAAATCTTACAAAATTGTATATTAAAAAATTAGATTCATCTACATTTTCAATAAATATTTTAAATTAAAATATACAACACTAAAACTAACGAAAACATAAATTAAAATACAACCTTATATTTCCAAAAACACATTCAATTGTCAATGTGACAATATCTGTTATGTAAGAAAATATTAATTTACACATCTCATTAACTTTGATGGCCAAACTACCTAATCGAAAGTAATTTTTCCGTTATACAAAATTTTATTGTTTTCAAAAGAAAATTAAAATAAAAATCATCTTGAGCATACACTAAATTTTTCAACGTGGGCAACAGAATATATGGTCTATCCCATGTCAGACTATAGAAAATAATGGTCTATCTATAGCCAAATTTTATTGAGAGTGACGGTTGAACAAACAAACTTGAACCTGCCACTGTAATTACAATTATTTGTGTTAACAAATATTCCACCATTATCATTTGGCACCATGCTCCACACTTGATGTTGCCCTGCACAATCACCTACATCACAAGCACAAACATAATCACTCTGATCACTGTAAATGTATATCACATCTCCCATGCCCTTGCATTTCACTCTAACCTCCCCACATTCCTCCTCCTCCTCGTCTTTCCCATTGACCAAATTAAACATGTGAGCTGGCATCCGAGCCATCTCTGTGCACACAATATTGGTGGCCACGTGGTTTACAATGTTATTGAAGTTCCACACTTTGAAACTCAACCCACCATCATCTTGCCTCAATCCCCCCACAACCAAACCCGTCTTCGAGAGTCATGGATGAGGATAAGAGCCATTGAACCCAACAGATGGGTTTTCCTATATAACTTTTTGACTGTATGGCTTTTTCAATGGCAATAAAAAGAACAAGTCAGAGTGGCGAGGCATAAACTTAGCATAACCATTCAACCCGCTATGAAGATGGACGGATCCAAATAAGAAAAGGTGTTGTCCATTTCTCATTATCGTCAGTGGATTTCAAAGGACTGCACGACCACCAATTGGTTGAATTAAATGATTTTAAACCCAAAAACCTATTTTTTAATTCGCAAGCACACACCATGTCAATAAAATCAGACTGGGTTACCTCAGTCAAAGTCATTGCTTAAATAGTTCTTCAAACCTTTAAAATCTTTCTTAACACAGCGAAGTTGGCTTTATTTTATCTTAAGTTGAAATTTAGTCACTTAAATCCAAATGATAACAGAAAAAGGCTAAAATCTAGGACGAAGAGCACCTTGCTTAATATTCAAAACTAATTTTCAAAAACAAGTAACTGGAGAATGAGGCAGTGTTGATGAACATGACAGCCATATGGTATTTAACCTCGTTCCTGGTGCCACTACTCTGAAGAGGAATTTACAGCATGGAGAAGCAGCTAGTATCGGTGGTTATGAAAGCCATATGGTATTGATCTTCCGGTTAGTGCTAATAATTTCAACAAGGCTTTTGTGAAAGGTGACACCTTTTCCTTCACTGGTTTTGCAAGAATAACACTCTTATATTACAAGTTTTATACTTTAAAGGAGGGAAAAAGAACAATTTATTCTTAGGATCCTTGTTTTTAAATTGAAATATTCAACATACATAATCTTTTTATTTAGGATCTTCATTCGGATATTAATAATTTGATTAGTGAACAATAATTAAAGTTATATATTTAATAAATAGTGATTAACATAAAATATAATAAGATTAATGTTTAATTTGTATGTTAAATACAATGCTATAGTCTTTTACAATTTTTATTGAAAATATAACCTATTTGATGCAGGAGCATTCAACCCAAGGAAAATCATTGTATTTTAGTAGACATGGGAGATCATATGTTCTAAGGAAGTTGGTTTCCTAAGTCTCAAATTAATGTAATATTTAAGCTTTTAAGTGATTAGAATAGGGATTAATTAGATGTGTGAGGATGTTTGTAAATGCTCTCAAATAAAGAATAACATGAGTGGTTAATAATGATAAGAGAGTTGGAAGTCAATTATAACTCTAAAGGTAGTTTCATGATTCGAGGAACTAGAGAGAGTTCTTAGGAATTAATTAAAGTTAGAAGTGGACATAGAGGAAATTTAGGAGTCAGTTCAATAGATCTAGGATTTAAACCAAAATTAGTTCAACAGAACTTTTTTGGTATAAAATGTAAACCTATAGGCAGAGTAGAGAAGAAGGAGGCCATTGATATCGAAGATCAGGCTTGTGAGAGACCGAGAGTCTCAAATGTAATAATTTGTTTATATTTATATATACAGAGGTTTATTCCCTAACTGTGTATAGTGGGAAATGGGTATTTATGAATGAATTATATGTGAATTCGTAGGTTTGTAACAGGTGTTGCAGACAAAATCGTAAAGGACATGCAGAGGAGCATAATGATTTAGACATTGGACATGGGCTCTTCAAATGTCCTCGCATCTTGCATTGACGACAAACTCTTTCTCGAAGTTTTTATTAGCTGTCTTTTTTCTGGATCTTCCCGAGCTTTGTTTTGATGATGTTGAGTCCTTGTCTGATTGAAGAAAAGTCTTCCCAGGACATTTATTCACTTGTATTGTTGCATTATCTTTCTGTGGCTTACTCTTTGTAGCACCCATATTTTTGTTGAAAACCTTATGCTTCTAGCATTCCTCTAAACAATGGGTGTTACTGCCACAAAAGGTACATGGATAAATCCTTTTAATGAATTTCAACATAAAATTTTGATTTACAAACTCACCTTCCAAATGACTGCCAGAGTGATTCATTTGTTTACCTTTGTGGTCTTGCAACTTCTTTGGAATGAGGTTGGGGTGTAAGGACCAACATCAATCTGCAATGTGACCTCTCTTCCCGTAGTAGTCACATATCGATTGATCATAGCCTAAGCCTTCATGTTTCTGCCTTTCCTGCATGGAGATCAATTGGAGCCTCCCTTGGCCATGTTTGTCGAGGCCTTGTCCTTGCTGATATCCCATCTTATTTATCAGTGTCATACCCATTCCTCTAGTGTGCCTCTAAAATGCTCCAATCGTGTGGTTGCATATAGCCTCATCCCTCTCCGAATCATTTCTTGGTCAAGCTGGTACATAAGGAAATTCCTTAGAAGGTGAGGAAAAGATTCCAATGGCATATTCTATCGATTGCACTTTTGTAGTGGTGGATAGAGATGAATTGTCTTCATCGTCATGATGAAGAGGAAAGACGAACTTCGAATTGATGGATTGTTTATTCCTCAACTATTCTGACAACTTCAATCTTCATATGTAGTCTTTTCTTATCCTCTTGCAAAGCTTACACCATTCACCGCAATGCAGCGGTTTCCTTTTGAACTTATTGGTTGAACTCCTCAAGTTCTTGCAATAGAAGTTGTCTTCAATTTCTATGCATTATTTCTCTTCGTGAGGACCTCCTCTGATACCAAAATATGATCTTAAATTGCAGAATTAGATCGCTACCTGACACTTGGAAAGTTTTAAATGGGCCTTTTAAAATGTTAATTCAATTCAACTGAGCAAGTTAACCAAAAAGGACACGACACACATAATCTTTCAATGTCAAATAGAATGACACTGAGATTGTTGATGGAGTTCACCCCTCCTGGGCTACGTCTCCGGGTCCTTCTGTAAAAGCTAGGTCATTCCTATTACAATGAATAAGAAGAGGTACATCAATAATGTTGGTACAATTGCGGCTATTTCCCTCAGTATGGAAATTCTCTCCTTCAAAGAAATATCTCAATTTTACTTCACATTCTACAAATGACTTGTCATTTACAACAAGAATGTAGAGTCTCTAAATAGTGACTCTGACCTCTATTGATTCAATCGAGTATCCGAGTTTCAATAATACATTGATTATTTACCTCGTCTCCAATTGTCTAAGTGAGACATAGTTGACGCACATTTTTCTGTGGAATTTGTAGTTGCTAATGACAAACAAGTACCATCGTTGAATCCAAAACATGCCAAAACCCCTGTTTTGGGTCTTCAAGTGACCAATTCGGCTTTTGTATGCTTCTGGAAAGCCAAAAACTAACTTGACCAAAATTTCAAGCTACACAACTCCCGAATGGTGTAGTGACTCCACACCTCCTGACGTTCAAAACTACACTGCAACAATACTCTGGCTTGCTTGACTCACCCCTGAAAGGCTTCACTGAAATGCTTACCTTTTTCTTCCTAAATTTCTTGACTTTGAATGGAGCTACGACCTCCTTTTATATAATTTTCTAATGCTAATTTTGGAGTTGTATTCAACAACATTACAATTTTTGGCTATTCGAATTAAATTGATAGTGCATTTACAATAACAACCCATATGGATTGTTAAGTCATTGGACTGTGGCTTAAACTGAATCCTAAGTTTTTGAATGGTTATTAACAACCATGACTTCGCATAATTAAACATAACTAAATGGGTTTTCATACTTAAGATTGGCACATTATTTTTGGCCATCGTTGCAAATACTTTGGCATTGCAATTATCATATTATAACTTTAACATTTTCTTGCTTGTGGTCCATTTGCACTTCATCCTGTGGCAGGTGACATAGCCATCGATAATGCAACCTTGTGCCATCTGATTCCATCGTGCCACCTTAGCACTATGCCCAGTGACTGGACCGATCCTTTATGGTGACTTGCTCCCCGATGGTTTTCGCCAACATCACACCCCATCGCATGACCCATGGCAAGTGATGTAACTGAAACCAACGGTCTAGACTCGTGGCATGTGAACTGGGTAGTGAGTTTTTTGTTATAACAACTATGCTCCTTTATGAACCCTGCTGGCACATTTTCTGCACAACAAAGTCATGCCACCTCCATGTCCATAACCATCCTGTTGAACTGTTACATAGTGATGCCACCTCTATTGCATTATCCTACCACATAACTTGTGCCACCTCCTCTTCATTTTCATATCACATAATGATGCCACATCACAAAATCCATTGCAGTATACATCAAAGTCGGATTGTTACTTTCAAACTCCACCATTTTCTTTGTATATAGGTTTATAACCTAAACCTCTGCCATCAATCTCGACACCATGGTGGTAGGGTGTTATGGCATAAAGTTTAAATGAAATATTAAATCTGCAGATAATGAATGAACCCATACCATATGGTTTTATAACTTAATTAATCATTGAAACTTTGTGCCATTTAATTCCATAGTTTAGCCTTACCTTCCTTGTGTTGTGTCTTAGCATGTATTTAACATTGCGCCCTTCCATTGCAAGGAGCATGTAGCTACCATGTTGGCAATGGTGTTGTATGAGAGTGTTGAGATTGAGAGTTCAAATCTCCTAAAATCCTGCAACTCATAAGAACTTTTAAAAGGCTATGGAGAGGCCATGTGGCAACCATTCATTGGCCCATGTGGTGCTCCTTCCTTTGGCTCAATTAAAACATATAAACCAATAGTAATTTTATAAACCAAAATGAACTACCTCGAGGAATCTGGGCTTGCCTTAATGTGAACTAGAACTTTCAGCGTTTTGACTTTGACCTGTGGTAACTTTGACTTTTTACCTAGTTGTAGGATAAACGTCAACGAACGTTTTCTCCCTCATACTTTGGCCAAATGTAAATCTATAGATACCACCATAATCATGGCATCGAGCTCTTCGACTTAATGCTGAGCAACTTGGAGAGTAAAATTCTACACAATTTGAGAACAATTTTGCTACCTAGGACCATCTTCGTCTTTAAACATATAGAAAACTTTGGATTGACTTACAAGATCCATCACGGATCAATAGGTAACTTAGTGACATAATTGAAAATTAAAAAATAATGATTTTTTCTTTTTTCCCTTTTGAATTTATCATTGAAAGTGTTAATCAACTCACTATGTTACTTTCAATATTGCAATCTTTGTTGTTTGCAATCTTTTAGGTAGGTAGAAACATAGGAACAATTACACTCCACCATGACCTATGGTCCAATGTGCCTCAAACCATTGATGAAGAAGTTGATGGAGGATTAGAACTGAGATGAAATCTTAACATGGGAAGAAATAAAAATATAGCATATCCAAGTAGACCATGAACAAGCAAACCAATCTGCACAAAATGATTAAAAAGGTTTGGAGGTGAAGGTGTTAATTCAAAGTTCAAAGTGAAGTGACAGTAATGTATTTGACACAAGGGCCATCGCATAAATCTAAGCATGATTTTACACAACAAGTAACATGTGTTTACAAAGAAGGGTGCCATATGAACAACAACATATTATTATATGGAAAATGAATTCTAACTTAAAATGTGTAAGAATTAATGTTAGTATTAGCTCATTGGATGTTTAAAATCTTTCAACCACTTCAAATTTATCTTATGTTTTTTCATACATGTGATTCCAAATAATGCCTCAAACTTAGACGTTGGTTTAAAATGGAAATGTGAATGGAGAAATAATATGAATTTACTAAAGCATTGCCTTAGAACTAAAAAAGGTTGTTGATTTGTTTGCAAGATTAATACTAAGAAGGATGATCAATTCATATAGTCCTTGTAGCCCAAAGGGTAGGTACCTAACATGTAAATGTGTAATATTATTTGTCTCATGCAATTTTAAAAGTTGACTTGTGGTTGTGATAGGTATTCTTATTCTTTAGAATTTACATGTAGATATTATTGGCAAAATCACCCATTTAAAGGTAGCCTTCATTAGCGACTTCCAAGATGAAACCATATAATCATTTTTGAAGAACATGGTTATAATTATATTATTATCCAAGCTAATTGAGGTGGATATTGGTGGCCAATCGTCTATTCCACTTGGACCCCTGGCAATATTTCCTTTCAATTTCCTAATTTCTAGCATAATTTACTATTTTTGGCATTTGTTCGGGTCCTAAAATTTCAGAACCATTTTGAGGCCCCAAACAACATTTTTTTTTTAAATGAGAAAACTGATGGCTTGCAATAGGGGTTTGAATTTAAAAGTTGATGTCCTCAGATATTTTTTTTTAACAAGGTATCACAGACGCCAAGCAAATATCGTATGCCAAAGTTACGACCTCGAGATGTTGATGTTCCAACTAACCCCAACGCAACCCACAAAGTTTTAGCGCTTCATATCCTAGGGTTAGGTTTTTGGATGTTCAGGGATTTTCATTGTTTTTTGATGATAAAAGTTCTACAAGCCTCATTGTAGCACAATTTAGTAGGAATGTAGCTGACACACCTCTTTCAAAGATAAGTTGCCATCGCCCGAGCTAGTTTGTTTCTATTGTGTATGTAAATATCTTTCAGCAATTTCTATTTATTGATTGAAGTTATTTTTCATTATATCTATGTGTTTTGGTTTGAAACTATATTCATTTCATTATTTCGTAAATCTAGATCAGTGGTATTAGAGTGACATGTTCATTCTCTATTTTTCTATGCATTTACCCAATGAGGTTGGGGTATAAGGAGTTAGGACTTGAAATGGATGAGCCCTTGCAAGGCTAGCCTCACCGACCCCGATGGACTCACATGGAAGAAAAAAATAAATATGAAGGAGTATGAGATCCTTTCAAAATGTTGCTCAAAGAAGCCCTCGAGCATTAAAGGCAGAAGATGATGGACAATTTTTCCCAAATCCTTCGGCAGGTATCAGTAGGAAAATCATCTTCATCTAGCAGTCACTTTGGAGGCACTGCCCCCTTTAAGGTACATGCTAACTTTTACATTCCTCTATTAGAATGCCAAATAGATGTAGATCACTTGAATAAATGGTTAAATCTATTGGAAGGATATTTTTTGGTCCATAATTTCTTCGATAGGGAAAAGATTACTTTTGCACTCCTCAAAGCGACCCCCCATGTCAAGGACTACTAGGAAATTTTCTATGAGCCAAGGGAAGAGGAGGAACCCTCATTATTTATAGTCACACCCTCTTAGAATTCTTTCCGAGATGCCATCAGGGAACAATATTACCCTTTTAGAAGCTATGAAGATAAGAACATAAAGTGGACCACACTATGGCAGGGAAGGAAACCAAGATGTGCCAGAGTTCATAAACATTTTCCATCATACTCTACACATGAAGTTGGGTATCAACGATTATTAGAAACATCTGATATTCAATTATCATGGTTATCTGCACAATACATATAGGAAGAAAAGGATTTCCTAGTAATCTCCTCACTTTGCATAGTGTACCGATATGATGTGAGGATTAAGCATGAATTTAAACAGAACAAGAAAGACTTTGGATCTCTGAATCTGAAGCAGGGAAAAGGCACCTACAAACTGTAGAATGAAGGAAATAGCCAAGGTGGAGTGACCCCATACAACCCATCAAATCCATAAGCGAACATTAGCACAACGAAGACAAAGAAGGACATCGAAAAGTGGTGTGAGTTCCATAAGAGCCCTACCCACAAAAAAATGAGTGTCGTGCTAAGAAGACACTGGTGGCCACGATAAAATCTTAAGAGTCAGATGCATGTTCCAAATATGAGCTAGAACCTGACAAGGGGAACGAAAAGGGGAATTATATTATTAATGTAGAACTTAGAGCCACCATTGCCACCACCAAGGTCCAAAATATTAAGTCCAAATATCTAGAGGAGGGGGAGTGTCTCTTCCACTCATAAATGTGGGTGAAGGGTTCTCCACTGTAGTTTATTGTCGACAATGGGAGCCAAAACAACCTCATCTCAAAATAGGTTGCTAATTGGTTAGGTTAGATGCCAACCACACCACACCTACAACCATACA
Source organism: Pinus tabuliformis (assembly GCA_031772625.1). Classification (NCBI taxonomy): domain Eukaryota; kingdom Viridiplantae; phylum Streptophyta; class Pinopsida; order Pinales; family Pinaceae; genus Pinus; species Pinus tabuliformis. The sequence continues at coordinate 746,390,320 of CM062818.1, forward strand.
TCATCAGGTGGCTTCAGCAAGGATGAGACCTTTGTGTCAGCCAATATTTCCTCCTTCCCTACATCATCAAGCCCTTCATGGATGAGGTATTATGTGATTTTTCTCCTCTTGAAACCTATGATGTTTTATTAGGCCAACCATACTTTTGGAAGCATCATGTTTTGTATGAATCTAGACCTCACATTGTTCCTATTAATTTGGGCAAACAACTATACAGGATACCAAATGTACCCTACCTACACCATGAGTCTTTGATCTTTGTTAAGTAATTTAGTAAGATCATCTCCCAAACTAAGAAATTTGTTTTCTTTCTGATTCACTCTCAAAGTAAGGGCATGATCATGCCCACATCCATGGCCCCCAAAAAGGGTTACCCCCAGTAGTAGAAGCAAGTTGAAAAGGTCATAGAGAAGCACAGGGACATCATTTCCTCACCCATAAGATTACCCTTGCATTTCCAAGTCAAGCATTGAATCAATTTGACTCCTAGGGCACCTATATGCAATGGGCCAATATACTTTTGCTCCCTTCTAGAAAATGAGGAAATCAAGAAGAATATCCAGGAGTTGCTATAAAAAAATCACATCTGACCAAGTTCCTCATCTTGTGGGAGCCCAATTGTACTTTTACAGAAGAAATATGGGACCTGGAGACTCTACATTGACTATCGAGCAATGAATAAGATCATTATCACGAACATATACCTAATCCCACAGATCGATGACCTTCTAGGCCATCTCAACGGGGCCAACTACTTCAACAAAATTGATATGAATTTTGGCTATCACCAAGTTCTTCTAGAATGAACAAATGTATGGAAGACTACCTTCAAACCCAACGAGGGTCTCTTTGAGTCACTGGTCATGCCCTTTGGGTTGACAAATGCCCCTGCAAATTTTATGAGGTTGATGGTTTATAATCAAGTACCATACTTCCACCTCCAAGATGCATTGTTATGCTACCTCAGCCACCTTTACATTCCTTTAAGTGAGTGTGCTAAGATGATTTGGGAGAGGCACTACAGTTGGGTCACATGACACTTTGGTATGGAGAAAATTGTAGCAGTATTGCAGAAGTATTTCTATTTTCCAAAATTTTCACAAGATGTTGGAAAATATATCAAACCTTGCACTAGAGGTGTCATCACTACGCCAACCATTAAGAAGCAAGGACTGTACACTCCTCTGGCTATTGCTATCCAACCTTGGGAATCCATTTCCATGGACTATATGTCTTGCCTTCCTTATACCAAGCATGGTAACAACTGTGTATTTGTGCTCACTGATATATTTTATAAGATGGCTATATTGATGGCTTCCAAGAAGAGAATCATAAAAGAGGACATTGCCAAACTCTTCTTCAAATGAGTGTGGGTATAATATCAAACAAACAATTATATCAAATCACGATAGAAGGTTCCTGAGCGCATTTTGGTTGAGCCTATTACTATTTTTGGACACTAAGCTCACCAATTTGATTACATTCCATCCTCAAACTTATGGCCAGACAGAGGTTGTCAATATGATGATAGTGCAAATAATATGCATGTACAACTATAAGCATTCATGAACATGGGATGAGAGTCTTCCCTATGTGTAACACAACTATAAATTACTCTCCATAGCTCAACTAGCCCCAACCTCATTTGATTGAGCATGGGATGTCAACCTTTGTGTCCCATTGATGTTGCAATGCTTCCTGCGACTACACACACATAATCTGCACATGTTCGGTCCAAAGATAATAAAGCCACTAGGCTTATTGAATGCATCTAGCAAATCTGCTAGCATGTTCACGATATCATAGATAAAGCTAATTCCAAGTACAAAGAACGTCATGATCATCATCTCGTGCCACATAAGTTTCAAGTGGGCCAAAAAATTGGTTTCATTTGCAAAAGGAATTCTTTATGAGAGCCCATAAGAAGATTTGACCACTCCAATTAGGGAAAATGTTAGGGGTTAATATTCGTAGCTGGGCTAATTTTCCATGTTTTTTCCAAAAAAAAGATTTTCCAATTTCCATTTTTTCTCAAAATTATTCGCCCAAAATTTGAATATTTTTACAAAAATAATGTTAATCATTTTACATATTGCAAATTATGAATTAGTGAGATTCGCAAAGTTTTCTAAACATTAAAATAAATTTTCATGGTTAAAATTTTCTCTGACTCGTATATGGGCCTTATACCATCAACAAGGTTGTGGGTGATAATGATTTTGAGCTCAACATTCCCCAATTCATTGGCTTTCACTCAATGTTCAATGTGGACTGCTTTCAGCCATAATTTCCACCATTGTTGGACACATCAGACATTGCTGAGGAGATGACACCAATATAGCTCAACTAAGATTGCATTGAATATGCCACAAATGATCAGATCATGGACACACAAATTAAGAACACTTGCCAAAATAGGATCCAACTATATGAGGTTGTCAAAGTCGGCCAACTCCTGCACGAAGGAATGTGGCTTACCAGGGACCAAGTTTAGCACAAGCTTCCCCATTTATTCCTAAGGGGGGAGGACTAATCCGACTAAATATTGGTGGCTACCCACCTATTCCACTTGGTCTCCCAACACTATTTTCTTTCACTTTCCTAATTTATAATACAATTTACTATTTTGGCTAGTTTTTCAGGCCCTTGACTTATCATGTTGTTTTGAGGCCCTAAACATCATGATTTTTGGAAAATGGGAAAAATTGTCCTATGACGAGGGTTTATAGTTGAAATACGTTGTTCTCAGATACAGATTTCTAAAAAAACATCATATGTGTTAAAAGGAGATCGTATGCCAAAGTTACAAGCCTTGGAAGTTGATGTTCCAACTAACCCCAATGGGGTTCCAAAAATTTTGACGCTTCATCTCCTACGGTTAGGTTTTTGCATGTTTAGGGTTTTTCATTATTTCTTGATGATAAAAAGGCATGCAAGCCTCATTGTAATACAATTCAAAAGACATGTAGCCAATACATCTCTTCTCAGAGATAAGCTACCATCACACGAGCTAGTTTGTTTCTCTTATGTATGTAAACAATTTTCAAAATTTGTTATTTATTAATTGAAGTTCTATTTCATTGTATGTCTGTGATTTGGTTTGAATCTAAATTTCATTTTTCCCTTGGAAGGTGACCTTCATTAGCCCATTCAAAGGTGAAAGAACATAATGATTTTTGAAGAGCATAAATATGACGGAAAACACTAATTAAGAGGAAAATTATGAAGGAAAATATTGTTATTTAAAATTCCATAGATATAGTGTTAGATTGATTTCATTTAATTATTCACGGAGTCTACTTCTCTTTTAGTTTTTTAGTTAATTTTTTTTTTATTGGTTGATAATATAATTTTTATTAATTTAAAAATTGTTGTTGAATTGAGGCTTCTGTGATCCATATCAAGTTTATGAGAGATTTTCCGGCGTAAATCACCAATCATCATGTCTTTATTGAGGAGGCTAGTGTTATTGCTAGAGTTTCGCATTTCCATCACAAGAAATTTAGGGAAGCCCTTGAGATTGAAAAAAGGCCAAGCAATCTCAATAGAGAGGATGTCTGGAACATCAGTAGTTGCTAGATCCTATCCCTCCCTTCCTAGTCATTTTCTCCCCCCCCCCCCACAGGTTATAGCTTGTTCTGGTTTTCCTTTTAGTAAATTTGTCCTTGTTTCCCGTATCCGGTGGCCTTTGTTCTTTGAGGGGTGGTTGATTTAGTTTGAGATATTTTAATAGCATTTTGTTTATGCAACTAGTTATATACTAATAATTTAACTTAATTAATAAAAGAAAAACAATCTTAAAATCAATCTATGGAAATATGCTTATTTAACACTTAAATAAACAATTATTTAAAATATTCTTTCTAACCCTTAAATCACTTTTATATTTATATATTTATATTTAGTTAATAACTTTTATAGCTAACTATTAATTTATTTTAATATATATTTATAATTAAAAGTTTATAAAATAGTTAAAACTTCTATATTTCTATGGCCCTTTAACTTTTAATTTAATAAGAATATTACTAACTATCAATTTAATAATCAAGTTAAATTAACTTATTTATTTCAATTTATTTAATTAATAAAAGAAAAATAATCTTGAAATCAATCTATGATAATATGCTAAATAAAATTTCAATTATTTAAAATATTCTTTCTAACCCTTAAGTCACTCTAATATTTATATATTTATATATTTAGTTAACAACTTTTATAACTAACTTTTAATTTATAATTTATTTTAATATATATTTATAATTAAAATTTTATAAGATAGTTAAAACTTCTATATTCATATGTCCCTTTACTTTTAATTTAATAAGAATATAACTAACTATCAATTTAATAATCAAATTAAATTAACTTATTAAATAAAGGTTATGCCCCTAGTCTAGTCCAACTACCGTTTTTTGGTCAAATTTAGAAGTTACTCAATATAGCCATTACCTGGTCAAGAATTTTGACCATTGTATGTTCTACTCTGACTATTTAACATGCAAAGCTAGATCTGATTCTTCAACTTGTCCTAATGATGAACCACATTGGTTGGTCCGAAACGCGTCGACAAATGAAATATCATGTAATTTACGCCGAAAAATATCTCATAAAATTAAAAATTATTGAAAAGAAAGCTTATGAAATAGAGTTGGCCATGAAATGAGGAAGTCAGTTCTTGGTGGGAAATAAAGAAAACAACCACCATTATCAAACCAAATTTTGCATTCCGAAGTACAACAAACTAGTAGATGATAAGTGTTTAATAGTTAAATATCTAGGACAATAATTCTAGTAAGGAAAATAAACACATAAGGGAAGGAGGAAGTTAGGAGTTATAGAATAGAACCAAAGGAGTAATGAAAGGGACATAGGTTAAGTAGTCAAACATATAGTAGTAGTTTTGATGATATGAAGTAATATCAATGTCTTATAAATTCATTCCATCTTCTTAATTTAGTTAAAAAAAATCTTACAATGTTGGCACTAAAAACTAAGAGAATTAAGAGAAAATTACATATATAAGGAATCAAATGAGACACACAATAGACACATGGAATTTTACAAAGGAATCCATTAACAATTGGGGCATTTTAGAAAGTAAATCATTAGCATCATTAGACAGTTTAGGTAGTAAAATAGAAAAGCCCATGGCTACCTTTTTTATTACAGGATGGCCTAGCCATGGGGAACCTAAGTTTATGTTTTACATGGTTGAAAGCATTTTAATTAAAACAAACTACAAAAAGATAAAACTAACTAATTGTTGGGCATCATATGAAAGACAAACTAAGAGCAAGATGAAGTAAAGTAGATAAAGAGTTAACTAATACCTCAAGGTTTTTTTTGTTTACTACACATAACTTAATGACATAATTGAAAAAAAAAAATCAATCTTTTTACCTTTTGCCATTTTGAAGGATGAATTCAGAACTTATTCAACTTACTATATTTCTTCCAATCATGTAAACTCGAGTTTTTATAATCTTATAGGTAGAAAAAGATAGAAGATTGATTACACTCATCATAGAAGATTGATTACACTCATCCATGGCCTTGTCATCTAGCATGCCTCCCACCTCTCGATGGAAAAGTTGACAAAGGATTAAAATTGATACCATATATTAACACTAATAGGAAAAAAAATCTGTGAGAGTGAAAGAGACCACGAAAAAACCAACCAATATGCATAGAATGGTTTAAAAGGTTTGAATTTGAAGGCATTACTTCAAAGTTCAAAATGAATTGATAGCTAGGAATTTAATGCAAGGACCATACATAAGGCTAAGCGTGGGTTTATAAAATAAGACACGTGTTTATAGAGAAAGATTTCATTTCAAAATTATTATATTTTCATATGGAAAAGGCATTCTAATATAAAATACATAAGGCTAAGCGTGGCTTTATAAAATAAGACACATATTTAGAGAAAGATTTCATTTCAAAACTATTATATTTTCATATGGAAAAGACATTCTAATATAAAATATTTAAAAATTAATGTTAACATTAATTATTGGGTGTTTAAATTATTTCTACTACAAATTTATCCTAAGTTTTTGAATGGATACAATTCCAAATAAGCCCTCAAACTTAAACACAGGTTAAAAATGAAAACGTGAATTGAGAAATCATTTAAATTTCTAAAACCTTGTCGTTGATTTGTATGCAAGATTAATAGTTCTAAAGGAAAATTGAGTTTTATATACTTTGGGTAAGGACTAAGAAGTAAATGTATAATCTCTTTATCTCACTTACTTTGAAAATTTGAGTTGTGGTAGTGATAGGTATTTATAGGCTTTAGAATTTATATGTAAAAAAATATAAATTTAAAAGTTTTAAGCTTAATAAATTTCAAATTAAAAATATGATTTTTTTAGATAGTAATAATTTGTGATAAAATTATTTTTTTAATACTTCAAAGTATATGTGCTTATTGATGGCCAAAGTGACCTATTTAAAAGTGACTTTCACTAACCCTTTCCAACGTGAAAGAAAATAAGCATTTTTTAAACCCATCAAAGTGACTTTCACTAACCCGTTCCAATGTGAAAGAAAATAAGCATTTTTTAAACCCATAATTATAATCATATTAACCGAATGACCCATCTAAAGGTGATCTTCATAAAGAAATTCCAATGTGAAAGAATACAAATAAATTTGAAAAACATAATTATGATAAAAAAGACTATAGAAAAAAAATACAATATACAATGTGAATCTGAAAATGCACGTGAATCTGCCATCCAAGACTCTACCTGGAATGCCACGGTGGAAGAGATGCTTCCGTCACCCTGTCAGGCTTTTTCCTTCCCGGATCTGGATAAAAATAATTCGGTCTCCCCCAAACTTAGCAGCGGTCGGGATAAGGTGGAGCGCTCTAAAAAATCCTGGCACCCGGTCAAAACTATCCCTCCTCCAAAGGCGGTCTCTGTCTCCAGTGCTACTTTGTCGGACCGCATTGATAGTCTACAAAAGCTTGCTCTCGTCGGGAAATGGCATTTTCCGGAAATGTCAGAGGATGAAATGAGATCATGGCTATCATCAAAATGGACTTCTTTGATTGGATACTCTCCAGTCATTTCTCGGCTGATGAAAGACTAGTTCTCATTTCATTTCCTAAATCCATCGGATCTTGAATTGATTCTAAAAAAACCCTGGGTGTTTGGCAAGATTTTTTTTTCATTGTCTCGATGGTACGTGGATTTCAACCCTCTCAAAAACACGCCATCGAACTGCATGATTTGGGTCAAGCTTCCCAATTTACCATTGGAATTATGGTCTGTTGAAACCCTCATGGAGATTGGTAATTCTGTTGGTAAATTTATTTACGTGGATCCTTGGGTCAGAGGGGAGAAGGACAAAAGGATTGCTTCGATTTTGATTGAGAAACCTTATAAAGGTGGCTATCCGGATCATATTGTGATAACATGGGAAGGGACTACAATCTGTCAAAGACTTGACTTCTGGGGTATCCCTTTTCGCTGTTCTCTATGCCATCGAACAGGTCATCTAATAAAAAATTGCAGTCTCCGGTTTAATCGCAAATCAAAACGGCGACCTCTCTTTAGAGGCAGATTTTCTGGTGCTGATTCTATGTCCGAAGATGCAGGTATTCTTGACCAAGCACCTTCTCAGGTAAAGGCCACTCCTCATCCTCAGTTCAATTCGCAGGAGCAGCCTGAGGTCCCGCTCTCGCCGGATTTTGGTTGTCCGTATATACCCGAGCCTCCAGTGGATAATCCGGTGCCCTCCCCATCCCCCATGAATAAAGGTGACTTCGTGGTGGGTTCACACCCCATTATGCTCAGTTCATCGTCGCTTTCTCCTGGTTCTCCTCCTGCAGGCCTCTCTAGAGGTAAGAAGCCAATGCCATCACCACCTAATTTATCCCCGACAGAATCTCCGATCAATAAATCCGACAGTGATATCGACCTCCTTCTTCAGAAGAATCCTCCGGTTCTTGAACCATTAACCATCCATAAGCCCTATTTTCCTTCCATCAGCCCCAATTCTACAAAAAATATTACCGTCCGTAAAAAGCAGAAAGGAGGAAGCCGTCATTTCAGAGGCAGAGCTATTGCTTCTGATTATGGCATCACAAACCTTTCCCTTGTTGAAGTTCCAGTCATAGATTCCGCTGACCCCCAGCCGCTTAGAGCATGTATGGCTGGTCAGTCTTCTAAATGACTTTCCTGACCTCTTTAAATATCAAGGGATTGGGCGCCCTCCCTAAACTGACGCTAAAGGAGATTTTTGTATTAGCTCACTCTCACATTATCTTCATACAGGAAACAATGCACTCAAGCAAAGTATCCTTAGCCTTTTTCAGAAGAATGTTTCTGTCCTGGTATATGGTTGCGTCTGATGCTGAAGGTTTGTCGGGTGGTCTAGCTGTGTTGTGGGACCCGGCTTGGGTCAAAGCTAAAGCTTTTAAATGTTGTGCAGGAATTTTAATCTCAGCATATGCCCGAGGTCAGCCAAAGATTCTAAACATCTTGAACATTTATGCGCCCTACAGAAATCGATCCTCCTTCTGGGATTTGTTGTTTGCCTCCGAAATTCTAGACATTGAATCACTGCTGATCGCGGGTGATCTAAATGCCACTCTGAATTCTGATGAATGCTGGGGCAACTGCAGGAAGAACGACTCTATTGCTGATAGACTCTGCACGGAATTTTTGTACATGAATCTGGTTGATGTCATTCCTCGTAAAATGTCTCCAACATGGGACAACAGCAGATCTGGTCCGGCTTTCATTGCCATTAGACTTGATCGTTTTATCATAAATGCCAGTATCATCGCTGAATGGGGTATGCCAGTTGCTAGGACCGGTAATGATCACACATCGGACCACCGTCCCATATTTCTAGATTAGCAGGAATCTCAATATAGGCTGGGCTATTCCTTTAAATTTAACAGGACCTTTTTGACTGATAAAACCTTTAATGAGGTCATAACAAAAAAATGGGAGGAATTAAAGCACTCTGAGGCGATCTCCTTCTCCTCTTTTCGTGAAAAGATCCAATCTTTAAGGGAGGTGGCCAAGGATTGGTCAATTAGACAGAAGAAGAAGGATAAACTGGACCTTGAGGTCATAAAAAGGGAATTAAGCATTTTTTCTGATGCTGTTAATTTCGACAGCCTGTCTTTTGAACAAAAAAATCATTTCAGATCTTTGGAGAAAAGGAAACAAGAGTTATTGCAAAAGGAGGAGTCATCCTGGAGACTCAAAAGTATAGCGATCTGGGTCAAGGAGGGCGACCGAAATACAAAATTTTTCCATCATTTTTCAAATGCAAGGAGATGTAAAAATTCTATTTGGAGGATCGAAGATGGCAATGGGGGTTTCTTATATTCTCAGCATGATATATCGATGGAAGCATCAAGGTTTTTTTAGAAACAATACCAGCGGCGGATGAATGACATAAACGATGTCTTCTGGGTGGTTGATCAAGTGCCATTCATGTTTGATGATGATGCGAATACAGAGTTTTTCAAGCCCATCTTGGAAGAGGAACTTCACGGAGCTATCAAGAAGTTCAAAAAGGACAAATGTCCTGGAACAGACGGCTGGTCGATCGAGTTCTTCTCGCACTTTTATGATATGTTTAAAGATGATTTGTTGGGGATGGTGGATGCCACTCGTATATCAGGGAACATAAACAGCACTCTCACTGCCACTTTCATAGCTGTACTTCCCAAAAAGGAAAGATCGGAATCGTTTGCAGGCTACAGGCCCATTGCATTATGTAACATCCTTTTCAAAATCATATCAAAAATTATTGCTGAGAGAATGAAACTTGTTCTCAACGCCTTCATCTCCAAGGACCAGCATGCTTTTTTATCAGATAGGAATATTCTTGATGCAGTTGCCTCGACACAGGAGTTCTTATTTTCAGTATTATCCAAAAACATTAATGCCTCTATCATAAAGATAGATCTGGAAAAGGCTTACGACTGTGTTGATTGGGGGTTCCTTAGAATTCTCCTTGCAAAAACTGGTCTGAGGTCACAGGGAATCAATTGGGTGATGGCATGTGTCGAAAATGTTTCATACTCAGTTATCATCAATGGTATCCCATCATCCTTTTTTCAGGCGGAGAGGGGGCTGCGACAGGGCTGTCCTCTCTCTCCCCTTCTCTTTATCCTTGTCATGAACTCTCTTAGCACACAGATCAACAAAGCAGTTACTGACCAGCGTTGCCTTCCGATCAAGATCTGTAAGAATATTTTTCTTTCTCATAACCTTTTTGTTGGTGACATTCTTATCTGTGCCATACTTCACAAATCTAGTTGGCTCTGTCTCAATGAGATCTTTCTTAAGTTTCAATCAACAACATGACTGGTCATAAACAAGATCAAATCCATGTTGTATCATAATGGCACTAATCAGGAGTTAGCTCAATGGATTGCCGCGTTATTTGGTATTAATCTGGCATCTATAAAGGAGGGCTTTAAATATTTGGGTTTCCTCCTCAAACCTAAAGGGAACCGCAAACAGGACTGGTTATGGTTGATTGATCGATTCTATAACAAAATCTCAAGATGGGAGATGCGGTTCCTTTCTCTGGGAGGCAGACTCATCCTAGTCCAATCGGTCCTATCCCACCTTGTCGTTTACTGGGCTCATCTTTATTTCCTACCGGCTTCCATAATTAGCAAAATCGTTTCTCTGTCTGCTAATTTTCTTTGGGGCGGAAGATCCCACCAATCAAAGATCCATTTGGTCAAGATGGACTCCATCTCAAGACCGAAGAGGGATGGCGGTTGGGGCCTATTACATATGAGGTCATTTGGCATGGCCCTCCTATGTAAATCTCTGCACAGAGGCATCTTCGGAGATGGCATTTGGAGCTCCATCATCAAACAGAAATATCTGAAAGGAAGGTCGATCGCACATTGGTATAGGAGGAAATCCCTCGGCTCAAAGAGGGGTTCTGCCATTTGGCTCAGCCTCAGAAAGGTTCAGGCTCTCTTTCTGTCTTTCTTAAAATGGCGCATTTTTTCCGGCTCTGGCATCCTTCTTGGTATTGATTCAACTATTTATGGACTGGAATCCATGCTCACTCCCGATCTCATATCATTCCTACACACTAAGGGGATCTTCACTTGGAATAAATTGATGCATTCCTAGTCGTCTTCTTCGCCAATCTGGAAGGACAGAGATGAACTTGGACTACCCCTTCCTCTACGGCCTACATGGGCCTCTGGTGTTAATTATTTTGTTGGGAAAGGTATTACTCAAACAGGTTTAAAAGACGAATTAGTTTGGTCGATGGGGTTCTCCACTCAGCCTGTACGTGTCAAGGATTTATACACAGTTGCCTCATCCTTTCTTCTACCGCTTCCCGGCCCCTCCTTTCCTTTCAAACTTTGGAAATCTTCCTGTCAGCTTAAGGCAATTTTATTTTCATGGCTGGTTTTCTCTAACAGGAACCTTACATGGGAGGTTCTTCAAAGGAAGGGATGGATGGGTCCCGGAAGATGCTCCATGTGCTGTCAGGAATCTGAAACAAATGTCCATATGTTCTTTCAATGTTCCGCATCGTCCCAAATCTGGTATGATCTCTCCTTATCATATGGTTTTCCTTACCAGGTTTTCTCTACTGTTCAGGATGGTTACAGATGGTGGTTCGATCAACGGCCAGCATGGAAATCGTTATTCATCAACACGTGCTGGCTCCTGTGGAAATGGAGGAATGATCACATCTTTCAGGAGTCCAAGGCTCCCATCTCCTCCATTCTGGTCTACATTTCTGCTATGCTCGATCCTGCTTGATTCGGCTGGAATTCTATCGCCGTTTCTGTGGTCTATGTTCGACCTTTCTATGGACCTCTCCTTTTTGGTGGACTGTTATGGGTCTCATGTGATTCTGTTTTTGCTTATTCAGAATGTATCTTTTCTGATCTCATTAGCATTAGTCTTTTTTTGGCCATGTATATTTTTTGATCTCATCAGCATTAGTCTCTTTTTGGCCAGATCGATATGGCCTTATATATATCTGCCCATTATATTCCCTTAATATAATATCATGATGTTTTTCTCTTCGAAAAAAAATATTACTGTTTGAAATTATATGAATATAGTGTTAAATTAACTTCATTTAATTATTAATTAATTTTAAAAAATAAATAAAAACTATTTTTTATTAATAGATATAATAGTTTTATTAATTAAAAGCAAATAAACCCACTTTAATTTAACGAAATCATCAAAATTAAAACTTGAATCCAACCAAATTATCAAAATTTAAAATATATATATATATATATATATATATACCAACAACATCAAAATTATAAAATATAAGCCCGAAAACCCTATAAATAAAAAATCCTATGCGTTCGTGAATGTTGTATAAAACTTGATTTTCAACCTTATAAGCTATACCGTTCAAATACTCTTTGAGTTAATTCTACACGGCACTTATAATTCATCCCAGATGTCATGATTTTTTAAACTCAGTCTTTCATAGAGTACTTATATTAATTATCACATCTATGTAACTTGGCTGTTTGAATACTTGTCATTTTATGATACATTTATACAATGTCTACACTCTTTTTATTAAATAAAGTTATAAATTTTAGTTATAAGAAATAATGTAAAATATTATATTCATTTTAACAATCATCAAATAAATTAAATAGGAATAATATAGTTATATATTTTGATAATTATTATTATTTAATTATTATCTAATTTGAATAATTTTCATTTTATAATAGGTTTATACCATGTCTATACTCTTTTTACTAGATAAAGTTATAAGAAATAATGTAAAATATTATATTTATTTTAATAAGGGTAAACTATTAAATAAGAATGATATATTTATATATTTTAATAATTATTATTATTTTATTATCATTTAATTTTAAAGTTATGGTTAAGTAAGACATTAAATTGATGTGTAAGACTTTTTGTTTATAAGATAAAGGACTCACTTTCGCATAGCGATTTGATTATTAAATCTACTAAAGCATATATACCTCATATTCTTAACCATTAAACCGACTCAAAATACATATAGCTTATTTTAATATATTTTAATAGTAAGACATTAATAATATTAAATTAAATAATAATATAATAAAAATAATTACAGTAATTAAATCATTGTATTAATCTTAACAATAATATAGCTCATATAAATATATTATAAAGTAAAATAAAATAAAATAATAGATATAGGCGAGAGTATCTCCCCAATTTCAACCCTAATTTAGGCGAGAGTATCTCCCCAATCTGCTTTTATGACTACTAGAATTTTCAAACGAAATTTATTCGTTAACTATTTTTAGCGTTGACTCAAAAAAATGTCAATAAGGCAATCATATGATATGAAAGAGGGCTAAGGGAGAAGAGCATATTTCCATTTATATGAAAATGTGGTTAACTTAAAACAACTTAGTTTTAATTTAATACGACGACATCTTAAATTCTAACAATTTGATATAAGGCTTTGCCTAGTTTATACAATTGTATACATCTCAGAACATACTAAAAATAAACATACAAAGACCAGCTAGATCAATTAGATCAATAACGATATAGTGAAGCAAGGATATTCACTCTCTATATTATTATTTGACTTATTTAAATATCATTTAGAAGATTAAATCACAAAAGAGTTGCTGGAAGAGTCACATACATATGTTTTATGAATTGTGAAATAAATATTGTTTTATGGTTAAAGTAGAAAGATAATCTTTAAATACAATTTAAAGTTTTAAATAAATTTATATTCATACAAAAATAAATATTTAAAAAACAAACTTTGTACTTTGTTAATTTAAGGTTACAGGTTACTTTGTTAATTTAAGGTTACAAGTTCTTATCGCATAGTGTTGGGAAATATGAGACGGAAAAATGTAAACCGAAAAGATGTATATTTATCTTGTAATGACAATCGGGTGACTTGTGTTTATGCATGAATAAGATAAAATGATTCCATTACGTATAAGTAACTTCATATAATTTTAAAAAAATTTAAATAAAAAAATAAAATGTTTTTACTTTAAAATATGTTTAAGATAAATAAAATTTATATTTTAAAAGCAAATTTTTTCTTTATATAGTTGAATAGACTTCTATGATTATAAATTAAAAATATTATATGTAATTATGGGATAAAAGTGAATATTGATGCAATAAGATTTGGATTATGAATGTCATTTTAAAGTAAATTATTTTGAGAGAAAATATATGAAATATTTTTAATCTCTTTATTTATATATAGATATAGATAGATAAACGATGGAAAAAGGTTGAGATTATCTGTAAATAGGTTTTTTTTTCAAAATATTGAAATTTGACACATCTATCAAGGTACTTAACTGTTTCCTTACAGTACTAATGTATTTTGACTCATCTATCAAGGTACTTAATTGTTTCCCTTAGAGTAATAATGTATTTTAATGTATTTTGATTTGGTAAAAGATTCACTCCTTTTTTGTTTGTTATTGTTATTAAAATTTGATAAAATAAATGAAAAAACATTACTTAAAAACTAAATTCAAATATGGAAAATGAAAAAAATATTTATTTATTTATTATAATAGACTTATCAATAAAGAAAAAGGAAAGGAAATGAAAAAAGATTACAAATCATATACATTATTTAGGATAAAAAGCATTAAAAAAATATATGATCAGTATATTTAAAATATTATAAAATTAACTAAGTTATTATAGAATATTATTTTTAAAATAAAATTTGTGATATATATATATATATATATATATATATGGGAAAATGGTATGATAGTAAAAATGAAAAAGTGAGTATTGAAAAAAAAAAGAAGGAAAATGAAGTAAATTTCTTTAATAAATAAATTTATTTCAAAGATTATGATTAATTCAAATGCTACTAAATAGGTGTTTGAAATTTTGTTATTTGTGGGACAAAGGATCCACCTCCTTAGAATGATGAGTCCTCTTAAAATGTGCAAATGTGTACATATAAAAACATTTACATACATACATACATACATACATACATACATACATATATATATATATATATATTTCCTTATTATTTATAAATTTAAAATACAATAACTATAAAAAAAATGGCTCAAATAGGGATGGCATGAGGATAAAGTAGACTATTCAGGGATAAAGCAGGAGATCATTTAGAAAAATAAAGATATTATTACATTAAAATTTAAAGATAAATTTTTGGGTCATAAAGAATTAGAAGAAAAAAAAAACTTAGATATCATAAGGAGATAATCAACCTCAATCTCCAAAATTAAAAATATGTTTTTGTCTTAATTCACTTGAAAGAAGTAAATAATCATTTCTAAAACAAAAACAAAATTTCCAAGAGCTATATAATGAAACTAGGAGTTGGTCAACTACCAAAATACAATAGGTGTTGGAAAACAGGATAATACTGAGAGGAGGGGTGAATCAGTGTTATGATCAATTTTAACAATTTTATATCTCTAAATGCATGGATTTCTCCAAAAATACAGGGTGAATCAGTGTTATGACCAATTTTAACAATTTTATATCTCCAAATGCATGGATTTCTCCAAAAATACGGATGGATTCAGATGTCTCAGGCTCATCCAACAAGCAAATAATCTTGGATATTTCCTGAAGTCATAGATTTTTTACTATTAAACCTACATGTACCTTTGACTTTGGTTTATCATACACCCTTAGGAGTTTTTATATGTGTTATATACCATTGGAAAGGTCTCTCAGAGGACTACACAATGAAACACTTATTTTTCTCATTTGAGATGAAGCATTAAGGAAAAAAATTCCTTCAAATCTTCAAATCTATAGTCTCCATTCTTGACTAACCAAACTCCCCATAAACTTGACACAACCAACTCCAACTACCAACTTTTTGACATAAATGACAACATTTTGCACCGTAGTCTCCCCTTTTGGCATTGATGGAAACACATCCAAAAATTGTTGGTCATTGATGGAAAAACTACTTGCAAATGTTTGTTCATTCTCCCCCTTTGACATCAATGAAAAAGGGGCATATATATTCTATATATGACCATTCTCCCCTTGAGGGCATATAGTAGGTTCTTGATCATTGTTGTTATATGCACATGTTCCCCTTGAGCTTATAAGTGGCCAATGGTCAATTACTCACTATCTTCCAATTCATCTTTGTACCAATAACCATATTGTATCTCTCCAATGTTGTTTCAAGGTTTGACACTTCATTGGTGTTTGGATTTTAAGAGAAGATTTATGAGAACTCTCCCTTTTTTACTATCCTCTGTCTAAAATGATATGTATGACTGCTAATTTGAATTGCTACTAAACATATTAAATGTTGTGTCTAACTTTTTCTCTCCATGTACTCTAATGTCTGGACTCTTCTCCTTTGATCATGCTCCACCTTAAAAATATTTCTCATTATATATGGGTTGCACATGCTTTCCAACTGCTGATGGATGCTCAATTCAATACGTACTCATGGTCTTCTACCCCTATGAATGTTTCCATTTATGTTTTTGTAATCATATTTTGTTGTTTTTATTTTCTCACTCTTCCAATTTGTTTTTGAGAAGCCACAAGCTAATCATCACCCTAGACATAACCATTTGTTGTTGTTTTTTACTCACTAACCTTGTAATGCTCTTGTTAGTTTGGGATTCCATTTGGGCTTTCTTTCCTTGATTTTCTTTGGAATTTTAATCATACAAATATCCTTGACTAATTTACACAATTTTCATCTTTCAAAATAAGTTATTGAAGAGATGAGGGAGACATCACTCCCAAATTTTGTATTAAGTACTAAAAGGGTTCTCTAGGAAGGGGCTTCGTGATTATATCAATTATTTGTTCCTTTGTGGATATACACTCCAACTTCACAATCTAATCAACTACATGTTTTCTAAGAAAGTGATACTGATAGGTATATGTTTGGTTTTTTAGTGAAGAACAAGATCCTTTGGTATACTTATATCACTTGTATTATCACATTTGATGGATATAGGTTCATCATAAGTTACCCTCATGTCATGAAGTGTTTGCTTCATCCACGATATTTGAGTGCAACATGTTGCAACTACTATGTACTTGACTTCAACAATAGAAAATTCGACAAAGATTTATGTTTTTCTCAACCATGCTACCAATGAGGTTCCTAGAAAGAAGGAACCACCGCTTGTGCACTTTCTATCATATATACAACTAATCAAACCTACATCTATGTATGTAATCAATAAAAATTTCTTATCCTTTGGATACCACAACCCATAATCCACTATGCCTTTTAGACTTCTAATTTTTCTGTCTATAGCTAACAAGTGGCTTTGCTAGGAGTTGATTGGTATCTTTCTACCAAAAAATAGCTTGCATTACGTTTGGTCAAGAGGTTGTTAGATACAACAAATAGCGAATCATTTATCTAAAGAATTTTTGGCTGACCTTTCGTGACTCATCATCTTTACTTAGCTCACATTTAATGACCATAGGAGTACCAAAATGTGAACACTCTTCCATTCTAAATTTCTTAAATATTTATTTGAGGTACTTTCCTTGGGAAATGAACATGCCTTTTGAAGTGAGTGTAAATTGTAAACCAAAGAAAAGTGAGACTTCTTCGAGCATGGACATTTCAAATTCATTGTTCATTTGAGAAGCAAACTCTTGGTTTAGTGAATTTGCATTACTACCAAAAATAATATCTTCAACATAAAAAACAAAAACCAAGAGATCCTCATTATCAGATTTTATATATAAATTACTGTGTGCTATCCCTCTTTTGAACCCTTGCTTCTTTATATATTTGTCTAGTATGTAATACAATTCAGTCCATATAACTCCTTTTACAACCTACATACATCATTAGGATTGTCTAATAGTTGAAAACCTTTAGGTTGTTCTATATACACCTCTTGTTCAAGTTCTCCATTCAAGAATGTTGATTTCACAGCCATATGATATACTTTCAATTTTTTATGACAAGAAAATGCAAGAAACGTTTTAATTGCTTCCAATCTTGCTACCCAATAAGAAAACATAATAAAATATAAATAGAATCATAAGAACCATATTAATTTAGAAAAAGTAATCATTAATATTAAAAATTAAAAAAGTATGATTTTTAATTCAATATCATGAATCAAAAATTTAATAATTTTCAAAATCAAATTATTTTCCTAAATTATCTATATGAAATGATCGGAAAGCTAATATACTTGAATTAAAAAGAAAAGTTGGAAAAATAAACTGAAATTATTTGTTTTATATATATATATATATTCCTTAACGGTACTTTTAATATTAATTTTGAAGGGATCAAATATAGCCAAAACAAATTTACATCAAAACTTTTGATAGAGATGCCTGCAATTGAATTTATATTTAAATTTAGTTAGACATATCACAAATTACATTCTCATATATATGTAAAACAACATTTGATTAGAAGTTTATTTGTTTTCCTAGGTAGAAAAATATACATAATAAAAATCTTATAAAATTGTATATTAAATATAAATAGATGTTTAATAATATGATTAATTTGAAAGGCATCTATCTATATTATAAAAAATAAAAATCTTAGATCTAACTGTATATTAAATCTTATAAAATTATATATTAAAAACTTAAATTCATCTCAATTTTCAATAAATATTTTTAAATTAAAATATACACCAATAAAACGAAAAAAAACCTAAATTAAAATACAACCTTATATCTCCAAAAACACATTCAATTGTCAATGTGACAATATCCGTCATGTAAGAAAATATCAATTTACACATCTCATTAACTTTGATGGCCAAACTACCAAATCGAAAGTAATTTGTCCGTTATACAGAATTTTATTGTTTCCAAAAGAAAATTAAAACAAAAGGCATTTTGAGGATACACTAACTTTTCCCTCGTGCACAATAGAACATATGGTCTGTCCCACGTCGGACTATAGAAAATAATGGTCTATCTATAGCGAAATTTGATTGAGAGTGACGGTTGAACACACAAACTTGAACCTGCCACTGTAATTACAATTATTTGTCGTAACAAATATTCCACCGTTGTCATTTGGCAACATCCTCCACACTTGTTGCCCTGCACGATCACCTACATCACAAACACACACATGATCGCTCCGATCACTGTAAATGTATATCACATCTCCCATGCCCTTGCATTTCACTCTAACCTCCCTGCATTCCTCCTCCTCCTCGTCTTTCCCAGTGACCAAATTAAACATGTGAGACGGCATCCGAGCCATCTCTGTGCACACAATATTGGCGACCTCGTTATCCACTGCAATATTACTGAAATTCCACAGTCTGAAACTCAACCCACCATCGTCTCGCCTCAATCCTCCCACAACCAAATCCTTCTTGGAGCTGCTCGACACTAGGACCAATCCGCCCTCCTCATCCACACAAGAAGATGAAGGAGGAGGCCTAAGATTCCCCACAAATCCCCAGCGCTTCCTTTGCAAATCAAAATAACAGCAATCTCCGCTATATTTTTCTAGCACGTAAATTTTGTCATCCAAATCAGCAGAGGCGATCCAAGTGGAGGAGACGCCCCTTTTGAATTGGTATGGCAGCGGATCCAACGACTCCCACACACCAGAATTCAAATCGAGCATCTCCGCGCATAATGGATCGATTTCTTCTCCTTCCAAATCAGAGATCCCTCCAACAACAAAGATATGATTACGGGTGGGACCTCCAAGGTAGCAGAGCAGGGGATGTTGAGGCCTCCAACAACTCATGGGAGGGCTCTCCTCCCATTTACTTTTTGGATTTAGAAAACTCAATTTGTAGTTAATACGGCGCCCTGCGAGGTAGAATAAAATCCCATACCCTTCCTCAACATTCACCATAACACTGCGAGGCTCTTCTAATTTCTTGGAATCGGTTAATGGGGGCAGACTGATATGATTCCACCTCCAGGCCAGCGGATCGAATCCTATTACTCGATTTTTGGCAGAGCAGAGGTTTCTTGATTGCCCGAGAACAAATAGCCAGGGCTTGGATGCGTGAATGCAATAAGAGAGTGCGCGTAGCAAATGGCTGGACGCGATGAAGGAGTGCCATTCCTTGCAAACCAGGGCCGCATTCAATAGGTCTGTAACGGGAAGAGAAGCAAGAATTATGTGGATCAATTCATCAGGTAGCAGCGAAATACAGAGTGACGATCCCTCAATTTTATCCATCGAAATTTCGTTTCGCCTCCTCTAACTGGAAGTATGTGTTGGATTTATAGAGTGACACATGGAGAGTCGTGGATGAGGATAAGAGCTATTAAAAAGAACGAGTCAGAGTGGGGAGGCATAAACTTAGCATAACCATTCAACCCGCCATGAAAATGGATGGATCCAAATAAGAAAAGGGGTTGTCCATTTCTCATTATCGCCGGTGGATTTCAAGGTACTGCAGCACCACCAATTGGTTAAATTAAATGATTTTAAAAACAAAAAGCTATTTTTTAATTCGCAACGACACCCCATGTCAACATTAGATTCTACCGACTTGCCATAAAATCAGACTGGGTTAGCTCTGTCAAAGTCATTGCTTAAATAGTTCTCCAAACCTTTAAAATCTTTCTTGACACAGCGAACTTGGCTTTATTTTTCTTTTATAGGGAGCAATTGGTAACACCAAGATTAATTGAGTAAAGTCGATTAATTGGGTAAACTCTTAAGTTCAAATTTGGTCACTCAAATCCGAATGATAACAGAAAAAGGCTAAAATTTAGGACGAAGAGCACCTTGCTTATTATTCAAAACTAATTTTCGAAAACAAGTAACTGGAAAATGACTGCAGCGTTGATGAACATGACAGTCATATGGTATTTAACCTCGTTCCTGGTGCCACTACTTTGAGGAGGGATTTAAAGCATGGAGAAGCAGCTAGTAATGGTGATTATCAAAGCCATATGGTATTGATCTTCTGGTTAGTGTTAATAATTTGAACAGGGCTTTTGTGCAAGTTGACAACATTTTCTTCACTGATTTTGCAAGAATAACACTCTTATATTGCATGTTTTATACTTTAAGGAGGGAACAAGGACAATTTATTCTCAGGATCCTTGTTTCTAAATTAAAATATTTCAAACATACATAAATTTTTTTTATTTACGATCTTCGTTGGGATATTAAGTATTTGATTAGTGAACAATAAGTAAAGTTATATATTTAATAAATAGTGATTAACATAAAATAAAATAAAATAAAAGTAATGTTTTAATTTGTATGTTAAATACAATGCTATTATTTTATACAGCTTTTATTAAAAAGATTATTTCCAAATAAACTGATGTGAGTTTTCTATATCACTTTTCTTATTTAAAAGTCCTATAAAGATTATAGAAGCAAGACCATAAATCTCAAATAAAATTATAGCTTTGATCAAAGTAAAGTTTATTATAATTTAATGGATAGAAGCAACCTTTCATCTATATGAAAATTTTCCATAATAATATTAATTTAGTTTTAGGTCACTACCTAGCAAGACACCAAATTTATAAATGAGAGAGATCAAGGAGTGCCTTTACAATTATTTGACTGCTTAGTTTATGCATATGTACATAGCTTACCCATGCTACCCATAAATGACAAAATGGAAAAAGGAAAGTCAAATCAATAACAAGATTATGACAAAAACATCCCCTCTCCCAATAATTAGTTGGTTTATTTACAATCATGGACTCGGAAAAGGAATATACATAACACCAACATAGAAATGAGCCAAGATGGATCAAATTTTTTAGGTGCAAACTTATTTTAGAGTGAAAAAACAATGTGTAATCTTTTATTGTTTAAACTGTATTTTTGAATGTTATAGAGATTACATAACATGTGCATTGAGTCATTTTATGAGCACACATTAAACTGATTTTTTTTGTTCATATATTTATAAGTATGTGTCAATATTAATTCATATTAAGATATTTTAACTTGGAAATTAAAATTCCTACTTGTCTCAATTGTGATTCTTTATAATATATTTTAACTTGGAAATTGTAATTCCTACTTGTCTCGATTGTGATTCTTTCTAAGATATTTTAACATGGAAATTGTAATTCCTACTTATTTTAACTTGGAATTGTAATTCCTACTTGTCTCAATTGTGATTCTTTTTATCTACAGGAGTCTATTCCTATTCCTTATGAGTTGTTAATATCTAGATCTTTCCTATATTACTATGTGTTTGAGATATTCTCTCAAGATAATCTACTTATCTTAATACAAAACTAAATGTATTTATATATAACCTTATTTGATGTGAATATAGAAAATTAGTATGCACTATAAAAAGTTCTCTTGCTCTCAGAGCATGTGAGGGCCTAGTCCTTGGCCCCTCCTAAGCCGAGGGAAATAAAGAGTTCGATGAAATGTTTTGTTTATTTTTCCCTTTGCTTGTTTTCCCATTCTTTTAGGAGTCGTTGGTCGTGGGGAGCAGTGAAGAGTCGCAATGTGATAGTAATTTGTATATTTGTTTTTTTTAACTTGGAGTGACGTGCAACTTGGCCTAGTTGCGTGTTCAGATTGGATCTTGTTTGGTAGATCGGTCGATGGAATTTGGCAACAATGAGGTGATTGCAAATTGAAAACGTCTCTGGCAGAATTAAAAAATAAACCCCTGAAAAACCAGAAGGCCGCTAGATCTCTGAGTGACTTAGTGATTTCCTAAAGTTATTTCCCGAAGGTGGTGTCGGGTTCGAGTCTCGTCCGGGGGTATCTGGATTATTTTTGCTGCTTCTTGTGGCAGTGTCAGTGGGTGAGTGTGAGGATTCAACCATTGACGAGAAAAGAAGAGCAACAAGGCACCCAGATTATACAGGAGACCTCATCCGATACAGTGGATGTGGCAGATTAGCAATTTACATTCGAAGTTGTTGTTGTTTCTGCGAGGCGTCCCACCCTCCTTTGGAGTTTTCTTGCCGCTTATCTTCTTCAAAATCGAGCTTATCGTTGTAAATCGCCTTCAGATTGAGATATGAATTGCAAAATTCCCTTCGGATTGAGGCATTTAGAGTTGGTTGTCGTGGGGCTAGGTAAAATGTGTTTGTTGCATTATTTTATTGGTGTTGGTCATCGTTTGGAACGTCCTTGAAGACGATATTGAGCAGAAACTTGTGAATCTATTAAGTTGTGTTGTTGAACAACAACTTACAAACTTGTTAAGGAGTTGCGCTGAGGAGCAACAATGTGCCACATAGAAGCCCATGAGACAACCTGAAACATGAGATGCGCTGAAGAAATACACAGGAAAACTCATGATAAATGGGTGAATATCGAGAAATCAACTTTTCCAAAGTGCTGCATACTAGTGTATGTGTTCTTAAATTTTGAGTTTTGTAAGTGAAGAGTTTTGTAAGTGAAACATGTTGAGCCCGATCAATTTAACATGTAAATGCAATTGGTTAGAATTGAACACTCTAATAATTGCTAATTGAATTTAGAAAGATTCAAGATGAAAGTACCAAGTATGATTTTAAAAGAAGTTGGTTGAAGCAGTAATAGATGGACAAACAAGGTAAAGGATTGTATGTTTAAATAAACTAGACTGAATATTCTGTTGTATTATGAGTCACACATCTTAAGTGTAAGTAAGTCTAGGATGTTTTGTAGTGGTCTTTGTAAAGTATGAACCTGGTAAGTTGGAGTGTATAATGTAAGCCTGATGAGAAGTTCGTGGTAATCTCAAAACCACTTTGTATTTCCAATGTTGGTTTGTAACCACGTGTGAGAGTGAAGTGGACAAGGATTCATGCAGGCATGGTGAAGTGGACAAGGATTCATGTAGGCATGGTTTAGGGTCAGCCGACAAAACCCTTGGCATGGTTAAGGGTGAGCCAAGAAAACCCTGGGCCTGGTTAAGTTGGGTATGTGGCGAGCCTTGATGGCTGAATTGAGTGCCTTCATGGTAGATTTGAGCCTTTTTGGCTATGTTGAGCCTTCCTGGTTGAATTGAGTGCCTTGGTGGGAGAGTTTAGCCTTGGTGGCTGAGTTGATCCTTGGTGACTGAGAGTCCTTGTTGGCATGGTTGAGGGTAATCCAATAAAACCGAGGGCATAAAAACTAATAGCATAAACGAATAAGAAATCAAGATAATTGTAAAATGATTCACTTTTACAATTAAGTTCTAGTTTTATCTTAACATAAATGATTCCAACAAAGAATTACCACAAAAAAATATATATATAGATAGATATATAACCACAAAAATTAAAATATTAATATATTTCATTTATTTAAATTAAATATTATATTTCAAATATATATATTAGATATGTATTACCACAAAAATTAAAATATTGTATATTTTATTTATTTAAATTAGATATTATATTTCAAAGAAGTGTACAGGATATTCAGACTCCCAAAATAAGCTATAGTCGTGAAAGAACCAGAAACTTCTCATCGTCGTCCAGCGAAACGTTTTTTCGGCCCAGCTTCTCGAGAAGCTCAGCGAAATTTTAGAGAAATTCAGAGAAATGACAGAATTTCAGAAATACTTTCAGAGATATTTTGGAATTAAATGATCGTCCATATTCATCTCTATCATAAAAACATATTTTTGGAGTGACACCACGGCACTGTAATGATTTTTAGCAAATCGCGAATGTTTGGGGTAGCTGATTTTTCGGCCCCCAAAATAGCAGTTTTGCTGGACTTTTTTCATTTTGTCAGATTTTTGCCAATTTCTTCTTATGATTTTTCACAATGTTTCCTGATTTTTGTCAATTTTTATCAACTTTGTAGTGTTTCCACAATATGTTTTCCGCACCCTCGCGGATTTTTTTGCAGATACCTATCTTTTCAACACTACATTTAGTGAGCAAGAATGTTATAAATATGTAATAAGCAGTGCTGCTTTTCATTGAGGAGTGTAGAGAAACTATAATCCGGGGACACTATTTTGCCTTTGTTGTCTATTGTGTGTGTGGAGAGAAATGGGAAAACTCATTGGCGTGTCCATGAACGTTAAAATGTTGATGGGGTTCATCGCAGTCATTTTCTTGATTTTCAGTGCCCATGGTAACATTCATCTTCTCCATTGTGTTGTTTAATGTATAAATGTTCATTTGTTTGTATTCCGATTTTTCCATGTAATGTAATGTTCGTATTGTTGATTTACTATGTAATAACATTTAATTTCATGATTTTTGCAGGCGGTCAGGGTGTGACAGCGGCGGGTGTGTTAGACTACCATTGTCTTACGAATTCGCACTGCAATTCGGATACGGACTGTCCACATGACACACCTCGATGTGAACTTGCAGCTAATGGTGGTATTTGCTGCAGTAACATACCGCCCAAGATGCCCTGAGGGAGCATTAAATGTTGTAACAGAGCATTTTCTATTTAAATAAATAACAAGTGGTTGCTCATTTTCAATTACATGAGTGTTTTGAGACGAAGCTATGCACTTTCATATAATATATTTTAAACTATCACAATGATGGATAAGAAACTTCATTAAAACTAAAAACTTTTATATTCATTTTGCAGAAAATGGATATAAGATATTGTTTTCATCAGCAGATTGTTTGAAATCTGATTCAAATAAATTTTGAAGGCATAATTTCAAAACGTTTATCTTCATAATTTAAATTTTTTTTTCCAGAATTCATAATTTAAAATATAACAAATAATTTTTTTATAATTTAAAATTTAAAATAATTTAAATTTAAAATTTTATAATTATATGTAATGATGTAATTATAATAATAATGTAATATGTAATTTAAGATAGATAATATTATTGACATATATTTAAAAAAATTATAATCTACACTTAAAAACTAACAATTTTGTATCATCACAAACAATTTTGTATCATCACAAACTAGTTTTTAATTTTTATTTTATTTTTTAATTATGTGAAGTTTTAATGAGAAACTGTTAATTACTAAATATTGTTAGAGATTTTAATATTTACAATTTTTTTAAATGTTGACTTAATACATTTGTAATTAATAAATTTATAATAATAAAAATTCAAGTCTTTAACAGTTAAAAAAATAATATATATATATATATATATGTTTTAATAGCTCAATCTCAATCTATGCAGCAATGTAATTTTCAATACAATGCTCTTTCATGGGATACTATGATATCGGGTTCAAATTTTTCTGCATTTATGCTCATTATTATGGAATGTTATTTTTGTTTTTCTCAAATACAATAGGGTAGTTTGGAAATTTAAAGGTTGAAGAGTTCTCATTAGATCTACACTATAAATTCTGAGATCTAGGCTTATTCCATGTAGTCCTAGTATGGATTAATTCAATGGATTTTGCCCAGATCCAAGGTTGAGATATACGATACGTATTTGGAACCATGGATATTTTTTTTATTTTTATTTTCAGTTTGAGACAATTTAGGTGTACATAAATATGAAATTAAGTAGAAATTCAATGGATTTTTCCCAGATTGATGGTCTAGATCTAAGATATGTATTTGCATCAATTTAAGGCAATTTAAGTAGAATTCTATAGATCCACGAAACTCCGGATCAATGTCTTAACTCATATATCAAGTTATGCAAAATATCCAGTCTATCAACTTACCCTGACATGTTAGACATGTCCACCCGTTTTTACTTTGGCATTTGGCACCTTTGTATCCTCACATTAATTCATAACTGTCATTTCTTTTCTGAGTATGTGGTATAACTGATAGTGTTTTACAGGTCACGTGGTTTAATTTCTGACAAGATTAAAAGTCATTCTTTTATTGTATATTTTGATTTGATTGACAATAGACCATTGATACTAATAATATATTTTGATAATTTTATTTACGTGGTGCCAAAATATCCTTCTCTGCATAATTTTGAATGCGTGCCCAAATCTATAAGTGATTTAGTCGATGTGATTAAAGTTGAAATCCAAGTGGCTTTGGTATTTACAAAATTTTAAATATGCACCCGAAAACAACAACAACAAACCTATTATAAAACAGGGTTATACCTAAAAAAAATTATTTTAACAAATTATTTCGTTGATCAATGTTTGCATCGCATAATCGTTGGGAATTTACATAAGTGCTTAATATTATGGATTATGGATAAGATTAAATCACAAAAGAGCTCCTTGGAGAGTCTCATACACAACACGAACATGTCATGTTTTATGAATTTTGAAATAAATATTGTTTTGTGGTTAAGGTAGAAAGATAATCTTTAAATACGCTTTAACGTTTTAAATAAATTTAGGTTAAAAAAAAAAAAACAAACAAACAAACTTTGTACGGTAATTAATCTAAGGTGGCAAGTTCTTATCACATAGTGTTGAAAACGTTACAAGTTCTTATCACATAGTGTTGGAAAATGTGAGATGGAAAAATATAAATAGAAAGGATGTATATTTATTTTGTAATAATAATTAGATGTTTTTGTTTTTATATATGAATAAGAGAGGCTGGGTAACAGCTAGTCCCTGCTTTGAGTGGGGAGTGGGGCTTGAGCTTGTTGTTTATGTATAATCAAGAAAACAGGGCTATAAGTAGAAAGCAAGTGTAAAGAGTGCAAGTGTATGATAGAATAGTGTGACTAGAGCGGCTCTCGACACGGTATGGTCCCAATGACCCAATTGTTCTTTTGAAGCGATTGAGACACCCTTGTGCAAATGTATTTCTTGCCTCCAAGAGCTCGATCTCAATTGACCCTCATCCAATCCAGCAAGGTACCCCAATCTTAGTTGACCCTCGTCTGATCCAGCAAGAAGTAAGACGACCAACCATTCCATCCAGCAATTTCTAATGGCGCCCCATAAGCATATAGTAAAGGGCAGGGTGTGATCTATTTCTTGGTAACAAAAGGTTGCTTGTGTAAATCTGATTGAAGTGGTGGATCCAGGAGGTATTTGCTTCTGTGCATAATTGCAGGTAATGTGTGTGGATGTAATGGATACAGGCCCATTGTTGATGACAGCAAAAACTTTGCGGGAGATGTTGATTTGGAGGACTTGGGTCTCAATGCATTTTGGAAAAATAATGAAGTGACTAAACCAAATAAATTGCCGAGCTACAACCCAACTGTAGTCTGTCATTTCCTAGATTTTCTAAAGAGGTAGTTTCTAGCTAGAGGATGCATTGTGCCTAACTGCAATAGCCAAAATGGTGTAGTACTAAGAGAGCCAACATTAAGTTTTGCTTATAAAGAGGATATTAATGGAGAAGAGAATTTCTGGACTAGACCATCTAGCTTGGAGGAGATATCGACAACTTTAAAACTAAAAAAAGCTGATAGTGAAGATCTTGAACATAAGCTGGTTGTAGGAAATACAAGTGTTGGAATATACAAGGGAATGAAACCTAAAGTATTTATTGATATTAGCAATATCCCAGAGCTACAAGTTATCAACAGATTGGATTATTCTATTGAGGTTGGAGCAATAGTAACAATTTCCAAGCTTATTGAAGCTTTAGAGGACAGAAAAACAATTGATACTGGTGTATCAAATCAGGGTACGGTGAGTTATAACAAAAAAATAGCATTGAAGGGCATTGTCGATCGCCTAAAAAAGGTTGCTTCTAGATTCATTAGAAATAAAGCAAGTATTGGTGGTAACCTAGTTATGGCCCAGAAGATGTCATTTGATGCAGATGTTGCGACCATTCTACTAGGAGTTGCTGAATATGTCAAAATTATTTCAATTGAAAGAATATAATCTATATTAACCATGGAGGAGTTCCTTGACAACTCTCTGGATTCAGAATCATTATTACTATCAGTATGCATTCCATATTGGAATGGACCTCGTTATTAGATGAAAGAAGATAAGGACAATGATAGCAATGGAGTTTATGGTGAATTGTTGTTCAAGACATATGGAGTAGCCTGTCGTCCCCTTGGTAACGCAATGTCTTATGTTAATGTTGCCTTCTTGGCTCGAATTTCGTTCAATAAGCCTAGAGGTAACTACATTATTGAGAGTGTTCGACTTGATTTTGGTTCTTTTCGTGTGAGCCACACCATAAGAGTTAATAATGTGGCGGAATTCTTAGTTGGGAAGGTTATAATTCATGTTATTCTTTTGGAAGTAGTTCGAATGCTTAAAGTCACATAGTCCCTGGGATTCACACTGAGGCACCTGTAAGCCATGCAGAGATTGTAAGTGACAAAAGTGCTTTGTCTAACAAAAATTATAAATTACTAACTTCATGCGCCATGTGGACCCCACATGAAGGCCACACGCCTTACTACTCAATTCCCCAAAACAACCATGCAAGACATGGAGGATGCCATGTTATTACTTGGAGTCTCTCTGTTGAGCTTGATTACCTCGATTTTGATCAAACCCTGCCACTAAAATTTCTTTTATCCCTTGCAATTGAATATCGTATCTACAAATATTCAGTAGTAATATTAAGAATCAGCGCAACATACTTGCTTGCAGAACGATAGTGAATAGAGACATTCATACTTGGTTAATAGCAGCATTCATGCACAAGGAAAATGCCTCCAGAAGATAACTTGAGAATAGTCAATAGCGACATTCATGCACAGGGAAAATGGCTCCAGAAGAGAACTTTCATATAAGATGGGTATTCGCTACCGGTTATTCCTGAAGGCGTGAAAGTGAAATGAGGATTGTT
Source organism: Pinus tabuliformis (assembly GCA_031772625.1). Taxonomy (NCBI): domain Eukaryota; kingdom Viridiplantae; phylum Streptophyta; class Pinopsida; order Pinales; family Pinaceae; genus Pinus; species Pinus tabuliformis. The sequence continues at coordinate 746,419,894 of CM062818.1, forward strand.
TCCTTCCTGTTTGTGCAAGTAACCAGCAACAACCGCATTTCTAAACTGATCCACGAAGAATCAAAGGCTATCCCTTCTCTCTCTCTTTGGTCGAGCAAGCAGCTTCAAGGCATGACTTCGTCTTTCTTCCATGCCCTAACTACTCGTTAATTGGTCGAGTGAGCCAAGAACATAGGTCTCTTTACCAAGAGCAAACGCAAGATTGTACATAGAAATCATATCAATGTTTAAATGTATCACACTTGGATGAAAAGAAAAATTCTTACATCCACCAAAACATTCTACCCGATTAGCCCTCTGAAGGCTATGTCCTCGCTTTGGTTCCGGCTCTAAACTAGCCCATCGACGCCTACCTGGATCGACTAGCGGCAAAGAGTCCTGTCATCGGCAGCACAGGTGTTTGTCAATGAGGTGTGGTTCTACCAACTAGTGAAGCGAACCAATGCATCTTCCCTTTTTTCAATTCAAGCCGGTGAAAAGTTGAAAGGGCATAGATTTAAGATTGTGAATAAAGTTGTGGTTGTAGTAGATGAGAGTGAGAAGAGTATGCACACCTGTAAATGAGATGTTTGAGACTACTTTGCAACTTTGTTCAAACTTCTGAAGAAGCCAAGCTAATTCCTCCTGCAGCAAAATGAAAAAGTAAAATAGACAGAAGCTGGAAAATGTTGCAAGAAGACAGGTATTACTCTTCATGAATCATTAACGTCTATCTTGATTTTATTTGGTCCAATCAAATAATCAAAGAATTAGAGAAAATATTTTCAGAATCAAAGCATTAGAGAAAATATTTGTAGTGGCTTTAGCATCCTGCCATGAGAATTAAAGCATGAGAATCAAAGCATTAGAGCACATTCATATTTGAGAACAATCTGCAACATGACAATCAAAGCATTAGAGCAAATTCTTGTTTCAAAAATCTGCAAAAAGTTGGCTGCAATAGAGTCTTTGGAAGGTCGGCTGCCATATAGTCTTTGAGAAATCTGCAAAAAGGTCAGCTGCGACAGTCTTTGGAAGGCTAGCTTATTGAAGAAGAACTGAAGACAAGTGGCTATAGTCTTCATCAGAACTTCAGAACAGAAGACAAGTGGCTACTGCCATGCAAAATTTCAACATATTTCAACATGTGTTAGTGCCATGCAAAGTTTTCAATATGTGTGATGTCTACAATCTTGTAACTTCTTAATTTTTCCAAACATGAAATGTCTTCAAAACTAATGTTAGCATTACATAATTGAGACTGAAACTATCGAGATCAATTGACATTTATCCTAACTTTTAAGTACATTTTGCCTCGATTTGAGGCCAAATAAGATTTTTAAATCACAGATTCGTCAGTGAAAATAACGGTGAGAAGAAACCTATAAGTTGATGAAAAGGTGTTTAAAAATACTATATAAAATATAAATAAAAAACATTAGATTTATCTGAATTTAGTAACTTGGTTCATGTGCCAGACTAATGAAGCAACCAAAAGCTTATTACAATAGTCCCTTCAACCCCGAAGAGGTAGGGATGCAACCTTGAAAAGGTAGGGACTAATAAGATAAAATGAAAGTAATTTATATATATTTTTAAAAGTTTATTAAATAGAAAAAATAAAATGTTTTTAAAAATATTTTTAAGATGAATAAAGTTAATATTTTAAAAGTAAATTTTTTATTTATATAGTTGCATATAAATGAAAAATATTATATATAATTATAAGATAAAACTGAACATTAACGCATGCAACATTTGGATTATGAACTTTATTCTAAAATAAGTTATCTTGAAACAAAATATATGAAAGATGCTTAATCTTTCACACCAAAAAAAATATATATATATGATGGAAAAAGTTTGAGATAATATGTAAATATTTTTTATTTTTATTTTTTTGAAATATTGAAATTTAATCATCTACCAAATTACTTTACACTTTCCCTTAGAGTATTAACGTGCATTTGGACTTGTAAAGGATTCAAACTTTTTATTATTATTGTTATTATTATTATTATTAATGAATAAATGAAAAACATTCTATATCAACTAATTCAAACATGGAAAAGGAACTTTTTTTCATTTATTACATCAAACTAATAAGTAAAGAAAAAAAAGTGCAAATCATATACATTGTTTGTAATAAAAAGTATTAGAAGATATATGAGGAATATATTTAAATATTATAAAATCTGTTATTTTTAAAATATATATATATATATATATATATATATATATATATAAAGAGAGAAAATGGTATGGTAGCAAAGATTATTGAAAAAATAAAAAAGGAAAATGAATGTAAATTTCTTTCTTAATAATAATTTATTTCAAAGATTATGATCAATGCAACCACCACTAACTTGGTGTTTGAAATTTTGTTATTTGTGGGACAAAAGATCCATCTTTTTAGAATGAATATATGTAAAAGTGTATATATACAAAAATTTACATATAGACATTTTTTCCTTATTATTTATAAATTTAAAATACAATAACTATAAACATAATGGCTCAAATAGGGATGACATGAGTAAAATATACTATTGAGGGATAAAGGATCATATCATTTAACAAAATAGAGATAATATTAAAAATATTATAACATTAAAATTTAAAGATAAATTGTTGGGTGATAAAGAGTTAGAAGAAAAAAAGAGGAAACTAAGATATTATAAGGAGATAATCAACCCCAATCTCGAAAATAAAAAATATGTTTTTTTCTTGTTCAGATAAAGAAGGAAATAACCATTGCTAAGATAAAAACAAAATTCCCATGAGCTATATAGTGAAACTAGGAGTTTGTAAATTTTGAAAATACTATAGGTGTTCAAAAACAAGATAATACTGAGAAGGGGGGTGAATTAGTATTATGACCAATTTTAACAATTTCATTTCTCCAATTGCATGGATTTCTACAAAAATCCAGATGGACTCAGATGTCTCAGACTCATCCAACAATCGAATAACCTTGGATATTTCCTGAAGTCATAGATGTTTTACTATTAAACCTACCTGTACCTCAAACCTTGGTTTCTCATACACCCTTATGATTTTTCCGAAGTGTTATATACCATTGGAAAGGTCTCTTAGAGGAATACACAATGAAACACTAAATTTTCTCATTTGAGATGAAGAATTAAGGAAAAAATGTTTTCAAAGCTTTAAATCCATAGCATCCATTCTTGACTGACCAAGCTCGCCATGAACTTGGCACAACCAACTGCAACTACAGACTTTGACATAAATGACAAAATTTTGCACCGTAGTCTCCCCCTTTCGCATTGATGGAAACACATTCCAACATTGTTGGTCATTGACGGAAAAACTACTTACAAATATTTGTTCATTCACCCCCTTTGACATCAATGAAAAAGGGCCAATATATTCTATATATGGCCATTCTCCCCCTGAGGGAATATAGTAGGTTGTTGATGATTATCTTTATATGCACATGTTCTCCTTGAGCTTATAAGAGGCCAATGGTTGATTACTCTCTATCTTCAAATTCAACCAATAACCATATTGTATCTCTCTAATGTTGTTTCAAGGTTTGACTCTTCATTGGTGCTTGGATTTTAAGAGAAGATTTATGAGAACTCTCCTTTTTTTACTATCCTCCCTCTAAAATAATATGTATGCCTTCGTAGACCTTGCAGTCAAATCATTGCATGGAGGCGGGTCCCTTGTCCCACAAACAAGGGGGTATGATACACCAATTTGGCGTCTCGCTTGGTTGTGACCTTCAAATTAGATAATAATAATAAATAATAATTTATGGCTCGTAATTTTAATTGCTACTAAACATATTAAATGTTGTGTCTAGCTTCTTCCCTCCATGTACTCTAACATTTGGACTCTTCTCCTTTGATCATGCTTCTGTTAAAAATATTTCTCAACATATATGGGTTGCTCACGCTGTGGATGGATGCTCTATCCAATACTCACTCCTTCTCTTCTACCCTTGTGAATGCTTCCATTTATGTTTCTTGTGATCGTATTATGTTGTTTTTATTTTCTCACTCTTCCACTTTTCTTTTGAGAAGCCACAAGCTAATCATCCCCCTGGATATAACCATTTATTGTTGTTGTTTACTCACTAAACTTGCAATACTCTTCTTACTCTTGAGATTCCATATGGGTTTTCTTTCCTTGTTTTTCTTTGGAATTTTAATCATACAACTATCCTTGAATAATTTAGACAATTTCCCTCTTTCAAAATAAATTATTGAAGAGATGAGGGAAACATGACTCCCAAATTTTGTATGAAGTACTAAAAGGGTTCTCTAGCAAGGGGCTTGGTGATCATATCAACTATTTGTTCCTTTGTGGATATATACTCCAACTTCACAATCAAATCAACTACATGTTCTCTAAGAAAGTGATACTTGATAGGTATGTGTTTGGTTTTTTAGTGAAGAAAAAGATTTGGGGTATACTTATAGCACTTTTATTATCACATTTTATGGATATAGGTTCACCATAAGCTACCCTCATGTCATGAAGTGTTTGCTTCATCCACGGTTTTTGAGTGCAACATGTTGCAACTACTATGTACTTGGCTTCAACAGTAGGCAATCAGACATAGGTTTATGTTTTGTTCAACCATACTACCAATGAGGTTCCTAGAAAGAAGGAACCACCACTTGTGCACTTTCTATCATATATACCACTAATCAAATCTACATCTGTGTATGCAATCAATAAAAAGTTCTTATGCTTTGAATACTACAATCCATAGTCCATTATGCCTTTTAGACTTATAAAATTTTGTTTGTAGCTAAAAAGTGGCTTTGTGGGGAGTTGATTGGTATCTTTCTACCAAAATATTGTTTGCATTATGTTTGGTCAGGAGGTCATTAGATACAACACATTGTGAATCATTTATCGAAATAATTTTTGGCTAACCTTTCATGGCTCATCATCTTTACTTAACTCACATTTAATGACCATAGGAGTACCAAAAGGTGAACACTCTTCCATTCCAAATTTCTTAAATATTTATTTGAGGTACTTTCCTTGGGAAATGAAAATGTCTTTTGAAGCGAGTGTAAATTGTAAATCAAGAAAAGATGAGAGTTCTTTGAGCATGGACATTTCAAATTCATTGTTCATTTGAGATGTAAACTCTTGGTTTACTGAATTTGCATTACTATCAAAAATAATATCATCAAAATAAACAATCACAACCAAGAGATATTCATTATCAGGTTTTATATATAAATTATTGTGATTTGTCCCTCTTTTGAACCCTTGCTTCTTTAGATATTTGTCTAGTATGTAATACAATTCCCTTGTTGCTTGATTCAGTCCATATAATCCCCATTAGAACCTACATACATCATCAAGATTTTATGATAGTTGAAAACCTTTAGGTCATTCTATATACACTTCTTGTTCAAGTTCTCCATTCAAGAATGTTGATTTCACCTCTTGTTCAAGTTCTATATTCAAAAACGTTGATTTCAAAGTCATGTGATATACTCTCAAGTTTTTATGAGAAAAAATGAAAGAAACATTCTAATTGCTTCTAATATTGCTACCAAAATAAAAGTTTATTCAAAATAAAAGACATAATAAAATATAAATAGAGTTATAAGAAGCATATTAATTTTAAATAAGTAATCATTAATATTAAAAAGGAAAAATGTTATGATTTTTAATTCAATATTGTGAGTAAAAAATTTAATAATTTTCAAAATCAAATTATATTCCTAAATTATCTATATGAAATGATGGGAAATCTAGTATACTTGAATTTAAAAAAAAAGAGTTCGAAAAATAAAATGAAATGATTTGTTATTTAAATTATATATATTATTAAATATTTTATTTTAAATAGTTACCTTAATCTTTGTGAAATTTTAAAATAGATTCTTAAATGGTACTTTTCATATTAATTTTGAAGGATCAAATTTAGGCCAAACAAATTCATATGAAAACTTTTGATAGAGATGCTTGCAATTGAATTTATATTTAAATTATATATCACGAATTATATTCTCATATATATGTAAAACAACTTCATTGGAATAGAAGTTTTGTTTTTTTTTGTTTTTTCTTTGTTTTTTTTTTTTTAATATATATAATAAAAATCTTATAGAATTGTATATTAAATATAAATAGATGTTTTATAGTATGATTAATCCGAAAAACATCTATCTACATTATAGATTATAAAAGTCTTAAATCTAACTGTATATTAAATCTTATAAAATTTTATATTAAAAACTTAGATTCATCTACATTTTCAATAAATATTTTAAATTAAAATATACAACACTAAAACTAACGAAAACATAAATTAAAATACAACCTTATATTTCCAAAAACACATTCAATTGTCAATGTGACAATATCTGTTATGTAAGAAAATATCAATTTACACATCTCATTAACTTTGATGGCCAAACTACCCAATCGAAAGTAATTTGTCCGTTATACAAAATTTTATTGTTTTCAAAAGAAAATTAAAATAAAAATCATTTTGAGCATACACTAAATTTTTCGACGTGGACAATAGAATATATGGTCTATCCATAGAATATATGTCAGACTATAGAAAATAATGGTGTATCTATAGCGAAATTTGATTGAGAGTGACGGTTGACCCAACAAACTTGAACCTGCCACTGTAATTACAATTAGTTGTGTTAACAAATATTCCACCATTATCATTTGGCACCATGCTCCACACTTGATGTTGCACAATCACCTACATCACAAGCACAAACATAATCACTCTGATCACTGTAAATGTATATCACATCTCCCATGCCCTTGCATTTCACTCTAACCTCCCCGCATTCCTCCTCCTCCTCGTCTTTCCCATTCACCAAATTAAACATGTGAGCTGGCATCCGAGCCATCTCTGTGCACACAATATTGGTGGCCTCGTGGTTTACAATGTTATTGAAGTTCCACACTCTGAAACTCAACCCACCATCATCTTGCCTCAATCCTCCCACAACCAAACCCGTCTTTGAGAGTCATGGATGAGGATAAGAGCCATTGAACCCAACAGATGGGTTTTCCTATATAACTTTTTGATTGTATGGCTTTTTCAATGGAAATAAAAAGAATGAGTGGCGAGGCATAAACTTAGCATAACCATTCAACCCGCTATGAAGATGGATGGATCCAAATAAGAAAAGGTGTTGTCCATTTCTCATTATCGTCAGTGGATTTCAAAGGATTGCACGACCACCAATGGGTTGAATTAAATGATTTTAAACCCAAAAACCTATTTTTTAATTCGCAAGCACACACCATGTCAATAAAATCAGACTGGGTTACCTCAGTCAAAGTCATTGCTTAAATAGTTCTTCAAACCTTTAAAATCTTTCTTAACACAGCGAACTTGGCTTTATTTTATCTTAAGTTGAAATTTAGTCACTCAAATCCAAATGATAACAGAAAATGGCTAAAATCTAGGACGAAGAGCACCTTGCTTATTATTCAAAACTAATTTTCAAAAACTAGTAACTGGAGAATGAGGCAGTGTTGATGAACATGACAGCCATATGGTATTTAACCTCATTCCTGGTGCCACTACTCTGAGGAGGAATTTACAGCATGGAGAAGCAGTTAGTATTGGTGATTATGAAAGCCATATGGTATTGATCTTCTGGTTAGTGCTAATAATTTGAACAAGGATTTTATACAAGGTGACACCTTTTCCTTCACTGGTTTTGGAAGAATAACACTCTTATATTACAAGTTTTATACTTTAAAGGAGGGAAAAAGAACAATTTATTTTTAGGATCCTTGTTTTTAAATTAAAATATTCAACATACATAATCTTTTTATTTAGGATCTTCATTCGGATATTAAGAATTTGATTAGTGAACAATAATAAAGTTATATATTTAATAAATAGTGATTCACATAAAATATAATAAGATTAATGTTTAATTTGTATGTTAAATAAAATGTTATAGTTTTATACAATTTTTATTAAAAATATATCCTATTTGATGCAGGAGCATTCAACCCAAGGAAAATCATTGTATTTTAGTAGACATGGGGATCATGTGTTCTAAGGAAGTTGGTTTCCTAAGTCTCAAATTAATGTAATATTTAAGCTTTTAAGTGATTAGAATAGGAATTAATTAGATGTGTGAGGATGTTTGTAAATGCTGTCAAATAAAGAAGAACATGAGTGGTTAATAATGACAAGAGAGTTGGAAGTCAATTAACACTCTCAAGGTAGTTTCATGATTCGAGGAACTAGAGAGAGTTCTTAGGAATTAATTAAAGTTAGAAGTGGACATAGAGGAAATTTAGGAGTCAGTTCAATAGATCTAGGATTTGAACCAAAATTAGTTCAATAGAACCTTTCTGGTATAAAATGTAAACCTACAGGCAGAGTAGAGAAGAAGGATGCCATTGATATCGAAGATCAGGCCTGTGAGAGACCAAGAGTCTTGAAAGTAATAATTTGTTTATATTTATATATACAGAGGTTTATTCCCTAACTGTGTAATAGTGGGAAATGGGTATTTATGAATGAATTATATGTGAATTCGTAGGTTCTATAACAGGTGTTGCAGAAAAAATTGTAAAGGACACGCAGAGGAGCATAATGATTTAGACATTGGACATGTGCTCTTCAAATGTCCTCGCAGCTTGCATTGACGACAAACTCTTTCTCGAAGTTTTTATTAGCTGTCTTTTTTCTGGATCTTCCCGAGCTTTGATTTGATGATGTTGAGTCCTTGTCTGATTGAAGAAAAGTCTTCCCAGGACATTTATTCACTTGTATTGTTGCATTATCTTTCTGTGGCTTACTCTTTGTAGCACCCCTATTTTTGTTGAAAACCTTATGCTTCTAGCATTCCTCTAAACAATATGTGTTACTCCCACAAAAGGTACATGGATAAATCCTTTTAGTGACTTTCAACATAAAATTTTGATTTACAAACTCACCTTCCAAATCACTGCTAGAGTGATTCATTTTTTTACCTTTGTGGTCTTGCAACTTCTTTGGAATCAGGTTGGGGTGTAAGGACCAACATCAATCTGCAATGTGACCTCTTGTCCCGTAGTAGTCACATATCGATTGATCATAGCCTAAGCCTTCATGTTTCTGCCTTTCCTTCATGGAGATCAATTGGAGCCTCCCTTAGCCATGTTTGTCGAGGCCTTGTCCTTGCTGATATCCCATATTGTTTATCAGTGTCATACCCATTCCTCTAGTGTGCCTCTCAAATGCTCCAATCGTGTGGTTGCAAATAGCCTCATCCCTCTCCGAATCATTTCTTGGTCAAGCTGGTACATAAGGAAATTCCTTAGAAGGTGAGGAAAAGATTCCAATGGCATATTCTATTGATTGCACTTTTGTAGTGGTGGATAGAGATGAATTGTCTTCATCGTCATGATGAAGAGGAAAGACTTCATTTTCCCCTACAGTAGATGAACTTCGAATTGACAGATTGTTTCTTCCTCGACTATTCTGACAACTTCAATCTTCGTATGTAGTCTTTTCTTATCCTCTTACAAAGCTTAAACCATTCACTGCAATGCAACGGTTTCCTTTTGAACTTATTGGTTGAACTCCTCAAGTTCTTACAATCGAAGTTGTCTTCAATTTTTATGCATTATTTCTCTTCGTGAGGACCTCCTCTGATACCAAAATATGATCTTAAATTGCAGAATTAGATTGCTACCTGACACTTGGAAAGTTTTAAATGGGCCTTTTAAAATGTTAATTCAATTCAACTGAGCAAGTTAACCAAAAAGGACACGACACACATAATATTTCAATGTCAAATAGAATGACACTGATATTGTTGATGGAGTTCACCCCTCCTAGGCTACATCTCCGGGTCCTTCTGTAAAAGCTAGGTCATTCCTATTTCAATGAATAAGAAGAGGTACATCAATAATGTTGGTACAATTGCAGCTATTTCCCTCAGTATGGAAATTCTCTCCTTCAAAGAAATATCTCAATTTTACTTGACATTCGACAAATGACTTGTCATTTACAACAAGAATGTAGAGTCTCTAAATAGTGACTCTGACCTCTATTGATTCAATCAAGTATCTGAGTTTCAATAATACATTGATTATTTACCTCGTCTCCAATTGTCTAAGTGAGACATAGTTGGCGCACATTTTTCTGTGGAATTGTAGCTGCTAATGACAAACAAGTACCATCGTTGAATCCAAAACGTGCCAAAACCCCCGTTTTGTGTCTTCAAGTGTCCAATTCAGCTTTCTTATGCTTCTGGAAATCCAAAAACTAAGTTGACGAAACTTCAAGCTACACAACTCCCGAATGGTGTAATGACTCCACACCTCCTAACGTTCAAAACTACACTGCAACAATACTCTGGCTTGCTTGAATCACCCCTGAAAGGCTTCACTAAAATGCTTACCTTTTTCTTCCTAAATTTCTTGACTTTGAATGGAGCTACGACCTCCTTTTATATCATTTTCTAATGCTTTTTTGGAGTTGTATTCAACAACATTACAATTTTTTGCTATTCGAATTAAATCGATAGTGCATTTACAATAACAACCCATATGGATTGTTAAGTCATTGGACTGCAGCTTAGACTGAATCCTAAGTTTTTGAATGGTTATTAACAACCATGACATCGCATAATTAAACATAACTAAATGGGTTTTCATACTTAAGGTTGGCACATTATTGTTGGCCATCGTTGCAAATACTTTGGCATTACAATTATCATATTATAACTTTAACATTTTCTTGCTTGTGGTCCATCTGCACTTCATCCTGTGGCAGGTGACATAGCCATCGATAATGCAACCCTGTGCTATCTGATTCCGTCATGCCACCTTAGCACTATGCCGAGTGACTGGACCAATCCTTGATGGTGACTTGCTCCCCGATGGTTTGTGCCAACATCACACCCCATCTCATGACCCATGGCAGGTGTTGTAACTGAACCCAACGGTCTAGACCCATGGCATGTGAACTGGGTAGTGAGTTGTTTGTTATAACAACTATGCTCCGTTATGAACCCTGTTGGCACATTTTCTGCACAACAAAGTCATGCCACCTCCATGTCCGTAACCATCTTGCTAGACTGTTACATAGTGATGCCACCTCTATTGCATTGTCCTGCCACATAACTTGTGCCACCTCCTTTGCATTCTCATATCACATAATGATGCCACATCACAAACTCCATTGCAGTATACATCAAAGTCAGATTGTTACATTCAACCTCCACCATTTTCTTTGTATATAGGTTTGTAACCTAAACCTCCGCCATCAGACTTGACACCATGGTGGTAGGGTGTGATGGCATAAAGTTTAAATAAAATATTAATTCCGCAGATAATCAATGAACCCATACCATATGGTTTTATAACTTAATTAATCATTGAAACTTTGCGCCATTTAATTCCATAGCTTAGCCTTACCTTCCTTGTGTTGTGTCTTAGCATGTATTTAACATTGCGCCCTTCCATTGCAAGGATCATGTAGCTACCATGTTGGTAATGGTGTTGTATGAGAGTGTTGAGATTGAGAGTTCAAATCTCCTAAAATCCTGCAACTCATAAGAACTTTTAAAAGGCTATGGAGAGGCCATGTGGCAGCCATTCATTGGCCCATGGGGTGCTCCTTCCTTTGGCTCAATTAAAACATATAAACCAATAGTAATTTTATAAACCAAAATGAACTACCTTGGGGAATCTGGGCTTGCCTTAATGTGAACTAGAACTTTCAGCGTTTTGACTTTGACCTGTGGTAACTTTGACTTTTTACCTAGTTGTAGGAAAAACTTCAACGAATGTTTTCTCCCTCATACTGTGGCCAAATGTAAATCTATAGATACCACCATAATCACAGCATCGAGCTCTTCGAATTAATGCTGAGCAACTGGGACAGTAAAATTCTACACAAGTTGAGAACAATTTTGCTACCTAGGAGCGTCTTCATCTTTAAACATATAGCAAACTTTGAATTGACTTACAAGATCCATCACGGATCAATAGGTAACTTAGTGACATAATTGAAAATTAAAAAATAATGATTTTTTCTTTTTTCCCTTTTGAATTTATCATTGAAAGTGTTAATCAACTCACTATGTTACTTTCAATCTCGCAATCTTTGTTATTTGCAATCTTTTAGGTAGGTAGAAACATAGGAACAATTACACTCCACCATGACCTATGGTCCAATGTGCCTCAAACCATCGATTCAAAATTTGATGGAGGATTAGAACTGAGATGAAATCTTAACATGGGAAGAAAGAAAAATATAGCATATCCAAGTAGACCATGAACAAGCCAACCAATGTGCACAAAATGATTAAAAAGGTTTGGAGGTGAAGGTGTTAATTCAAAGTTCAAAGTGAAGTGACAGTAATGTATTTCACACAAGGGTCATCGCATAAATCTAAGCATGATTTTACACAACAAGTAACGTGTGTTTACAAAGAAGGGCGCCATATAAACAACAACATATTATTATATGGAAAATGAATTCTAACTTAAAATGCGTAAGAATTAATGTTAGTATTAGCTCATTGGATGTTTAAAATCTTTCAACCACTTCAAATTTATCTTATGTTTTTGCATACATGTGATTCCAAATAATGCCTCAAACTTAGACGTTGGTTTAAAATGGAAATGTGAATGGAGAAATAATATGAATTTACTAAAGCATTGCCTTAGAACTACAAAAGGTTGTTCATTTGTGTGCAAGATTAATACTAAGAAGGATGATCAATTCATATAGTCCTTTAGCCCAAAGGGTAGGTACCTAACATGTAAATGTGTAATATTATTTGTCTCATGCAATTTTAAAAGTTGACTTGTGGTTGTGATAGGTATTCTTATTCTTTAGAATTTACATGTATAATTTAAAAGTTTTAAGTTAAATAAATTTCAAAATAAAAGTTTACTTATTTTTACAAAGTGATTATTACTTATAAAGGATTTTTTTCAATACTTAAAATTATTGTGTATGTTCCTAGTAGATATTATTGGCAAAATCACCCATTTAAAGGTGGCCTTCATTAGCGACTTCCAAGATGAAACCATATAAGCATTTTTGAAGAACATAGTTATAATTATATTATTATCCAAGATAATTGAGGTGGATATTGGTGGCCAACCGTCTATTCCACTTGGACCCCTGGCACTAGTTCCTTTCAATTTCCTAATTTCTAGCATAATTTACTATTTTTGGCATTTGTTCGGGTCCTAAACTTTCAGAACCATTTTGAGGCCCCAAACAACATTTTTTTTTTAAATGAGAAAATTGATGGCCTGCAATAGGGGTTTGAAGTTAAAAGTTGATGTCCTCAAATATTTTTTTTTTAACAAGGTATCACAGACGCCAAACAAATATTGTATGCCAAAGTTACAACCTCGAGATGTTGATGTTCCAACTAACCCTAACGCAACCCACAAAGTTTTAGCGCTTCATATCCTAGGGTTAGGTTTTTGGATGTTCAGGGATTTTCATTGTTGTTTGATGATAAAAGTTCTACAAGCCTCATTGTAGCACAATTTAGTAGGAATGTAGCTGACGCACCTCTTTCAAAGATAAGTTGCCATTGCCCGAGCTAGTTTGTTTCTATTGTGTATGTAAATATCTTTCAACAGTTTCTATTTATTGATTGAAGTTATTTTTTGTTATATCTATGTGTTTTGGTTTGAATCTATATTCATTTCATTATTTCATAAATCCATATCAGTGGTATCAGAGTGACCCGTTCATTCTCTATTTTTCTATGCATTTACCCAATGAGGTTGGGGTATAAGGAGTTAGGACTTGAAATGGATGATCCCTTGCAAGGCTAGCCTCACCGACCTCGATGGACTCACATGGAAGAAAAAAATAAATATGAAGGAGTATGAGATCCTTTCAAAATGTTGCTCAAAGAAGCCCTCGAGCATTAAAGGCAGAAGATGATGGAAAATTTTTCCCAAATCCTTCGGTAGGTATCAGTAGGAAAATCATCTTCATCTAGCAGTCACTTTGGAGGCACTGCCCCCTTTAAGGTACACGCTAACTTTTACATTCCTCTATTAGAATGCCAAATAGATGTATATCACCTGAATAATGGTTAAATCTACTGGAAGGATATTTTTTGGTCCATAATTTTTCCGATAGGGAAAAGATTACTTTTGCACTCCTCAAAGCCACCCCCCATGTCAAGGACTACTAGGAAATTTTCGATGAGCCAAGGGAAGAGGAGGAATCCTCATTATTTATAGTCACACTCTCTTAGAATTATATCCGAGATGCCGTCAGGGAACAATATTACCCTTTTAGAAGCTATGAAGATAAGAACATAAAGTGGACCACACTATGGCAGGGAAGGAAACCAAGATGTGCCAGAGTTCATAAACATTTTCCATCATACTCTACACATGAAGTTGGGTATCAACGATTCTTAGAAACATCTGATATTCAAGTATCGTGGTGATCTGCACAAATACATATAGGAAGAAAAGGATTTCCTAGTAATCTCCTCACTTTGCATAGTGTACCGATATGATGTGAGGATTAAGCATGAATTTAAACAGAATAAGAAAGACTTTGGATCTCTGAATGTAAAGCAGGGAAAAGGCACCTCCAAATTGTAGATTGAAGGAAATAGCTAAGGTGGAGTGACCCCATACAACCCATCAAAGCCATGAGCAAACAATAGCACAACGAAGACAAAGAAGGACATCGAAAAGTTGTGTGAGTTCCATAAGAGCCCCACCCACAAAAAAAAATGAGTGTCGTGCTAAGCAGACACTGATGGCCAAGATAAAAGCTTAAGAGTTAGATGCATGTTCCAAATATGAGCTAGAACCTGACAAGTGGAACAAAAAGGGGAATTATATTATTAATGCAGAACTTAGAGCCACCATTGCCACCACCAAGGTCCAAAATATTAAGTCCGAATATCTAGAGGAGGGGGAGCGTCTCTTCCACTCATAAATGTGGGTGAAGGGTTCTCCACTATAGTTTATTGTCGACAATGGGAGCCAAAACAACCTCATCTCAAAATAGGTTGCTAAGTGGTCAAGTTAGATGCCAACCACACCACACCTACAACCATACATCATCAGGTGGCTTCAGCAAGGATGAGACCTTTGTGTCAGCCAATATTTCCTCCTTCCCTACATCATCAAGCCCTTCATGGATGAGGTATTATGTGATTTTTCTCCTCTTGAAACCTGTGATGTTTTATTAGGCCAACCATACTTTTGGAAGCATCATGTTTTGTATGAATCTATACCTCACATTGTTCCTATTAGTTTGGGCAAACAACTATACAATATACCAAATGTACCCTACCTACACCATGAGTCTTTGATCTTTGTTAAGTAATTTAGTAAGATCATCTCCCAAACTAAGAAATTTGTTTTCTTTCTGATTCACTCTCAAAGTAAGGGCACGATCATGCCCACATCCATGGCCCCCAAAAAGGGTTACCCCCAGTAGTAGAAGCAAGTTGAAAAGGTCATAGAGGAGCACAAGGACATCATTTCCTCACCCATAAGATTACCCTTACATTTCCAAGTCAAGCATTGAATCAATTTGACTCCTAGGGCACCTATACGCAATGGACCAATATACTTTTTCTCCCTTCTAGAAAATTAGGAAATCAAGAAGAAAATCCAGGAGTTGCTATAAAAAAATTACATCTGACCAAGTTCCTCATCTTGTGGGAGCCCAACTGTACTTTTACAGAAGAAATATGGGACTTGGAGACTCTACATTGATTATCGGGCAATGAATAAGATCATTATCAAGAACAGATACCCAATCCCACAGATCGATGACCTTCTAGGCCATCTCAAGGGGGCCAACTACTTCAACAAAATTGATATGAATTTTGGCTATCACCAAGTTCCTATAGAATGAACAAATGTATGGAAGACTACCTTCAAACCCAAGAAGGGTCTCTTTGAGTCGTTAGTCATGCCCTTTGGGTTGACAAATGCCCCTGCAAATTTTATGAGGTTGATGGTTTATAATCAAGTACCATACTTCCACCTCCAAGATGCATTGTTGTGCTACCTCAGCCACCTTTACATTCCTTTAAGTGAGTGTGCTAAGATGATTTGGGAGAGGCACTATAGTTGGGTCACATGACACTTTGGTATGGAGAAAATTGTAGCAGTATTGCAGAAGTATTTCTATTAGCCAAAATTTGCACAAGATGTTGGAAAATATATCAAACCTTGCACTAGATGTGTCATCACTACGCCAACCATTAAGAAGCAAGGACTATACACTCCTCTAGCTATTGCTAGCCAACCTTGGGAATCCATTTCCATGGACTATATGTCTTACCTTCCTTATACCAAGCATGGTAACGACTGTGTATTTGTGCTCATTGATATATTTTATAAGATGGCTATATTGATGGCTTCCAGGAAGAGAATCATAACAGAAGACACTGCCAAACTCTTCTTCAAATGAGTGTGGGTATAATATCAAACAAACCATTATATCAAATCACGATAGAAGGTTCCTGAGTGCATTTTGGTTCAGCCTATTACTATTGTTGGACACTAAGCTCACCAATTTGATTACATTCCATCCTCAGACTTATGGCCAGACAGAGGTTGTCAATAGGATGATAGTGCAAATAATATGCATGTACATCTATAAGCATTCATGAACATGGGATGAGAGTCTTCCCTATGTGTAACACAACTATAAATTACTCTCCATAGCTCAACTAGCCCCAACCTCATTTGATTGAGCATGGGATGTCAACCTTTGTGTCCCCTTAATGTTGCAATGCTTCCTGCGACTACACACACATAATCTGCACATGTTCGGTCCAAAGATAATAAAGCCACTAGGTTTATTGAATGCATCTAGCAGATCTGCTAGCATGTTCGCGATATCATAGATAAAGCTAATTCCAAGTACAAAGAACATCATGATCATCATCTCGTGCCACATAAGTTTCAAGTGGGCCAAAAAATTTGGTTTCATTTGCAAAAGGAATTCTTTATGAGAGCCCATAAGAAGAATTGATCACTCCAATCAGGGAAAATGTTAGGGGCTAATATTCGCAGCTGGGCTAATTTTCCATGTTTTTTCCAAAAAAAAGATTTGCCAATTTCCATTTTTTTCTCAAAATTATTCGCCCAAAATTTGAATATTTTTACAAAAATAATGTTAAACATTTTACATATTGCAAATTATGAATTAGTGAGATTCGCCAAGTCTTCTAAACATTAAAATAAATTTCCATGGTTAAATTTTTCTCTGACTCCAATATGGGCCTTATACCATCAGCAAGGTTGTGGGTGATAATGATTTTGAGCTCAACATTCCCCAATTCATTGGCTTTCACTCAATGTTCAATGTGGACTGCTTTCAGCCATAATTTCCACCATTGTTGGACACATCAGACATTGCTGAGGAGCTGACACCAATATAGCTCAACTAAGATTGCATTGAATAGGCCACAAATGATCAGATCATGGACACACAAATTAAGAACACTTGCCAAAATAGGATCCAACTATATGAGGTAGTCAAAGTCGGCCAACTCCTGCACCAAGGAATGTGGCTTACCAGGGACCAAGTTTAGCAGAAGCTTCCCCATTTCATGGAGACACTCAATGCAAGGGGCCCATTTATTCCTAAGGGGGGAGGACTAATCTGACTAAATATTGGTGGCTACCCACCTATTCCACTTGGACTCCCAACACTATTTGCTTTCACTTTCCTAATTTATAATACATTTTACTATTTTGGCTAGTTTTTCAGGTCCTTGACTTATCATGTTGTTTTGAGGCCCTAAACATCATGATTTTTGGAAAATGGGAAAAATTGTCCTATGATGAGGGTTTATAGTTGAAATACGTTGTTCTCAGATACAGATTTCTAAAAGAGCATGTGTTAAATGGAGATCGTATGCCAAAGTTACAACCCTTGGAAGTTGATGTTCCAACTAACCCCAATGGAGCCCAAAAATTTTGACGCTTCATCTCCTACGGTTAGGTTTTTGCATGTTTAGGGTTTTTCATTATTTCTTGATGATAAAAAGGCATGCAAGCCTCATTGTAATACAATTCAGAAGACATGTAGCTAATACATATTTTCTCAGAGATAAGCTACCATCACACGAGCTAGTTTGTTTCTCTTATGTATGTAAACAATTTTCAAAATTTGTTATTTATTAATTGAAGTTCTATTTCATTGTATGTCCGTGATTTTGTTTGAATCTAAATTTCATTTTTCCCTTGGAAGGTGACCTTCATTAGCCCCTTCAAAGGTGAAAGAACATAATGATTTTTGAAGAGCATAATTATGACGGAAAACACTAATTAAGAGGAAAATTATGAAGGAAAATATTGTTATTTAAAATTCCATAGATATAGTGTTAGATTGACTTCATTTAATTATTCACGGAGTCTACTTCTCTTTTAGTTTTTTAGTTAAATTTTTTTTTTATTGGTTGATAATATAATTTTTATTAATTTAAAAATTATTGTTGAATTGAGGCTTCTGTGATCCATATCAAGTTTATGAGAGATTTTTCGAAGTAAATCACCAATCATCATGTCTTTATTGAGGAGGCTAGTGTTATTGCTAGAGTTTTGCATTTCCATCACCGGAAATTTAGGGAAGCCCTTGAGATTGGAAAAAGGCCGAGCAATCTCAATAAAGAGGATGTCTGGAAGATCAGTAGTTGCTAGATCCTATCCCTCTCTTCCTAGTCATTTTCTTCCCTCCCCAGGTTATAGCTTGTTCTGGTTTTCTTTTTAGTAAATTTCTCCTTGTTTCCCGTATCCGGTGGCCTTTGTTCTTTGAGGGGTGGTTGATTTAGTTTGAGATATTTTAATAGCATTTTGTTTATGCAACTAGTTATATACTAATAATTTTAACTTAATTAATAAAAGAAAAATAATCTTAAAATCAATCTATGGAAATATGCTTATTTAACACTTAAATAAACAATTACTTAAAATATTCTTTCTAACCCTTAAATCACTTTTATATCTATATATTTATATTTAGTTAATAACTTTTATAACTAACTATTAATTTATTTTAATATATATTTATAATTAAAAGTTTATAAAATAGTTAAAACTTTTATATTCCTATGGCCCTTTAACTTTTAATTTAATAAGAATATTACTAACCATCAATTTAATAATCAAGTTAAATTAACTTATTTATTTCAATTTATTTAATTAATAAAAGAAAAATAATCTTGAAATCAATCTATGATAATATGCTAAATAAAATTTCAATTATTTAAAATATTCTTTCTAACCCTTAAGTCACTCTAATATTTATATATTTAGTTAACAACTTTTATAACTAACTTTTAATTTAAAATTTATTTTAATATATATTTATAATTAAAAGTTTATAAGACAGTTAAAACTTCTATATTCATATGTCCCTTTAACTTTTAATTTAATAAGAATATAATTAACTATCAATTTAATAATCAAATTAAATTAACTTATTAAATAAATGTTATGCCCCTAGTCTAGTCCAACTAATCGTTTCTTGGTCAAATTTAGAAGTTACTCAATATAGTCATTACCTGGTCAAGAATTTTGGCCATTGTATGTTCTACTCTGACTATTTAACATGCAAAGCTAGATCTGATTCTTCAACTTGTCCTAATGATGAACCACATTGGTTGGTTCAAAATGCGTCGACAAATGAAATATCATGTAATTTACACCGAAAAATATCTCATAAAATTAAAAAATATTGAAAAGAAAGCTTATGAAATAGAGTTGGCCATGAAATGAGCAAGCAAGTTCTTGCAGGGAAATAAATAAAACAACCACCATTATCAAACCAAATTTTGCATTCCGAAGTACAACAAACCGGTAGATGATAAATGTTTAATAGTTAAATATCTAGGACAATAATTCTAGTAAGGAAAATAAACACATAAGGGAAGGAGGAAGTTAGGAGTTATAGAATAGAACCAAGGGAGTAATGGAAGGGACATAGGTTAAGTAGTCAAACATATAGTAGTAGTTTTGATGATATGAAGTAATATCAATGTCTTATAAATTCATTCCATCTTCTTAATTTAGTTAACAAAAATCTTACAATGTTGGCACTAAAAACTAAGAGAATTAAGAGAAAATTACATATATAAGGAATCAAATGAGACACACAATAGACACATGGAATTTTACAAAGGAATCCATTAGCACTCGGGGCATTTTAGAAAGTAAATCATTAGCATCATTAGAGAGTTTAGGTATTAAAATAGAAAAGCCCATGGCTACCTTTTTTATTACAGGATGGCCTAGCCATGGGGAACCTAAGTTTATGTTTTACATGGTTGAAAGCATTTTAATTAAAACAAACTACAAAAAGATAAAACTAATTAATTGTTGGGAATCATATGAAAGACAAACTAAGAGCAAGATGAAGTAAATTAGATAAAGAGTTAACTAATACCTCAAGGTTTTTTTTGTTTACTACACATAACTTAATGACATAATTGAAAAAAAAAAATCATTCTTTTTACCTTTTGCCATTTTGAAGGATAAATTCAAAACTTATTCAACTTACTATATTTCTTCCAATCATGTAAACTCGAGTTTTTATAATCTTATAGGTAGAAAAAGATAGAAGATTGATTACACTCATCATAGAAGATTGATTACACTCATCGATGACCTTGTGATCTAGCATGCCTCCCACCTCTCGATGGAAAAGTTGACAAAGGATTAAAATTGATACCATATATTAACACTAATAGGAAAAAAAATCTGTGAGAGTGAAAGAGACCACGAAAAAACCAACCAATATGCATAGAATGGTTTAAAAGGTTTGAATTTGAAGGCATTACTTCAAAGTTCAAAATGAATTGACAGCTAGGCATTTAA
Source organism: Pinus tabuliformis (assembly GCA_031772625.1). NCBI lineage: Eukaryota > Viridiplantae > Streptophyta > Pinopsida > Pinales > Pinaceae > Pinus > Pinus tabuliformis. The sequence goes on from CM062818.1 coordinate 746,440,702, forward strand.
TGCAAGGACCATACATAAGGCTAAGCGTGCATTTATAAAATAAGACACATGTTTATAGAGAAAGATTCCATTTCAAAATTATTATATTTTCATATGGAAAAGGCATTCTAATATAAAATACATAAGGCTAAGCGTGGCTTTATAAAATAAGACACATGTTTATAGAGAAAGATTTCATTTCAAAACTATTATATTTTCATATGGAAAAGACATTCTAATATAAAATATTTAAGAATTAATGTTAACATTGGATGTTTAAATTATTTCTACTACAAATTTATCCTAAGTTTTTGAATGGATACAATTCCAAATAAGCCCTCAAACTTAAACAAAGGTTAAAAATGAAAACGTGAATTGAGAAATCATATAAAATTTCTAAAACCTTGTCGTTGATTTGTATGCAAGATTAATAGTTCTAAAGGAAAATTGAGTTTTATATCCTTTGGGTAAGGACTAAGAAGTAAATGTATAATCTCTTTATCTCACTTACTTTTAAAATTTGAGTTGTGGTAGTGATAGGTATTTATAAGCTTTAGAATTTACATGTAAAAAAATATAAATTTAAAAGTTTTAAGCTTAATAAATTTCAAACTAAAAATATGATTGTTTTTAGAAAGTAATAATTTGTGATAAAATTATTTTTTTAATACTTCAAAGTATATGTGCTTATTGATAGGCAAAGTGAACTATTTAAAAGTGACTTTCACTAACCCTTTCCAACGTGAATGAAAATAAGCATTTTTTAAACCCATCAAAGGGACTTTTCACTAACCCATTCCAATGTAAAAGAAAATAAGCATTTTTTAAACCCATAATTATAATCATATTAAACGAATGACCCATCTAAAAGTGATCTTCATAAAGAAATTCCAATGTGAAAGAATACAAATATATTTGAAAAGCATAATTATGATAAAAAAAGGCTATATAGAAAAAAAAAATACAATATACAATGTAACATATTACTCTTTGAAATTCTATGAATATAGTGTTAAATTAACTTCATTTAATTATTAATTAATTTTAAAAGATAAATAAAAACTATTTTTATTTAATAGATATAATAGTTTTATTAATTAAAAGCAAATAAACCCACTTTAATTTAACGAAATCATCTGATTAAAACTTGAATCCAACCAAATTATCAAAATTAAAAAAAATAAATAAATAAAAAAAATAAAAAATATTTATGTATATGCCAACAACATCAAAATTATAAAATATAAGCCCGAAAGCCCTATAAATAAAAAATCCTATGCGTTCGTGAATGTTGTATAAAACTTGATTTTCAACCTTATAAGCCATACCGTTCAAATACTGTTTGAGTTAATTCTACACGGCACTTATAATTCATCCCAGATGTCATGATTTTTTAAACTCAGTCTTTCATAGTGTACTTATATTAATTATCACATCTATGTAACTTGGCTGTTTGAATACTTGTCATTTTATGATACATTTATACAATGTCTACACTCTTTTTATTAAATAAAGTTATAAATTTTAGTTATAAGAAATAATGTAAAATATTATATTATTTTAACAATCATCTAATAAATTAAATAGGAATAATATAGTTATATATTTTGATAATTATTATTATTTAATTATTATCTAATTTGAATATTTTTCATTTTATAATAGGTTTATACCATGTCTATACTCTTTTTATTAGATAAAGTTATAAGAAATATTGTAAAATATTATATTTATTTTAATAATGGTAAACTAAATTAAATAAGAATGATATATTTATATATTTTAATAATTATTATTATTTTATTACTATCTAATTTTAAAGTCATGGTTAAGTGAGACATTAAATTGATGTATAAGGCTTCTTTGTTTATAAGATAAAGGATTCACTTTCTCATAGCGATTTGATTACTAAATCTACTAAAACATACATACCTCATGTTCTTAACCATTAAACCGACTCAAAATATATATAGCTTATTTTAACATTAATAATATTAAATTAATAATAATATAATAAAAATAATTACAATCATTAAATCATCGTATTAATCTTAACAATAATATATAAATATATTATAAAGTAAAATAAAGTAAAATAATAGATATAGGCGAGAGTATCTCCCCAATTTCAACCCTAATTTAGGCGAGAGTATCTCCCCAATCTGCTTTTATGACTACTAGAATTTTCAAACGAAATTTATTCGTTAACTATTTTTAGCATTGACTCAAAAAAATGTCAATAAGGCAATCATATGATATGAAAGAGGGTCAAGGGAGAAGAGCATATTTCATTTATATGAAAATGTGGTTAACTTAAAACAACTTAGTTTTAATTTAATACGACGACATCTTAAATTCTAACAATTTGATATAAGGCTTTGCCTAGTTTATACAAGTGTATACATCTCAGAACATACTAAAAATAAACTTACAAAGACCAGCTAGATCAATTAGATCAATAACGATATAGTGAAGCAAGCATATTCACTCTCTATATTATTATTTGACTTATTTAAATATCATTTAGAAGATTAAATCACAAAAGAGTTGCTGGAAGAGTCAATTGTGAAATAAATATTGTTTTATGGTTAAAGTAGAAAGATAATCTTTAAATACAATTTAAAGTTTTAAATAAATTTATATTCATACGAAAGTAAATATTTAAAAAACAAACATTGTATTTTGTTAATTTAAGGTTACAGGTTACTTTGTTAATTTAAGGTTACAAGTTCTTATCGCATAGTGTTGGGAAATATGAGACGGAAAAATGTAAACCGAAAAGATGTATATTTATCTTGTAATGACAATCAGGTGACTTGTGTTTATGCATGAATAAGATAAAATGATTCCATTACGCATAAGTAACTTATATATAATTTAAAAAAAAATTAAATAAAAAAATAAAATGTTTTTACTTTAAAATATGTTTAAGATAAACAAAATTAATATTTTAAAAGCAAGTTGAATAGACTTCTATGATTGATTATAAATTAAAAATATTATATGTAATTATGGGATAAAAGTGAATATTGATGCGATAAGATTTGGATTATGAATGTCATTTTAAAGTAAGTTATTTTGAGACAAAATATATGAAATATTTTTAATCTTTTTATATATATATATATATATATATATATATATATATATATAGATAAACGATGGAAAAAGGTTGAGATGATCTGTAAATAGTTTTTTTTTTCAAAATATAGAAATTTGACACATCTATCAAGGTACTTAACTGTTTCCTTAGAGTGCTAATGTATTTTGACGCATCTATCAAGGTACTTAATTGTTTCCCTTAGAATAATAATGTATTTTGATTTGGTAAAAGATTCACTTCCTTTTTGTTTGTTATTGTTATTAAAATTTGATAAAATAAATGAAAAGAATTACTTAAAAATTAAATTCAAATATGGAAAATGAAAAAAAATATTTATTTATTTATTATAATATACTGATCAATTAAAAAAAGGAAAAGAAATGAAAAACGATTACAAATCGTATACATTATTTAGGATAAAAAACATTAAAAAATATATGATGAATATATTTAAAATATTATAAAATTAATTAAAGTTAAAAGTTATTATAAAATTATATATATATATATATATATATATATATATATATATGAAAATGGTATGGTAGTAAAAATGAAAAAGTGAGTATTGAAAAAAAAAAAGGAAAATGAAAGTAAATTTCTTTAATAAATAAATATATATTCAAATGCTACTAAATTGGTGTTTGAAATTTTGTTATTTGTGGGACAAAGGATCCACCTCTTAGAATGATGAGTCCTCTTAAAATGTGAAAATGTATATATATATATATATATATATATATATATATATATATATATATATATATATATATATATATATATATATATGTATATGTATATTTCCTTATTATTTATAAATTTAAAATACAATAACTATAAACAAAATGGCTCAAATAGGGATGGCATGAGGATAAAGTAGAGTATTGAGGGATAAAGGGGGAGATCATTTAGAAAAATAAAGATATTATTACATTAAAATTTAAAGATAAATTTTTGGGTCATAAAGAATTAGAAGAAAAAAAAGACTTAGATATCATAAGGAGATAATCAACCTCAATCTCCAAAATTAAAAATGTGTTTTTGTCTTGATTCACTTGAAAGAAGTAAATAAGCATTGCCAAAACAAAAACAAAATTTCCAAGAGCTATATAATGAAACTAGGAGTTGGTCAACTACCAAAATACCATAGGTGTTGGAAAACAGGATAATACTGAGAGGAGGGGTGAATCAGTGTTATGACCAATTTTAACAATTTTATATCTCCAAATGCATGGATTTCTCTAAAAATACGGATGGATTCAGATGTCTCAGGCTCATCCAACAAGCAAATAATCTTGGATATTTCGTGAAGTCATAGATTTTTTACTAGTAAACCTACATGTACCTTTGACCTTGGTTGATCATACACCCTTAGGAGTTTTTATATGTGTTATATACCATTGGAAAGGTATCTCAGAGGACTACACAATGAAACACTTATTTTTCTCATTTGAGATGAAGCATTAAGGAAAAAAATTCCTTCAAATCTTCAAATATATAGTCTCCATTCTTGACTAACCAAACTCCCCATGAACTTGACACAACCAACTCGTTACTCCAACTACCAACTTTGACATAGATGACAACATTTTGCACCGTAGTCTCCCCTTTTGGCATGGATGGAAACACATCCAAAAATTGTTGGTCATTGATGGAAAAACTAGCAAATGTTTGTTCATTCTCCCCCTTTGACATCAAAGAAAAAGGGGCCTATATATTCTATATATGACCATTCTCCCCTTGAGGGCATATTGTAGGTTCTTGACGATTTTTGTTATATGCACATGTTCCCCTTGAGCTTATAAGTGGCCAATGGTCAATTACTCACTATCTTCCAATTCATCTTTGTACCAATAACCATATTGTATCTCTCCAATGTTGTTTCAAGGTTTGACACTTCATTGATGTTTGGATTTTAAGAGAAGATTTATGAGAACTCTCCCTTTTCTACTATCCTCTGTCTAAAACGATATGTATGACTGCTAATTTGAATTGCTACTAAACATATTAAATGTTGTGTCTAACTTCTTCTCTCCATGTACTCTAATGTTTGGACTCTTCTCCTTTGATCATGCTCCACCTTAAAAATATTTCTCATTATATATGGGTTGCACGTGCTTTCCAACTGCGGATGGATGCTCAATTCAATACGTACTCATGGTCGTCTACCCCTGTGAATGTTTCCATTTAGGTTTTTGTAATCATATTTTGTTGTTTTTATTTTCTCACTCTTCCAATTTGCTTTTGAGAAGCCACAAGCTAATCATCACCGTAGACATAACCATTTGTTGTTGTTTTTTACTCACTAACCTTGTAATGCTCTTGTTAGTTTGGGATTCCATTTGGGTTTTCTTTCCTTGATTTTCTTTGGAATTTTAATCATACAACTATCCTTGACTAATTTAGACAATTTTCATCTTTCAAAATAAGTTATTGAAGAGATGAGGGAGACATCACTCCCAAATTTGTATTAAGTACTAAAAGGGTTCTCTAGGAAGGGGCTTGGTGATTATATCAACTATTTGTTCCTTTGTGGATATATACTCCAACTTCACATTCTAATCAACTACATGTTCTCTAAGAAAGTGATACTGATAGGTATATGTTTGGTTTTTTAGTGAAGAACAAGATCCTTGGGTATACTTATAGCGCTTGTATTATCACATTTGATGGATATAGGTTCATCATAAGTTACCCTCATGTCATGAAGTGTTTGCTTCATCCACGATATTTGAGTGCAACATGTTGCAACTACTATGTACTTGACTTCAACAATAGAAAATTCGACAAAGATTTATGTTTTTCTCAACCATGCTACCAATGAGGTTCCTAGAAAGAAGGAATCACCGCTTGTGCACTTTCTATCATATATACAACTAATCATATCTACATCTATGTATGTAATCAATAAAAATTTCTTATCCTTTGGATACCACAACCCATAATCCACTATGCCTTTTAGACTTCTAATTTTTCTGTCTATAGCTAAGAAGTGGATTTGCTAGGAGTTGATTGGTATCTTTCTACCAAAAAATAGCTTGCATTATGTTTGATCAAGAGGTCGTTAGATACAACAAATTGCGAATCATTTATCTAAAGAATTTTTGGCTGACCTTTCGTGACTCATCATCTTTACTTAGCTCACATTTAATGACCATAGGAGTACCAAACTGTGAGCACTCTTCCATTCTAAATTTCTTAAATATTTATTTGAGTTACTTTCCTTGGGAAATGAACATGCCTTTTGAAGTGAGTGTAAATTGTAAACCAAAGAAAAGTGAGACTTCTTCGAGCATGGACATTTCAAATTCATTGTTCATTTGAGAAGCAAACTCTTGGTTTAGTGAATTTGCATTACTACCAAAAATAATATCATCAACATAAACAACAACAACCAAGAGATCTTCATTATCATATTTTATATATAAATTACTCTAGGCTATCCCTCTTTTGAACCCTTGCTTCTTTATATATTTGTCTAGTATGTAATACAATTCCCTTGGTACCTGATTCAGTCCATATAACTCCTTTTACAACCTACATACATCATTAGGATTGTCTAATAGTTGAAAACCTTTAGGTTGTTCTATATACACCTCTTGTTCAAGTTCTCCCTTCAAGAATGTTGATTTCACAACCATATGATATACTTTCAATTTTTTATGACAAGAAAATGCAAGAAACATTCTAATTGCTTCCAATCTTGCTACCGAGTAAAAAAACATAACAAAATATAAATAGAATCATAAGAACCATATTAATTTAGAAAAAGTAATCATTAATATTAAAAATTAAAAAAGTATGATTTTTAATTCAATATCATGAATCAAAAATTTAATAATTTTCAAAATCAAATTATTTTCCTAAATTATCTATATGAAATGACTGGAAAGCTAATATACTTGAATTAAAAAGAAAAGTTGGAAAAATAAACTAAAATTATTTGTTTTATATATATATATTCCTTAACGCTACTTTTAATATTAATTTTGAAGGGAAAAACAAATTTACATCAAAACTTTTGATAAAGATGACTGCAATTGAATTTATATTTAAATTTAGTTAGACATATCACGAATTACATTCTCATATATATGTATATATGTAAAACAACATTTGATTAGAAGTTTATTTTTTTTTCAGGGTGGAAAAATATACATAATAAGAATCTTATAAAATTATATATTAAATATAAATAGATATTTAATAATATGATTACCTAATAAGAATCTTATAAAATTATATATTAAATATAAATAGATGTTTAATAATATGATTACATAATAAAAATCTTATAAAATTATATATTAAATATAAATAGATGTTTAATAATATGATTAATACGAAAGACATCTATCTATATTATAAAAAATAAAAATCTTAGATCTAACTGTATATTAAATCTTATAAAATTATATATTAAAAACTTAGATTCATCTCAATTTTCAATAAGTATTTTTAAATTAAAATATAGACCACTAAAACTAATGAAAACATAAATTAAAATACAACGTTATATCTCCAAAAACACATTCAATTGTCAATGTGACAATATCCGTTATGTAACCAAATATCAATTTACACATCTCATTAACTTTGATGGCCAAAATACCCAATCAAAAGTAATTTGTCCGTCATACAGAATTTTATTGTTTCCAAAAGAAAATTAAAAGAAAAGGCATTTTGAGGATACACTAAATTTTCCCGCGTGCACAATAGAACATATGGTCTGTCCCACGTCGGACTATAGAAAATAATGGTCTATCTATAGCGAAATTTGATTGAGAGTGACGGTTGAACACACAAACTTGAACCTGCCACTGTAATTACAATTATTTGTCTTAACAAATATTCCACCGTTGTCATTTGGCAACATCCTCCACACTTGTTGCCCTGCACGATCACCTACATCACAAACACACACATGATCGCTCCGATCACTGTAAATGTATATCACATCTCCCATGCCCTTGCATTTCACTCTAACCTCCCTGCATTCCTCCTCCTCCTCGTCTTTCCCAGTGACCAAATTAAACATGTGAGACGGCATCCGAGCCATCTCTGTGCACACAATATTGGCGACCTCGTTATCCACTGCAATATTACTGAAATTCCACAGTCTGAAACTCAACCCACCATCGTCTCGCCTCAATCCTCCCACAACTAAATCCTTCTTGGAGCTGCTCGACACTAGGACCAATCCGCCCTCCTCATCCACACAAGAAGATGAAGGAGGAGGAGGCGTGAGATTCCCCACAAATCCCCAGCGCTTCCTTTGCAAATCAAAATAACAGCAATCTCCGCTATATTTTTCTAGCAGGTAAATTTTGTCATCCAAAACAGCAGAGGCGATCCATGTGGAGGAGACGCCCCTTTTGAATTGGTATGGCAGCGGATCCAACGACTCCCACACACCAGAATTCAAATCGAGCATCTCCGCGCATAATGGATCGATTTCTTCTCCTTCCAAATCAGAGATCCCTCCAACAACGAAGATATGATTATGGGTGGGACCTCCAAGGTAGCAGAGCAGGGGATGTTGAGGCCTCCAACAACTCATGGGAGGGCTCTCCTCCCATTTACTTTTTGGATTTAGAAAACTCAATTTGTAGTTAATACGGCGCCCTGCGAGGTAGAATAAAATCCCATACCCTTCCTCAACATTCACCATAACACTGCGAGGCTCTTCTAATTTCTTGGAATCGATTAATGGAGGCAGACTGATATGATTCCACCTCCAGGCCAGCGGATCGAATCCTATTACTCGATTTTTGGCAGAGCAGAGGTTTTTTGATTGCCCCAGAACAAATAGCCAGGGCTTGGATGCGTGAATGGAATAAGAGACTGCGCGTAGCCAATGGCTGGACGCGATGAAGGAGTGCCATTCCTTGCAAACCAGGGCCGCATTCAATAGATCTGTAACGGGAAGAGAAGCAAGAATTATGTGGATCAACTCATCAGGTAGCAGCGAAATACAGAGTGACGATCCCTCAATTTTATCCATCGAAATTTCGTTTCGCCTCCTCTAACTGGAAGTATGTGTTTGATTTATAGAGTGAGACATAGAGAGTCGTTGATGAGGAGAAGAGCTATTGAACCCACCACGAAAATGGCAACGAAAAGAACGAGTCAGAGTGGGGAGGCATAAACTTAGCATAACCATTCAACCCGCCACGAAAATGGATGGATCCAAATAAGAAAAGGTGTTGTCCATTTCTCATTACGTCGGTGGCTTTCAAAGGACTGCAGCACCACCAATTGGTTGAATTAAATGATTTTAAACCCAAAAAGCTATTTTTTAATTCGCAACCACACGCCATATCAACATTATATTCTACGGACTTGCAATAAAATCAGACTGGGTTAACTCAGTCAAAGTCATTGCTTAAATAGTTCTCTAAACCTTTAAAATCTATCTTGACACAGCAAACTTGGCTTTATTTTATCTTTTATAGGGAGCAATTGGTAACACCGAGATTAATTGGGTAAAGTCTTAAGTTCAAATTTAGTCACTCAAATCCGAATGATAACATAAAAAGGCTAAAATCTAGGACGAAGAGCACCTTGCTTATTATTCAAAACTAATTTTCGAAAACAAGTAACTGGAAAATGACTGCAGTGTTGATGAACATGACAGTCATATGGTATTTAACCTGGTTCCTGGTGCCAGTACTCTGAAGAGGGATTTACAGCATGGAGAAGCAGCTAGTATTGGTGATTATGAAAGCCATATGGTATTGATCTTCTGGTTAGTGCTAATAATTTGTGCAAGTTGACAACTTTTTCTTCCCTCATTTTCTTATATTGCAAGTTCTATACTTTAAAGGAGGGAACAAGGACAATTTATTCTCAGGATCCTTGTTTTTAAATTAAAATATTTCAACATACATAAATTTTTTAATTTAAGATCTTCGTTGGGATATTAAGAATTTGATTAGTGAACACTGATTAAAGTTATATATTTAATAAATAGTGATTAACATAAAATACAATCAAATTAATATTTTAATTTGTTTGTTAAATAGGATACTATAATTTTATATAATTTTTATTAAAAAGATTATTTCCACATGGACTGATGTGAGTTTTCTATATTACTTTTTTTATTCTAAGAAATTGTATAAATATTATAGAGACAAGACTATAAATTTTAAATAAAATTATAGCTTTGATCAAAGTAAAATTTATTCTAATTCAATGGAGAGAAGCAACCTTTTATTTATATGAAAATATTTTATAATAATAATAATCTAATTTCAAAGTCATCACCCAGCAAGACACCAAATTGATAAATGAGAAAGGACCTAGCAAGACACCAAATTGATAAATGAGAGAGGTCTAGGAATGTCTTTGTAATTATTTCACTTCTTAGTTTCTGCATATGTATATAGCTTACCCATGCTACCAATAAATGACAAAATGGAAAAGGAAAAGTCAAATCAATAACGAGATTATGGCAAAAACATCCCCTCTCACCATAATTAGTTGGTTTGTTTACAATCATGGGTTCTGAAAAGGAATATGCATAACACCAACATAGATCGTTTTAACCATAGATCTAAAATGAGCATAGGGAGATCAATTTTTTTTAGATCCAAACTTATTTTAGAGTGCAAAAAAAATGTGTAATTTACATTTGTTTAAATTGTTTTTTGAATGTTATAGAGATTACATAACATGTGCATTGAGTGATTTTATGAGCGAACATTAAACTAATTTTTTTTGTTAATATATTTTTAAGTATGTGTCAATTTTAATTCATATTAAAATATTTCATTCATGACACACATTGGATATTTTATTCTATACATTATTAAAATATTTTCTTTTATTTTTTTCTATATATAGATATATATGAAGTTGATATCACATGTTAAAATATTTTTGAAAAATATAAAGTTTAAATATCTTACATTTTTCTTTTTTACTTCTAATTACTTTGCATCAAATTCTATTAAGTTATATGGACAACTAATTATATATATATGACATTTCTTTTTTATTTAGAGAGTATTTTATTTTTACTTTAAAATGGTTGAACATACTTACACATAGCTTTTACATTACGCTATAAATAAATCTCGGTACAATAATAACTTCCATTATTTTTTAAATTCAAATATATTAATTTTCAAAACACAAATATAATCTCAAAAAAACAAATTATATTATATACCAAATAAAAACAATCCAATTCCATTTTGGAGTTGGAAAGTACTCTTCAAAATATTGATATAAACCATTGTTTTACATAGTTGTCAAGTTTAGAGTTTGAACCGTTTCAAATAATTTTGGAAGAAAGTTAAGAGAATTAAGAAATGAATTTTATTAAAATAACAAAGAGTTAAAATCAGAAGAAAATTGAGGAAAATTAAGAAATGAATTTTAAAACGCAAACTCTACCGTCTATAATTTACAAAGAGTTAAAATTAGAAGAAAAATGAGAAAATTAAAAAATGAATTTTATTAATAACAGAAGAGTTAAAACGCAAACTCTACAGTCTATAAAGTTAACATAATATATGTGTTTGTTGTCATTACCAAGAAAAGGTATATGTCACTTTATAACATATATAATGAAAATAACAAATATGGATAGGACTATATTATAATGCCAAGCATAGAGAGAAATTTACTTCATAAGAGTTGGTACGATTTAAAAATTGGGGATGTCATTACCAAGAAAAGGTATATGTCACTTTATAACATATATAATGAAAATAACAAATAGGGATAGGACTATATTATAATGCCAAGCATAGAGAGAAATTTACTTCATAAGAGTTGGTGCGATTTAAAAATTGGGGAATTGAAGAAAATAATTATCCACTATTTTAGATTTAGTAGAAAGGAGAGTAATAGAAAAGTTGTTAATGATGATGAGAAAATTTTTTATTAACCTGAAATTTTAATTCAATTGTTATTTGCATAGAACTATATTACTTCAAAGATAACTTAAAAAAACATGATTACTAATAATTTTTTATTACTTATTATTAGAAATGAGGATATGGGAAAATATAAATGGGAAGAAGGTCTATATCCATTTTGAAAAAAAAAAGAAATTAAGGATCTTTGTGATGTATCATTATTTTATGTATAAAAATAAGATATAAACATTTGACTTTAAACAAAGTAGTTTACATTTTTTTTTAGTGTTTTCCACTAATACAAATAAAATGGTTGTACATTTAAGTTGAGACATATTTAAGATAAATAAGATTAATGCTTTAAAAGTAAATATTTTAGTAATTCTTCATATCTTGTATAATTTTGTATGAGTGTAAATAACAAATTTAATAAGATGAAGTGATGGCTAACATATATAAGATTTTTATTATGAAAATATGGCTTTTAGATGTACAATAATTTATTTATGAAAAATCATATCACTAAAAAAAATAAACAAGCAAAAACATGTATAAAACTATAGCTTTGATCAAAGTAAAATTTATTTGAATTGAATGGAGAGAAGCAACTTTTTGTTTATCTGAAATATTTTATAATAATAATAATCTAATTTTAGAGTCACCACCTAGGAAGACACCAAATTGATAAATGAGAAAGGTCCAGGAGTGTCTTTGTAATTATTTCACTGCTTAGTTTATGCATATGTATATAGCTTGCCCATGCTACCAATAAATGACAAAATGGAAAAAGGAAAGTCAAATCAATAACAAGATTATGGCAAAAACATCCCCTATCACCATAATTAGTTGGTTTGTTTACAATTATGGACTCTGATAAGGAATATGCATAACACCAACATAGATCCATTTTAACCATAGATCTAAAATGAGCCTAGGGAGATCAATTATTTTTAGATCCAAACTTATTTTAGAGTGCAAAAAAAATGTGTAATTTATTTTTGTTTAAATTGTATTTTTTAATGTTATAGAGATTACATAACATGTGCATTGAGTCATTTTATGAGCGCACATTAAACTGATTTTTTTTGTTGATATATTTTTAAGTATGTGTCAATTTTAATTCATATTAAAATATTTTAGCTTGGAAATTGTAATTCCTACTTGTCTCAATTGTGATTCTTTCTAAGATATTTTAACTTGGAAATTGTAATTCCTACTTGTCTCGGTTGTGATTCTTTTTATCTAAAGGAGTCTGTTCCTATTCCTTATGAGTTGTTAATATCTAGATATTTCCTATATTGGTGTGTGGTTGAGATATTCTCTCAACCAAGTGATTGTGTGTCCAAGATAGTCTACTTATTTTGATACAACACTAAATGTATTTATATGTAACCTTATTTGATGTGAATATAGAGAATTAGTGTGCACTATCAAAATTTTCTTGGTATCAGAGCCTGTGAGGGCCTGGGCCTTGGCCCCTCTTGAGCCGAGGGAAATAAAGAGTTTAATGAGTGTTTCGTTTATTTTTCCCTTTGCTTCTTTTCCCATTCTTTTATCGCTGCTATGTAGATGGAGCTAGAAAGAGTGTGGAGAATATATAGGATCGAGTCGTCAGGTGTGGGGAGCAGTGAAGAGTCACAATGTGACGGTGAATTGTAGATTTATTTTTTTGTGACTTGGAGTGACGTACAACTTGGCTTGGTCGCGTGTTCAGAAAACTCTGATTACATTGGATCTTATTTGGTAGATCAGTTGATGGAATTTAGAAACAATGACGTGATTGAAAATTGAAAAGGTCTCTGGAAGAATTAAAAAATAAACCCCTAAAAAACCAGAAGGCCTTCAGATCTTTGAGTGACTTAGTGATTTCTTAAAGTTATTTCTCGAAGGTGGTTTCAGGTTCGAGTCTCATCCAAGGGTATTTGGATTATGTGAGTGGGTGATTGCGATGATTCAACCATTGACAAGAAAAGAAGAGCAACAAGGCACCCAGATTATACAAGAGACCTCGTCTGATATAGTGGTTGTGGCAGATTAGGAATTTACATTCGACGTTGTTTTTGTTTCTGTAGGGCACCCAACCCTCCTTTGGAGTTTTCCTGCTGCTGATCTTCTTCAAAATCAATCTTAATGTTGTAAATCACCTTCAAATTAAGATATGAATTGAGAAATGCCCTTCGAATTGAGGCATTTAGAGTTGGTTGTTGCGGGGCTAGGTAAATTGTGTTTGTTGCATTATTTTATTAGTGTTGGTCATTGTTCGGAACGTCCTTGAAGATGGTATTGAGGAGCAACTTGTGAATCTATTAAGCAGTTGTGTCATTGAACAACAACTTACAAACTTGTTAAGGAGTTGCGCTAAGGAGCAACAATGTGCCACATCGAAGCCCATGAGACAAGCTGAAACATGAGCTGCACTGAAGGAATACATAGGAAAACTCATGATATATGGGTGAAGATCGAGAAACCAACTTTTCCAAAGTGCTGCATACTAGTGTATGTGTTCTTAAATTTTAAGTTTTGTAAGTCAAACATGTTGAGCCTGATCAACTCAACATGTAAATGCAATTGGTTAGAATTGAAAACTCTAATAATTTCTAATTGAATTTAGAAAGATTCAAGATGAAAGTACCAAGTATGATTCTAGAAGAAGTTGGTAGAAGCAGCAATAGATGGAAAAACGAGGTAAATGATTGTATGCTTAAATAGACGAGACTTAATATTATGTTGTATTATGAGTCACACATCTTAAGTGTAAGCAAGTCTAGGATGTTTTTTAGTGGTGTTTATAAAGTATGAACCTGGTAACTCTAGAGTTGGAGTGTATAATGTAAGCCTGATGAGGCATGTGTACCCCCATGAAGTTCGTGGTAATCTCAAAACCACTTTGTATTTCCAATGTTGGTTTGTAACCACGTGTGAGAGTGAAGTGGACAGGGATTCATGTAGGTGTGGTTTAGGGTTAGCTCACAAAACCCTTGGCATGGTTGATGGTGAGCTGAGAAAACCCTAGGCCTGGTTAAGTTGGGTTTGTGGTGAGCCTTGATGACTGAATTGAGTGCCTTCGTGGTAGAGTTGAGCCTTTGTGGCTATATTGAGCCTTTGTGGTTGAATTGAGTGCCTTGGTGGTAGACTTGAGCCTTGATGGCTGAGTTTAGCCTTGGTGGTTAAGTTGAGCCTTGGTGGCTAAAAGCCCTTATTGGCATGGTTGAGGGTAATCCAATAAAACCGAGAGCGTGGTTATGGGTAACCCGACAAAGCCCATGATGATGATGATGAAGGGAGATTTACAAGTACAGGTAAATGTATGCAGTTATAATGATTGATAGTATCATGTATGCGAAGGGCATCCTGGTAGACTAGTGATTATAGCAGTTGGCACCCATACATTCCGGTGGATGGTTGCTCCTTTATATGGATGTCGAAATATTCTTTTGTTATGTTTGACAAAAACTAGACTTTACATGTTGAGATAGAGACAAGTAGTCATTAAGGGGGTGACATGCAAATTATAATTCCTACTTGTCTCAATTGTGATTATTTCTATCTAGAGTCTCTTCCTATTCCATAGGAGTTGTTAATATCTAGATCATTCCTAGATTGGTGTGTGGTTGAGATATTCTCTCAACAAAGTGATTGTGAATCCAAGATAGTCTACATATCTTGAGACAACACTAAATGTATTTATATGTAACCTTATTTGATATGAAAATAGAGAATTAATGTGCACTGTCAAAATTTATCATTTTATTCATAACCCGCATTGGATATTTTATTCTATACAACATTAAAATATTTTGTTTTAATTATATATATATATATATATATATATATATATATATATATATATATATATATATGAAGTTGATATCACATGTTAATATATTTTTGAAAAGTATAAGGTTTAAATATCTTACATATATATTTTTTTACTTCTAAGTACTTTGCATCAAATTCTATTAGGTCATACGAACAACTAATTAAATATGTATCTCCCATATATATATATATATATATATATATATATATATATATATATATATGACATTACTTTTCTATTTAGAGAATATTTTATTTTTACTTTAAAAAGAGCTAACATACTTACACATGACCTTCACACTAGGCTATAGAATGAGCCTCTAGGCTCAATAATAACTTTCATTATTTTTGAAATTCAAATATTGTTAATTTTCAAAGCACAAACATATCTCCAAAAAAAATGTATTATATACAAAACAAAAACAACCAACTTCCATATTGGAGTTGGAAGGTGGCAAAATACTCTTCAAAATATTGATATAAACAATTGTTTTACATGGTTCTCTAATTTGGAATTTAAATGGTTTCAAATAATTTTGGAAAAAAGTAAGAGAATTAAGAAATGACTTTTATTAGAATAACAAAGAGTTTAAATGAAAAATCTACACTCTATAATGTTAATATAATATAATATTATATAATATATATGTTTGTTTTCATTGCCAAGAAAAGTTATATTTCAATTTATAACATATATAATCAAAATAACAAATATGGATAGGACTATATTAAAGTGCCATAGAGTGAAATTCACATCATAAGAGTTGGTTTCATAAGAGTTGGTTCCATAATAGAATGAAATAGATTAAAAATAGGGGAAAAAAAAAGAATGAATTTTCCCAATGAACCATTAATTATTTCATATTTTGTAGAAAAGATAGTAATAGAAAAGTTGTTGATGTTTATGGTGAGAAAATGAGTTTTTATCAACTATTTTATATTTTGTAGAAAAGATAGTAATAGAAAAGTTGTTGATGTTTATAGTGAGAAACTGAGTTTTTATCAACATGAAATCAAATCAATGGTTACAACAACATTACTTCAAAGAGAACAAAAAAAAACATATCAATGGTTACAACAACATTACTTCAAAGAGAACAAAAAAAAAACATGACTACTAGTAATTTTTTATTACTTATCATTAGAAATGAGGATATGGAAAAATATAAATGGAGAAGAAGGTCTATATATATTTTGCAAACAAAGGGAAATTGAGGATATGATGCATATGATGTACCATTATTTTATGTATAAAAAATAAGATATAAACATTTGACTTTGAACAAAGAAGTTTACATTTTTCAGGGTTTTCCACTAACACAAGTAAAATGGTTGTACAAGTAAGTTGAGACATCCTTAAGATAAATGAGATTAATGCTTTAAAAGTAAATATTTTATTAATTCTTTGTATCATTCAATATATCTTATATAACTTTATATGGGTGTAAATAACAAATTTAATAAGATAAAGTGATGGCTAATATATATAAGATTTTTATTATGAAAATATGGCTTTTAGATGTACAATAATTTATTTAGGAAAAATTATATCACTAAAAAACAAAAACCAAAAACCAAAAAAATAGAAATAAACTCACATGACCCAAATAACTTTTGATAAAAATAGTATAAAATGATTGAAATCTAAAATATGAACAAAGGTATCTAAACCTCCCTTTGACACTCTAATGTTCATATAGATTTAGTAGAGAAGTCACATTTTTCTTTGTAAATTATCATAACCAAGAAAAAACTTTGAGAAGGGATAAAGAGATATGATAACCACTTAATATAAGGAACATTTTATTTTATCAAATTAAAAGAAAAGGAAAATATATATATCAATAATTTATATTACTTATTATTAATGCTTTTAGTTATTTTAGCTTGTGACTAGTGTAGTTGTAGTTTTTTTACTTTTAGCTATAAAATTTTCCTTGATAGTATTTTTGTTTGGTTGAAAGCTTGTAATATTTTTTAGTATTATGTATTTTTTTTGGATAATTGGTTTGGTTTTCTTAAGTGAAAGATCACCTAAAAAAAGATTGATGTATGTTTTTTTAGATAATTAATAGAATATTAAGTTTAACAAAAACAAAAAAACAATAATTATTTAATATTTGATATTTGATATTAATTATAATCCATATAATGTTAGTTGAGATTATTTCTGTTGGTTAAGAAAAATAGTTGTTATCTCTCTCACCAAGTTCAATTCACTTCGACTAACTTGATGATGAGATGTTTTTTTAGATAATTAATACAATATCAAGCTTAACAAAAACAAAAAAACAATAATTATTTGATATTTGATATTAATTATAATTCATATAATGTTAACTGAGATTATTTCAGTTGGTTGAGAAAAATAGTTGTTATCTCTCTCACCAAGTATTCACTCTGAGTAACATGATGATGAGAAATATTGATATAATGGCGATGAGCCTATAAATATCATTATATTGGCTCTCACATAAATAATGTTGTATTGATTCTCACTTTGGCCCTGAGGCTCAAAAAATAATTTCTATGGCAAAATAAATAAATAAATATATCCATTGGAAATAAATCAATTAATAATTTCTTAACTTAGGAATTATTATACAAATCATCATATTCAAAATTCAAACACCACCACCACCACCACCACTACCACCACCACCACCAAATAAAAAATAATTCACTTGTAAATATATATTATAACTCAATATAATTATAATACTATTGAAACATTACTTCTAAAAGATATTGTGGAAGATGATTGAAA
This sequence comes from Pinus tabuliformis, assembly GCA_031772625.1. NCBI lineage: Eukaryota > Viridiplantae > Streptophyta > Pinopsida > Pinales > Pinaceae > Pinus > Pinus tabuliformis. Next base: position 746,459,240 of record CM062818.1, read on the forward strand.
CCATATACATTGATCAAACTTGTCAAATGTAAAAACAAATATGTTTCATAAATAAGAATAAAATGTGATTATGTATAAATTATTAAATATAAATTTTAAAATTAAAATTTATTTAAAAATATAAATTTGAGGATAGAAAAATTATTTAGCAAATACATATATTAAAAATTATTTTTTAAGATTTGGTGTATGCTATTAATTTGGAATTTCACAAAAAAACACTAACGCATTATTAATTTTTTTAAAAATATAATGTAATCTTAATTTGCAATTTAAAAGCATACATAGTAATAATAAAGCCGCCCATATAATAATTCAAGCACTCAATTTATTTGTGTATATTACTTTGGAACTTCACAGAGACTAAAGCATTATTAATTTTATTAAAGAAAATAATAAAATATAATGTAATCTTAACTTAAAATTTCAACGGATAAATAACCATAGTGAAGTTACCCAATTTATTTGAATTTATAACATGGAGTTGATAGGATCAATTGTGGAGTGGAAGTAATTTATCAAGTCTAAAAAAATATATTAAAGACTTTTAAGCTCAATATTAGAAATAAGATTCTCTTCGATTTTTTTGGGGAGACTTTATAATTAGGACAGATGAATTATTTTACCATCTATTAAATATAAATAATACTATAATTTTTTCATACTTCTATTCCGAGTCTATATATATATATCATTTTTTAATATTTTAATAATATAATAAATATATATATATATATATATATATATATATATATATATATATATATATTTTAATATTTTAATAATATAATAAATATATATAGATATATAATTTTTTAATTAGTATAAAATTTTTCTTTTTATTAATTTTATAATATAAATTAATTAATAATTATTATCAAATATATTTTATAATAATAAAATATATTTTTATTATTTTTATTTATTTCTATTATATTTAAAAGTGTTTAAGAAAACAAATTCCTTAATAAATTATAATTATCTATCAAAAATTTATTGAAACAAAACTATATAATATTTGTTAATAATTTATTACTGAAATATAATTAGCCACTATATTATTAAACAAAAAAATTAAAATACTTTCTCTAAACCACGTATCCACCTATTTTTTTCTATATCTCCTTTTTCATTTTAAGAGTATATATCCACCTTCGATTTTTTTCTCTATCCCCTTCTTCATTTTAAAAGTATATTAATTATAAATCAAAAAAATTAGTGCCATAAAAAAATAAAATTAACATGAAAAAAATCTTAACAAATATTTAATATAAACAAAAGTGAACATACTCTAACTCATATATTAAAAATATTTCCATATAATATTTTAATTCGGATAAGATAGAAGAAGTTTGACTTCCTCGAAGTAGGTGGTATGATTCAATACATTATAACCTTGATGAAGAATATATTTTTTAAGATTATACTGGGAACCAGGTTGCAAAACAGTTCCATGATTTTATACTGTTGGTAGGCATTAGGTAGTAGAAATCCCATTTTATTAAAAAGAGAGTCTACCCACTAATGACATGGTTTTAAGGTAAACCCTTACACAACTGCGGCAATAAGCTAATTTTTATAGTTATGCATTATTATTAATTTTCATATAGATATTTCATTTTAATTATTTTTCTGATTTTTTTTTATAGAATTTAAAGGAAAAGAGATCATGAAATATGCATAGCAAGTTGGATAGCATTTCTTCCCACCATTTTCGTATATGTTTTTTGTTTAACCTGCCTGGCAAATTTTTCCTTGGTGAGGTGTTGTTGATATAACCTAAGTTGATGCCCAATCACCACAAACACAATCCCATTCTCATCAATTGTTTTGATTTCAACAACTCCATTGCCAAAGGATCTAACCACTTCATACGGTCCTATCCAATGACTGTGAAACTTCTCTTTAAAATTTTTAAATTTTGAGTCAAAGAGAAGTACCCAATCGCTTGACTAAAACTACTTCCTCCTGATTAGCTTATCATTCCATTTACTGTGTTGTTACCGGATCAAGGTAGTTTGTTGTAGAGCATCTCTTCTCATCTCATCCAACTCATTCAGCTACAAGAGATGTTCTTGTTATGCCTTAGAAATATCTAGACCCAACGAAACAACAATCATATAAGTCTTCATCCAGAACTCAATCAGTAGCAAGACCTGCTTCCCATAAACGAGTTCATATGGTGTATGACCACTAATATTCCTCCAGGTAGTCCTATATGTACACAAAAACTCTGGTAGCTTCTTTTCCCAATCTTGTTTGTTCAGATTGACTATTTTGGTAAATATTGATTCAATCACTTTATTCATGGACTCCACTTCATCGTTGGCATTTGGATATTAAGGTGATGGCTTCTTGTGGCATATATTGTACTTGTCCATAATTCCTTTCATGATATTGGAAGTGAACTCAATTCCATTGTCAGAAACTATTTCCCTAGGCACACCAAATCTCACAAAAAATTCTTCAAATAGAAAATCAATTGCAAAATTTTCGGTAACATATAAAATAACTTTAGCCTCTACCTGCTTTGTAACAAAATTAGGAGAAACAAGAATATACCTTTTATTTAAATATGAAGGTAAAATTGCCCTACAAAATAAATTGCCCATTTATCAAAAGTTTTAATCATCGCCTGAGGAAATAAAGGAATTCCATTTGCTTGCATCGAGAATCCCATCCACTGACAACTATCACACTTGATGACATATATTTTGGTATCCTTAAAAAGAGATGGCCAAAAGTAGCGTGCATGTAGTACCTTGTATGTTGTTCACTTATCAACAAAGTGGCCCCCACATGCTTCATCGTGGGCTTCCTTAAGGATGTCAAGCATATCTCCCTCTTAAATGCAACTACAAATAATCAAGTGAGCTCCTACATAATGGAGTTCTCCTTGTATCCATGAATATGAAGCACTATTCTTGACAATCTTCTGCTTTTCTCCAGTGGAAAAATGTGGTGGTGTTTTCCCTGTGGCCAAATAATTGGCTATGCTTGCAAACCATGGGAAATTAGTAGAAACAAAAAAAATGCTCATCTCGAAATAAATTATCAACAAGAACAGTTTTACTTGGATTACTAAGCCTAGATAACAAACCAGCTACGACATTCAATTTAACGGACCTATCAATTATGGTAATATTAAATTCCTGCAACAATAGTAACCACCTAGTAATTCGTCCACTAGTCATAGGTTTATTCTTTAGATATTTAATTATAGAATGATCTGTTTGTACAAAGAATTCATATATGGTAATGTAATGTCTGAATTTGTGAATGGAAAATACTATAGATAAAAATGCTTTTTCAGTTACCTTGTAATTCAACTCAATAGAAGATAAGTTTTTACTGGCATAATAGATGGCATAAGGTGTCTGATTTTCTTCTTAGCCCAAAGATGCACCAACAACAGTCTTTGAAGCATTGGAGGAGATATGGAAGTGAAGGGACCAATTAGGTCCCCTCGGGATAGGTTCCCTTACTAATTTCCCCTTCAAGTCCTCAAAGGCTAGTTGGTAGGCTTCAACGCAGGAGAAATCTATAATATTCCCTTTCCTTGATGGGGTCATCATGGATGGAATATACCCCAAGGTATTTTCCCATGGGATATGCCCATAATATTTTCCTTCGTTTTTCGAGGGAAAAAAATGAAATAAGGTTTCTAGAGAGTCCCTTGATCCTAGTAAAGGGGATAGGAGCTAGGAATTTTGATCATCATGACTTTATCAATCTTATTGTGTTTTGTTGGGAACTTGGCGTGGCTAGTTCTTGGTTGGTCCTAGGACGAAAACCCCGCGGTGACATTTGTGTGGTGGATCCACCCAAGATTCACAAGTTGGATTCAGTGTCTTAGAGTAGTCATTGTTTCACAATTGTATATGTATGGGTAGGGGCTTCAATATGTCTTGTATGAGCATGCATCTGCTTTTCAGTTATTAATATAAATAAGAAGCTGCATTCTTAGATCCCTATGGTGTTTTTTGTTTTTTATTTCATCATTTTGATCAAAGCACTCAAGTGTCCTAATTCTCTCAGAAATTTAACTATTTGGGATCTTACAATGGCATCAAAGTTGTGCATCCTTCCAACCTGATGGATTTAGATAATTTCTCTTTGCATATCAATTGAAGGCTCAGGTGAGTTTTCAACTAGCGAGGGTTTATGTCAAGATATTAAGTCTATCTTCAGTGGGATTCATTCTCACCTTAGTTGGCAACTCAGTTTCAGTGGTATTGATTATCACCCTAAGTGGTCAATTTGTTCCTGCAGGGGGTTTTTCAGTCGAAAATCTCTTGGGTTCATTTTGGGCGCAATCATTTTTCTTGTGAAGAAACGAAGAGATCGAAACTCATTATGTATTGGTTAACAGAACTAACATGTTTCCTCACAGATTGAGTGTGGACCTTGGCTCTTATGCTAAGGAAGCATAAACCACAACAGTGATCCTAAATTACTAGTTGTATAACTATTTTTGACTCTGTGGGGGTCGTGAGACACTATGGGGCCATGATCCATCAACTCCGGGCCACAGGCAGTATGATCCACCATTTGGATAAACTATGAGGCACCACACAAGAGAAGTATATCTCTTTAGAAGGCCATGGGCCCATCACTGACCAAAGCTATGATAGGGAGATTGCTTTGTTAAGATTCATAGGGTGAATTTAACGGGTCAATAAAAACATGAATAGAGCATTCAACGAAGTTTGGGAAATTTTTCCAAGGCCGTGACACCATCCCAGATCTATTTCAGTAGACTACAGGAGGCGTAAGGAGCTTGATCTCTGAACTTTCGAGGATCATCTAAAGGGACGAGAGGGTGTCCAACATATATGTAGCATCACAAGACATAGTCATTTACTTGATCAGTCATGCTTAATTGTTCGATATATCCTTATTCACTTCTCGAGGATCCCCTATGTATTCACTTGCAAAAAGTAGGATCAAAATTTTTATTCTGGTATGGGATGTGGGTGCAATGATATTTTCAATCATGCTTTTGTGATGTTACCTTAGCGGGATAATTAAATAAATGTCCATTATATCTTTTTTTTTCTTATATGGAAATTCATCTTACATGCTTGTGTATTTAATTCAATGAATCTATATATGAGCCTCCACTAAATGAGATAAATTAAGAGCTAGGCATTAAACATATTTCGAATATTTGATCCAAGTCATCCAAATGGTTGATTTGATCTTTTCGGGAGACCATATAGCTAGAAATTTGCTGAGGAATTCAAGCTACTTCAGAGACCAAGACTTATTCTGGAGATCAATTGAAATTGATAGAATTATTATTGTAGGTCAACATTGGTTGTCTTATCAGAGGAATTATCCTACGTTCTGGGAAATTTTCATATTGGGGCTGCAATCAATAAAGGAGTTGATTTCAAAGGTCAAATCAATCACTACAGCGACAATGGAAGCAGAGGATTCCAGATTAGATATTAATCCCTACATCGAGCCATTGCCTAAGGCACAAATCTGATCAGCAAATAGTCAACATTCAATACACCCATGCACGATCTAGAAAGTTTTTAAGTAGTCACGATTGTTGTGATAGTTTGCATGGGTACACATAGTGGGAGTTGAGTTCCATGACCATGATGGACTAATTGATTTGTTCATTCATATTGAGCCTAGAACCCAAAATTTGAATGGTCGTAAATTTGTGAATGAAGTTAATCGACCAAGTGCTACAGTAGCGGCTGATCTTCTATAACTTAATGGTTGTTTGCTGGGAATGCTGAATGAGGTCATTATTTCAATTAGTCACACCTACGGCATCCAAGAATGTGAAATAGTGTTGTTGTGAACTTTCCAAAAGGGATCAGCGGAGCAAGGGGGTCGATGGGAAGCCATACACTACGCCGATCACTGTCAAGCGGACTGGTGTTTAGAGATCCTTGGATAAAAATAAAATCAGCTGGTCATGAAGGTAATTGACAAGTCCATACCATTATCCGCAAAGTCTCTTCCAAGCATTATCTGGGTTGCAAGGCCGAGACATAACCCTCATTTATTTAACAGAATTTCCCAGTGCCCCTATTCGGTTTGGCATGAAAGAGATCAATAGTGGGTATTCTTTATTTGATTTCTTGTGTGCCGGGTCTACATATCATTCCTTGGTGGGAATACAATTAATTCAAGGTGGTAAGTATGAAGCACTAGCCGTAAGGCCATACATGGGTGAATACATCGGTTCGATCAAGGGCCAAGAAATCATACAAGATTCACATTGAGTTGAGGCCCACAATTGGTAGTTGAGAAAAGAAAATATTGTAGATCAATAGAGAATTAAGGGCCATAGTGGCCACGGGGCTAATCACCAGCATCGAGATTTAGTATACAATAATAAGGCCTCACAATCATCGTGGGAAAAGTTCTGGCCATGGAAGCAACATAAGGGCAACATATCAGTATCGAGTCGAGGAGAGTGGATCTTATTTTAATGCATCCATCCACTTCATGTACTTGCATAGACACATCCACCATTGGGTAATAAGGAAATTGGATATTGCATAGGGTGCATATTGTGTGCAACATTGAAAAATCTTTATGATATTGGTGTGAAAAAAGTAGAAAATGTTGGATACTTAGACACTTGGATAGTGGGAATATAAGGGTATATTGTTTGGTATATAATAATTAATTTAAAAAAAAAAGAAAGAGAAGAAAAGGTGGGAAAATCATTTTATTCCAAATTATTATCTTCCAAGTCTATGGGCTAAATTGGAAGTGAAATGATTGACATAATGTTGATATAGCCTCCCTATATTTACCCACTTTGGTATGTGAGAAGATGGGTCGTCTTGAAGAAGCCTTGGAAAACACCCAGAAACGTCTTGATGAACTAGTGAGAATATAGGGTCCTTTACGAAAAAATACCTCCTTAGACCAAACTGATGGTCAAAGAAGGAGACCATTCTCGAAAAGAGTCCATGTCATTTTGTAGCCGAACCACCCATGGGAAATGAAGGAAGGACAAGGAAGAGGAGCAAAGCTCTTCGCACTTGGATTTGAACTAAAACGAAAAAACTCAATGATAGACCTTCATAAATTGGAGGAATTAGGCACATGCCTGTCTAGGGTGGGGCAGCTAGAATGGAAGAAACTCAGTTCGGCTCTCAAGCCATCCATGCTTGCGTTAATACAACCCAAATTTTGGGAACATCCTTGTGAAGAGGTCAGGCTCACAGTTGTGTCTTGTCTCAAAAGGATCATGGCTTTAACATCGCCACTACTTCCTTACAATAATGATATCATGAAGGAGATATTGCAGCTGATAGTAGAATCCCTTCAAGGGTTGAACAACATCTTGCTTCCTACTTTTCAGAAGTGACACAAAATCTTAGAACTCATGGCAAAGTTCAGCTTTGTCACTTTCATGCTGAATCAGGAATGTGGCGCTTAATCTTTTAAGTATTCAAGAAAATTTACACCTACATTACATAAGATCATCCAGACCATGTCAAAAAAACCAAGCAAAATATCGTGTCCTTGTTCCTAGAAGGAGATGCCGACATCTACAACATGTTGAGATCCAAACTTTTGACCATTTGGAGGAAGGAACTAATTGTATCATTAACTGCCTGTAATCTAGTGGAGAAGTTAGTCATGAAAAACATAAAATTGCTCAGAAGGGTGTTGACTAAGAAGGAGATTAAAAATATTTATGGAGGAATCAAAAAGAGACATAGTAAAACTTGTAGCAAGAATGAACTAAGGAGGAGAGGACTATGCTTTACCTACAAGGGATCTTGGGAACTTGACCATTCATGTCCATGTGATAGGAAGGAAGCAAGAAGGATAGAATAAGAGGAGATTCCTTCAGATAATGGGGAGTCTTCTATAGTTGGGTCTATTTAATTTCACGGTGGTTAGCAACAACGTAATATTAATAGGGAGACTTGCACAATGACAAGCACTTGGAAGTGCATGAGAAAATTCTACCTAATGGTATTGATGAGGTAGACTCCTATACAACTAAATCCTTAAGTATCCAAAGGGATGTACATGAGTAGACAAGTATAGATAGAAGTCTACCAGTCCATCTATGTTTGACAACTAGAGAAGAAGAACAACATATTGTCTTCACAGATGGAGGAGGCTAGGAAAACTTGAGTGAGGAGTCAGCAATAGTGAACCGACATGATGATCATGATCATGAAGAGGAGCATGACATATATAATGCGCAAGATGAACCATTCCCATAGAGCCAATAAAAGGCTCAAGTTGAAGCGATGGTGGTAGGGAATCTAGTGCAAATAGGTATAAAGATATTCAACAGGGCATTAGAATTTCCAATAGAGGAATTTCAAGGCAAGATTGCACATTTCAAGACAGTATTATGATGTTAAAGCAGAGATTCAGGACAACCCAATGCACTATCTTACAGGAGAACAACAAATTTAAGGACCTCATAGGGGTATGTGCCAAGTTAGCAACCAAACTATCTAGTGTAGAGGAAAGTCTCAAGTCCCTCACAAGGCAGCAGGAAGAATACAGTTGGGAGCTCCAGAGTAGCCCTCTACAAGAGTACATAGATAGGGCTTGCGTCACTACCAACCCACCTTTACACATTAGGGAAAGTAGGGAAGAGTTCTAAAAATGGACCGTGTTGGGTGGTCGGGTGGAGCAACATTAGTTGAGCATTGGGAAATATCAGCATAGTAGACTTATCCCATGTGCATGAATTCATGCATTAGATCCTTTCCACATAATTGATTGGCAATATATTATGAGTTGGAACCCTATTTATAGGATGATGCCCTTAGCCAAGGGCATATTGTATCTTCGGCCCTCAGGCATGGGCAGTGATGGAGGGCTAAGATGGTATCATAACCCATAGGTCCCAAGACTTAGGTGGCATTTGGGAGCCAGGTGAATCTAATGAGGGCAAGATTAGTTGAAGGATTGTTTGGAATCTAGGTATCAATGGATTCATTTAGGATCATTTAGCATGGAGGCATGGAATAACATATTGTTTTGTATGGGATCCAGGTATCAGTGTACATATGCTTATTTTGTGGATAGAAGTGGATTGCTTAAAGGCAAGCAATATTTGGGTGGGAGGATTTGTAATATTTCCTTTTCTTGATGGGGTCAAAATGGACGAAATCTACCCATGGGATCTTCCCATAGTATTTTCCTTTGTTTTTCAAGGGAAAATAAAAAAATAAGGTTTCTAGAGAGTTGCTCAAGCCTATTAAAGGGGATAGGAGCTACGCGTTTGGAACATCCTAAGTTTATCAATATTATTTTGTTTTGTTGAGAACATGGTGTGGCTAGTTCTGGGTTGATCCTGGGACGAAAACCCCTCGACGACATTTATGTGGTGGATCCATCCAGGATTCACAAGTGGGATTCAGTTTCTTAGAGTATTCATTGTTGAGAATCCGTATATGTTATCGGTAGGGGCTTCAATATGTCTTGTATGAGAATGTATATTGTTTTTAGTTATTAATATAAATAAGAGGCTGCATTTTTAGATCCCTTTGGTGTTCATTGTTTTTTATCATAAGTATTTGTATTAGAACACTCAAGTGTGCCATATCTCTTGGACATTTAATTTCTTGGGATCTTACAAAATCAATATCCTTATTCAACAACCAAAAAAGAGGAGAGGCTATCCTAGAGAATTTCTCAATGAACCTCTGATAGTGTCCTGCATGACCCAGGAAACCCCTCACTTCCTGTTCTGTTTTAGGTACTGGTAGGAGCGATAACTTCTATTTAAGGTGGATCTACCTATACACTTGCTGGAAATAAGATGGCCAAGGACCACTCGTACTTTGTACATTAATCTACATTTTTTATCACTCAAAGGAAGACGAGCCTCTTGGCACCTAATCATAACTTTCTTTCAATTTTGGAATGCTTCCTAAAATGAATCACCAAATACTGAAAAATCATCCATATAAACCTCCACACACTCAAGGTCAGCAAAAATTGCCAAGACCGCTTGCTGGAAAGTAGCAGAGACATTACATAGTCCAAATGGAAGCACTCGATAAGCGAATTTCCCCCAAGGAAAGTTGAAAGTGGTCTTGTCTTGGTCCTCTAGCGTGAAACCATCCAAAAAGGAGAAGTACTTTTTACTCACAAGGGTATCTAGTACCTGATCAATGAATCAAAGTGGGAAGTAGTATTTGAGGGTGACTTTGTTTAATTACTGATAATCAATGCAAATCCACCACCTCCCATCCTTTTTCGGGACCACTACCAATGGGGAGACCCATTGAATATCATATATAGGATAGATCAAGCTCAGTGTCCAAGAGATTTTTAAGCTTTTCTTTGACAATACCTCAGAGTGCAGAGTTCATTTAGCTCCAAGGTTGGTGAACAGCTCAGGAACCTTCCTGAATATAAATGTGATCAGTGTAGGTTTAAGGAGGAATTCCCTTCATGTACTCATAGCTCCATGTGAAAGCATCAAGGTGATCTTGGATAAATTTCAAAAGATGCTCTTGCTGAGATGGGTTAAGGTCTGGATTAATATGTAAATATTTTCGTAGACTCATCCCAACAAGTGGAGTTTTTGGCTCATGAATGTATGTGGTAGCTATCAGGTTTTGTAGTGGTGATGAGGATTCTTGACCAAAAATCTCTTGGAAACTTACAATAAAGATCTAACAAAGTGGCTCAATGTCCTGAATAGTTTCCACGTTACCAAGAAAGTAATAGGTCTAACTATCCTCAGTTTAGTCAACATACTAATCATTAGGGGAATTTTGAGGTCTAAAATGGGCCTCCTAAGAAAAATGTACAACGAAAATAAACTTTATAAGAACCAATAGGATTCAAGATGATGATGTCAACCATGGGGTATGATTCACCATTTTTGGAGTAAAAAAGTAAAAGGATAAAAAATAATAAAATAATAAAACTATTTTTTCAAGTTGTATTTTCAACTTATCTCCTTAAGGTTTTACTCAAATTTCTATTGGGAGTACTCGTTGGATGTCAAATTTAATCCCTCACCAAAGGAGTACCCATGTTGCATACTTTTGATGTACCCTGCTATATGAAAAATGATAAATACATGCAAAAACATGATTGCAATCACGTTTTTCATGTATTTCTCATTTTTCTTATACCAAGGTCCATCAAAAGTATGCAACACGGGTACTCCTTTAGTGAGGAATCAAATTCTTCATCCAACGAGTGTTTCCACTCAAAATTTGAGTAAACCCATAGGGAGATAAGATAAAAATACGAGTTCAAAAAATAGATTTTTCTTGTTTCCCTCTAAAATTTGATGATGTAATCTAATCTTATTTTATTATTTCCTCTATTATTTTATAATTTCCTTAGGAGGCCCATTTTAGACCTCAAAATTCCCATAATGTGGATCTGGTCTATCATAGAGAGGGGTTGAGTCTCCTCATCACTATTAGTATCATCTAACCACAAAGTATCACAAAGACTCTAAATATATATGGTAGGAGGGTACAAGGTGAACTTCTTCGTAGAGTCGCATGCATAATAAACATGTCACAAGATCGACAACCAATGTAAGAATCAACCGTGGCAAGCCATGGTCATCCCAAAATCAAGGAATTCCCCTCACTAGGAGTTTTGGGTTGTAGGACAATAAAGTTCACAAGGTATTCCCATGAATCTATCGAGATGATCACATTGTCCAATACCCTCTCTAGTTTAATTTTAGATCAGTCGACCGATTCTAACACAGTGGGAGTTGGACATATGTGAGTCAACCCAAGCTACTCCATATTTTGCTTGGTCATCACATTGATCGCTGCATCGAGGTCAATTAAAATGTTGGGAACTAGGATGCCACTGATTTGTACAGAGACATCGAAATTTACAATATCAGTATATTTATCTACAAAGGTACGCCCTATCATCAATTTGGATAACTTTTTGAAAAACTGGATAGTATGGAGCTCTACTATCTTCCTTCCTAGATTTTTGATATAGAGATATGTAACAGTTTTAAAATAAATGGGTATCACTTTTAAAGCCTGAAGCAAAGGAATCTTGATACATATATTCCTCAGTTTAGTAGTTAGGTCAAACTTGAGGGGATGAACAACTTTCTCCACAACCAACTTCTCTGAATAAGGAGATTGGTTTGAAAAAGAAGATGAGGACTCTGAGTTTACAAGAATGTGATGTGAAGTTGTACCATTGTGTGACTGATCATGAAACTCCTCCTCAATCATCACCGTAGGTTGTTTTTGTTTTTCTGATTGTATCACCTTTCCCTATCTTAGTTGTAGGTCATGGAACCCAAATGTCACGGTATGATAAATAGGGAAAGGGAGCGGTCCAATAGAATGAATCATCTCTACCACTTTAATTTTTGGGTTGGGCATAGGATGCGTCGATATCTCAGGTGTCCTGGATAGTGGTGGAAACGGTAAAGGTGGTGGCATTGTCTACATCTGTTGAGGGGGAGTATGTCGCAATGAGGGTTGCACTAATGGATAAGATGCATATTGTGTAGGGTAAGTTTATGGAGGCATTAGGTAAGGAAAGTGAGAGTGTGATGGCCCCTTCCAACCTTGTTGCCAAGGAGGAGGAGACTATCCAAACTATGGATAATACCCTTGCTATCAAGATTGAGAATAATTCAAATTCTAATAAGGATACTGTGGTGGCCCGCGAGAACTAGAAAAATATGGTTTAGGTTCAGAATGCATGCTTGTGCCCACCCGAGGCCATGCTTTTCGTGCTCCTATGGTGTGTAGTGGTTCAAGTGTTGAATGCTCCTCTTAAAAGTATTCTTTCAATATAGGTATGGACAAGAATTCCTCTATAGGATGTTTATCTGCACATATCACACAACTATTAGAAACTTTGACATTTGCAGGACAATCATGTAAAAAATGCTTCTTTTTTACACTTTGGACAATAAATTGACAATGAAGCGTGTTCCACTGCTAGTTTCTACTGTAATTTTAAAGAATCTATTTTCTCACTAACAATATTCATTATTTCAATTTTCATATTATCCATTTTATTTTCAAGTCCAATAATCATAGCATAAGTAGATCCATATTTTTTATTTTGAAAAATTCTTTTGATTCCCTTACCAGATCCGGACTAATTATGAGAAAATTTCTTGCACAAGTCACAAATTCGGTTAAAAGTGAGCTGAGAAATATCTCCCTATCCTAGTAAATTCAAATTATTTATGGAATAATTCAAAATCCATTACAAAAATAGGGTCCTGATAGTACTAATATCAAATTTGTGTTTAGACCTTTGAATGATATACATAAATATTTCGAGATAGTCCTCCAGACTCTCATCCCCATTATGTGTGATTGTAAAGATCTCATCTTGCATCTCACGGGTTTTGTAGTACTCCTAGTATTTTCTCATAAAATTCCTCCTCATTTGATCCCAAGTATTTGTAGTGTTTTCCTCCATCCCCATAAACTAGCGTAGAGCTAAGTCTTTAAGGGTAGTAGGGAAAAACTTCAATTTTTTGGCATCCAATGAATAGTCATAACTCCTACATAATATGTCAAATTCAAAGAGAAAATTTTCGGTGTCCTCATGTACCTTACCATGAAAATAAGGAAGAATTGATGGTGGTATATTCTTCATTTGTAACGTTGTATTAGGGTCCACAATTGGGAATCCAAAGGTGGACCGCTCTTCCTATGGTTGGTTTTCACCAACTCCTTCAGCATTGGCATCCTCATGATATGCCATCCTCTTTCCTCTAAGAAAATTGTCGTTTGTAAAATGTGAATTTTGACTTTGTTTTAAATATGATCTCTCAGTTGCAAAAGTGACATTCTTCCCTACCACTGGCTGTGATAATCTTGAACTATTGTCCCCATGGTCCAGGTGTAAAGTACCAGCATCGTTGTTTTTTGTCTGACTAGATCCCTTACTTGAAACAGAAGGTCCACCGTGAGAATAAAATATTTCCAAATTATCAATATATCCCCACCCTTCTTGGGACTTGGACCTCTACCCCTTCTATTCATTCATGTTTTTAAAAAGAAAAATCAAATCAGAAAATTTCAAAACTATAAAAAAAAACACTTGCTGGGAAAAATCAAGCTCAATTTCAATGTTGCAGTTATCTCAAAAAATGTACCTATATCAATCCAAAAAAAATACCCTTCCTTAAGCACTCAAAAGAGAAGCACACACATTGCTAACAAAAAAAATGTAGAACTCACCTCTATTGCTGAAAAGAAATTCAACCAGAATTTACTAGAACCTCTCCAAGTGCCTCGCTAACAATGACGCCAAATATTGGGTGTTAAGATTGTTTCCTACAAGCATCAACACTTACTTGTCAAACCAAGGGTCGTACACTTTCAAGCACAACATAGTCAATGCTAAGAGACTTTGACCAATCCTACCTCCAAACCAAATCGTTAATCTTCTAAGACCTAATGAAAATGAATAAGAATTCTATTTTGTGTTTCTTACAATACTTACAATGGAAACCTTATTGAAATCACGTCAGTCAATCTGAATACCACTTATGACACACAAGTTCATGAAACAACTGAGGTTGCAAAATGAAAAAAAATAATCCAAAAGAACACAAGCCTTAACTTAAATAATCAAAAGAGTGTTTGAAAAGATCTATATAGGCTTACAAAATCATTCCTGCAGTACTTAAAGTTCCACTCTTTATTCAATCCAATTCTTGTACTATCTGAAGTTTCACTCTATTCTTACCAATCTTTTCACACTTCTCTTTCATGCACTATGTATTCATAAATATAACAATCCTAATGTGTTTTAGGAAGAAAGCATGGCAAATAACCTCACTTTGTTTTACCTTCATAAACCTGAAAGATAACCCAAATCAAAGAATCGAAACTTATGCTTAAAAGAAAGATCTACGAAACAAGCCAATGGAGTCAAAATAAAAACCAATTTTTGGGAAAAAATAACCACAAGCCAAATATTGTTTCTTTAATCAAGACCTTTCACATCAACATATACGAAGACACAAAATTTCACTCATGCATCAATTAACAAACCTTGATACAAAACATGCCATGTTCCTTTGATCATACCAAAAAAAAAGGCTAAATCACGCTATAACTTTTATTGATGGGGGCATTCAAACATTCACCTATATCATTACTCAGATTTGATTCAAAATGATGCAACAAAATATGAGTAAACGAGTCTTCAAGAAAAAAAGATACCAGAGACATATTCTTGCACTAACACATAGTGAAGTTGAATAGATATTGCATCATCCCAAAACCCTGAGGTTTGGTGCCTTCAATGTTGCTTTCTTGTAGCAAAAGATCAGATCGATTTACCCTTTATTACAAAAAAAAAGTTTTAAGAGAGTAACCCTACCCAAACACTGATATCCAATCATTCAAGGTTTTAATCAAAACCACCATCGTCAAACCACATTTTGTATTCTTGAATAGAACAAACGGGTAAACAAGAGCCCTTAAATAGTTAAATAGCTAGGATAAAACTACTAATAGGGAAAGCAAACACGTACGGGAAGGAGGGATTTAGGAGTGACATAATAGAACATGGGGAGTAAGGAAAGGGCCATAGAGTAAGCAGTGAAACAGATAGTAGTAGTTTTGAAAATATGAAGTCTGATCACTGCCTTATAAAGTCATCTCGTCCTTTTCATTTAACTATTAAAAATCATGTAATGTTGCCATTAAAATATAAGAGAATTAAAATAATGTTACGTGTATAAGGAATTTATTGAGACACACGATAGCCATGGATCATTTTACTAAGGAAACCATTAGAACTTGCAGCATTTTAGAAATTAAATCATTATCAACTTCATGCATTTATGCATTTCAGGGAGTAAAACCAGACATGCTCATGGCTAACTCTTTAATTAGAGTAAGGCCTAGCCATGGGGAACTTAAGCTTAATTAATACATGGTTGAAAGTATTTTAATGAAAATCAAATGAAAAAATATAAAAACAATTGAATCTGAGGAACCACATGAAAGGAAAACTAGAGATAAGAAGAAGTAGGGTAGATGAATAGCTAGCTAATATCTTAGCATTGTTTTGTTTTGTTTACTATAGGTAATGTTGGGCAATTTATTGGACTTAAATTGCTGCATAAATTATCGACCAGGGAAACTCGTAAGCTTGTGATGATGCCAGCACAATATATGCAGGAGTAGGCAACTAACCTATGTCTAACTAAATTATTTACGATTCAATATAATATGCAAGGGAAGAGGCTCCTAACTAAGGAGGTCCTGGTTGTCCTTCCCTATAGTATCATAGAGAAATCATTCATAAACCAGAAAATTGAAATAAAGACAAGAGAATGAACTTAATTGTTGTTTAGATTCATGTAGAGAGAGAGACTAACTTAGTCTCTTGATTGTCCTCTCATGTACTAGTCCAAAATAAACTAAGATTCATTCACAAGCATAAGAAATGAAATAACTTGAAACATAAACACAAAAGAATAAATTTCAATTACCATATAAATCAATGGAGAGAGAGCCTAACTTAGACTCTTGGTATCTCCTCATATGATACTTGAAACATAAAAGCAAAAGAATGAATTTCAATTATCATGCAAATCAAATGGAGAGAGAGTCTAACTTAGACTCTTGGTTATCCTCTCATAAGTTGATAAGATTCTAATTTAAAACTCATTCATCAATCATAAACAAATCAAATCCTCAAACATATAAGAAATTAAATGAAATAAGATCTAATATGAAATAACATGTTTCTCTCATCCTTTTAGAGTGAGCTCAATTCTCCTAAGAACAAGACAAATTATTCCATATACTATATTAAGGAAAATTAAATCTAAAACTACATAATGGAAATATATGTAAAACTTATATCTATAACTACATAATAGAAATCTATGCAAAATGAAGCTTTATTCTATGCCATCATAAGTTGGATACAATGCTCTAAGAGTCCTCCCCTTTTGGAATGGAGGAGGTGCTCCTATTTATACAAAAACTAAGATAACAACCTCATAAATGTAGACCCACTATTCTCTCCTTTGACCCACATATTTCTCAACCAATGATGACACATAACCCTATCCTCCATGATCTCCTCCATGAAGCTTATCTTTTGAAATTCGAATTTGATCCTTCAAGGCCACATAAAGGTGTCTTGGAAGCTTCCTTGGAACCTACACATGTCACCAAAACAACCCACTTTCCATATATAAAGTAAAATATATTATTTTCTAATATTTAATCAAGAATTTCTCTCAAAAATGCTTAAAAATAAACAATATTTGGAAAATATAAATGAGACCCATTAATGGTGAATAGTAGGAAAAATGGAGTGACAAGGTGATGAATAGTGAGCGAAATAATGGAAGCATAGGTAAAAAATGTATTGTAATGAGTGCCATTTTTGGAGCCCAACAGGTAACTTAGTGGCATAATTGAAAATTAAAAAATAATTTATTTTTCGTTTTCCCTTTTAAATTTATCATTCAAAGCGTTAATCAACTCACTATGTTACTTTCAATCTTGCAATCTTGGTTGTTTTCAATATTTTGGGTAGGTAGAAACATAGGAACAAATACACTCATCCATGACCTATGGTCCAATGTGCCTCAAAGCATCGATGGAGAAATTGATGGAGGATTAGAACTGAGATGAAATCTTAACATGGGTAGAAGGAAAAATATAGCATATCTAAGTAGACCATGAACATGCCAACCAATGTGCACAAAATGATTAAAAAGGTTTGAAGGTTAAGGTGTTACTTCAAAGTTCAATGTGAAGTGAAAGTAATTTATTTCATGCAAGGGCCATCGCATAAAGCTAAGCATGTCTTTAGACAACAAGTAACATGTGTTTACAGAGAAGGGTGCCATATAAACAACAACATATCATTATATGGAAAAGGAATTCTAACTTAAAATGCTTAAGAATTAATGTTATTATTAGCTCATTGGATGTTTAAAATCTTTCAATCACTTCAAATTTATCTTATGTTTTTGCATACATGTGATTCCACATAATGCCTCAAACTTAAAATTTATCTTATGTTTTTGCATACATGTGATTCCACATAATGCCTCAAACTTAGACGTTGGTTTAAAATGGAGATGTGAATGGAGAAATAATATGAATTTACTAAAACATTGTCTTAAAACCACAAAATGTGGGTGATTTGTGTGCAAGATTAATACTAAGAAGAATGATAAATTCATATAGTCCTTGCAACCCAAAGGGCAAGGACTAGTATGTAAATGTGTAATATTATTTGTCTCATGCAATTTTAAAAGTTGATTTGTGGTTGTGATAGGCATTCTTAGGCTTTCGAATTTATATGTATGAATATATAAATTTTAAATTTTAAAAGTTTTAAGTTAAATAAATTTCAAAATAAAAGTCTACTTATTTTTAGAAAGTGATTATTACTTATAAGGAATTTGTTTAGTATTGTGTATGTTCCTATTGAGTCTCTTGGTAATATTATTGGGCTAATCACCCATTTAAAGGCGGCCTTCATTAGTGAGTTCCAAGATGAAAGCATATAAACATTTTTGAAGAACAAGGTTATAATATTATTAACCAAGCTGATCCAGGTGCATATTGGTTTCCACTTGTCTATTCCACTTGGACCCCTAGCACTATTTCCTTTCAATTTATTAATTTCTAGCATAATTTACTATTTTTGCCATTTGTTCAGGTCCTAAACTTTCAGAACCATTTTGAGGCCCTAAACGACATTTTTTTTGGAAAATGAGCAAACTCGTGGCCCACAATTGGGGTTTTTAGTCAAAAGTTGTTGTCCTTAGATATGTTTTTCTAATAAGGTATCACAGATGCTAAACAAAGATTGTATGCCAAAGTTACGACCCCGGGATGTTCACATTCCAACTAACCCCAATGCAACCCACAAAGCTTTAGCGCTTCATCTACTAGGGTTAGATTTTTGGATGTTTAGGGTTTTTCATTGTTTCTTGATGATAAAAGGCCTGCAAGCCTCATTGTAACACAATATAGAAGGCATGTAGTTGACACATCTCTTTCAGAGATAAGCTACCATTGCCTAAGCTAGTTTTTTTCTCTTATGTATGTAAATAATTTTCAGCAGTTTCTATTTATTGATTGAAGTTATGTTTCGTTATATCTATGTGTTTTGGTTTGAATCTATATTTCATTTCATTATTTCATAAATATGGGCCAGTGGTATCAGAGTGGTCCGCTCATTCTCTATTTTCCTATGCATGTCCCCAATGAGGTTGGGGTATAAGGAGTTGAGACTTGAAATGGTTGAGCCCTTGCAAGGCCAGCCTCGCCAACCCCGATGGCCTCCCATGGTAGAAGAAAAGAAAGGCGAGGGAGTAGGAGTTCCTTTCAAAATGTTGCTCAAAGAAGCCCTCGAGCAATAAAGGGACAAGATGATGGACAATTTTTCTGAAATCCTTCGTTGGGTATCAGTAGGAAAATCATCTTCATCCAACAGCCACTTTGGAGGCACAACCACCTTTAAGGTATAAGTTAACTTTTACATTCCTCTATTAGAATTCCAAATAGATGTAGATGTTAAATTTGTTGGAAGGATATTTTTTGGTCCATAATTTTTCCCATAGGGAAAATATTACTTTTGAACTCCTCAAATACACCCCCCATGTCAAGCAATACTAGGAAACTTTCTATGATCCAAGGGGAACCCTCATTATTTCTAGTTGCACCCTCTTAGAATTATTTCTAAGATGTCGTCAAGGAAAATATTATCTTTTTAGAAGCTATGAAAACAATAACATAAAGTGGACCACAATATGGCAAGGAAGGGACCAAGATGTGCCAAAGTTCATAAACATATTCCATAGTACCCTACACATGAATTTGGGTATCAAGGATTCTTAGAAACATTTGATATTCAAGTATCGTGGTTACCTGCACAAATACATCTAGGAAGAAATATATTTCCTTAGCATCTCCTCACTTGGCACAGTGTACCGATATGCTGTGAGGATTAAGCATGAATTTAAATAGAAGAAGCGAGACTTTGAATCTATGAATATGAAGCAGGGAAAAGGCACCTCCAAATTGCAGATTAAAGGACATAGCCAAGGTGGAGTGACCCCGAACAACCCATCAAGGCCATAAGCAAACAATAGCACAACAAAGACAAATAAGGACATCGAAAAGTGGTGTTTGTTCCATAAGAGCCCCACCCACAACACAAATCAAGTGTCGCGCTAAGCAGTCATTGGTGGCCAAGATAAAAGCTTAAGAGTCAGATGCATGTTCCAAATATGAGCTAGACCCTGACAAGGGGAGCGAAAATTGGAAGTACATTATTGATGCAGAACCTAGAGCCATTGTTTCCACCACCAATGTCCAAAATATTAAGTCCAAATATTTAGAGGAGGCGCGATGTCTCTTCCACTCACAAATGTAGGTGAAGGGTTCTCCACTGTAGTCCATTTTCAACAACAGGAGCCAAAACAACCTCATCTCAAAATAGGTCGTTAAGAGGTTAGGTCATATTCCAACCACACCACACCTGGAACCATACACTGTCAGGTGGCTTCAGCAAGGACGAGACCTTTTTGTCAGTCAATAGTGCCTCCTTTACTACAGCATCAAGCCCTTCATGGATGAGGTATTTTGTGATGTTTCTCCTCTTGAAATCTGTGATGTTTTGTTAAGCCAACCATACTTTTGGAAGCATCATGTTTTGTATGAATCTAGACCTTGCATTGTTACTATTACTTTGGGTAGAAAACTATACAGGATACAGAAGGTACCCTAGCTACCAACATGAGTCTTTGATCTCTGCTAAGTAATGTAGTAATATCATCTCCGAAACTAGGAAATTTGTTTTCTTTCTGATTCACTCTCAAAGTAAGGGGAAGACCGTTCCCACATCCATGGCCCCCAAAAAGGGTTCCCCTAAGCAGCAAAAGCAAGTTGAAAAGGTCAAGGAGGAGTATAGGGACATCATTTCCTCACCCATATGGGTACCCTTGCATTTCCAGGTCAAGCATTGAATCGATTTGACTCCTAGGGCACCTCTACCCAATGTTCCAATATACCATTGCTCCCTTCTAGAAAATGAGGAAATCAAGAAGCAAATCCAGGAGTTGTTATAAAAAGGTCACATTTGGCCAAATTCCTCATCTTGTGGGTGCCAAATTGTACTTGTACAGAAGAAACATGGGAGTTAGAGACTTTGCATTGATTATTGAGCACTAAATAAGATTGTTGTTAGGAACATATACCCAATCCCGCAAATTTATGACCTTCTAGACCATCTCAAGGGGGGGCAAGTACTTCAACAAAATTGATATGAATTCTGGCTATCACCAAGTTCCTATAGAACCAACAAATGTATGGAAGACTACCTTCAAATCCAAGGAGGGCCTCTTTGTGTGGTTGGTCATGCCCTTTCGGTTGACAAATGCCCCTACAAATTTTATGAGGCTGATGGTTTATGATCAAGTACCATACTTCCACCTCCAAGATGCATTTTTATGCTACCTGAGGCACCTTTGTGTTCCTTCAAGTTAGTGTGCTAAGATGATTTGGGAGGGGCACTATAGTCGGGTCGCATGACACTTTGGTTTGGAGAAAATTATGGCAGTACTGTAGAAGTACTTCTATTAGCCAAAATTTGCATAAGATGTTGGAAAATATATCAGACCTTACACTACCTTTGTCATCACTAATCCAACCATTAGGAAGAAAGGGTTGTACACTCCTCTGACTACTTCTATCTAGCCTTGGGAATCCATATCCATGGACTATATTTCTTGCCTTCTTTCTACCAAGAATGGTAATGACCGTGTATATGTGGCCATTGATAGATTTTCTAAGATGGCTATATTGATGTCTTGCAAGAAGAGAATCATAACAGTAAGACACTTCCAAACTCTTCTTCAAGCGAGTGTGGATAATTTTAGATTCCACGGGACATTATATTAGATCAAGATAGAAGGTTCATGAGTGCATTTTGGTTGAGCCACTGGTTGTTGTTGGACACTAAGATCACCAAGTTGACTGCATTCCATCCTCAAAATTATGGCCAAACAAATATTGTCAATAGGATGATAGTGAAAATAATACACATGTATAACTCTAAGAATTCATGAACATGGGATGAGAGTCTTCCCTATGTGTAACACAACTATAACATAACTATCCTTAGCTCAACTAGCCCCAACCCCATTCGATTAAGAATGGGATTTCAACCTATGTATCCCATTGTTGTTGTAATGCCTCTTCCAACTGCACACACATAATTTGCACATTTTTAGTCCAAAGCTAATAAAGCCACAAGGTTTATTGAATGCGTCTAGCACATCCACTAGCATGTTCACAATATCATAGATAAAGCTAATTCCAAGTACAAACAATGTCATGATCATCATCTCGTGCCACATAAGTTTCAGGTGGGCCACAAAGTTTGGTTGCATTTGCAAAAGGAATGCTTTATCAACTCCCATCAGAAGCTTCAACCACTCCAATATGGGCCTTAAAGCATCACCAAGGATGTGGGTGACAATGATTTTGAGCTCATGACTCCCCCATTCATTTTATTACACTCAATTTTCAATGTGGACCGCCTTCAACCATACTTTCCACCATTGTTGGACACATCAGACATTGTTGAGGATCTGACACCAATATAGCTCAACCATGATTACATTGAACTGTGCAAAAATGATCAAATCATGGACACACAAATTAAGAACACTCGCCAACAGAGGATCCAACTATATGAGGTTGTTAAAGTCAGCCAACTCCTGCACCAAGGCAAGTGGCTTACTAGGGACCAAGTTCAGCTAAAGCTTCCCCATTTCATGGACACACTCAATGCAAGGGGAAAAGTTCTTCCTAAGGGGGGGAGGACTGATCAGAGTGGATATTGGTGGCCACGCACCTATTCCACTTGGACCTCGAACACTGTTACCTTTTACTTTCCTAAGTTATAACGCAGTTTACTATTTTTTCCAGTTTTTCAAGTCCTCGACTTATCATGTTGTTTTGAGGCCCTAAACATCATGCTATTTTGGAAAATGGGAAAACTTGTGTCCTACGACAAGGGTTTGTAGTTGAAATATGTTGTTCTCAGATAGACCTTTCTAAAAAGGTATCATATGAGCCAAATGGAAATTGTATGCTAAAGTTACAACACTGGGAAGTTGACATTCCAACTAACCCCAGTGGGGCCCAAAACGTTTGACGCTTCATCTCCTAGGGTTAGGTTTTTGCATGTTTAGGGTTTTTCATTATTTCTTGATGATTAAAAGGCATGTAAGCTTCATTTTAATACAATTCAGAAGACATGTAGCCGACACATCTCTTCTCTGAGATAAGCTACGATCGCCCAAGCTAGTTTGTTTCTCTTATGTATGTAAATAGTTTTCAACAATTGTTATTTATTATTTGAAGTTATATTTCATTTTATCTCTATGGGTTTGTTTTGAATCTATATTTCATTTTGTTCCTTCATAAATCTAGATCACATGTGGCCCATTGGAAGGTGACCTTCATTAGCCCATTCAAAGGTGAAAGAACATAATGATTTTTGAAGAGCATAATTATGATGGAAAACACTTCTTAAGAGGACAATTATGATGGAAAATATTATTATTTAATATCCCATAAATATAGGGTTAAATTGACTTCATTTAATTATTAACTACTTCTTCTTCTTATTTTTTATTTTTTAATTAATTTTATTTTTTATTGGTTGATAATATAATTTTTATTAATTTAAAAATTATTGAAAAGAAGTATTATGAAATAGAGTTGGCCATGAAATGAGTAGGTAGATCCTTGGTGGGAAATAAAGAAAACAACTAACATTATCAAACCAAATTTTGCATTTTGAAATAAAACAAACATGTAGATAATAAGTGTTCAATAGTTAATTAGTTAGGACAATAATTCTAGTAAGGAAAATAAACACATAAGGGAAGGAGGGAGTTAGGTGTTATAGAATAGAACCAAGGGTGTAATGAAAGGGACATAGGGTAAGAATTCAAACATATAGAAATAGTTTTGATGATATGAAGTATGATCATTGTCTTACAAATTCATTTCATCTTCTTAATTTAGCTAACAAAAATCTTGCAGTGTTGGTACAAAAAACTAAGAGCATTAAGAGAAAATTACATATATAAGGAATCACATGAGACACACAATAGACATGGAGCATTTTACAAAGGAATCCATTAGCACTTGGGGCATTTTAAAAAGTAAATCATTAGCATCATTGGACAGTTTGGGTAGTAAAATAGACACGCCCATGGCTACCCCTTTGATTAGAGGATGGTATAGCCATGGGGAAACTAAGCTTATGTTTTACATGGTTGAAAGCATTTTAATCAAAATGAACTACAAAAAGATAAGTAACTAAATGTTGGGCACTATATGAAAGACAAACTAGGAACAAGATGAAGTAAAGTAGATGAAAAGCTAATTAATACCTCAAGTTTTTTTTTGTTTACTATAGGTAACTTAGTGACATAATTGAAAATAATAATAAAAACATTCTTTTTACCTTTTTCCATTTTGAATTTATCATTCAAAACTTATTAAGCTCACTATGTTTCTTTCAATCATGTAAAATTGAGTGTATATAGTCTTATAGGTAGAAAAAAAGAAGAAGATTGATTGCACTCATCCATGACCCTGTGATGTATCATGCCTCCCACCCATCGATGAAAAGTTGATGAAGGATTAAAATTTCAACCATATCTGAACACTAATAAAAAAAAAAAATCTATGAGAGTGAAAGAGACCACGAAAAAAACCAAGCAATATGCATAAAATGGTTTAAAAGGTTTGAAGGTGAAGGCATTACTTCAAAGTTCAAAATGAAGGATTAAAATTGATACCATATCTGAACACTAATATAAAAAAAATCTATGAGCGAAAGAAACCACAAAAAAACCAACCAATATGCATAAAATGGTTTAGAAGGTTTAAAGGTGAAGGCATTACTTCAAAGTTCAAAATGAAGTGACAACAAGGAATTTAATGCAATGGCCACACATAAAGCTAAGCATGCCTTTATAAAATAAGACACACATATTTATAGAGAAAAATGTCATCTATAAAATAATATATTTTTATATAAAAATGGTATTCTAATATAAAATATTTAAAAATTAATTTTAACAGGGTGTTTATTTCTACTACTTCAAATTTTTCCTAAATTTTTACCTAGATAAAAATCCAAATAAGGGCTTAAAGTTAAACAGAAATTAAAAATGGAAATGTGAGTGGAAAAAGCCTATAAATTTATTAAAACATTGTCATAAAACAATAAAAGGTTGCCAATAAAACAATAAAAGGTTGTTAATTTGTATGCAAGATTGATAGTACTAAAGGAGAATTGATTCTTATATCCCTTAGCCCAAAGGGTAAGGAATGTATAACCTTTTTATCTCACTTACTTTTAAAATTTGAGTTGTGATAGTGATTTGGAATTTATATGTTGAAAAATATAAATTTGAAATTTGAAATTTATTTAAATATGGTTGTTTTTAAAAAGTAATAATCTCTTCTAAGATTATTTTCTTTAATACTCCTTTATTGATTTTCCTGGTAAAATTATTGGCCAAAGTGACCTATTTGAAAGTTACCTTCATTAACCAATTCCAAGGTGAAAAGAAATAAACATTTTTTAAACTCATAATTATAATTATATTAACCAAATGAACCATCTAAAAGTGATCTTCATAAAGCAATTCCAATGGAAAAAAATATAAATATATTTGAAAAACATAATTATGATAAAAAAGCAATATTGAAAAAAACAGTTTGGAATTCTATGAATATAGTGTTAAATTAAATTCTTTTAATTATTAATTAATTTCTTTATTTTTTTAAATTAAAAAGTATTTTTTTGTTTATTCAAATTATAATTTTATTAATTAAAAGCAAATAAACACACTTTAATCCAACAAAATTATCCAAATTTAAACTTGAATCCAAACTTATCAAAATTATAAAAATAAAAATTTAATATATGTATGTATATGCCAACCACATCAGCACTAAAAAATATAAGCCCGAAAACCCTATAAATAAAAAATCCTTATGCATTCGTGATTGTTGTATAAAACTTGTTTTTCAACTTTATAAGCTATAGCGTTTAAATACCGTTTGAGTTAATTGTACATGGCAGTTATAATTCAGCTCTGATGCCATGATTTTCTAAACTCAGTCTTTCATCGAGTATTTATATTAATTATCAAATCTATGTAAAATATTAATTATCAAATGCTTGTAACTTAGCTGTTTGAATACTTGTCGTTTTATAATACGTTTATACAATACCTATACTCTTTTTAGTAAATAAAGTTGTAAATTTTAGTTATATGAAATAATATAAAATATTATATTTATATTAAGAATGATATAATAAATTAAATAGGAATAATATAGTTATATATTTTAATACTTATTATTATTTTTTTATTATCCAATTTGAATACTTGTCATTTTATAATATGTTTATAAATTTCTATTATTTTTTTAGTAAATAAAGTTATAAATTTTAGTTATAAGAAATAATGTAAAATATTATGTTTATTTTAATAATGATATAATAAATTAAATATGAATGATATAGTTATCTATTTTAATAATTATTATTATTTAATTTTAAGGTCATTGTTAAGTCAGATACCAAATTGGTGTATAAGACTTTCTTGTTTGTGAGATAAGGGACCCTCTGGATTTGAACCTCGTGCACTTAACCATTATGCTCACTCAAGATATATAGTTTATTTTAACCATAATATCATTCAAATTAATAATGATATAATAAAAAATAATTACAGTAATTAAATAGTTGTATTAATCTTAACAATAATATAGCTCATATGAATATATTATAAAGAAAAATAATAAATGTATTGATTTTAGTGATGGTCCAACCAAAAAATGATTTAAAACAATATTCACTAATTTTTAGAAATAATACAATGCACAATATAGGGTATGCTTTAGCTATAATACAATGGAAAATGATTTAGTGTGTTAATTATGCAAACAATATCAAGAAAAAGGATTTAGCATACACAAAGAGAATCCAAATTATCAAGTGAAATGACTTTAACAATAACACAAAGCAGATTATTTCAAATTACATATTATGATATTATTGTCGAATTCTTGTTGGGTAGGGGGAATCAATATTCTTCAAATTTTTTCCTTATTTAACATATTCATTGTCAATGAATTGATTATTAAGGTAGTTGCACAATTTTAATAAACAATATTAATCATTAAAATACCATAAGCTTGAACAGACAAGACAATACTTAGAGCCATATGTTGAAACCTATTGGGA
Organism: Pinus tabuliformis; assembly: GCA_031772625.1. NCBI lineage: Eukaryota > Viridiplantae > Streptophyta > Pinopsida > Pinales > Pinaceae > Pinus > Pinus tabuliformis. Next base: position 746,486,519 of record CM062818.1, read on the forward strand.
GAAAGCCACAAAACTGGTTTGTTTTTATTAATAGAAGTAGGGACCAACTTACTGTTACAATTGTTGCAAGAACCAACTTGCAAGCACAAGCACCAACCTATTGGAGACACCAATCTCGTTTCAAATTTGTAGACCCCAACCTGCGGGAAAGACCAATCTTGTTTCAAATTTATAGACACCAACCTCCTAGAAAGACCAATGTCATGTCAAATTTGTAAACACCAACCTACTAGAAAGACCAATCTCTTTTCAAAATTTTGGGACTACCCACTTACTAGAGACTTCAATTCTCTTTCATATCTCTTGTTTGTATTTTATTTGTTGTTGATCCAATCCACCACTCTTCGATCACCTCCAGTCTTCTCCAAATCTTCAATCTTAACTGATTTCAACACCTTGCAACTCTTTTTTATACAATATGATCTCAAGTAATCTATTTTTGATCTGTATTTCTGAAACACTCAGCGCTTTGTTATCCTTTCATTCTCCAAACAACACTCTTCATCCAATCTCACCCTCAAAACTAAATGCATTTATAATTTGTTACTATTTCCTCCTATCCAACCTTTACGATGGTTTGGCATCGGTAATTTAAATCAATACCATTATTTGAACCATGGTATTATATCTTGAACCCGCCAAAATTTGTCTTTCCAACAACACTAACACCAATATATGGCAACACAAGAGGAGAAGGTTCTAGACACTCAGATGTTTCAATTTGTGGTGGCAACATACTCATACAACTTCCTTGGTAAAGGTTGCCTACCAAGAGCTAGTGTGTCGAGCAGAGTTTCGATGGAGAACTTCTTAGGTTTACTTTTCTTCTTCAACTCTGCAACAACTTCAACTTTGTAACACCAAGTACTAGATGATAATTGAAAATTTCAAAATTTATTGTAGGTATAAACTGCAAAATTTACATCCTTTGACAAAAGCATCTTTCTCCATTGACCTAACATTAAACAAAATTGCATTTGAGGTCCAGCCTCTTCAAATTTCTCAAAATTCTAAATATCCAGTTAACTATTGACCTGTGGCAAAAATGCTACTTCCATCTAATATAACGACTGAACATCTTTAAACCATGGACGTGCCTTTATTTTATGGAAACCTTTTGTTCCAAATCTCTGCTCTACGTTGCAAAGAAGCTTACTGATAAGATCTTTGGCTTATGTTGACATGTTTGCTTCTTCTGGAAATTTAAGGTGAGTTTTCGAGCTTCTTTTTGCACATCCCACCAATTCTTTTTTTTATAGATAATCAGTGTGATTCAAGACTACAATTGTGATGTTGTAAGGAAGTTTATGAGTCAGATCCACCATAAGATAACTTTTGAACATCTCAAAACCATAACTGGCTACCAATTTGAGAAAAAATAAGAAAAATTACAACCGCTAAAACTTTAAAAGAACAAAAAAAGTAACCTAGGTAACTAACCATGGAAAATTTTAAAGATGGAAAATTATCTTGAAGTTTAAAAACATTGGCAAATCTCACTAGTCCCTAATATGCAAACTATAAAATCTTTATTGATGTATTTGTAAAATTATTCAAATTCATAATGATTTTATATATACTTTGTATATAATGTTGCTGATTTTTAAGGTAAAATAATTTCATATTTTAAAATTTGGGTTAATCATCTTTATAAAAAAAGGTAATTAGCGAATCTATTTTATTAACCCACCTGCAAATATTAGCCCCTAAAATTTTCCATGTAACTAACCCTCTAACAGAAACTATGTCCATACAATTTTTTGAACTAGCAATGGTCATAAAATAAGACAAAACGAAACCAACACATAACAAACATCAAACACTACGAAAAAAGTTTTCCGTTTCACTATCTTCCTGCAAATTGACATTGGCTCTTCAAAACAAAAATGTGGAAATACAATCCAAATCTATGTTATATTTCTCTATACTATGACCTCGCCATTAAAGCTGATGTATCTCCAAAGGCCTTCACGGCGCCTCAAGATCAACGGTGGCAATCTATCCATCCACACATGTTGGGGTTTAACCCTTGACATTATCAACAACATACATTCAATAGTTATGAATGGAATTTCTAGTCATAGGCTAAAGTGAACCTTTTAATTCATTTAAACGTGATTCTTTTAGTGATTGTGAGGCTCAATAAAAACAAAATGGCTAACGCATGCGATGGACCAACCAGAGATCCGAGGACCAGTCTGGATTCAGGGTATAGTGGAGACCAATCATCTTCCTGGATAGGCCAAACAACCAGCACGATTCATTTTCTATAACCTTTCATAGATTTTGTCCTTTTGTATCAACATGCTACTCACATTCCTTCCTGCATGCATTTCAGCGGATATGTATCACATATCATGATTTCTCGTCACCTGCCACCGCATATTTTCCCTTGTAGTTGCATGTTTTTTCGACGTGCCCACTTCTCAAGATGTGCCATCCTTATAATAATTTTCTTCCTGGACTTGTGGAAGTTTTTTCCACTTTCTGGTTTTTTTTCTTCCCTCTGCGCCTCTGCACAGGGGAAGTCGACTGACGGAACATTTTCCCACCTGAGAAGTTTTCGGTTCCCATACATCTAACCCGGTCTCTCCCTCTACAAAGTCTCTAATAAGATTTTCATATAACTCAGCAATTGTCCGTGGTTAAGTCTTCATTCAAAGTTTTTGATGTTTGTCGGCCTATGGTTGCGTGGTGCTCAACACTCGGAGGACGCTCGAAGCTAAAGGTCAGTTAATCAGACTCTACTTCCTGTTTTCTTGTTTAATTGTTTCATTTGTATCTATGGTAAGGAATTCTAAGGCAGATGTCACATAATTTCAATTAAGAATCATCTCAATGGCAATATAGTAGCTTAGAGGCTAATGCATCTATTATAACGGATTTTTCTCTAAAATATTATAGTTATCTATTCTCCAAATCTTATCCTCAAGTTTTTTGTCTGGTCTTCAATGTTTGGGTCTGAATTTTTTAGCTAGTTCTGCGTATCCACTGTTAGTCTAAAGAGATACTTTATTATAACTAAACCCTGCTCTGATATCCGAGTAAAAATTGGACAATGGTGGTGTATCTTTGAATTTTTTTGTTGCTGCGTTGTTTGCCTGGATATCTCCTCCTGATGCCACAAAAAATGGCATCCTCTGGTTTTTCTGGTCCCAGCATTTCAATTTGAACATCTTTCCAACTTGCATGCTGGTCACGCCGACAGGAGGATATTTTCTACCTCTCATTCAATGAGTGCCGCCATATTATAAAAGCTCTCTGCTTTCACTGAATTACATTTCCAATCCTTTCCATCTCCTTGTCAGTATGGGAATTTTCCGGAGATTTCGTATCATGATTCATAGAGATCCGTAGACTGCCATTCCTTATATCTTTGCGGAACCTATTTTTATCGTACCTATTTGTACTGTTTTCCCTACTCTTTTGTTTGACTATCCGACTGTCTCTTTAAATATAGCCATCTTTCCATTTATATCTGAGTGTACTTGGTCCTTTTCCCGATCTCCTTGGATTTTCTTCATTGATTTCTAGGGATTTGTATTTTTTCTTTCATATGGACCCCTTATCCGATTCATCTGCTGTGATGGCTATGGTACGAGCCACCATGGCTGCGGAGATTTCTATTGACAAATCAGCTCTCAATGCCGATTGGCAATCCTAGATGGTTGCTGACATCAATGGCCATTCTCACTCTGGTGCGGACCCGAATGGTGTCAAAAACTATATCCCTCCGTGACAACAGAGACACTCCTGCCCTATAAAAACATCTCCTCCTCTCGATGCTATCAACCTGGACGGGCCCTTATTATCGAACATAATCGCTAGTTTACAAAGGAGGGCTCTTTTCGGTCGTTGGTATTTTCTGACGATGGAAGATGCGCAACTTCAATCTTGGATTGCTGCAAAATGGTCTTCTCTCCTGGGATATGACCCGACCATTGTTCACCTCATGAACAATTGGTACAACTTTCATTTTCTTAGGATTCGGGATTTAGAGTCTATCCTGGTCAAACCATGGGTTCGTGATCGGAGTTTTCTTGCTTTGCACAGATGGTTTATTGGATTGAATCCCCTTAGATGCACCACAAAAAACAATTATATTTGGTTAAAGTTGCCTGGCCTTCCGATCGAGCTCTAGACTCAGGAATCTATGGCAAAAATTGGAAATGCTATTGGTCGTTTCATCTATGTAGATACAAAGTGCATTGGGGCCAAGGACAGGCGTGTCGCCTGGATCCTGATTGAAAAGGAATACAGGGGTGGTTTCCCGAAACTTATAGATCTATCTTGGGATATGTATAATATTCAACAGCATCTGGATTATTGGGGCATTCCATTTAGATGCTCTGTTTGTCACAAAACAGGACATCTCTTTCCTCAATGCCCTCGCCATCTTGGTGGCAGATATAAGTTGAAGAGCCATTCTCAAAAGATTCCTGATTCCACAAAAAATGGTGGTGAATATCCAATCTGCAATAATAATACAAAATTTTCCTTTGATGCCGATTTCCCATCAGCACTATTTTCACCGCCCAAGGAAAATTCACGGGATCAATCGTCATCCAGACCTATCTCTCGATCTCGATCTACGGATCCCGTCCATCATCATAGTCCTGTCAAGGACCATTGTTCCCATCCAAGGCCTGCCTCTTTTCAACGACCCCCGGTGGTGTCTGAGATGGACCCTTCTGACCGACAGCCGATATTCACTATTATTCCTTCCCCTCCAGAACCAGATCTGGACCCAGCTATTCCTCCCCTTCCTTCCATCCCCAAGCCCTCTCAGGATTTGCCTTCTTCATCTCACATTCACTATATTTCCTCATCCCCCCAATCTCCCCCCACTCACCTTTCTCCATCCCATAGGATCCCTTCCCCCTTTCTCTCCTTCCTTGGGATGATCACAAAGGTAAAGCTCCTTGTACATCAATTACCCCTCTAAATTCTCCTTAGTCATCGCCCCATAATTCTTTCGATTGTGAGATTGACCTCCTCCTCCAACGTGAGTCCCTGAAATTACAGCCGCTAACTATCCATAAGCCATCCCACTCCCCTTCTCCGGTTATTACCCAAACTCTACTGGGAATATCATTGTCTAGCGTAAAAATAATCGGGGTAGTAGACACTTCAGGGGAAGAAGAAATAGACTGGATGTATCTATTTGGGATTTATCTCTTGTTGATATTCCCATTACTGAAATTGCTGGCAAGGATTTATCTGTCTAGAGGCCCCTTAGAGCAAATAGGCCTGGCATGGTTACAAAATTATCGACATCCTTTCGATGAACATTGGGGTCTTAGGACAGGCCCAAAATACCTGGCTCTAAAAGATATTTTTTTGTCTTCCAGTTCTAAGATGCTACTAATTCAAGAGACCGTGCACGATAGCATACAATCTATGACATACTCTAGGCGTATGTTTCCAACTTGGCGTATGGTTGCCACAAATGCGAATGGATTAGCAGGGTGCCTGGCAGTCTTATGGGGTCCAAAATGCATTAAAGCAGTGGCTTTCAAACGTTTTGTAGGCATCTTTCTCCTTGCCTATTTTCGAGGCTCTTCAAAGCCTATTCATATTCTGAATATATATGCTCCTTACAAAGATCATATCCCCTTCTGGGATCAATTTCTCTCTTCAGAATTTCTTGAATTAAACTCCCTCTTAATCGGTGGGGACCTAAATTGTACTCTTAGCAATGGTAAAATATGGGGAAATGGAATAAAAATGACTCTGTTGGTTGCCACATTCGGGATGCCATCATTCAACAAAACTATGTGGATGTCCAACCATCTAATTTTGGCCCTACTTGGGATAATGGAAGGATAAATGCAACATTCCTTGCTAAGAGACTAGACAGATTTCTTGTACACGAATCTTTGATTGAAATATTTGGGATTCCAATTGTAAAGATCATTCCATCATTCATTTCGGATCATAGGCCTATTTCCATACATTGGATAAGAACTAAGCACAAACATGGATATCCCTTTAAATTTAACCGCACATGGCTTGAAGATGCCCTATTTAACAAACACATTCAAGAATCGTGGCAATCAATATCTCTGGCGTGTCAGGTTGAATCCCGACCTTTCTTGGACAGATTGTCTACTCTTAGGGAGGGGGTAAAAAGGTGGCAAAAGGAAAAAGTAATGTCCAATAGAGTCACCCTGTGGGACATTCAAAAGAAATTGGATATATTATCAGCCCACTTTAATGGTTCCACTATCCCACAGGCTATCCGCTCTCAAATTTGGACTTTGGAAAAAAAGAAGAAAAAAATTCTATCAGAGGAAGAAGCCACCTGGTGCCTTAAAAGTCGAGCTATATGGCTCAAGGAGGGTGATAAAAATACAAAGTTTTTTCATAGATATGCTAATATGCGTAGGGATGTTAATTCTATTTGGAGGATTAAGGATGAGGATGGCAATTCTTGTTCTTCACAGGACCAGATCTCAGATGCAGCAGTAAAATTTTTCAGACAGGCTTACAGTAGGGACGTCGGATCAGATATTGAGGATATATTGTGGGGTATAGACCCATATCCTACTATGTTTGATGAAAATCTGAACAGCTCTCTATTTTCAACGGTCTCTGAGGAGGAATTGCTGGCTACAATGAAATCTTTCCAAAAAGATAAGTGTCCTGGCCCGGATGGATGGTCTATTGATTTTTTCATCCATTTCTTTGATTTATTCAAAAGCGATCTCCTTAACATGGTGGAGGAATCCAGGACTCAAGGTCATATATGCCGAGAATTAACATCCACATATATAGCATTGATTCCAAAAAAAATAGTGCCTAACTCTTTCATGGACTTTAGGCCGATTTCCTTGTGCAATGTTCTGTATAATATCATTTCCAAGATTATTGCTATTAGGCTGAGGAATACTTTATCTATTCACTTATCACCCGAGCAACATGGATTCCTAAAAGATGGCAACATATTGGAGGTGGTGGCTCTCACACAAGAATGCCTACATTCCATGCATATAAAAAAGTCTGAGGCGGCACTATTAAAAGTAGACCTTAAAAAAGCTTATGATTGTGTCGACTGGGGCTTCTTAAGGTGCCTGCTATATAAGATTGGTCTTGATGGCCAATGTACAAATTGGATTATGGCATGTGTGGTTGATGTTAATTTTGCTGTCCTTGTCAATGGCATTCCATCTCCGTTTTTCAAGGCGGCTAGGGGTTTGCGGCAAGGATGCTCTTTGTCTCCTCTGCTCTTTATTCTGGTCATGGATTCATTGAGCCTTCATATAAAAGGAGCGATACAACAAAATAGATGCAGACCTCTCCCTATTTGCAGAGGGATATCCATTTCACACAACTTTTTTGTAGATGATATTCTATTCTCGGCCTTGCTTTGCAGGACGACATGGATTTGCTTACATGATATTTTGAAATGTTTTCAAAAAGCATCTGGGATGTTTGTAAATGAAGATAAATCATCATTTCATGTTGAGAATATACATGGGGATCTTATTATATTTCTTTCTCAACTCTTCAAGATTAAGGTTTATCCGATCAATCAAGGATTGAAATACCTTGGGTTTAGCTTGAAATCTGTTGGTTATTCAGCTAACGATTGGACTTGGTTACCTGAGCGCTTTTACAAGAAAATTTTAGGATGGCAATACAAATGCCTGTCCACTGGTGGTCGGGTGATTTTGACCCAAGCGGTGCTAGCTCAAATAATGGTATATTGGGCACATCTATTCCTCATTCCATCTTCCATTATCAGCAGGCTCAACAGGATGACTGCCAACTTTATTTGGGGCGGTCTCAAGGACCAGAAAAAATTCCATTTGGTGAAACTTGAGATGTTGGCCTGCCCAAAAAATATGGGGGGATGGAGCATAATGGACTTAAATTTGTTTCGAAAAGCCCTGTTATGTAAATCCATGTGGAAAGCTATCATGGGGACTCTATATGGAGTAATACTATTAGATCGAAGTATATGGAGAACAAAGAAATTACATTCTGGTTCTGAATGGGTTGCATTGGATCTCCTCGGGTTCAGCCATATGGAAGAGTTTCAGGAAGATTCAATGATTCTTCTTAAAAAATATGATCTGGAAATTCCAATCTGGAAAGAACATTATTATTGGTTCAGATGATTTTGTTGGTGGGACTGAAAGGATTCAATTCTCCCCACTCCTGATTGGGGCTTTGTACAATAGCGGAATATTTTATTGGGATAAGTTCATTCACATATGGGAAGGAGCCATTCTGATATGGAAATCTGCTGACGACTTGGGACTTAGGAACACAATGGCTCAACAATGGAATGGGATCATGTTAAATATGCGAGATAGAGGCATATTTCGATCTAGGGAAGAGGATTTCTTAATATGGAAGGGACTTGGTGGAAATACCAATATATATGTCAAGCACATATACCAACTTCTTATTCAAACAGGAACTGATCAGGGCAATCTCATCTTCCATACTTCTTTCTGGAAAGTTGCATGTCCCCTCAAGATCATCCTATTTGCTTGGTTGGTTTTTCACAACAGGAACCTTACATGGGAAACCTCTACAAGAGACAGTGGTATGGGCCGGCCATGTGTCCCCTATGTAAGGCCGATGTTGAAAACAATCTCCATTTGTTCATTCTCTGTCGGCAATCTCAGTCGATTTGGCAACTTGTGGCTACGAATTTCGGGCTAAACAGAATCTCCTTCCCCTCTATTTCTGAGGCTTTTGTTTGCTGGAGTGATATGAATAGTGACATGAGACCCATTCCATTGTTGGTCATTTGGGAAATTTGGAAGTGGCGGAATGAAAGTATTTTTCACTCTAAACTGGAAGGCCATCAATTAGTTTTTGATTCTAGTTTGCATAGGCACAATTCTCTGGGCATACAAAAACACGCTCGGATTAGAGAATTGGCGAAAGCTCCAACCATGGATCCATCGGGATTTCCACATGCCTACTTTGATGGGGCAGCACAACAGGCTTTTTGTGCTTGCGGTGTCTTTATTATCCCTGTTGTTGGGCAACAATATGAAATTTATTGGAATGGGGGGACTAGTACTAACAATAAGGCAGAGGTTATGGCTCTTGTAGGGACTTCTTTCCTTATGTGATTTTCTCAATTTGCAAGGGCCAAAAATATATGAAGACTCTAAGATGATCATTGACCATGTCTGATCCAAACATGCCATTAAGAACTATAATCTATTAGGATGGCTGGATAGGATTGTGTCAATATGGAACAACAGGCTGGATTTCTCCATTGAACATATTGACAGGGGCAAAAACGCAGTTGTGGATGCATTATCAAAAGAAGGTTTCCTTTCTAAGCATGGTAAATGGTCGATGTGCATCACTGTGGAAAACATTTCCTACCAGATTCAAGATTTTCAAATGTCGGGTATATAACTCTCCTTTCTCATGTCCACAGATCTGGTATGTACCTAAGACCTTTCTTTTTGCTTATTATCCTAGATGAACTCTGTTGTTATCATCTATATCCTACATATTGATTATATCGTCCTTATATCATATCTATATTCTCTGAACATGATGAACAATCAATCATTTTTCCTATGTTTTTTCTTATCGCTCTCCCTAAATTTTGGTATGTATTCAGATATACAGGTACTACATGTATATCTCTATCTTCTATAAAATGTATATCATCTCTATATGGTTTTCATAATAGAAAATATAAGCTCTTTTCGTGCTTAAAAATAACTCGCTACACTTGCTGAAACAAAATACCTTAGTAGTTAATTTGAACAAGAGAATGCGGAGGAGTTGTTCGGAAAATTATGGAAATTTTGGTTATATTTGGAGAAAATCGGTAAAAATTTTTGTAAATCTAAGTTATAATTGTTAAACTTCAAAATTTTAGGTGTCCTAGATTTTTTTGATTGTGCTGAATCTATTTCCACCATCAAAAACACGATTTAAAGACTGCCTCTACAAACAATTTGGAAATTTTTTTACCCAAATTCCAGCCACTTTTTACCATGCGATACAACAAAGGAAAGTCAACATACTGTCATTTAAAAATTAACCATTTTGCACGCCATTCAATCCCAATTTGTCTTCTCGAGTACATTGTTTGTCGTTAACATGTATACGCTGAAATAAATTCAATATATTGTCATTTAAATATTAATCATGGATATGTATCTATACATAGCCTGTATTTTTGTTACTTTAGATATAGCTATGATCTGCTACATGAAAATCAAACCACCTTAGACTATGGGCAATGACGAACAAAATTATTTTTTATCATTATAAATATCTAAAACATACTTTTATTTATTTTTTAAATTTATTTAAATTTAACCATATTTTGTAATTATAAATTATAAAAAATAATTACAAATTTGCCATCAATTTTATTTTTATTTAATTTTAATAATTTTTATTTAACTATAAATTTAACCGTATTTTTTAATTATGAATTATAAAAAATAATTACAAATTTGTCAACTAATCTATTCAATAATATGATAACCATTTTACGATCAATATTTTATTAGTTTTCAAAGATCAAATATAATAAAATTTTGATTACAAATCTAATGAGAGTATGACATTGATTTTATCATTGCCATTTTACTATTATTTAAATACCAAGTTTTAAAATATAGAATTATGTTTCAATAAGTTTTTTTTTTTAATAATAATATCAAATGATTTTATAATCTATATAGAACTAGCACAATTATATTTAATTAATTAAATGTGGTTGATATACATTGAAAGTTTTATTTGTAACTACATACAAGTTATTAATAAATATATAATAATACAAATAATATTACAAAAAAAACTATTACATCTCACACATGACTTGAAGTATGTGGATCCAAAAAAAAGAAATTTAATTACTTATATAGTATTTTATTTTGCATTAGAACTTACAATATTTAAAAGAGTTCATGATGCATTAGTGACTTCACCACATATTGTAACTACACACAAGCTATTAATAAATATATAATAATAAAAATAATATTAAAAAATAAATTTATTACAATACCCAAAGAAAACTATTACATCCCACACAAGAAAACTATTACATCCCACACATGACTTGAAGTATGTGGACCCAACATATGAAATATAATTACTTATATTGTATTTTATTTTGCATTAGAACTTACAATATTTAAAAGAGTTCATGATGCATTAGTGACTTCACCACATAGCCTTCTCCTTGATAGAGTTTATGGAAAAATATGTGTATAAATAACATTTGATAATACTTTATATTAGATCAAATGAAGATGTTTAGGATTATTTTAATTGATTTTTATATAAAATATAAATATATATTTTTTAAAATTCAATCATGGTCAACCATGTTATATAGAATGAAATATGGTCAACCATGATCAATTTTGGTCAAACATGGTCGAATCTCACATTGTGACAAAGATTGTCTCAATATGAAAATAAATCATGGTCAACCATGGTCCAACATCGCATTGTGATAAAGATTGTCTCGGTATGTAAATCAACCATGGCCTTGAAAGTCGCGTTGTGACAAAAATTGTCTCCATATGAAAATAAAGGACAATCATGGTCAACCATGGTCGCATCATGGTCCAACGTTGCATTGTGAGAAAGATTGTCTCGATAAGAAAATCAACCATGGTCAACCATGTTATAAGGTCACATTGTGACAAAGATTGTCTCAATTTGAAAATCAACCATGGTCAACCATGGTCTAATGTTGCACTGTGATAAAGATTGTCATGATATGTAAATGAACGATTGTCAACCATGGTTTAACATTGCATTGTGATAAAGATTGTCTTGATATGTAAATCAATAATTGTCAACCATGGTATAACGTTGCATTGTGATAGGAATTTTCTCAATATGAAAATCAACCATGGTCAACCCTGTGTTTATAATATTTATCTTAGGATTTATATACCTTAGGTTTATAATATTTGTCCCTCGAGTTTAATATTATCCCCTCGGGTTCATAATCCCTTGGGGTTTTTGTATTAATCCCTTGGGTTTATTATTCCCTTGGGTTTATAATATTAATCCCTTGGGTTTATTATTTCTTTGGGTTTATAATATCAATCATTGTAAATCATGGTCAATCATACCCAGCCATGGTCAACCATGCACAAATGTCGAATTGTGACAAAAATTGTCTCCATATGAAAATCTACCAGGGTTTCCATTCGAAGGTCGCATTGTGACAAAGATTGTCTTGATATGAAAATCAACGATGGTCTAACCTCACATTGTGATAAATATTGTCTTGATAGGTAAATCAAGCATGGTCAACCATGGTCTAACATCGCATTGTGATAAGAATTGACTCAATATGAATATCAACATGGTCAACCATGTGTTTATAATATTTATCTTAGGGTTTATATACCTTGGGTTTTAATAGTTTTCCCTCGGGTTTATTATTATTCCCTTTGATTCATAATCTCTTTTGGTTTTATTATTAATCCCTTGGGTTTATAATATCAATCATGGTTAAGCTTGTTCAATCATAGCCAACCATGGTCAACCATGCACAAATATCACATTGTGAGAAAAATTGTCTCCATATGAAAATCATGAACAATCATGGAAAATCATGGTCAACCATGGTCAAATCTCGCTTTGTGACAACGATTGTCTCAATATGAAAATCAACCATCGTAAACCATGGTCCAACATCGTATTGTGACAAATATTGTTTCGATATGTAAATCAACCATGGTCAACCATGGTCCAATGTCATATTATGCTAAGTAATGTCTCAATATGAAAATCAACCATGTTCTAGCATGTTTATTCTAGTGTGTATAATATTTATCTTAGGGTTTATATACCTTGGGTTTATAATATTTTTCCCTTGGGTTTAATATTATTCCCCTGGGTACATAATCCATTAAGGTTTTAATATTAATCCCTTGGGTTTACCATATCAATCCCTTGGGTTTATTATTCCCTTTGGTTTATAATATTAATCATGGTCAACCATGGTAAAATGTCATATTGTGACAAAGTTTGTCTTAATATGGAAATCAACCATGCTCCAACGTCGCGTTGTGAGAAAGATTGTCTCAATTTGAAATTCAATCATGGTAAATATGGAAATTAACCATGATCAACCATGTTTATTTTAGTGTTTATGATATTTATCTTAGGTTTTATATTCCTTGGGTTTATAGTTTTAATCCCTTCAGTTTATAATATCAATCCCAAGGGTTTAATTTTATTTCCTTAGATTTATATTCCTTGGGTTTTTAGTATTCATCCCTAGGTTTTATTATTCCCTCAGGCTTAAAATATCAATCATGGTCAACCATGGTTAACCATGGTCAACCATTGTCTACTTGTTTCATAAATTCAATCATGATCAACCATGGTCCAAGGTCGCACTGTGAAAAATATTGTCTTAATATGAGAATCAACCATTGTTAATCATGGTCGATTATCACATTGTAAAAAATATTCTCTTGATTTGAAATCAATCATGTCAACCATGGTCCAAGGGTTTATAATATTTATATTATAAACCCAACATGTTGATTTTATAAACCCAAGGGGTCTATAATAAAACCGCAAGGTATTATAAACCCAAGGGAATAATATTAACCCAATGCATTAATACTATTAACCCTAGTGTTTATATTCCCTTGGGTTTTTAGTATTAATCCCTTAGGTATATTAATCTAAGGGTTCATATTCCCACTGTATAATACTAAAACCCCCAAGGGAAATAGATTAACTAAATGGATAATAAACCGATTGGATTAATATTAAAAACCCAAGAAATTATAAACACAAGAGAATAATATTAAACACTAGGGATTGATATTCTAAACCCAAAGTATATAAACCCTTACATAAATATTATAAACCCTAAAATAAACATGATTTATCATGGTTGATTTTCATTTTAAAGGATTGTCTCAAAATCAAAATAAACCATGGTCAACCATGTTTATTTTAGGGTTTATAATATTTTTCTTAGGGTTTATATACCTTGGGTTTATATTATTAATCCCTAGGGTCTAATATTATTCCCTTGGATTTATAATTCCTTGGCTTTTTATTATTAATCCCTTGGGTTTATTATCCCTTGGATTAATACTATTGCCTTTGGTTCATAATCCCTTGGGGTTTAGTATTAAACCCTAAGAATATGAAACCCTACATTAGTAAACACGAGGGATTGATATTATAAACCTAAGGCAATAATAAACCCAAGGGTTAATACTAAAACCCAAAGTTTTTTTTTTTTTTTTTTTTCTAGTTAAGACTAACCTAAGTACCCACGGGGGATTTGAACCAGTGACCTATCGCAAGGAGTGCCTTAACAGTGCACCCACTCACCGTCAATCCAAAGCCCCGTGGGCAAAACCCAAAGTTATTATAATACCAAGGAACTAATATTATAAATCCAAGGCATATAAACCTCAATTGACCATGATTTATATTGAACCTAAGGATTAATATTATAAACCAATGAATAATATTATACACTAGGAATATGAAAAATTAGATTAATATACCCAAGGGATTGATATTATAAGCACAAGGGAATAATAAACCCAAGGGAATAATAAACCCAAGGGATTAATACTATAAACCCAAGGGAATATAAACCCTGGGGGTTTTAGTAATAATCTCTTGGGTTTATTATCCATTGGGTTAATATTATTCCCTTGGGTTTATAATCCCTGGCAGTTTTATTATTAACCCGTCGGGTTTATTATTCTCTTGGGTTTATAGTATGAATCCCTAGGTTTATTAATCTAAGGGTTCATATTTATATTACATAATTTCAAATTAAATATTAATAAATAGCATTTAATAATACATAATTATTATTATAAAAAAATAATAATTATTAATTATAATGATAATAATAATATTTTTATTGCAACAATGTTTTTTTCGTAGATACAAATGAAGCCTTCGACTTATATCAACCACATTAATACTTTTAATGTCGTTGTGCCAATACTACTAATATATATAAGAGATAGAAATACATAAAGTAAAAGACATAATAAAATATAAATAAAATTACAAGGAATATATTAATTTAGAAAAAAAATCATTAATGTTAAAAATAAAAAAAGTATGATTTGGTATGATTTTGAATTCAATATGGTGAGTAAAAAAATTAATAATTTCCAATTTTTTTTTTTTTTTAATTATCTATATGAAATGATGAGAAAACTAATATATATGAGTTAAAAAAATTTAGAAAATTAAATTGAAATTTTTTGTTATTTAGATCTTATATTATTAAATATTTTATTTTAAATAATTACCTTAGTTTTTGAAAAATTTTAAAATAGTTTCTTTAGAGTTACTTTCCAAATTAATTTTGAAAGGATCGAATTTATGTAAAACAAAAATTTTAAAATAGTTTCTTTAGAGTTACTTTCCAAATTAATTTTGAAAGGTTCGAATTTATGTAAAACAAACACATACATTAAAATTTTCGAGGTGAATGCCTATAATTGATTTTTTTTAATTTAAATTTATTTAAACATGCGACAAATTAAATTCTCATAATCATAAAAAATAAAAAAATTCTCAAAAAAAAAAAAAAAAAAAAATCTTACAAAATTTTATACTAAAAAATATTACATATTAAAAACTTAGATTCATCTCAATTTTCATTAAACCTTTTAAATTAAAATATACAACATTAAAACAAATGAAAACCTAGATAAAAATACAACATTATATCTCCAAAAACACATTCAATTGTCTATGTGACAATATCTGCTATGTAAAAAAATATCAATTTACACGTCGTAATGTGTCCATCTTACACCATTTTATTGTTTTCAGAATTAAAATAAAAAACATTTTTAGGATACACTAAATTTCCCCAGTGACCAATAGAACATAATGGTCTGTCTCACATCGGACAATAGAAACTAATGGTTTGTCTATAGCGAAATTTGATTTAGAGTAATGGTTGAACACACAAACTTGAATCTGACACTGTAATTATAATTATTTTTGCCAACAAATATTCCACCATTACCATGTGGTAACATCCTCCACACTTGCTGCCCTGAACAGTCACAAACACACACGTAATCATGAAAATGGGAAGAAGTGGTCCATTTCTCATTTGTTGAAAATGCATCAAGATGATGGAGCTTAGTGGAAAGGAGTCGCCTTCACTAAGTGGGCCCGTAGGCTATTTGTGGCACAAAGTCTATTTTTAGACTATCTCTATTTTTAGACATATGGATCATGGTCTATGAGTTGTAGGATGCTATTTGTGGATGATTGGTCATGTTGGTAAAAATAGATGGACTTCTATTTGTAGACATATGGGCGGATTCTATTTTTAGACTGCCAGGCTAAAAATAGAACAGTCGAATATTATTAGCTCTTAATAATATTTGGACTATAAACATTATCTTATCCTCTTGGAGCACTTCAGTTCGAGCTACGGATGTGGCACATGCAGCTGTCAGAAGGAAATACGCTTTTCTTATGGGTTAGTTGAGCTATTGCATGATGGACTTTAGTTAGAACTCATGTGGTTGAGTTTGGTGGAGTTGATGGAGTTGTGTTCAGTTTGACTTGGTTAAACTAGTTGTATTTAGTCTAACTGCAGAATACACTAGTGATGAGTGATGTGAATTAATTGTTAATTAATTCACTAATTATTAACTCATAAATCAACTAAAGAATACATCAGTTAACTCAATGCATGGATAGTTCAGTGGAGACAAGTGTTAGAGGTGAGTGAAAGGGCAAGACAACTATCAGTTGTGACTATAGTTGTGCATGAGATTTGCACAATCAATGGATTGAGTATTGCCAATGAGGATTGCATGGTTCAGCCAAGTGAAATACGAGTTTGGATCAGCCATTCTCATCCATTCTCATGTAGATTGTGCAGTGGAGGCAAGCAAGCAGTGGAGGAGGTTTGAACCTGTGATTGATTTAGATCTGAGCTAGTTTGTGTGTAGCAGGTGGAGATAGTACTGAGTACTTGTGAGGAGTATTTTACTATGTATTGTTACATGTTCTCTATCATTATAATATACAGATAGTGTGGGGTTTTTAGCTGTATGCTTTCCCCGGGTTACATACTGTGTTAATGTGCGCATGCGATTGATGTTTCATTGTTTTTAATTTGGCAAAATTGATGATCAACGTAGAGGAGGTTATGTATTATGCATGCATTCCACAATAGTGTATAATCAGGATAATCTTTGTGAATAAGTGTCATATTATTCAAAATTTCTACATGGTATCAGAGCAGAGTTGATCATTAGATCTATTATTCAGAAAGTGATTACATTTTATTTCTTCAGGAAGAGTCTGTAATCGGGCCAGGTAGCCTCTGGATTCATCCTTCTTTTGGAAGGTGAGATATCTGGTAAAAGCCCATACAGTCAATCTCCATACGAGAAATACTTTGTTCTCACAAATTTTAGATCAGAAGCGATTGAGTTTTGAGCTGGTGGAATTCGAATTTGCAGCAATATTTTCTTGGTGTCAAAGTTGAAATGTCTTTCAACGGATTGCGATTGGAGTATGCTCTTGAGGGAAGCTTGAATTATATTGCATGGAAAGACAGGATGGAGGCAGTGTTAGATGACAATGGGCTGAAGGAGTTCATAGAGGCTGAGGTCCCAAAGCCTACTGATGCTGCTCACGTTGAGCTTTGGCAAAAGAAGACAGCAAAGTGTCTAAGGATTCTGTTGGAGGGCGTGAAGGATCACATTGTGTCCAGCCTGCATGGAAAGGCTTCTCCATATTTGATGTGGAAAGCGTTGATAGATTTATTCCAAATCAAGAGCGACCAGAGGAAGTTGGCACTCAAGGATAACCTAAGAAACATTAAGTGTGAGAATGGAGACAGTATGCCCAAGTATCTCACGAAGTTCACCCAATGCCGGGATAAGCTAGGAAGTGTGGGGGTCACTGTCGATGATGAGGACTTGGTGAGCTTGGCTCTCCTTGGTCTTCCGAAGAGTTGGCATTCCTATCAGGACTCTGTCAATGGTCGGGAGAAATTGCCAGGATGGGAGAGACTTTGGTTGGATCTTGTGCAAGAGGAGATCAGGTGGAATACCAGGGATGGATCTTCATCAAAGGCATTTGATGAAGAAATTTGCGCTTTGGCTGCCAAAGAAAAGAAGGGGAAGGAGAAGGGTTCTCTTTCCGAATCTAGTTCTTCCAATGATGGGAAGAAGGTTGACAAATCGAAAGTGCGATGCTTTTGTTGTCATGAGGTGGGACATTATGTTGAAAATTGTCCATGGAGGAAATCCAAGAAGGGATCTGGGGAAGGATCTGAAGGTGAGGCACTTGCTTCACAGTTTGAGTTGGATTTCACACTCTTTTCATGCATGGTTTCATCCATGATGGGAAGTGGTTGGTTTCTTGACAGTGGAGCTTCTTTCCACATGACTGGTGACAAGAGTTTGTTCAATACTTTGGAGGAGAAAGATCTCCAGATACTCATAGTGATGGGTAATGATGAGAAGTATAGTGTCTCAGGTGTAGGCACGGTTATTTTTCAAAGGGAGCATGGAGCTCGCCTTACCTTAACCGATGTCAAGTATGTACCAGGACTGAAGAGAAACTTGGTGTCGATCGCGATGCTGGAAGACGAAGGCTATGATGTAGTCTTCAGTAAGGGAAAGGTTTTCCTTAAACACATCATCACTAGACATGTGAAGCAGATTGGTTCATGGGTCAAGAACCTGTATGCTCTCGAGGTTCAAGATGCATGCAAAGCCTTGAGCAGCGAGGCAACTGATGGATACTTGGTGGTTGAGAGGGAGAGTATATTACCTCTCAACATGCAGAGCCAGAAGAAGTCTCGATTGTGGAGGAGCCACGATTGGCGCAACAGCTTCAAGAGGTTGTGGAGCAACCACAACAAGGGAAGCTGAGAGGAGATCGAGTAGAGACATCTACTCATGCAGAGACCTCCAGTAGGGGGAAACTTCTAGCCAGGTGGGCTGAGGGATCACATGCAGCCATACCTCTAGGTAGGAGGTGGGGCGATATAGAGTGATCGTCCCAAGGAGGAGGGGCAGGATCCTTGAGGTACCCAACCTCTTGGATGAGACCTTGCTACGGGAGCCCCAATGTGGAGTAGCAGGAACTGACTGATTCGGTAGAGAAAGATGCAGATTGAGCGGCAGAGAGAGTGACAGTGTAGGGAATCCCAAGACAGCGAAAAGCTAGTAGGTTGCAGCAATGCGAGAGGCACAAGTGTTTTGCACAGTGCTAGGTGGCACAGAGAGGTGTGCAATGGTGCGAGATGAATGGAGATGTTGCAGTAGCGCAGATGTCAGAGAGGGAGCACTTGTTAGCAGCAGGTAGAGCTTCAGCATCAGAGTATGTTCCTAACCCAACAGAGTGGTCAGTTGGGAGTATTTTTGTTCCAAGTGTTGTTGGAGCAAAGTGGACCGGGCAAATGTGTTACATGCAGAACATTCCAGAGTTGCAGGATAAGGGTTGCAGATAATCCATATCTTGTTGAGATGGAGTGTTGAAAATGCATCAAGATGATGGAGCTTAGTGGAAAGGAGTCGCCTTAACTAAGTGGGCCTGTAGGCTATTTTTGGTGCAAAGTCTATTTTTAGAATATGTCTATTTTTAGACATATGGAACATGGTCTATGAGTTGCACGATGCTATTTGTGGATGATTGGTCATGTTGGTAAAAATTGATGGACTTCTATTTTTAGACATATGGGCAGATTCTATTTTTAGACTGCCAGGATAAAAATAGAACAGTCGAATATTATTAGCTCTTAATAATATTTGGACTATAATCATTATCTTATCCTCTTGGAGCACTTTAGTTCGAGCTACGGATGTGGCACATGCAACTATCAAAAGGAAATACGCTTTTCTTATGGGTCAGTTGAGCTATTGCATGATGGACTTCAGTTAGAATTCATGTGGTTGAGTTTGGTGGAGTTGATTGAGGTGTTGATGGAGTTGTGTTCAGTTTGACTTGGTTAAACTAGTTGTATTTAGTCTAACTGTAGAATACACTAGTGATGAGTGATGTGAATTAATTGTTAATTAATTCACTAATTATTAACTCATAAATAAACTAAAGAATACATCAGTTAACTCAGTGCATGGACAGGTCAGTGGAGACAAGTGTTAGAGGTGAGTGAAAGGGCAAGACAACCATCAATTGTGACTATAGTTGTGCATGAGATTTGCAATCAATGGATTGAGTATTGCCAATGAGGATTGCATGGTTCAGCCAAGGTAAATACGTGTTTGGATCAGCCATTCTCATCCATTCTCATGCAGGATTGCGCAGTTGAGGCAGGCAAGCAGTGGAGGAGATTTGAACTTGTGATTGATTCATATCTGAGCTAGTTTGTGTGTAGCAGGTGCAGATATTACTGAGTACTTGTGAGGAGTATTGTACTATGTATTGTTACATATTCTCTATCATTATAATATACAGATAGTGTGGGGTTTTCAGCTGTATGCTTTCCCCGGTTTACATACTGTGTTAATGTGCGCATGCAATTAATGTTTCATTGTTTTTAATTCCGCAAAATTGATGATCAACGTAGAGGAGGTTATTTATCATGCATGTATTCCGCAATAGTGTATAATCAGGATAATCTCTGTGAATAAGTACCATATTATTGAAAATTTCTACATCATTATCGTCAGTGAATTAAATTATTTTAAGCTAACAAACCTGTTCAATCCGAATACAATATATATGTTAATTCAGCCCTAAGCTAGGGAGAGTTATTTTTAGTTAATCTCCCCAATCTGCCCTTTTGACTACTAGAATTTTGAAACGGCTAATTTTTTTGAGTATTGACTACTAGAATTTTGAAACGGTTAATTTTTTTTTAGGGTCAACTCAAAAAAATTTCAATAAGGAAATCATATGATATGAAAGAGGACGAAGGGAGAAGTGTATACATCTCCGAAGATACTAAAAAACACTTGCATATAATATGATTTCTATAATAAAATTTAAAGAGAAAATGGTATCGTGGTAAAGATCAAAAAATGAGTATGGAAAAAAAATAAAAAGGAAAATGAATGTAAATTTCTTTCCTACTAATAATTTATTTTAAAGATTATGGTCCATTCAAACATTATTAAATTAGTATTTAAAATTTTGTTATTTGTGGGACAAGGGCTCTATCTTAGAGTGATGAGTCTTCCTAAAATCTTCAAAGGTGTACATATAAAAAAATTTACATATAGAAAAAATATCCTTATTATTATAAATTTAAAATTCAATAATTATAAACATAATGGCTCAAATAGGGATACCATGAGGATAAAGTAAACCTTGAGGGATAAAAGAGGAGATCATTTTGCACAATAAAGATAATATTAAAGATATTATTACATTAAAATTTAAAGATAAATTGTTGTGTGATAAAGAATTAGAAGAAGGAAAAAAACTAAGATATTATAAGGAGATAATCAACCCCAATCTCCAAAATAAAAAATATGTTTTTCTATTATTCATTTGAAGAAGGAAATAAGCATTGCTAAAATAAAAGCAAAATTTCCATGAGATATATAATGAAACTAGGAGTTGGTCAATTCCCAAAATACCATAGGTGTTGGAATACAAGATAATGCTCAGAGAGGGGCTAAATCAGTATTATGACAAATTTTAACAATTTCATATCTCCAAATGCATGGATTTCTCCAAAAATCCAAATGGACTCAGATGTTTGAGACTCATCCAACAAGTAGATAATCTTTTATATTTCATGAAGTCCTAGATTTTTTACTATTAAAGCTACCTGTACCTCAAACCTTGGTTTCTCATATATGCTTAGGAGTTTTGCTAAGTGTTATATACCATTGGAAAGAGGTCTTTGAGAGAGCTGCACAATGAAACACTCAGTTTTCTCATTTGAGATAAGGAATTAAGGAAAAGTGCCTCTAAAGCTTCAAAGTTATAGCCTCCATTCTTGATTGACCAAGCTCTCCATGAACTTGACACAAACAACTGCAACTACCAACTTTGACATCAATGACAACATCTTGCACCATAGTCTCCCCCTTTGGCATTGATGGAAACACATCCAAACATTGTTGGTCATTGATGGAAAAATCACTTTCCAATGTTTTTTCATTCTCTTCCTTTGACATCAATGGCAAAAGGGCCTATATATTCTATATCCGACCATTCTCCTCCTAAGGGAATATAGTAGGTTGTTGATAATTATTTTTATATGCACATGTTCCCCTTGAGCCTATAAGAGGCCAATGGTTGATTACTCTGTATCTTCTCATTCATCTCTCTACCAATAACCATATTGTATCTCTCCAATGTTGTTTCAAGGTTGGACACTTCATTGGTGCTTGGATTTTAAGCGCAAATTTATGAGAACTCTCCCTTCTTTACTATCCTCCCTCTAAAAGGATATGTATGATTGCTAACTTGAATTGCTACTAAACATATCAAATGTTGTGTCTAGATTCTTCTCTCCATGTACTGTAATGTTTGGATTCTACTCCTTTGATCATGCTACCCTTGAAAATATTTCTCAACAAATGTGGGTTGCTCACACTTTCCAACTACGGATGGATGCTCAATCCAATACTTACTTATGGTCTGCTACCTTTGTGAATGTTTCCACTTATTTTTTTTGTAATCTTATTATGTTGTTTTTGTTTTCTCACTCTTCCACTTTGATTTTGAGAAGCCACAACCTAATCACCCTTTGGATATAACCATTTGTTGTTGTTGTTTACTCACTAGCCTTGTAATTCTCTTATTGGTCTTGAGATTCCATATGGTTTTTCTTTCCTTCCTTTTCTTTGGAATTTTAATAATACAACTATCCTTGACTAGTTTAGGCAACTGCCCTCTTTCAAAATAAACTATTCAAGAGATGAGGGACACATCACTCCTAACTTTTGTATTAAGTACTCAAAGGGTTTTCTAGCCAGAGGCTTGGTAATTATATAAGCTATTCGTTTCTTTGTGGATATATACCCTAAATTTGCAATCTAATCAACTACTTGTTCTCTAAGAAAGTGATACTTAATAGGTATATGTTTGGTTTTTTAGTGAAGAACAAGATTCTCGAGTATACTTGTATTATAACATTTGATGGAAATGGGTTCATCATAAGTTAGCCTCATGTCATGAAGTGTTTTTTCATCCACGGTGTTTGAGTGCAACATGTTGCAACTACTATCTACTAGGCTTCAAATGTTTATGTTTTTCTCAACCATGCTACCAATGAGGTTCATAGAAAGAAGGAACCACCACTTGTGCAATTTCTATCATATATACAACTAATCAAATCTACATTTGTGTATGCAATCAATAAAAATTTCTTACCCTTTCGATACCACAATCTATAGTCCATTGTGCCTTTTAGATTTCTAAAAAAGTTGTTTGTAGCTAACAAGTGGCTTTTCTTGGGAGTTGATTGGTATCTATCTACCAAAACATAGCTTGCATTATGTCTGGATGGGAGGTCGTTAGATACGACAAAACGTGAATCATTTACCTGAAGAATTTTTGGCTGACTTTTCGTGACTCATCACATTTACTTAGCTCACACCTAATGACCATAGGAGTACCAAAAGATAAACACTCTTCCATTCCAAATTTCTAAAATATTTCTTCGAGGTACTTTCCTTGGGAAATGAACATGCCTTTTGAAGCCTGTGTAATCTAAACCAAGGAAAAATGAGGGTTCTCCAAGCATGGACATTTCAAATTCATTGTTCATTTCAGATGCAAACTCTTGGTTTAATGAATCTGTAATGCTACCAAAAATAATATCATCAACATAAAAGAAAACAACCCAGAGATCCTAATTATCATATTTTATATATAAATTATTGTCAACTATCCCTCTTTTGAACCCTTGCTTTCTTAGATATTTGTCTAATATGTAATACAATTCCCTTGGTGCTTAATTCCATTCATATATTTCTTTTATAACCTAAATCAAGATTGTGTGATAGTTGAAAACCTTTACAAACACCTCTTTTACAAATTCTCCATTGAAAAATATTGATTTCACAGCCATCTGATATACTCTAAATTTTTTGAAGACAAGAAAATGCAAGAAACATTTTAATTGCTTCTGATCTTACTACAATAGCAAAGGCTTCTTTACAGTAAAAACATAATCTTACTATAGTCTGTCCCACGTCGGACTATAGAAAATAATGGTCCATCTATAGCGAAATTTGATTGAGAGTGACGGTTGAACACACAAACTTGAACCTGCCACTGTAATTACAATTATTTGTGTTCACAAATATTCCACCGTTGTCATTTGGCAACATCCTCCACACTTGCTGCCCTGCACGATCACCTACGTCACAAACACTCACATAATCGCTCCGATCACTGTAAATGTATATCACATCTCCCATGCCCTTGCATTTCACTCTAACCTCCCCGCATTCCTCCTCCTCCTCGTCTTTCCCAGTGACCAAATTAAACATGTGACATGGCATCCGAGCCATCTCTGTGCACGCAACACTGGTAGCCTTGTCATCTACAATATTACTGAACTTCCACAATCTGAAACTCATCCGACCGTCGTCTCGCGTCAATCCTCCCACAACCAAACCCTTCTTGGAGTTGCCGGACAGTAGGACCAATTCCCCCTCCTCATCCACACAAGAAGATGAAGGAGGAGGCCTGAGCTTCCCGACACATTCCCAGCGCTTCGTTTGCAAATCAAAATAACAGCACTCTCTGCTATATTTTTCCAGCAGGTAAATTCTGTCATCCAAAACAGCAGAGGAGATCCATGTGGAGGAGACGCCCCTTTTGAATTGGTATGGCAGCGGATCCAACGACTCCCACACACCTGAATTCAAATCGAGCATCTCCGCACATAATGGATCGAGTTCTTCTCCTTCAAAATCAGAGATCCCTCCAACAACGAAAATATGATTATGGGTGGGACCTCCAAGGTAGCAGAGCAGGGGATGTTGATGCCTCCAACAACTCACGGGAGGGGTCTCCTCCCATTTACTTTTTGGATTTAGAAAACTCAATTTGTAGTTAATACGGCGCCCTGCGAGGTAGAATAAAATCCCATACCCTTCCTCAACATTCACCATAACACTGCGAGGCTCTTCTAATTTATTGGAATCGATTAATGGAGGCAGACTGATATGATTCCACCTCCAGGCCAGCGGATCGAATCCTATTACTCGATTTTTGGCAGAGCAGAGATTTTTTGATTGCCCCAGAACAAATATCCAGGGCTTGGATGCGTGAATGGAATAAGAGAGTGCGCGTACCAAATGGCTGGAAGCGATGAAGGAGTGCCATTCCTTGCAAACGAGGGCCGCATTCAAAACGTCTGTAACGGGAAGAGAAGCAAGAATTATGTGGATCAACTCATCAGGTAGCAGCGAAATACAGAGTGACGATCCCTCAATTTTATCCATCGAAATTTCGTTTCGCCTCCTCTAACTGGAAGTATGTGTTGGGTTTATAGAGCGAGACATGGAGAGTCGTTGATGAGGATAAGAGCTATTGAACCCAACAGATGGTGTTTCTCTGCTTTGGTGGAAGGATATTGATTGTATGGCTCTTTGACTGGGAATGAAAAGAACGAGTCAGAGTGGGGAGGCATAAACTTAGCATAACCATTCAACTCGCCATGAAAATGAATGGATCCCAATAAGAGAAGGGGTTGTCCGTTTCTCATTATCGTCGGTGGATTTCAAAGGACTGCAGCACCACCAATTGGTTGAATTAAATGATGTTAAACCCAAAAGCTAATTTTTAATTCGCAACCACACGCCATGTCAACATTAGATTCTACCGACTTGCAATAAAATCAGATTGGGTTAGCTCAGTCAAAGACACAGCGAACTTGGCTTTATTTTATCTTTTATAGGGAGCAATTGGTAACACCAAGTAATAGTAAAGTCTTAAGGACACTCTATCCAGATTTTTATCTTAGGGCTAGCATGGGTTTCGAAAAGTAGAAATATTATGGATGTGGTTGTTAATACTTATGAGGCTTTGTTCTCTATGTATAAAAACAAAAATGAAGCTGTTATTTTAAAGATTGATCTTAGAAAGGCATATGATTGTTTGGACTGAGGTTTTATGAGATGTCTCCTTTCAAAAATTGGACTAAATTTTAAAATGATTAGCGAGATCATGGCTTGTGTAGAGAATGTAAATTATGCAGTCATTATAAATGGTCTGCCATCTACTTACTTCTCTGCTGCTAGAGGACTTCGTCAGGGTTGTTCTTTATCCCCTTTGTTATTCATATTGGCCATGGACTCATTAAGCCTCCACATCAACAAGGCGGTTTTGGAAGATAGGTGTCGACTTTTGAAGATTTGCAGAAATAATTTTATATCCCACAATTTATTTGTGGATGACATCCTTATTTTTGGCATGCTATGAAAACTAACTTGGTTATGTCTCCATGACATATTGGTTCGTTTTCAAAAAGCTACAGGTTTGCACATAAATGAATCCAAATCTTCCTTTTATCACAATGATGTTAACATGGATCTTATTGAATATTTAACTTCTCTTTTCGGGATTGAAGCAAAATCCATCAAGGAGGGGATGAAATATCTTGGGTTCCAATTAAAAGCAAATGGTTATTCAAAATCAGATTGGCTTTGGATTCTGGACAGATATTATAAAAGAATTTCCAGGTGGGAATATACATGTATATCCTTAGCAGGCATAGTTGTTTTAACTCAATCTGTGTTGGTTCAACTCGCTATATACTGGGCTCATATATTCTATATTTCTTCGAGCATCATTCATATGATGAACAAACTGTCTGCAAATTTTATTTGGGATGGTCAATCAGATAAAAGGAAATATCATTTAACAAAATTATCTAATATTTCATTTCCAAAGAAATTTGGAGGTTTGGGCATTTTGGATCTGAGGTTATTTGGGAAAGCTTCAATATGCAAGTCACTTTGGAGGGGTATCTTTGGGGAAGGACCATGGAGCAAGACAATAAAGAGAAAATATATGGCAAACAAAGACATTACTCACTTGTTCAGGATGGGAAAGATTGGTGTTGCTTATGAATCTGCAATCTGGTTGAGTTTCCGTAAAGTCGAAAAATTCTTCCTAAAAAATTTGGTCTGGAGCTTTCAATCTGGGAACAAGATCCTCATTGGAATTGATCCGATCATGGGAGGGGGAGATGCCATCAATATATCTCAGAGGCTTTTGAATTTCTTTCATAGAAAGGGGTTCTTTACATGGGATAAGCTAATCGTGGCTTGGCAAGGCCCATTCCCAATTTGGAAGGATTCCTCACATATGGGTATGTCAGACGATCTGGTGCTGCAATGGGAACAGGTTAAGTGCTCTATGAGAAACAGTGGTTTATGTCGCATGTTCGATGATGACGTCCTCATTTGGAACGGTAAATATAAAATGGAATCTGTAAGTGTAAAGGATATCTATACAATCCTTATCAGTCATAAATATGATCAATCTCTTCCCTGTTTTCCTGATATCTTTTGGAAAACTGGTTGTCCTCAAAAAATCATCATTTTCTCATGGTTAGTTTTCCACAACAAAAATCTAACATGGGATAATTTACAAAAGAGAAATTGGATAGGACCGGGATATTGTTATGCATGCAAATCGGCTGATGAAAACAATTTTCACATATTTTTTCAATGCCATATATCTCAGCAGTTGTGGCGTGGACTAGCTGCTCATTTTGGTTTCCCCTATATTTCTCATGCCTCTATAATAGAGGCTCTTATTTGGTGGAGCAGACAAAATGCATCATGGAGGCCTGTCATTCTTCTTGTTCTCTGGTTTATATGGAAGTGGAGGAATTATAGTATTTTTCAGGGTAGAATGGATCCTTTCTCGGTAGTATATGATAATATTGTATCCTTCTTCGACTCAATCCCAGCAAAATCTGCTCAGAGTATTAAGGCAAATCAAACAGATCGACCTCCAGAACATATGGTTTATCCTAGAGCGTTCTTTGACGGGGCAGCACAAAATGATATTTGTGGATGTGGGGTTCATATTATTATGGAGGATAATATGCAATATCAAATATTCTGGAACGGAGGAAAGGGTTCAAATATCAAAGCAGAAGCTATGGCACTTGCAGGCCTTCTTTTCATATGCCATTTTCTTAATATTCAAACACTTCAGATTTGGGGAGATTCCAAAGTTATTATTGATCATGTCTCTGGGAAGCATCATATCAAGGAACAACATCTTATGGGCTGGATGAATAGAATCTCGTCCCTATGGAGGCAGATGGAAGACTACTCTATTCGTCATATCTACAAATCTCAAAACCAACAAGCCGACATTTTATCCAAGAAAGGTCTGCTCTCCCAACCGGGCATCTGGAATATGGAGGTAATATTTGAAGCTGAAAGATTCCTCATACAGGAATTCTCTCTCCCTGGTACATAACCTATTTTTTTCATAGCAGAATACCAGGTATGTCTTTCCGATTTCCTATATTTTGTATTTTGTTTTTTGCCACTGATTAGAACTGCAGGTGGTTATAGCGATCCTATATTATTCTGCAACATTGATGTTTGGAATTTTATCCACCATCGTCCTATTGAAACTGTAGTATCTCCATCTTATGCATAATGCTGTCATATTCTGTTTATTAGGCCATATTGGGGATCATCATTTAGTTCCGACTAATCTGTGAATTTTGTTTCAGTATATTGGCTGGACCTATTTTCTCAGCAAATGATGTAATATTTTGCCATTATATATCTTATATAATACTATCGAGCTTTTTTCTGCCTGAAAAAAGTCTTAAGTTCAAATTTAGTCACTCAAATTCGAATGATAACAGAAAAAGGCTAAAATCTAGGACGAAGAGCACCTTGCTTATTATTCAAAACTAATTTTTGAAAACAAGTAACTCGAAAATCATTGCAATGTTGATGAACATGACAGTCATATGGTATTTAACCTCATTCCTGGTGCCACTACTCTGAGGAGGGATTTACAACGTGGAGAAGTATTGGTGATTATGAAAGCCATAGGGTATTTATCTTCTGGTTAGTGTTAATAATTTGAACAGGGCTTTTGTGCAAGTTGATAGCTTTTTCTTCACTGATTTTCTTATATTACAAGTTTTATACTTTAAAAGAGGGAACAAAGACAATTTATTCTGAGGATCCTTGTTTTTAATTTAAATATTTCAACATACATATTTTTTTATTTAAGATCTTCATTGGGATATTAAGAATTTGATTAGTGAACAATAATTAAAATTAGATAAGAGATATAAACATACCCGTTTATAAATTTATTAAAATACACTAATATTGTAATAATTATAAAAAAAAAATATTATATTTTTTAAATAAAACAAAAATATATTATTCTCTAATCACCTCATGGGCCAATATTTGTGTCCATTTCACCTTCATTTATCTTATGTGTTTTTTTAAATATATATGCTTACAAGTATTTTTGACTCATTATAGATGCTCTTAGTTATTTTAGGCTATGATTAGTGTAGCTAGAGTTCTATTACTTTGTAGATAACTTTAGTTATTTTAGGTTGTGACTAGCGTAGCTGTAGTTTTTTAACGTTTAATTATAAAAGGTTTCTTGATAGTATTTTTGTTTCGCTTAAAATTTTATATGTACGTAATATTTTTTTTTTACGTATTATGTATTTTTTTTTGGATAATTGGTTATCTTTTTTAGGTGGAATATCAAAAAAAAGATTTATGTATGTTTTTTTCATAATCAATAAAATAACAAATTTAATGAAAATAAAAAAAACAATTATTTGATATTTGATATTAATTCTAATTTATATAATGTTAATTGGAATTATCTCGAGTGGTTGGGAAAAATGGTTGTTATCTTCTCCACCAGATTCAATTCACTGTGAGTAATATGATGATGAGAAATATTGATAAGCCTATAAATATCATTGTATTGACTCTCACCTAAATAATGTTGTATTGATCCTCACTCTCACCCCATGCTGAGAGAGATGATAATTTCCGTGGGAAAAAAAATCCATTGGGATAGCTAAATTAATAATTGTCTGACCATGTTAAGAAATATTAATATTATACAAACCATGAGATTCAAAATTCAAAACCCCATAGATCAAACTGAAAAAAGAAAGAAGAAAAAAAGAGAAAAAAAAATTATATATATATATATATATATATATATATATATATATATATACAAAATAATTTACATATTGATATAGATCAAATAAAAAATGTTTCACTTTCTTATAAGTATATACTCTAATTCAATATAATTATATAATAATATTGAAAAATTACTTTTGAAATATATTGTGAAACATGATTGAAAAAATATATATTAAAAAAATATATACATTGATTAAATTTATCAAATGAAAAAAAAAGTGTGTTTCATAAATACAAGTAGAATGTGATTATGTATAAATAATTAAATATAAATGTTAAAGTTACAAAATTATTTAAAAATATAAATTTAAAGATGGAAAAAATATCTAATAAATAAATATATTAAAAATTATTTTTTAATATTTAGTGTACTTCACAAAAAGCACTAATGCATTATTAATTTTATTTAAAAATATATAAAAATATAATATAATCTTAACTTCAATTTAAAAGCATACATAGTAATAGTAAAGCTGCCCATATAATAATTCAAGCACTCAATTTTATTTGAGTATACTACTTGGAACTTCATAATAGACACTAAAGCATTATTAATTTTATTAAAGAAAATAATAAAATATAATCTAATCTTAACTCAAAATTTTAAACACATATATAATAATGGTAAATAATATTAAAGTTACCCATATAATAGTTCAAGTTCTCAATTTATTTGAGTTCATAACATGGAGTTGATAGGGTGAATCATGGAGTGAAAGTTTTATCATATCTATAAAAATGTATTAAAGTTTTTTAATTTCCAACCGTTACAAATTAGATTCTTTTCGTTTTTCTTTTGCCTGACCAATTATTTTACCATCCATGAAATATGGGAATACTATGGATTTTTAGTACTTCTATTCTTTCTCTCTATATATAAATTTTAATATTTTAATAATTTAGTAAAAAATAAATAAACATATAATATTTTTTAATTATTTTATAATTTTTTATTTATTAATTTTATAATATAAATTAATTAATAATTACCATAAAATATATTTTATAATAATAAAATATATTTTTTATTTTTATCTATTTATATTATTTACTTATTTATATATTTAAAAGGCTTAAAAAAACAAATTCCTTAATAAATTATAATTATTTATGAAAAAATAATTTACACAAAATTATATATTATTGGTTAACAATATATTATTGAAATATAGTTAGCCACAATAGATTATCAAATAAATAAAATAAAATACTTTCTCCAAACCACATATCCACATATATTTTTCTATATCCCTTTTTCATTTTAAGAGTAGGTATCCACCTTCTATTTTCTTCTCTATCTCCTTTTTCATTTTAAAAGTATCCTGATTATAAATTTAAAAAATTAGTGCCATATTAATAAAAATATGAAATTAACATGAAAAATATCTTAAAAAATATTTTAATAAAAATAAAAGTGAACTTACTGTAACTCATATATTAAAAATATTTCCATATAATATTTTATTTTAATATTTTAATTTGGATAAGATAAAAAAAGTTTGACTTGAAAAAAGTGGTATGATTAAATACATTATAACTTTGCTCATGTGATATCTACCCAAAGACTTTGTTTAGTATTAACTTTGTTTAATATTATAATCTTATTGAATAATATATTTTTTAAGATTATATTGGGAAAACTTGGTTGCAAAACAATTCCATGATTTTATACTGTTGATTTCTTAGATTTTGCTGCGGTCAAATTTCTTTTCTCCCATTCAAATCCGCCATAGTCATCGGGACCTACGATAAGTCATCCTCGTCATCCAAGATTTAACTTCTTCTCAGCTAATGGGCTCCTGGATGTATATATTGTCACAGCTACACACCTCTATGACTCTGTTTTATTTGACCATTCAACGGCTCTCTCTCTATGACAAAGAAATAAGTCGGGGGTACGCATAAACAGGAAACCAAAGGGCCTCCATGAATTGACTGCAGGGGTTCACAAAACCAAAACCGCCATGAAATAACTATGGGTACCCACAAAATCAAAACCGCCATGCAGTAGCGTATAGTCAAAATAAGCGGAGTGAAGCTGACAAGTTCTCTCTATGGTAGGTGGATGTGAAAGGAAGAAATACGCGTGCCACCTACAATATTAGTCAAAATAACTATGGGTACCCACAAAACCAAAACCGCCATGCAGTAGCGTATAGTCAAAATAAGCGGAGTGAAGCTGACAAGTTCTCTCTATGGTAGGTGGATGTGAAAGGAAGAAATACGAGTGCCACCTACAATCTTATATCTACCAAGAGTGGGTTTTAGCCTTTAGGTCAATTCTTCTATGGCATGATTTGATTAAAAGGAATTATCGTGCTAGTAGAATCCACCCTTTAACAATCTGGGTCTCATGCAACTCTCCTTTTTATTCTTAAGTTTTCTTTACAAGATTGTTCTTACGATGTTTGAAATGTAGTTAGAGTTTTTAATTTTTAATCTTCCAATTTCCAATTGAAAAATAGTTTTTTAGGAATTGCATCATGGTGGTGCCTTCCTTGTTAGCATTTCCACCCTTGCAAAAGTAGTGTCATTGTTTAATATATCTCAATGTTAAATTTGAAATTTGACCAACATGGGAAAACATTTACCCTCAAGTCTTCACCAATTGGATCATCCCCTAAATATGGATTTCATTGGTTTGTCATTGTATTGCAAATCTTGTCTTCATATCGCTTAATGACCCAGTTTTTATCCTATCCAATGATGGTGCTTTTCTATTCAAACTTCATTATATATTCCTTCTTTCTTTGTTGAAATTTCATGCATGAATTTTTTGCCAGGATTTCTTTATGATTATGATTGTCTTTGTGTTTATAAATGCCTAAGATAGTTCTTTTTTGTTTTGAAAAATAAATGCATTTTTTATTTGGAATGACCTTTTTATGTGGTAGGGTTTCCATGATTTGAATCCGAATTTAAGGGATATTTAATTGAATTCTTTGTCAAATTTTGATATAGAAAGGCCTGATTCAACCAAGTTATGCTTGTATGGTTAGGGTATGTGTGTCATATGCATGCATGTCTATTTTTGGCAAATATGGCATTGTGATTCAGTAGAGCACTGCAATGGTCATTCTTTTTGGGAGAATTAATGTAAATTCAATTTTTAAAACGCAGGTTAACTATGTTGGATCCCAAAAATTTTAATAACACGTGTTATAAACTTTATATGTAATCTAATATTGTAACTGAAATATGATAATAATTCTGGTGTCAATTTGGGCTTTAAGACCAATGTCGTAAGCCAAAACTATTGTGGAGACAAGCACTGCACTAACAATGATTTATATGGCCTACAATAGGAAATCAGTACAATCAATTTTCAATGGATAAATAAATAAATTGGATAAAAATGTAGTACAACGATATAATAAGCAATAAATGTACTAGAATAAACTTCAGGTCTGAACTCATTGAATAGTGGTTATAATCTTTAGCCAAACAAAACTATATTTGAAACTCAAATAACACTAAAATAGCATGTGAGAAAGAAAATTTTACTGAGAAGGTATGGATACCACCCTAGTTGTCTCCAAGAGAACTTTGGGTATTGCAGTTGGCCAAACATAGCCTTCATTGACTACCCATATAACATATCCTAAACTAAGGCCCAAGGCCCTATTTGTAGCTATTATCTGCAATCATACTTCTTTATATTTTACACGTTGAACAAATGGCTCTACACTATAAATTTATTCAATTAAATTACATCAAAAGTTTAATATTTTTAATTTCTCTTACTAAATTTCTTACAGGCAACCTCTAATGGTCCAAAAAATTGGTGCTAACCTTATTTATACAAAATTTAGCTTTTCTACTCAATTTTTAGTCATTGATAGCATTTTTTTCTCAAATCGATATTGTTACACAACAATATTTAGCACTGACAAAAGTGTAAAGTCTCAAGCACCAAGAGTTTTGTCGTGTACCCATTGTCACCTCAGTGGCTCTTCTTCTCTCTTTTGGCTAACTCTTCTCCAACTCAATGGGGGAATTCCCTAAAGAAAGGATTGCTAAAGCTATGGAGGCACCCCATTATCTAACTTAATTATTGATGATAGTTGCTAACTATATATATTATCTTTATTTTACGTGTCTATTGGAGTTAGTTACTTGAGAATATTACATTATTGTTTTCCTTGTGCATTTTGTTTTTGTTGGCATTATGATGCATGTCTTGTACTTGATGGCAACCCACTTGTAGCAGAACAACTCACTTGTACATGGTAACTAAATGAATCTACAGAAGAGATATTGTTGGAAATAATACTGAGAGGGGGGGGTGAATCAGTATTATCAGATCAATCAAACCTTTTCAATGCTCAGAAACATATACGCTACTTCAGTTAAGTAAAACAGCGTGTACACGCTACTGTGACTAAATAAAACAGCGTATAAGCAGAAAACTCATAACTTAGTTAGCTTATTCTTCAGTTAAGTTCATCAGGACATTATTCAGCACATTAACAGTAAGCAGATGCAGTATAACAGAACGGATCAAAAGCCACACACATGAACACCAAGATATAAGGTGGAAACCCAATGTGGGTGAAAACCACCTGCTGCAAGTTATCTCTATCTTTCTTTAAGAAACTTCAGTTTACAATCTTTTGTACTGGTGCAGCCTTATACCAGTACGCAGGCTACAACCTGCAGAAGGCTACAACCTTCTCTCGTTCTCCAAACTTCCTTGGAAGGGAGCTCCAACCCCCTTTGTTCTTGTACTAGCCAAGATACTAGTACGTAGGTGCTGACCTACAATCTTCTTTTCTTCAGGTATCACCTTTCATACATTTTCAGACTTGAATATTCCTGAAGCACAACATTACAATCTGAAGACCACAATTCATTCAATTTCCACAACAGATCATTGAAGCATAAAACAACCAAACTCTGAATCACTGAACCACTGAACCCTGTCAATCACCAGTTACCAGAACACAGAGCAGACTACAGAACTCTGCAATAACTGTCAGACCCCACTGTAAACCCAAAAACAAGCTTCAAAAGATATACGCTACTTCAAGGAGCCAAACCCGCGTATACACGCTCTTTTACCGAAGCCAACCTGCGTACAGATCTAAAAATAAACTTTCTCAATTTGCAGCTGTACCAGACATTAGTTAGACCCAGAACATAGCATTGCGACAATATGCAGATCTAGAAATAAGCATAATCAACCATATCATGATAGTGCATTTCAAACCATTAGATCCCGATCTATCCTTAGATCTAGTCTTCCATCAACCAATGTGATCTCTCCTTGGCTTAGATCAAGCAACCCAGCACCTGCAAATCAGATCTCTTTCACTCTTAGATATTCAAGCCCTTGTCAAAAGATGATATTGCCTAATGATCTTCTTTTCCTTATATAGTCTTAGGCCTAGCTCAATACCAAGAGCCAAAACCATAGTAACACAATACCATCAACTTCAAAACTAGGGATCGACACGCCCGTCGAGACACAATGGTCCGAAATCATAGGCACAACTTCCAAGGACTAACCACCATGGACCAAAGGAACCTTTCCACATACACGCGCTTTTTATGAATCGAACTAGCGTGTACACGCGACTTGGGCTTAACGAAACGGCGTGTATGAGCTTCCTTGGCATGCTGTACTGAGATCTGTCTTCTGATTAAGATGTCATCACTTGTACCAACCTCTGAGCACCTGTACCATCCTCTGAGTGAGTTGCCATCAAGGACAACACTTGAATCATAATGCCAACAATCTCCCCCTTTGGACTTGATGGCAACCACCACACCAAGTCACTCTCCCCCTTTGACATCAAGAGCAAAGGGCTGTGCTCCCCCTGAGGACATGCTGATACCTCTGCTTGGCTGTGCTGACTCGTGCTCCCCCTGACAGTAGGCCAGATCTGAAAAAGATGTTCTTCAACAAGAACCAAGATTTATACACCATAAGGGACCTTCCTATCACCAAAAGACTCAATACATACATCCATACTCCCTACCAAGAGGGGACATATCAGAAACAACCAATTATATTACAGCATTCATCCCAGGCATAGTGGGGAAACCAACATAGGCCGTTACATGACCTTGACACCATAAAAGAGATAAGAGAGATACATGACATAGTGACAACAGATCTAGACCAAGACTTAGGAAAGACACCAACAGCATCTGATAAACATCTTGTTAGATCAGCAACCAGAATTTCTTTCTGAGCTCCTTCTCCTGAAACCAACAACCAAAACATCTGAATGCCAACAATGCTTTATGAGACTTTTGAGCTGCTCCCCCTGAACCTGTGCCTGTTGCACTCCCTGAAACTGTGCCTGAAGAATTCTGACATTCCTATTGCTGTTCAGAACTTCAGAGTTTTCCCTTGCTGTTCAGAACTTCATATACGCGTTTTATCCTGTATAAAACAGCGTATGTACGCGGATATTCTTTCTGCAACAAGCGTCCAGCATACACGCGACTTACCCAACATAAATCCGCGTGTATACGCTCATATCCCTTCCGTAACCTGCGTATACAAACTTTTCTGTAGAACAAACAATCTTCAACAACAGGATGAAGCATCAACTACTCCCAGCTTTTGTCTGAGATATTCAAAAGTTTCCCTGGGCAGTGGTTTTGTGAGAATATCAGCAACTTGCTCCTTAGAAGGAACATACTCCAACTTGACCTTCTGCCCAAGCACTTGTTCCCGAAGAAAATGGTACTTGATTGGTATGTGCTTGGTCTTTGAGTGCATGACAGGATTCTTTGAAATGCTGATTGCACTTGTATTATCACATAAGATAGAGACAGGTGGAGTGCAAGTGATTTGAAAGTCCTGCAAGGTCTGCATCATCCAAAGAAGTTGTGTGCAACAAGATGCTGCAGCCACATATTCTGCTTCAGCTGTAGATAAGGCAATCGAACTTTGTTTCTTGCTGAACCAAGATACTAATCTGGAACCCATGAAGAAAGCACCTCCACTTGTGCTTTTCCTATCATCCACACTTCCAGCCCAATCTGCATCTGTGTAAGCATGAAGAGTGAGATCAGTATTTCTAGGATACCATAAGCCATAGTTTTGGGTCCCTTGAAGATATTTGAAGATTCTTTTGACTGCCTGAAGATGAGTTTCCTTTGGGTTGGCTTGAAATCTTCCAACCATTCCTACTGCATGTGTAATATCTGGTCGAGTACCTGTCAAATAAAGCAAACTCCCAATCATGGATCTATAAGTGGGTTGGTGAACTGCTGCTGATTCATCATTTGCACTGAGGCTGCATCCTGTAACCATGGGTGTACATACTGGCTTTGACTCTTCCATGCCATACTTCTTCAAGATCTGCTTGAGGTATTTGGTTTGAGACAAGAAGATACCTCCTTCATTTTGTTGGATTTGCAATCCAAGAAAATATGTCAATTCTCCAAGAAGTGACATTTCGAATTCTTTCTGCATAACCAAGGCAAAGTTTTGACTCATGGTCTCTTCATTGCTGCCAAAAATAATATCATTTACATAAACAACAAGGATTAGCAATTTGTTATTTTCAACTTTTATATAGAGATTGCTATCTGCTGATCCTTTTGAAAAGCCTTGTTGGTGAAGATATTTGTCCAACCGATAGTACCAAGCCCTTGGAGCTTGTTTGAGCCCATAGAGTGCCTTTTTCAATCTGCATACAAGGTTTGGATCATTTCCAAGAATGAACCCATCTGGCTGCTCAATATATACTTCTTCTTCTAAGTCTCCATTTAGGAAGGCTGATTTCACGTCCATTTGAAATACCTTGAAGTTTTGAAAGCTTGAGAGAGCAAGGAACATTCGGATGGCCTCTAGTCTTGCCACAGGAGCAAAGGTCTCTTCAAAATCTATTCCTTCTTGCTGTGCATACCCTTTACAAACAAGTCTGGCCTTGTTTCTAATTACTTCTCCATTTTCATTTAACTTATTCTTGAAGACCCATTTTGTTCCTATTACATTCTTATCTTTTGGTCTAGGAACTAATTCCCAAGTGTTGTTCCTTTCGATTTGCTCAAGTTCTTCATCCATTGCTTTGACCCAACATTCATCTTTGCATGCTTCTTTCACATTTTGTGGTTCAATGGAGGAGAGTAGAGCCAAGTAGCTTGAAGCTTCTGCAAGTGTCCTTCTTGTTTGTACTCCTGCTTCTTTCTGCCCCACAATCTGAGTTTCTGGATGATTCTTTTGGACATATCTGGATGGAGTCTTCTCTTCTATTCTTGTCTGCTCCTCTGGTTCTTCTTGAGATTCTTCTTCTTCTTGAGGTTCTTCTTCTTCATCATTTCGCCTTTGAGAGTAACCTTCATCTTCTTCAATGTTTGATAAGCCATCACTATCTTCATGGGTGTAGTAGCTTTTCTTATTTGCACTTTGTTTCTTATTCCATCTAGCAGGTTCTTTTCCTTTATCTTTATTAGGACATTTTGCAGCATAATGACCTACTCTTCCACAAGCAAAGCATTTGAAAGGTAGCTTACCTCTGAACCTTCCAGCACCCCTTTGAAGATTTCTGACAAAATTTGATTCTTCTTCCTCTTCTTCTGGAACATGGCTTGCCTCATAGTAATCTTCTTTTCCTGATGCCTTAAAAGCAGCTTCCCTTCTGTCTGATGGACCTCCCTTTCTCATTTCATAAGCAGTTAGAATTCCATGTAACTGAGACATAGTGAGAACTTTGAGATTTTCCTTTTCTTCTATTGCAGATACTTTAGATTCAAACTTGGGGGATAATGATCTTAGAATCTTTGAAACTACTATAGTCTCTTTTATTTCTTCACCCAAATTTTTCATACAATTAACAATCTCGTCTACCCGAAGAAAATAATTTGCCACACTTTCATCATTATACATCTTGAGAGTCTCATATTGAATCCTGAGAGTTTGAAGTTTAGCTTCCTTTACCTGTTCATCTCCTTCATAGCTAGTGATCATTTTGTCCCATATCTCTTTTGCTGATTTGAAGTGCATGACCTTCATGAATTCTGTTTGGGATATACTTCCTAATAGAGTACTGACTGCTTTTGCATTTGTTTCATATGTCTTTTTCTCAGCTGGATCTGTAGGAGTAACTGAAGGAAAAGCATAGCCTGTTTCTACAATGTTCCAAACTTCTGTACCAAGAGATTGAAGATATGCAGTAACTCTTACCTTCCAATAATTGAAATTTGTTCCATCAAAAACCGATGGCCTGATTGATGCTTCTTTCTCGTAGTTGCTCATGATGAATGATCTACCTTCAAGCGATCAAGCTTCCCTGAAGGACCTGCTCTGATACCAATTGTTGGAAATAATACTGAGAAGGGGGGGTGAATCAGTATTATCAGATCAATCAAACCTTTTCAATGCTCAGAAACATATACGCTACTTCAGTTAAGTAAAACAGCGTGTACACGCTACTGTGACTAAATAAAACAGCGTATAAGCAGAAAACTCATAACTTAGTTAGCTTATTCTTCAGTTAAGTTCATCAGGACATTATTCAGCACATTAACAGTAAGCAGATGCAGTATAACAGAACGGATCAAAAGCCACACACATGAACACCAAGATATAAGGTGGAAACCCAATGTGGGTGAAAACCACCTGCTGCAAGTTATCTCTATCTTTCTTTAAGAAACTTCAGTTTACAATCTTTTGTACTGGTGCAGCCTTATACCAGTACGCAGGCTACAACCTGCAGAAGGCTACAACCTTCTCTCGTTCTCCAAACTTCCTTGGAAGGGAGCTCCAACCCCCTTTGTTCTTGTACTAGCCAAGATACTAGTACGTAGGTGCTGACCTACAATCTTCTTTTCTTCAGGTATCACCTTTCATACATTTTCAGACTTGAATATTCCTGAAGCACAACATTACAATCTGAAGACCACAATTCATTCAATTTCCACAACAGATCATTGAAGCATAAAACAACCAAACTCTGAATCACTGAACCACTGAACCCTGTCAATCACCAGTTACCAGAACACAGAGCAGACTACAGAACTCTGCAATAACTGTCAGACCCCACTGTAAACCCAAAAACAAGCTTCAAAAGATATACGCTACTTCAAGGAGCCAAACCCGCGTATACACGCTCTTTTACCGAAGCCAACCTGCGTACAGATCTAAAAATAAACTTTCTCAATTTGCAGCTGTACCAGACATTAGTTAGACCCAGAACATAGCATTGCGACAATATGCAGATCTAGAAATAAGCATAATCAACCATATCATGATAGTGCATTTCAAACCATTAGATCCTGATCTATCCTTAGATCTAGTCTTCCATCAACCAATGTGATCTCTCCTTGGCTTAGATCAAGCAACCCAGCACCTGCAAATCAGATCTCTTTCACTCTTAGATATTCAAGCCCTTGTCGAAAGATGATATTGCCTAATGATCTTCTTTTCCTTATATAGTCTTAGGCCTAGCTCAATACCAAGAGCCAAAACCATAGTAACACAATACCATCAACTTCAAAACTAGGGATCGACACGCCCGTCGAGACACAATGGTCCGAAATCATAGGCACAACTTCCAAGGACTAACCACCATGGACCAAAGGAACCTTTCCACATACACGCGCTTTTTATGAATCGAACTAGCGTGTACACGCGACTTGGGCTTAACGAAACGGCGTGTATGAGCTTCCTTGGCATGCTGTACTGAGATCTGTCTTCTGATTAAGATGTCATCACTTGTACCAACCTCTGAGCACCTGTACCATCCTCTGAGTGAGTTGCCATCAAGGACAACACTTGAATCATAATGCCAACAGATATCAAATGTGACAGAATGCATGGCAGTTGTATTTACAGATGTGACAAAATGCAGGGCAGTTCAAAGGAATCAGTTCAGAAGTAATGTACAATGGAAACTCTCTCAGATGACAGTTCACAGTGCAGCAGGTCAACAATAAAGAATTTTAGATCAGACTACAAAGAATGAAGAAATAGAGGTATACGCAGGTTCGCCTTGTCCGAGTTGTGTATACACACAGGTTTAATGAACAAAAGGAGTATATAACGTATACATGCACTTTCATAAGAGGAAAAGCACGTACATGTTGGAAAACTAAGTTTTTGGTCTGAGGTATTTGGTCCAAGGTATTTTGATCCAAGGTATTGATCTAAGGTATTTGGTCCGAGGTATTGACCCTAAGTATTTGGTCCAACGTATTGGTCCTAAGTGGTTTTGGTCCAAGGTATTGAGAAAGGCCTAAAACTATATAAGGAGGAGAAGATCATTAGGCCAAGGTGTGCAAGTATTGAATATTTGATGAAGTGTGAGATCATGTCTGCAGGTTATGGGTTTTTTATGCTTTGCTTGATCTGAACTAAGGATGCACCTATGTGGTTAATGATGGATGATGGATCAGGATCATAAGACCTGAAATGTATTACCATTATGTGGTTTGATCATGGATAGTCTAGATCTAAATATTGACGCATGCTTTATTATGCAAATTTTATGATCTGGGTATGACTAGATTTTGAAATAGCTGTGAAGTTTTTAAGTTAGTATTTGCATATCTGTACGTTGGCTCGCTTTGGTAAAAGCATGTATACACGCTGGTTTAGCTCATCAGAGTAGCGTATACATTATGAAATATGATATTTGAATTGGAAATTGGTTCTAGTGGTTGTTGCAGAGTTCTGGGTTATGATCTGTGTTCTGGTGACTGTGTTTTGATGACAGTATTCTAAATGTTTAGATTGGTTTATTGTAATTTGCTTCAGTGATGATGGGTTGTCAGTGATTGATTGATTCAGTTGTGGTTGATTCAGAGATTGATGATTGAGTTTCAACGATTGGTTGATACAGATGTATCTGATGGTTGTATTGCAGCTGTGATTGATTTTGAGCTTCAATGTTGTTGATGGGTCTAGTATGCAAATTGGATGAAACGAGGCCTTCATGTGTATTGTTATGTACCAGGAGCATCCAGTCTGAAAATTTATGAAATGTGGTCCCTAGAGGAAGAGAGAAGGTTGTAGCCTACATACTGGTAAACATATCAGCCAGTACAAGAGCAAGGGGGTTGGAGCTCCCTTCCAGTAAAAGTTGGAAAACGAGTGAAGGTTGGAGCCTTCAGTAGGTCGACGCCTACATACTAGTAAATGGATCAGCTAGTACAAGAGCTAGGGGGTTGTAGCTCCCTTCCAATAAAAGTTGGAGAACGAGAAAAGGTTGTAGCCTTCTGCAGGTTAGTGGTTGCGTACTGGTATGAGTCTACACCAATACAAGATTGTAAACAGGTTTTTCTTATATTAAAAGAAGACAACAATAGGTGGTTTTTTTCCCGCATTGGGTTTCCACCTTAATTCTTGGTGTTCATGTGTGTTTCTTACATGTGATGGTTTGTTCTGTTATTACTGCACATGGTTACTGTTTATATGGTTAAACAAGTACTGATGCACTGATTAAAGATCAACATATGATGAATTAACTGAATCATAAGTTTGTTGGATATACATTGGTTGCCTTAAATACAGTTGCGTGTACACGCAAGTTACCTTCATTGAAGTAGCATATATAAATCAGAATATGAAAAGAAAAATTTATTGATTTGACTAACACCGATTGACCCCCTCTCTCAGTATTATTTCCAACAATTAGCATCATAGTAAGTCCTTTGGTAGAAGCTTGATCGCTTGAAGGAGATCCGTAGAACAATGGGAAAGAAGCTAAAGAAGAAAGCACCT
Organism: Pinus tabuliformis; assembly: GCA_031772625.1. Lineage (NCBI taxonomy): Eukaryota > Viridiplantae > Streptophyta > Pinopsida > Pinales > Pinaceae > Pinus > Pinus tabuliformis. The sequence goes on from CM062818.1 coordinate 746,529,326, forward strand.
CAGAAGAAGAAATCTTAAAGGAATAGCGACAGCAGGAGAGACAATTAGTTGTTAGGTGGAAGCAAGTATTCAGATTCCGAAACACCTCAAATTGAAGATGAACAAGCAAATGAAGCATCAGGTACAAATTTTTGGTCTTCTAGTGATACTTTTCTTTGTTCATGCAATATTGGAGATATTGGAAGTGATCGTGAAAGAAACATAGATACAGAAGTTAAAATACTCGCAGATAAAATTAGAGATCAACAAGATCTATTTAACAAAAGGGAATGTGCCCTCAAAGAAGAAGTTACCAGATTAAAAGCTCAGCTAGAGGAAGGTAACAAAGTAAGGAAGCAATACAAGGGAAAGGAAGATCAATGTCAAAAGTTGCAGGATGAAGTGACATCATTAAGAAATGAAATAAATGATTAGATTATAACAATCAAGCAACTTAAAGACAGATCCAATTACTATGTAAGTCTTGAAGCTAAGATCTTCTCTCTAAAAGAAGATCTAGAAAATAAGTAAAATGAAGAACTACCTCAAGCAGATGAAGAACAAGAAAATGAGATTCTCAAATTAAGGCAACAAGTGGAAGAAGGAAGAGAGGCTGAAGAAATCCTGAAGAAGAAATATCTGGAAAAGGAAGAGCAATATCAGGTTGAGGTAGATATCTTAAAAGGTATATTAGAAGAAAAGGATAAATTGTTATTATTTCAAGACAGTACTAAAATTTTGGATAATATTCTTAGTAGTCAAAGGTTTCCTACCATCAAAACTGGTCTTGGTTTTCATGAATCTGTTGAAGGAGAATCTAGCTCACAAGGTGATTCAAGGAACTCTAATGCAAAATTTGAAATGCTCAATAAGGAGATGAGAGGTCAACCCCATCAACAACCAAGGAAAGAAAGTCTTCAAAGAAAATCTTTTACTCCTAACTGTGGAAGTGATAGTCGGTTATTTCCTCTGATGAATAATGTTGAATGTTTTATATGTCATAATTGTGGATATTTTGTAGCAAGATGCAGAAGTAGAATGGTTCAAGACTGTCACACAGAAAGATCATCAGCTTCCAGGTACTTTAAGGGATATTTTTTTTCTTGCAATATGTTTGGTCACAAAGGCATTGACTATTATAGAAGGAATATGAAACACGTAAGATCTTATGCTTGTAAAAAGTTTGGACATATAGCAAAGGAATGCATGAGAAAATTTTTGCCACCATACCAAAGGGAGAAAACATCATCACACTCGAATATATGGAAGAAAAATGAAGTACAGTTAGAAAGATGTGGCATAGCAGAGTTACAGACATAACAAACTCAGAGGAAAATGAAATTGTGAAATTTCAAAATTTCAATTCTCATACGTAGTTAGCATGAAGACAAGTTGAGTATATATGTGAGTTCGAAGCTGCACATTTGTGTATACGGGGATTTTGAGGAAAAGGTAGTGGGACAGACTCAGGAAAAAGGGGTCTGATATGGTTTAGTCAATTATCAAATATTTGTTCTATTTTGATTGATGATGACTACAGTTTGTGGATGTTATTTATAAGTGCTTTTGATCATCACAAGTTGTTGATAACTTGATGTATATCTGATTGATGATTATGCCTTGATACTTCTTACTGATATATGCAATGATCACATTTGACAGTGAATAGGTGGAACAGGTTCAGGGGGAGAACATGCTATGCTTCTAATAAAGCATTGTTGGAATTATGTTTAGAATTCTTTGGTACCTAATCAATGATTATTCTTATGTGGCTAAAGTGTTTAAATGATACAACTTGTTATGTGATGGTTATGAGTTGCCCATGATGAAATCTCAGATGATCCTTGTAAATTGCTTGGGGTTACATAATTGTTATTCAGATCAGATGGATGATTGTGGATGACTTTTTGATGATGAGTTCTTACCTTATGATAATGGGTTGATACTCACATATGTTGATTATCATGGTTGATGCTTATCAAATGTGGGATGTTCCTTAGTGATGATACCTAGTTGATATATTAAGGGTGCTTGTGAAAGATCATACAGTTCTTGATGATGATGTGATGACTATGGTGTTTTCACATATGATATGATGTGAATGATTTTGTGTTACTGCTTGGAGATATGACATATGCTTAGTTGATTCATGAAATGAAGCATGTTGATCTTGATGAGATCAAGAGGATGAGTTTATATCTATATACAACATACTTAGTCACAGGTTAATGATATTTACTTTGTCATATCTTCGAAACTGATGATGGACATATACAAGTTACAGGTCTGGATGCTGTTGACATATGCTTATGGTGCAGATCATACATGGTTTATGATAGTTTCTGATGACTATCATGGTCTTGTTTAGATTGTTGGTCCTTGTTATAAATGTCATCATTTCATGTAAAGGTCATGAAAAGACCTAATTTGTAACCCCACTATGCATGGGAAGGATGATGTAATAATTTCTATTTCAGTCATGTATAAACAATTGGTATATCCCAACTTGGTTGGGTGGAAGAGTCAAATTTGGTATATCCGCACTTGGTTGGGAGATGAATTTATGTATGAGTCATTGGTGATAGGAAGGTCATACTCACATAGTTGAGTTATAGAGTCATGTTATTCTTTTAGAGATTCTTTTGCAGACTCTACATGTGATCAAGGGGAGCATGTACTCAGGGGAGCATGGACAACATAATGTATATCAAAGGGGGAGAATATCTTGGTCTGCCCTTTACCCTTGATGTCAAAGGGGGAGAGTATTTTGGTGTTTCTTGTTATCTTTAACAGTTTCAACAGCTTGCAGTAATCAACACCAACATGGTTGCATCAAGTCCAAAGGGGGAGATTGTTGGCATTATGATGCGTGTGTTGTACTTGATGGCAACCCACTTGTAGAAGAAAAACTCACTTGTATATGGTAACTAGATGAATCTATAGAGTAGATATCGGATGTGACAAAATGCATGGCAGTTGTATTTACAAATGTGACAAAATGCAGGGAAGTTCAAAGGAATCAGTTCAGAAGTAATTTACTATGGAAACTCTCTCAGATGACAGTTCACAGTGCAGCAGGTCAACAGTAAAGAATTACAGATCAGACTACAAAGAATGAAGAAAGAGAGGTATACTCAGGTTCACCTTGTCCAAGCTGCGTATACACGCAGGTTTACTGAACAAAAGGAGCGTATAATGTATACATGCACTTTCACAAGAGGAAAAGCGCATACATGTTGGAAAACTAAGTCTTTGGTATGACGTATTTGGTTCAAGGTATTTTGATCCAAGGTATTGGTCCAAGGTATTTGGTCCGAGGTATTAACCCTAGGTATTTGGTCCTAGGTGGTTTTGGTCCAAGGTACTAAGAAAGGCCTAAAACTATATAAGGAGGAGAAGATCATTAGGCCAAGGTGTGCAAGTATTGAATATCTGATGAAGTGTGAGATCAAGTATGCAGGTTATGGGTTTTTGATGTGTTTCTTGATCTAAACTAAGGATGCACCTATGTGGTTAATGATGGACGATCGATCGGGATCATAAGACCTGAAATGTATTATAATTATGTGGTTTGATCATGGATATTCTAGATCTGAATACTGACACATGCTTTATTTTGCAAATGTTATGATCTGCGTATTACTAGATTCTGAAATAGCTGTGAAGTTTTTAAGTTAGTATTTGCAGATCTGTACGATGGTTGGCTTTGGTAAAAGTGTGTATACACGCTAGTTTGGCTCATCAAAGTAGCATATACATTATGAAATATGATATTTGAATTTTCAGTTGGTCCTAGTGGTTGTTGCAGAGTTCTGGGTTCTGCTCTGTGTTCTAGTGATTATGTTTTGATGACAGTATTCTGAATGTTCAGATTGGTTGATTGTGATTTTCTTCAGTGGTGATGGGTTGTTAGTGATTGATTGATTCAGAGATTGGTTGATAAAAATGTATCTGATGGTTGTATTGTAGTTGTGATTGATTTTGAGCTTCAATGTTGTTGATGGGTCCAGTATGAAAATTGGATGAAATGAGGCCTTCATGTGTATTGTTGTGTACCAGGAGCATCCAGTATGAAAATTTATGAAACGTGGTCCCTGGAGGAAGAGAGAAGGTCATAGCCTTCTGTAGGTCGACACCTACATACTGGTAAACATATCAGCTAGTACAAGAGCCAAGGGGTTGGAGCTCCCTTCCAATAATAGCTGGAAAGTGAGTGAAGGTTGGAGCCTTCAGTAGTTCGGTGCCTACGTACTAGTAAACGGATCGGCTAGTACAAGAGCTAGGGGGTTGTAGCTCCCTTCCAGTGGAAGCTGGAGAACGAGAGAAGGTTGTAGCCTTCTGCAGGTGGGTGGCTGCGTACTAGTATGAGTCTGCACCAGTACAAGATTGTAAACAAGCTTTTCTTATATTAAAATAAGACAACAACAGGTGGTTTTTTTCTCGCATTGGGTTTCCACCTTAAATCTTGGTGTTCATGTGTGTTTCTTATGTGATGGTTTGTTTTGTTATTACTGCACATGGTTACTATTTATATGGTTAAAGAAGTACTGATGCAATGATTAAAGATCAACATATGATGAATTAACTGAATCATAAGTTCGTTGGATATATGTTGGTTGCCTTAAATACAGTTGTGTGTACACGCGAGTTGCCTTCATTGAAGTAGCGTATATAAATCAGAATATGAAAAGAAAAATTTATTGATTTGACTAATGCCGATTCACCCGCCCTCTTAGTATTATTTCCAACAGTTTTCACCTCATAGAGGGAATTGTGTATCTCAACAAACTTATTGCTACTTTTAGTAAGCTAGTTGTTGAGAATGTTACTGTTATTCCTTGGAGGAAGAGAATTCAAACCTATGTAAGGTTTTACTCTCTCAATTGTAAAGTGTGAGTGAAATAAATCCCAAATCATTGTTATAGAGTTATCTTATCTTTATCTAATATTTGTGGAATAGCAATAGATCATCAATCTTGTTGAAATGTGGTAAATATTCTTGGTGCATATAATTGAGTCTCCGTTGTAATTTTGGATTGTCAAAGAGAATTTGGGTGTCGTAGTGGAGTGGTATCGTGACATTGGATGGGGTAAATTTCTTTATTAGATTGTTTACTGTGAAATAATCTTATTTCTTTATTGTTTCTTGTGAAAAAAGAAACATATAATCCAATTTAGGCAAATAACACTCCCTAATCAACTTGGAGTGGTATGATCCTTAAAAACCTCTCCCTTCCTTATTTTTTGATACTTGGCTTGCCAAATATAAGAGTTCTTGGATCTGGTTTTGATGACCATTTTTGTCCTTTAGATATTTTGAAAAATCACCCCCCTTTGAGATAATGTTAATTTGCAATTTTTCTTGTCTCTAGTTATTCTCATACCAAGGATTTGTTTTGCAGCACCCAAATCTTTCAATGTAAATGAATTTTCCAATTTTCCTTTGAGCACATTTATTTCTTGCATGTTAGACCCTATAACAAGCATGTCATCTACATACAATAGCAATATAATACATCTGCCATCATTTTTCTTTTTAAGATAAACATAATGGTCAGAGTGACATCTAGTATAACCTTATTTAGACATAAACTTGTCAAATTTTAGCTACCGCTTCCTTGGAGCATGCTTTAATCCATACAAGCTCTTCTTCAATTCACACACTAATGTTTCCATCCCTTTGACCTCGTACCCTTTTTGCTAATGAATATATATTTCTTCCTCCAAATCCCCATCGAGAAAGTTTGTCTTTACATCTAACTGCTCAAGCTACAAAACTTTTGCTACCACTAGACTTAAAATAGTTCTGATTGAAGTCATTATAACAAAAAGAGATAAAATTTCATCAAAGTATATACCTTTCCTTTGTGTAAACCCCTTCACCACAAGTCTAGCCTTATACCTCTATTTACCTCCATCTTCTCCCTTCAACATGTAAACCCATTTATTCTGCAATGTTGTTTTACCTGCAGGCAACTTGAAGAAGTCCTAAGTTTGGTTATGCATTAAGGATTTCATCTCTTCTTCCATGGATTTCTCCCGCTTCTTCCTGGTTTCCACATGCATTGCTTCTTCATATCTTTCTAGATCACTAGAATCAGTCAACAATACATAATATAATGAAGGAGAGTAATTTGTTCAAGGGGTCTATTTATCCTCCTATATTTTCTAACACCACTTTCAGGTGTTTAAAGTGTCTATTGTTGTTTTTGTGGATGCTAATCATTATGATTTTCAAGCAACTTTATTTTTTCTTTGATCTCATCAATCATTGTGTATTCTTTGTTTTGCTTTTCCTATTTCTTTTCATCCATTTGATCCTTATAGAAGTTTATTATATTGAATATGACACCTCTTCTCCTTATGATTTTGTTATTTTCATAATCATATAAGTAATAACCAAAATCATTTTTTCCATATTTAATAAAGGTACATTTATTTGATATTTCCTCAAGATTTTTTCTATTTGTTTTATTGATGTGGACAAAGGCTTCATAACTGCAAGTCTTTAAAAATGAATAGTTTACCTTTTTATGTGTCCATGACTCCTATGGAATGCTACCATCCAAGGGACTTGGAGGCTTTATGTTTATTATATAACCACCAATATCTATAGAATCAGCTCAAAATTGTAAGGGAAATCCTGTATGTAATCTCATACACCTTGCACACTCAATGATTGTCCTGTTCATCCTTTTTGACACACCATTTTATTATGGTGTTCCTGGAATTGTCTTCTCTCTACAAATTACATGCTCTGAACAATAGTTATCAAACTCTCTACTGTATTCTTCACATCCATTTTCTGACCTAAGACACTTCAACTTCTTTCTTATCTTATTATCAACTATAGCTTTCCATTTCTTGAACGTATCAAATACAAAAAAATTATTTTGAATACAATAAATCTAAGTTTTTCTAGTTGCATCATCAATAAAAATAATATAATAGCCAAATCCACAAAGAAATGATACCTAAGCAGGTCCCCGTACATCTGTATGCACAAGCTCTAATTTTTCGCTCTTCTTTTCCATCCCAAGTCTGAGAAATCTAAATCTATTTGTTTCCATAAACATAATTTTCACAGAAATCCAAATCAACATGCTTCAAATCTCGCAAAAAAATTCTTGAGTGAAGAATTTGCATCCTTTTCTCACTCATGTGTCTGAGCCTATGATGCCACAATGTCGTATCTATTCTTATAGAGGTTAAATCATTAACAAAATTAAAAATACCATTTCACAAATACAACATACCAACCTTTTCTCATTTTCCTATTACCAAGGCTCCTTTAGTAACCTTACATTTTTTCTGTGAATGTAGTTACACATCCTTCACCACTTAACTACCCAGTTGAAATTAGATTTTTCTTTAGATCTGCAACATGCCTTATCTCCTTCAATATCCATTGGTTTCCATTTTGTTTCTTTATGAAAACCTTACCCATTCCAAAAATTTTACAGGGATAATCATCACCCAGACGAACCTGTCCAAAATCTCCTTGAACATAGTCATGAAAATGTTTCCTATCAGGTATAGAATGGAATGAGGCCCCTGAATCTACCACCCAGGCATAAATAATATTTTTTAATGAAAGAAACAAAGCTTCTTGTAACACATCACTTGTCATATTTGCTCCTGGATTGTTCTATTATTGTCTATCTCCTTCGTTTTCCTTCTGTGATTCAATCTTTCTTTAGGTGTCCTTTCTTCTAATATTTATAGCACATTATCTCTGATATGGATTTGGATCTTCCTTTTCTTGACTTACATCAATTTCATGGGCTCCTTCCTCTTTCCATTTTTCTTCCCCTAGTCTCTGCAGTCAAAGCATTACTTGATGTATCTCTGGAGCTTTTTCATCGAATTTCCTCACTAAGGATGACATCAATAACATCATCAAACTTTAAAGTATTGGATCCAGAGACATAATTACTAATAGCCATAACTAAGCCATTCTAACTTTCTCGCAATGAGCACAGAAATAACAGAGCGATAACTTCATCATCAAAATCTACCCTTACATAACTTAATTGACTAGTAAGCATGTTAAATGCATTTAAATGATCATCAACATATCCACCTTCTAACATCTTCATATTAAAGAGATGCTTCATAATAAATACATTATTTTAGGCCGAGGGCTTGTTGGAACAAAGTGATTGTTTTTCATTTAATTTGTTAACCTAAGGGTTTCGTAAACTTGTGAAGCATGCGTGCAATATATGTGCTAGAAATTGTCTTTCAGTTTAGATCAATCGAACTACAAAATAATGAAAACCAATTCATCTAATGTATGAAATCAAATAATGAAGATGAAATTCAACTAACTTGTGAAATAAAAACAACTAATGTGTACTTAGTTACTCTAGTATTCAATTATGACGTGTTACCTTCTTGAAATGATGTGTAAGCAACTATTATACTTTAACTTCTAATGTCCTAGAACGGGAAAATTTTAAGAACCCCCCCTAAATTTATAAATATAATAAATGGGCGAATCTCCATGGTATATAAGAAAAATGAAAGGCGATTTTATCAATAATATAATATGTATATATAATTTTTTGGCGAATCTCTCACCAGGCATGGCGAATATTTTACTCAATTATAAAATCTTGTAAGATCTTGGCGAGTCTTTCACTAAATAATAAAACTTTGTAAAGTCCTAGTGAATCTTAGCATAGGCTACATGCTGGTTTAATTCCCCCATTTAAATAGGCTACATTCCAGGTGAATACCATGGGTCAATACCATGTGCCATTTTGGTGAATACCATGGGTCAATACCATGTGCCATTTTTATTTTTATTAATTATAATATTAGGGTTAATAATGGTTTTTTGCATGGTATTAATAACAATCTAGTCCATGGTATTTGTCCCATAGTATTTTGGCCATAGGTTTCACCTAAATATAACCCATTTTTTGAGTGTTCGTAAATATAAGGTGACATATGGAGTAAATATAAAAAAATGTTTTATTTGTTTACCATACCTCTCGTTTATTTATATTTTTTATTAATTTACCATACCTCTTTTACAAATATGGTATTTGGCCCATAGGATTCACTTAAATAAAACCTCTTTCTTGAGCCTTCATAAATAGAACGAGGGTTATGGACTAAATATAAAAAGAGGTTTTATTTATTTACGATATGTCTAGTTTATTTATATTTTTATTTATTTACCATACCTTTTGAGTAAGTATAAAAAGAAGTTTTATTTATTTACCATACCTCTACTTTACTTATATTTTTATTTGTTTACACCCTTACATGTATATAAGGTGACTTATGGAGTAAATATAAAAAATGTTTTATTTATTTACCATACCTCTCATTTATTTATATTTTTATTAATTTACCATACCTCTTTTATAAATATGGTATTTGGCCCATAGGATTCACTTAAATAAAACCTATTCTTGAAAATGGGCGAATGGATTCACTTAAATAAAACCTATTCTTGAAAATGGGCGAATGGAAGGTTGTAAGTCCTAATTTCAAGGGCTAAATTTACCTTTTTTACCCTCTCCCTTAAAATAAGGTGGGCTATTTGAGGTGATTTGTAAAAATGTACTATGATACAAAATATTCGCCCACTAAAAATTTAAAACCCCTTAATTTCGCCCAAAGGGCGAACATTCGCCCCTAAAATTATCCTTGGTCCTAGAAAAGCAAGTGAAGTGTGCAGAAAATAACTCAATAATTGCATGTATTAAATATTCAACCATTCAATCTTGAAGTATGATTAAATCAATTTCTTAGAATGATCTTTAGGAATATCAATTAATGCAATTAAATGAGGATCTTAAAAGCAAATATAAAAGCACGAAAAATTAAAGCTCAATGACTGCATAGATTGAACATTCAATCACCCAATTTGAAGTCACCTTCTTGGCCTGATCTTTTATTCAATTATACAATGAATTGATAGTTTGATCTAAGAAAGTAAATAATAGAACATAAAAATAAACTAAATAACTATGAGCTCTTGCCTCAAAATTAATCCAATTGGAAAATACATAAATCTTTCCTGTTGAAATGTTTTTAGAAAAGTAAAAACACAGTGATTCTAAAACTAATACTAAGAAAGAAAATTAACTTTAATTTATAAAAGCAATTAAATATCACACATTTTAGATAGTTGATCTAAAAGTATGAGAGATGGCAAATTGAGATGCTCCATATGTAAGCAAAACCAAGTCAAATGAAGGAACATTCATGAGTAAGGTGCCACAATCTGATTTTGTATTCAAAGCTTGAGCATAACTCCAATTTTACACATGAAAATGATAGGAGAAAACTTCCCCTATTTATACAGAAATATGAGAAGCTATATCATTAATGAGAGTCCATGAATCTCTCCCCATATCTATAGAGTTACAACCAAAATAGGAAATGATAGGACACATGTTTTCTTAGAGTTTTACTACAAATAGGAAATGAGACACATATCCTCATGACCCCATGATCTTCTCCACTTAAATTCTAATTTGGTTTTGGGAGGCCACATAAGGGTCTTTTAGAAGCTTCCTTTTGACCTACACATGTCAACAATCTCATCCCACTTGTTAGGTATAAGCATATACACATTATTTTCTAATTTTTAACCATAAATTCATTTAAAAATGCTAAGAATTACTAAAATTTGGAAAAAACATAAATGTGACTCAATAATGATAATAGTAAAGTAAATGTAATGAAATGGGAGTAAATGTAATGAAATAGAGGTGGAGTGAAGGTGATAATATGGAAATATAAGTGAAAATGCAATGGAAGTGAATGACAATTTCAAGGTCCAACATATGCCCCAACTAAAGCTATTGCATGTCCTCATGCAATCTATTACATTAATTCATTTTTATCCTTGAGCTTTGGCTTAACTTTGCATGATATCATTTGATAACTTCATACTTTTGAAAAATCTTTTAGTTGAATTGTAACATGGTTGGTTCTTGTGTTACAACTATATTTTTTTGTTGCATTCATTTTTTATCTTTGAACTTTGCATAATAATAATTTGATTATTGTTGTAAAGTATATCTTTATTGGATTGCATCATAGTTGGTTCTTGTGTAACAACCATGATTGTGTTTGTATCCAATTATATTTTTTAGTACTTTTGACATCTCTTTGTATGCTCATAACAATAATGTAATAATTAATATCTTTTGAAATTGTGTGGGCTTTTGAATGTGATATGAATATGGCAAAATATGAATATGAATGTATCATCCCCAACTGATGATATTGACAATTTTATGAGATGAGGAAGAGAAATGTTTTTTTCCCAAAAATTATCATTCTAGCTTTTCAAAGAATTTTATGGTAAAAAGTTAGAAAATGACATACCTTAACTTACCCTTTAGAAATGAATGAGTTGCATGTGTGGTGGCAGTAAAATTCTGATCATAATATTCTTCAAGTGGTTAGACAAGTCATGGAGAAAAGAGTCAAGACGAATTTTTATTTTCTTTTATTAAAACTTGTTGAATCTGCTGCGAATAGTGCTAATTCTGCTGCTGCCATTTGATTCCGCAACTGTTATTTGATTCTGTAGCTATCATCTGATTCTGCAACTTCTGTTTGATTTCGCAGCTGCTATCTGGTTCTGCAACTGTTGTCTAATTCCACAACTACCACTTGGTTCTGTAGCTGTATATCTTCTACATTTGCTCCAAAATGCTAAAAATGAGAGTCTTCATGTCTTCAAAACTCATTGGCACAGTTCCTGCTATGTGAACAAATGTTCTGATGTCAAATATAGTAGGAAATTATTGAATTAGTGGCCATTAATGGATGCCACTAGTCAACACAAGAACTCTCACCATTGATGACAATGAGAGTCAAGATGACCAAACATATCTTGCTAAGTACGAATAATTTTGTTGTTATCAAGTACCTAGAAGATCCGATGAAGAAGGGACATTGATGTATTTCCATTGTTCGTCAGCATGAGGACTTGCCATTAAGGCATGTAAGCCTCAAGGTGTTTTTTCAAGGATTTTAGACTCAAATGGCTGTGGACTCAATAATTTGCATTGAAGCATGGTTTATTTGCGAAATGAAAAAGGATAGAAAAGGAAAAATGAAAATGGAAAATGACAATGGAAAATAATAATGACAATGAGCAATAAGCATGTAAGTGAGCTTTTTGCTTTTATTTGTGGGTCAGGCGGAAACTGTATGTGAATAAAGGAAAATGAACAACTGACCCTTGCTAGCAAAAATGACTATGGCTTGCTTTGAACTACTTGGTTGGATTTATAATTCAAAAGGGAGGAAAGGTAATGGTTTTGGTGGATATGGACATGAACTTGTTCTTATGTTTCTCATGGAATCAGTCCTTTGAAGACCAATTGTGCGCACAATTAGTTTTCTTCAATGATCAATCGATTATCCCAAACGTGCAAAAAACTGGACATAAAGAACATAAGTGTGTTAAAAAAGAAATGGTCAAATTACTTTCTGATTCTTATGCAAAATGTAAATGTCAAATAAAATAGATTAAAGAAAATCAAAAGTGTTATATTCAGTCCAATTCATGATATTGATAACAATCCATTTTTAAGAAATAACCATGAACATTAAATTAACTCCCTGTCGTCGGATGACTTCATGCACTGTGCCCAGTAAAACAATTGGCATCACAAAGATTTGTTGTGCTTTACAGGTTAAAACTTCATAGAAAAATACACAGCAACAATATTAATGCCAAATTTTCATAAATAATCTAAATAATTTTCCAATTGTTTTGCAAGCCATTATTGAATTGTCATTTGTGCTGCAAAAATAACATGCTGCTAAAAATATTTGAAGCGACAAAAATATGAAAAAGTACTTGTACAAAAAAATTTATTTCAATCAAATTTTGCAAGTATTTTTCGCTTTATAAAGTGTTTTAATAAATTGATTGCATATGTATTAATCATCACATTTTTTCACAAATAAAATGATTTCTTTCATTCAATCTTTGAAAATTATTGTTGTTCGTTTCATTACTTCAGAAATAGGGGCTTTTCTCATTCTTCGGATTAATAGTGGCCTCGAAATTATCTTCCTTTGTTTCGCTTGGAAATCCACATCTCGCATTAGTCACTATCTACATTTCTGGCACAAGTCACATTAATGTATCAACCACAAATCTAAATTCACTGATTGTGTATTCATGCTTCATAACATTCAAAACAGAATCACTCCCTGATTGCACTGACACGTGACCAAACGAGTATACACATGGGTGCAGTATTGAGTAGCAATTTCTTCAAAGTGTTAAAGATGTAAGGAGGGTAAATCTGTTGAAATTTTTGCAGAGGATCAAGAGTCATTGTTTGATTAAAAGTATTAGTGAATTAAATTTTTTATTGTCAGCAAAATGTTGTGCATAAAAAAAAAAAATCCATTTTCCTTATGCAGTCACCAAATAAGTTCGTGAAGAACCGTGATTTTCTCCTAAATGGTTAGGAATCTAAGGAAATGATTTCTGGGATATAAATTTAGCTCATTCTAGAAAAAACCCATGTCCTAGTTTTTTCATATTCACCCTGGTTTGCTCAGAAAATTTGTTTTAAAGTCTCGTGTCAAGATAGTTTACATTTTCTAGCAATTATGTTTTCTACAAAAATAAATTTCTGATTTCTCCTAAACAGTTGCAAAATCCAAAAAATCGCTCCAAATTTACCTAATTTCCCCCGTTCCAGAGAAAACCCATGTCTCAGTTTCTTCAGATTCACCCTAGTTTGCTCAGAATTTTCATTTTAAAATCGTGTGTTTATGTTGCTACGTTTTCTAGAAATGTTCTAGTGATTTTTGATTTGTAGGTTTTGAAGGTTGGGCTTGTAGATGCGTGGATGTCTTCTAGAAAAAGAAAATGGAAGATCTAACTATATCAATCATCCTATAGACAATTCTCAGAGACTCGAAAACTAGAATGAGATAAAAGATGAGACAACGCTTTGAAGAAATCTAACCGCATCATTTTTGTAATCCCGCAGAAAACTCTTGCATTACAGAGGTAAGGATTTTTTGCACATGGATTTGCAAGTCTTGGAGTAGCTAAATAATTTTTATGATATACTAACAAAACAATTTCTTTTTTCTGATCCTCAAGATCACACGAAGTGCAGAAGGAGAGCATACTTGAAAGATTTATTTTGTTAGCATAGTCAAGATTTTATCAATTGATTCCTCTGTAAATTTTGCAAATGTAAAATGAAAAGGCTTGATCTTATACCTTAAATTATCGTTTGTGATCTTCGCTTACGCTCCTTGTTCTCAACCATTTGTTTTATTGCAAATTTTTCCTACCAATGGTTAGTAGATGGGTGGTTCTTACTGCACCATAAAACATCAAATTTATCCTAAAAACTATAAAAATTTATTTTTATTTTTCCTATCTATCTAAAAACTATTTTTATTTTTATTTTTTTAAGTATATTCATGCTTCCAATGAAGCCATTTATGGATTAGAATTTTTGAAATGCTCATATCCCAACTTGAAAAATGTACCTGATTGTTTGTTAGGATATGAAAAATCGACTTGACCTTTCGATTTGCCACAAGGATCTCTTGAAGAATTGATGAATATTGTGGCATAACCGCTTCTTGATACTATTCCTCAATGTAGTCTTTGGGATGCATTCTAGATTCTTTGTCCATAAATGGTTAATAAAAAAAAAAACAAATGAAATACACTCTAAACTGAAAGCTAGTTCATATGCACGCTTCCCCAACAACGACACCAAAATGTTGGGGCAAAGTGATTTCCTATCATTTAATTGGTCAACCTGGGGGTTTTGTAAACTTGTGAAGCATGCGTGCACTATATGTGTTAAAAATTGTCTTTCAGTTTAGATCAATCTAACTAGAAAATAATGAAAACCAATTCATCTAATCTATGAAATCAAATAATGAAAATAAAATTTTACTAACCTGTGAAATAAAAAACAACTAATATATACTTAGTTACTGCAGCATTCAATTATGAAGTGTTACCTTCTTGAGATGATGTGTAAGCAACTATTTATACTTTAATTTTTAATGTTCTAAAAAGTAAGTAAAGTGTGCAGAAAATAACTCACTAATTGCATGTATTAAATATTAAACCATTCAATCATGAAATATGATTAAATCAATTTCTTATAATGATCTTTAGAAATACCAGTTAATGCAATTAAATGAGGATCTTAAAATCAAATATAAAAGCATGAAAAAGTAAAGCTCAATGATTGCATAGGTCGAACATTCAATCACCCAATTTGAAGTCACCTTCTTGGCCTGATCTTTTATTCAATTATACAATGAATTGATAGTTTGATCTAAGAAAGTAAATAACAGAACATGAAAGGAATCTTAATAACTATGAGCTCTTGCCTCAAACTTAATCCAATTGGAAAATACATATGTAAATCGATATGTGAGAGATGGTAAATCGAAATGCTCCATATGTAAACGAAACCAAGTCAAAATGAAAGAACATTCATGAGTAAGGTGCCACAATCTAATTTTGTATTCAAATATTGAACATAACTCCAATTTTACACATGAAAATGATAGGAGAAAACTTCCTTTATTTATACAAAAAGATGAGAAGCTATCTCATTAATGAGAGTCCATGAATCTCTTCCCATATCTATAGAGTTACAACCAAAATAGGAAATGATAAGACACATATCTTCTTAGAGTTTCAATACAAATAGGAAATAAGACACATATTCTCATGATCCCATGATCTTCTCCACTCAAATTCTAATTTGGTTTTGGGAGGCCACATAAGGGTCTTTTAGAAGCTTCCTTTTGACGTACACATGTCAACATTCTCATCCCACTTGTTAGGTATAAGCATATGCACATTATTTTCTAATTTTTAACCATAAATTAAAATCATTATTATTATTTTATTATATAACGTTCATAACATATTTCATTAAAAATACTTAAAAATATTAACATTATGTGTATGTCTTTTTAAATTGAACGTTTTAATTTATATCAATACATCATACCTCCATATATATATATATATATATATATATTCACTCTTAACCAGTTTAACATATTTTTATAAATTTAACTATAAAAAATTATATATATTAATAAAATATAAAACACCAAAATATATATATTAAAATGTAGCTATCTTAATATATACACAGTATTAATTAGTCATATTTCTTAATTTTTGGTAATGACATTTAACAATAAAGTGTTTTATTAGTTGTTTTATTTTTGTGATAAAAAATGTCTTTATTATATTTTTAATTTAATTAAAATATATTTAAATTAAATAACACCTACTAACTACTATATAAACTTTATTATAAATTTATTTTAATTTATATATTTAAATTCAAATTATTATATATTTATTTTTATTTGAATATGTTATACTTTAAAATTATATAAAATACTTACATTCAAATCTTTCATTCCATTTTTTTAATTTCATGCATGTGTAATCGAGATATTTCTATGCGTAGAATAATGAATTTTCATGGAAATTGTCGTTTAATCATTGTACTAGAATCTCTATATTTAATTATTCATCGAGATTGTTGTTTAATCATTGTACTAGGATCTCTATATTTAAAGTTTTATCGATAATTTTTTAATTAGAATCACAAAACTTCATCAAAACAACGATTTAATCATTGTACTGGGATCTCAGTATCTAAAATCGTGTAATCAGTGTACTACGATCTCAATATCTAAAGGTTTTCCATTGTCAAAACATTTAATAAACATTTTTTACAATAAACAAAATATGCCTAGATACGACAAAGGAAGAGGAAGGATGATGGTTTAGCTTTACTATGTTTATCATATTTACAACGAAGTCATTTAAGAGATATATGATTTTTTTTCTATTCATTACTAGTAGAGTAATCACCAGAGTTATCCAGATTGTTTTCATTGGAATTATCCAAGTTGTTCTTCACTAATCGAGTAATCACCAGAGTCATCCAGATTGTTTTCATTAGAATCATCCAAATTGTTCTTGGATGATTTCTCAAAATAATGCTCATAATAGATTCCAATATATTTGATAGAGATCATATACAATAATTTGAGTTCTGATAGATATAACTTACAATAATTTCAGTTTTGACGACAACATCAATATGGATTTGTTATCGTGCTATCTATGCCTTCATAATAAATTTGAAATGTTTTTAGAGAAAAAATAAATTCAAGGAACAAATAGTTTGACCGAGTAATCTCTTATCAATTACATGATATAGAAGTCCCAATTGTCTAAAAGATGCTTCGAATCTCAGTCTAGTTGCTTTGTTATTCTAAAAAGCTTGGAGTTTTCTTTGATTTAGATTAAAAAATGATAATACTAAGTCTGTGTTTTCAAATTATGACAAATCCGAATGCACCTATTCCTAGCTACCCTATCGCACGCGAGTATTTACACTGGTATTTATTCATGATGTTTTAAATTTAGGAATTTTAATTTGAATCTAATTCCTCTAAATTCCTAAATTTAAAATATATTGCCATTAGGTGATTCCAAGGATCGCCCAACGTAACCCTGCTGCCTTTTGGAGAGAAAAGATTTGACTTTGTTATGTTGCAATTATTTTTATTTTAAAATATAACTGGTATCTATTCATAATATTTTAAATTAGAAATTTTAATTTGAATCTAATCCTTTTAAATTCCTAAATTTAAAATATATTGGCGTTGGGTGATTCCGAGAATCGCCCAACGTAAACCTACTGGCTTTTGAGGAAAAAAGATTTGACTTTGTCATATTGCAATTATTTTTATTTTAAAATAAAACTAATATTTATTCATAGTATTTTAAATTTAAGAATTTTAATTTGAATCTAATCCCTCGAGCTTCCTAAATTTAAAATATATTGGCCTTTGGCTTTTGGGAAGAAAAGATTTGACTTTGTTATGTTGCAATTATTTTTATTTTAAAATAAAATTGGTATTTATTCATAACATTTTAAATTTAGGAATTTTAATTTGAATATAATCCTTCTAAATTCCTAAATTTAAAATATATTGGCCTTGGGCGATTCCAAGAATCGTCCAAATCACCCAACGTAAACCTGCTCGCTTTTGGGGAGAAAAGATTTGACTTTGTTATGTTGCAATTATTTTTATTTTAAAATAAAACTGGTATTTATTCATAATATTTTAAATTTAGGAATTTTAATTTGAATCTAATCCTTCTAAATTCCTAAATTTAAAATATATTGGCCTTGGACGATTCCGAGAATCACCTAAGATAAACCTATTGGCTTGTGGGGAGAATTATGTTGCAATTATTTTTATTTTCAAATAAAACTAGTATTTATTCATAATATTTTAAATTTAAGAATTTTAATTTGAATCTAATCCCTCTAAATTTCTAAATATCGCCCAACGTAAACCTAATGGCTTTTTGGGAGAAAAGATTTGACTTTTTTATGTTGTAATTATTTTTATTTTAAAATAAAACTCGTATTTATTCATAATATTTAAATTTAGGAATTTTAATTTGAATCTAATCCCTCTAAATTCCTAAATTTAAAATATATTGGCCTTAAGCGATTCCTAGAATCGCCCAACATAAACCTGTTGGCTTTTGGGGAGAAAAGATTTGACTTTGTTATGTTGCAATTATTTTTATTTTAAAATAAACTGGTATTTATTCATAATATTTTAAATTTAAGAATTTTAATTTGAATCTAATCTTTCTAAATTCCTAAATTTAAAATATATTGGCCTTGGGCAATTCTCAGAATCACTCAACGTAAATCTGTGGGTTTTGGGGAGAAAATATTTGACTTTGTTATGTTGCAATTATTTTTATTTTAAAATAAAACTGGTATTTATTCATAATATTTTAAATTTAGGAATTTTAATTTGAATCTAATCCCTCTAAATTTCTAAATTTAAAATATATTGGCCTTGGGCGATTTTGAGAATCACTCAACGTAAACCAACTGGCTTTTGGGGAGAAAAGATTTGACTTTGTTATGTTGCAATTATTTTTATTTTAAAATAAAATTTGATATTAAAAAAAACAAATATTTATTAAAAAATACATTTAATTTTTTCCTACAAATAATATTTATTTAAAAAAAAAATTTAAATGTTTTTCACACAAAAGATATTGCGTCATAAAGTATGGAGGTGTGTTAGGATTTATTTTCCTTCTTGATATAACGATCTAAAAGAATTTTATCCTTCTATATGATTGATATTTTGTTCATTGAATTATTTTATTTCAAATTAAATGTGGCACACAAGATATTGGGTCGTTTATAAGGGAGAATGTGGGTTTTGCATTTTAAAATCGTTGGAAAATGGACTTGAATAAAAACGGACTTGTCAGGAACCCACACAAATTAAAAAAAAAAAATGAAAGGTGTGTGCATGGAGTTTAAATGTGTTACCATGAAAATGATCTCAACGATATCTTATGCTCGGTCATTTATATAATATCAATTAATAGAAACCTTTAAAACAGTTCTCTCTGGTTGTATGCACGTAGTTTGTGACCTGTTGTTGTACGTGATGGCATAATTCACAACTTTGAAATTCATAAAAGATTAAACTGAGAAAGTGGATGTGATATATATCTTAAAATGCATGCAGAAAGTTCCCACGTATGCCCACATAGGTCTGGAATTTCATTCTCTCTACTTGTCAAATTTTAATGAAAATTTGATGACTTTTTTTGCATTTTGTTATGAATGTCATTTTATGTTTTAATCCAATCAAATTTGTGAGTATCTTCCTGCTTTTATTTGAAAATTTTCCTTCAAAAACTCTTACAAATTTGTTTTATAATACAGAATAATTAAATTCCAGGCTAATAATAACTATTATTTATAAGCATTCATTTTAAATTTCCATCATTTACAAATATTTAATAATAATTTTTTTTTCAAACAATCAATTTGTTTTTATAAAAAATAAATTCTTGGATTTATTCTCACGCAGGAGAATTACGCAGCTTGAGTGATATTGTAACACTGGTGTTGTAATTAAAATTGTTGGTTTTTGTGTCTCGTTTAATATTACTAGTAGTTTAATTAGAGATTGAGACTAGTTGATTCTCGTTGGAAAATAATATTTTTTAAATTAATAAATAAGTATTAATAAATAAAGTTTGTTGTCTTGTTGTTGAAAATCATAATGGATGACACTAGAATAAATGATACTTTGCCGGAATTTAGAGGAATTAGATTCAAATTAAAATTTTTAAATTTAAAATATATTGGCAGCCAAGCGATTCCAGGAATCACCCTACGTAAATTACAAAAGCTTTGATCTTGTTATGTTGTAATTATTATAACCGTAACCACTTTAAAATGATGCATGTAGATTTATTTGATTCCCTATTAATGTTAAAAAAAATCATGTTATTTGATTCCCTGTTAATGTTATTAAACTTACTATTTAATCATTTTAACTCTTGGATTTTTAAATGAGGAATTAATAAAATGGATTAACAACTTTGGTATTACTTAAAATATAATGATAACTGTTTTTTTAAATAAAACATATTTTATTTAATAATGTAAAAAAAATTAAATCGAAATTTTAAATTTTAAAATTTAAAATTTTTAATATAAAATTTAAAATATTTTTCTTTTAAATGAAAAATATGTTTTTTTTTTTAATGTGTGTGTGTTTGTTTGTTTTAATTTGAAAATACGTATATTTTTTAAAATTTTAAATGTGTTTTTTTTTTTTTAATTTTTTGTTTTGTTTTAAATGTTTTAAATTTTTATTTTAGTAGTTATTTTTTTCGTTAATTTTCTAATTTTTTTATTAAATCTAGTTTGTTTTTAATTTGTTTTTTTATTTTTTGTTATTTTTTATAGTTTTTTTTAATATATATATATATATATATATATATATATATATATTATGTCAAAAAAATTGACATATGAAATTTTATGTGTAAAAAATCATTAAATTTAGAAAATAATTATTTATATTTCATATATTACTAAAATTTAAAGTCAAAAAATAGGTCTTTTAAAAAAACGACATGATGCAGAATCATCACTTTTTTAAATCAGCATGTAAATCACTAACATTCTAAAACATAATGTACATAAAAAAATTAAAGTGCCAAAAACTATGCTTTAAAAAAAATATGTGTTTTGTATCGCCCATTTTCAAAATCAGGTCACTTTTTCGCTATCTCTACGAAACGGGTAACAGTATCAGTTCCTGTTTCAAAGTCTACATTGTTAAAATTTGGGCTACATCCATGGAGAAACAACCAGCCCTTCCTTTTATATTATTTAAATAAATGAAGAGATACAACTTACAGTAGATATGTTGTAATTTCCTCTTTGTTCTTACATTGTCTCCTCTCTTTCTCATTGAGAATAATCATACGCAGTTGCAATACAATTTCCTCGTATAAACTGATGGTTTCCTTCTAGGGAAAAAACCTAAAGTTAACTTAAATTCTACCATCAAATCATCTGCTTAATGAACGACCTAGATTGACTACGAAATTAAAATATTTTACAATGCAATTTTTCATTTATTTTTAGCTTCAGGGGCATTTCCCTCGAACCCCCACTCGTCACCCCTGTAGATCCCATTGATGATGATTAAATAGGCATCATTTCTGTTGCGTTAGGAATAGGGATCCAACATGTCTAAAAAAAAGCCTTTGAACAATCTAGAAGGTAATCAAGCTTCACACCCAACAATTTCCCACTTGGACGCTGATTATGTAAACTTCATCGTTACTTCACTTATTAGACAATGACTCCACTTGGACCTACATGTTTCTCATCTTCATCATCATACATGAAAACTAATTGAAACTTACCAGAATCTCAGTTTCTCCCTGGTTACAACGTTTGTTAACATATCTATAGGATTATGGCTAGTGTGTATCTTTTTCAGCTTCAATTGTCCATCTTCTAACACCGGATGTATGAAATTGTATATGTTTAGTCTTGGAATAAAATGATGAGTTATTTAGAGGATGAATGACACTTTCATTATCACTGTATAACATGCCCATCTCTTGCTTCTTTTCTAATTCATCCATAAATCTTTCTAACTAGATCATTTCTTTATTAGCCTCTATAGCAGCAACATAGTCTATTGTCGTTATTGAAAGTGAGACGATCTTTTGAAATTTTGAACCTCAACTGACAATTGTTCGACCTACAGTAAACACATACCCTGAGGCATTATCTATATCACATGTCATATATGTATCAACATATCTATGTAGAGGAATGTTCGAACCATCAAAGCATAATGCTCGATTTTTGGTACCTCTCAAATACCTAAGAATCCACTTCACTTTTATCTAATGCTCTTTTCTTGGATTGTTGATATACATGCTTACAACTACCATTGCATGTGTAATATCGGTCCTTGTGCAAACCATTGTATACATTAAGCATCCAACTGTTGATGCATGTGGAAATTCACATAGATATTCCATCTCTTCTTATGTCTTGGGACACATCTCCTTACTTAGTTTTAAATGGCTAGACAAAGGTGTACTAACTTGTTTTTCATTCTGCATATTAAATATTTCCAACACATTTTCTATGTACTCACTCTGTGAGAATATTAATTTACGATTTTTTCTGTCTCTAGTTATTCTCATACCAAGGATTTTCTTTGAAAAACCTAAATCCTTCATTGCAAATGAATTTGCCAATTTTCATTTGAGTACATTTATTTCCGTCATGTTAAACATTGTAGCAAGCATGTCATCTACATACAATAGAAATATAATATAGCTACCATCATTTTTTAAAGATAAACACAATGGTCAGAGTGACATCTAGTATAACCTTGGTCAGGCATAAACCTGTAAAATTTTAGATAGCACTGCCTCGGAAATTGTTTTAAGCCATACAAGTTCTTCTTCAATTTTCACACTAAATTTTCATTCTTTTTTATCTCATGCCTTTTGGCTGCATCATATATATTTCTTCATTCAAATTCCCACAGAGAAAGGTTGTCTTTACATCTAACTACTCAAGATGGAAATCTTCTGTTGCCACTAGACTTAAAATAGTTCTAATTGAAGTCATTTTAAGAATGGGAGAGAAAATTTCATCAAATTCTATACCTTTATTTTGTAAAAACCCCTTCACCACAAGTCTAGCCTTATACCTTTATTTACCTCCATCTACTTCCTTCAACCTATAAACCTATTTATTTTTCAATGTTGTCTTACCTTCAGGAAACTTGACTAAGTCTCAAGTCTGGTTATGCATCAAGGAGTTCATCTCTTCTTCCATGGATTTATCCCACTTCTTCGTTATTTCTACCATCATTTCTTCTTCATATATTTATGGTTCACTAGAATCAGTCAATAATACATAATATAATGAAGGAGAGTATTGTTTAAGTAATCTACTTATCCCGGTAGATCTTCTACCACTACTTTTAGTTGTTTGAGGTTCCTTTTGTTGTTGTGGTTGTTGTTGTTGTTGTGGTTGTTGATCATTATGATTTTTAGGCACATTTACTTTTTCTGTGATCTCATCAAGCTTGTGTATTCATTGTTTTCCTTTTCTTGTTTATTTTCTTGAATCTGATCCTTATAAAATTCATTTTCATTGAATATGACATCTCTTCTCCTAATGATTTTGTGATTTTCATAATCATATAAGTGATAACCAAAATCATATATGCCATATCAAATAAAGTTATATTTCTTTGAGTTTTCCTCAAGCTTTGTTCTATTTTTTTAATGATAGGGACAAAGGCTTTACAAGCGAAAGTCTTTAAAAATGAGTAGTTTACCTTTTTACCTGTCTATGCCTCCTCTAGAATGCCACCATCTAAGGAACTTAAAGGCCCTTTGTTGATTAGATAAACAATAGTATCTACAACATTTTCCCAAAATTGTAAGGGCAATCATGCATGCAATCTCACGCACCTTGCACTTTCCATGACTGTCCTATTCATCCTTTCTGACACACCATTTTCCTGTGGTGTTCCTGGAACTATCTTCTTTCTGCAAATTCCATGCTATGAATAGTAGTTATCAAACTCTTTGCTGCATTATTCAACTCTATTGTCTGATCTGAAACACTTCAACTTATTTCCTGTCTAATTCTCAACCAAAAATTTCCATCTCTTGAAAGTATCAAATACATTATATTTATTCTAAAGACAATATATCTAGGTTTTTCTAATTGTGTCCTCAATAAAAGTCACATAATAGCGAGAGCCACCAAGAGATAAAACCTAAGCAGGTCCCCATACATATGTATACACAAGCTCTAATTTTTCTCTCTTCTTTTCCTTCCCAACTTTGAGAAATATGACTCTCTTTTGTTTTCCATAAATACATTTTTCACATAAATCCAAATCAACATGCTTCAAACCTGGCAACAAATTTCTTGAGTGAAGAATTTGCATCCCTTTCTCACTCATGTGTCTGAGCATATGATGCCAAAATGTTGTATCTGTTCTTGTGGAAGTTAAAGAATTAACAAAATTAGAAATACTATTGCATAAATACAATGTACCAACCATTTCTCCTTTTTCTATTACCAAATCTCCTTTAGTGACCTCCCAAGTTTTGTCTGTGGATGTAGTTACACAACCTTCACCACCTAACTGCCTTGTTGAAATTAGATTTTTATTTATACCTAGAACATGCCTTACCTCCTTCAATAACCATTGGTTTCCATTTTTTTCTTTATAAAAACCTTAACCATTCCAATTGTTTTACAATTTTTATCATCATCGAGATGAACTTATCCAAAATATCCTTCAACATAGTCATGAACATGTTTCATATTAGGTGTAGCATGGAATGAGGCCCCTAAATATACCACTTAGTCATAAATAATATTCTCTAATGAAATAATCAAAACGTCTTGCAACGCATCACCTATCACATTTGTTTCATGATTGTTCACTTGTTGTACATCTTCTTCTTTTCCCTTCTGAGATTTGCAGTATTTCTTTAGGTGTCATTTCTTCCCACATTTCCAACACACTATCCTTGATCTGGATTTGGATATGCATTTTCTTGACTTACTACGATTTTCTGGGCTCCTTCTGCTCTCCATTTTTCTTCCCATAGTTTTTGTAGTTAAAGCATTACCTGATATCTCACCAAAGCTTTTCCGTTGCATTTCCTTGCTAAGGATGGCACCAAAAACATCATGGAATTTGAAAGTACTAGATCTGAAGATATAGTTACTAATAACCATAACTAAGCCATTCAAATTATCTGGCAATGAATACAGAAATAATAGATCCCTAAGTTCATCATCAAAATTTACCCCTACATAACTTAACTGACTAGTAACCATGCTCATTTAAATTATCAACAATAGATCCACCTTCTTACATCTTTATATTAAATAGACGCTTCATAAGAAATACCTTATTTGATATCGAGTGTTTTTCATATAGCTTGGCCAATTCCATCATTAAACCTTCTATTGTTGTTTCCTTTGAAATGTTGAATGCCACCAACATTGCCATACATAGTCGTATTGTTTCTAGTACCTTTCTGTCAAGAAGACCACATTCTTAGTTTTCCATACTCATCAACTTATTTGATTTTCCACTCAATGGTAGGTACATATATCTCTGATACAGATAATCTTCCATTTTCATCTTCCACAACTTGCAGTTTTTCTCGTTAAATTTCTCGACCCTAAACCTACCATCTTCGCCATTGCTCCCACTTGAACCAAGAATGCTTATCTCCTACTAGTTTATTAGCCAAATACACCTTTGAATTTGATACCAATTGTTAGAAATTAATTAACGAAGTAATGAAATACACAAAATATTATGGAAACACAACCACGCAAACACATAAGACAAGAGAGACACAAATATACTTGGTTCACCCAACTTGGGCTACATCCACAGAGAAAAAATTATTCCTTCCTTTTATATTATCTAACAAAATGGAGATATAACCTACAGAGAAAACAGTCTAATTTCATCTTCGCTTTTTGATCCTTATATGATCATTATATTTTTTTCATCCATCTCATTGCATTCAGAGTTGAAAAACTCGAGTAATCAATTCATGGGACCGTTTTTACCAGTGGGACCCAGTTTGGTTAATGGGGTCTGAAACCTTCCAGAAGCATTTTGAGCAAACATATTACACAAATATATTTTCAATGGCGCAAGAATCACATCAATAGGTTTTTGTATGCAAAAGTTATACCACTCAGAAGTTGACCTTCCTATTTTCACACCTATAGTGCGGGAGGATGCTATGTCAGCCCCCATTATTCATGGAAAATGGGTTAGTCATGTGTTTTTGATGTAAAATACTCAGGAAGGGTATATATTGTAACTCTAGTTAAGCGTTGATGTAGTCAAACTTAGCCATTAATAAGTTATCGGGTTGTGTTATAACTGGGCCACTAGGAAGAAGATGCATTATATTCTTTCCAGATAATTTTGTTCCATAGATGAGAAAAGATAGCCAAAAGAGATTGGAGGTAGAGAATAAAAAGGATATTTGTGCACTGTACCATCCCATGGGCCACAAACATTACTTCTTTGTACCTATAGCCTTATTTTCCAGAGAGACAAAGAAAGTGAAGTGGTCTCACTTTTCAGCCCCGAAAGGGTTCGCAGAAAATATTTTTTATTTATGTGTGTGAGAGAGCTTATTTTATCATTCTCTACTTTTCTGCATAATTTCCATTTTCATGCAGTCACTAATTAAAATTAAATTTATAGAACTAGAGTTTTAATAAAATTGTAAGTGTAAAAATTCGGAAATTAAATATATTATTATAAGATCTATTGTGACTAACCGTCTAGTGGAATACCCATGGAAATTTATGGATCACTCTCACACTGTCTCCTCTCTCTTTCTCACTTAGAATAATCATACATAGCTACAATACAATTCTTTCACATAAATCAAGGGTTTCCTTATAGGGAAAAAAACATTAAATTATTACATAACAACCCACATTGACTATGAAATTACAATATTTTACAAGTCAAATTTTCATCTACTTTTAACTTTGGGGATGCTACCCTCAAACCCTGCCATAGGGGGGATCACAAAATCATTGTCACCCCCCCGTGGACCCCCCTGACGATGATTAAATGGGCAGTTTTTCCGCCTCATTAGGAGTAGGGATCCAACACAGCTTGGAAAAAAAACCTCTAAACAATGACGAATATAATGAGGCTCCGCGCCCAATAATATCCACTTGGAGACTGATTATATAAAATCCGTCGTTGCTTCACTTGCTAGACAATGACTCCACTCCCTGTCTATTTCTTGTCCTCACCATCATACTTGAAGACCAATTGAAACTGAGCAGAATCTTAGTTTCTCCCTGCTTACAAATTTTGTTAACATATTTGTAGGATTTTCACTAGTGTGTATTTTTTCTACCTTCAACTACCCATCTTCTAAGACTGACCATACAAAATGGTACTTGATTTGTATATGTTTAGTCTTGGTATGAAAGGCTAATATCCTTCCCATCTCTTGCTTTTTCCCCAATTCATCCATAAGCCTTTGTAACCAAATCATTTCTTTACTAGCATTTGTAGTAGCAACATACTCTGCTTCCATTGTTGAAAGTGCAATGATGTTTTTTAATTTTGAAACCCAACTTACATTTGTTCCACCTATAGTAAACAAATACCCTATGGTGTTCCTCCTGTTATCTCTATCACCTACCATATATAAATCAACATATCCCTGTAGAGCAATGTTCAAACCACCAAAGCATAATGCTTGATTTGTGGTACCTCTCAAATACATGAAAATCCATTTCACTGCCATCCAATGCTCATTTCCTAGATTTTTCATATACTTGCTTATAAATCCCATTACATGTGTAATATCAAGCCTTGTGGAGACCATTGCATACATTAAGATTCCAACTAATGATGCATATGGAACTCTGCACATATAATCCATCTCATTCTAAGTCTTTGGACACATTTCCTTAATTATTTTGAAATGGCTAGCCAAAGGTGTCCTAACTGGTTTAAAACTTTTCATATTAAATCTTTCCAACACTTTTTCTATGTATTCACTCTGAGACAATGTTAGTTTGCGATTTTTCATGTCTCTAGTTATTCTCATACCAAGGAATTGTTTTGCAGCACCAAAATTCTTCATTGTAAGTGAATTTTCCAATTTTCCTTTGAGAAAATTTATTTCCTACATCTTAGGGCCTGCAACAAGAATATTATCAACATACAATAGAAATATAATATAGTTTCCATGATTTTACTTTTTAAGATCAACACAATGGTTAGAGTGACACTAGTATAACCTTGTTTAGACATAAACCTGCCAAATTTTAGATACCACTGCCTTGAATCCTGTTTTAAGCCATACAAGTTCTTCTTCAATTTGCACACCAATTTTTCCTTCCCTTTGACCTCATACCCTTTTGGTTGTTGCATATATATTTCTTCCTCCAAATCTCCATGGAGAAATGTTGCCTTTACATCTAACTTCACAAGATGCAAATATTTTGTTTCTACTAGACTTAAAATAATTCTGATTTAAGTTATTTTAACAACAAGAGAGAAAATTTCAACGCAGTCTATACTTGTCTTTTGTGCAAACCCCTTCACCACAAGTCTAGCTTTATACTCTTTTTTTATCTCCATCTTATTCCTTCAACCTGTAAACCCATTTATTCTGCGATGTTGTTTTACCTACAAAAAATTTGACTAAGTCCCAAGTCCAGTTATCCATCAAAGACTCCATCTCTTCTTCCATGGCTTGCTCCCACTTCTTCCTGGTTTCTACCTGCGTCGCTTCTTCATATCTTTTCGGTTCACAAGAATCATTCAACAATACATAATATAATGAAGGAGAGTATCATTCAAGGGGTCTACTTATCCCTATAGATCTTCTAACACCACTTTTAGGTGTTTGAGGTGCCTATTGTTGTTGTGGTTGGTGTTGTTGTTGTGGCTACTGATCTATATGATTTTCAAGCACCTTTACTTTTTTTTTTGAATCTCATCAAACACTATGTATTCTTTGCTTTCATTTTCTTGTTTCGTTTCCTGCATTTGATCCTTATACAAGATGATACATGCCACATCCAATAAACGCACATTTATTTGATTTTTCCTCAATCTTTGTTCTATGTGCATAAAGGCTTCACAACTAAAAGTCTTTAAAAATGGGTAGTTTACCTTTTCACCTGTCCATGCTTCTTCTGGAATGACACCGTCCAAGGAACTTGAAAGCCCTCTAATTATTAGATAAACAACAATATCTACAGTGTCTGTCCAAAATTGTAAGGGCAATCCTACATGTAATATCATGCACCTTGCACGCTCCATGATTGTTTTGTTCATCCTTTCTGACACATTATTTTTCTATGGTGTTCTTGGAACTATCTTCTATCTGCGAATTCCATGCTCTGAACTGCAGTTATCAAACTCTTTTCTACAGTATTCACCTCCATTTTCTAGTCTGAGACACTTCAACTTCCTTCATGTCTCATTCTCAACCAAATATTTCCATTTATTGAAAGTATCAAATACATTTGATTTATTCTGAATACAATAAATCAAAGGTTTTCTAGTTTCACCATCAATAAAAGTAACATATAGCCCGAGCTATTGAGAAATGATACCTGAGTAGGTCCCCTTACATCTATATGCACAAGCTCTAATTTTTCTTTCTTCCTTGCCTTCCAAAGTCTGATAAATTCGACTCTTTTTTGTTTTCCATAAACACAATTTTCACAAAAATTCAAATCAACATGCCTCAAACCTGGCAACAAATTTCTTGAGTGGAGAATTTGCATCCATTTATCACTCATGTGCCCAAGCATATGATGCTTAGATATCTTTGATTCCGAGATTCTCGATTAGTCCCGTCAGAGACTCTATCTTAGTCCATGCACTTAGGTCTTCTGTGGAGTGAAGATTGTCTTAAGCTGTACATTAGACAAGTTAGTTCTTTGGATATCATTACATAAATACAATGTACCAACATTTTCTTTGTTCGCTATTACTATGGCTCCTTTAGTAACCTTCGAGTTTTTGTTTGTGAATGTAGTTACATAACCTTCACCACCTAATTGCCCTGTTGAAATTGTATTTTTATTTATATCTGGAACATGCCTTACCTCCTTCAATCACAATGGTTTCCATTTTGTTGCTTTATAAAAGCCTTACCCATTCCAATGATTTTTTCAAGGTTTATCATCATTCAGAGAAACCTGTCCAAATCCTCTTTGAACATAGTCATCTAAATGTTTCCTATCAGGTATGGCACAGAATGAGGCCCCTAAATCTACCACCCAAGAATAAATAATATTCTTTATTGAAATCATCAAAGCATCTTGCAACACATCCCCTGTCACATTCACTTCATGATTGTTCTCTTATTGTATATCTCCTTGTTTTCTCTTCTGAGATTTGCAGCCTTTCTTTAGGTGTCCTTTCTTCCCACATTTCTAGCGCACTATCCCTGATCTGGATTTTGATTTACCCTTTCTTGAATTATTGTGATTTACTAGGCTCCTTCCTCTTTCCATTTTTCTTCCCCTAGCCTCTGTAGTTAAAGCATTACTTGATGTCAAACAAAAGCTTTTTCGTTGCATTTCCTCACTAAGGATGGTACCAACAACATCATCAAAGTTTAAAGTTCTAGATCTAGAGACAAAGTTACTAATAACCATAACTAAGTCATTCAAGAATGTAAATTTTGGAACGAGACCAACAACATTATCAAAGTTCAAAGTTCTAGATCTAGAAACAAAGTTACTAATAACCATAATTAAGTCATTCAACAATGTAAACTTTGAAACAAGAACTGTAAATTCAAAACGAGAACTCTAGCCAAAAAACCCCAAAATCTCAAGGAAAACCGTTCAAAAATGAAAAGCATGTATTCTGGAACGATATTTTATTTTTTTTAGGATCAATTTTCAACATTTTAAAAAAAATTGCAGTGAAACGATTTTTTTTTTTTTTACAAAATAAATGAAAAAAACACACTTATATTGTTGGTAGAATAACATTTTTCTTTTCCAATTATAATTTCAACATTTTTTAACAATAATATTAAGAATAAAATAATGAAATCTTAAACACATTAAAATTCCAACAAATTTCATCCATATCATTGAACATATAATAACATAAAACCAAAAAACCTCCATTACATTATTGTAGATGACTACAAAATGAAAACCACCCTGAAATGACTGTGGGTGCCTACAAAACCAAAACCACCCTAAATTGAATGTATGCAGTGGCGTATAGTCCAAATAAGCGGAGTGGTGTTGACAAGTTGTGTGTATAGTACGTAGATGTGAAAGGAATAAATACGAGTGCCACCAACAATTGAGTTGCAAAATGAATGAATTTAAATATCACATCTCTAAAATGTAGCAACCAAATGTTTGCAATTGTTATTATCCCTTTCGTACGGACACACAAAAGTTGAAATTAATAGGCAGCCTAAATTTTATGTTAATTAGTTTTGAGTTGCTGTATATATTTCCATGGAGTAGTTGGTACAATTATGATGTTATATTTGTATTTGGTTTTAAATTTTATAGGAGAATATATAGTTTATTGTGATAAAATTTAATAATTAAGTGTTTTGTTTTTACCGATTCAACAAATACTTCTAAACCATTTATACACAATTAAATTAAAAGATAAAATTAAATTAATTTCTGGGTCATAGAAAAAGCCATACTTTTTACAAATCATTAATAGACCATACAACATGTGTCCCCAAATGTTTCTTTTGAGACCTTTCAAGTTCATCTTGTTCAGCGCTTCCCAACTCAAATCTCAGTGCATTTTAAACCTTCTTTATTAATGGAGAATCAATTTTTCTCTAAATCATTCACACGAATTTAATTTTCAATCATTGATGAGATGAGAAATAAAATAGAAGTTTTTTTAAAGTGCCAGTGGGAATTATAGTAGAAGTTTGACTTTTATTTATCTGAAGGGAGTTTCATATATAAAGCTTAAATGTAGGGGTTTTGGCCAATTATAAGGAAATCTAAATTGCTAATTTTTCTTAAAAAATATTAAAATGTTTGGAAATGAAACTTACACAAAAAAAAATTAGAGACTTCCAAATGTACTGATTTAAATATCCCATATCAAAAATTTAACGATTCTTATTTTATAAAAAAATAAATCTAATATAACAAATAAATATTTTACTGTAAATATAAATAATTATTCATTTTAATAACCTAAAACCTCTATCCTTGTGAAGGAAAGTGGAACTTAATAATCATAAATCTTGGACCATACATCACTAGATTACATGGAATTCTAAACCACCCATATGTGGGAAAGTACAATATCATCATTTGATTACAGTGATACATAATTTATAAGTTATATGTTTGTTATTGAATACGATACTTTATTTTATAATATTGTATAAATTTGATGACATCTTTATTCATTAAGTAAAAAATATATTTTTTGATAGTTTGGTTTTTTAAATTGTCTTTTTCAAGTCATTTTTCCTTATAAATAAAAAATATTATATTTTTTGTGTTTTTTTTTTAATACAATTGCACAATTTTCCTTTCATGATTTTTTATTTGATGCATAATAAATATAATGCTATAATAAATTTTGAAGTCTATATTAATTTAGAAATTGTGTATAGCTTGGAATTTTGCAATTTGGTATTTATAGTAGGCAATGTACCCATAAAGATCACAATATGAATTTGGAATTCATTCATTATATAATTTTTGTTTACTTTAAATACAAGAAAGAAACTTTCAATCTTATTTTGAATTCTAAGACAAATACTATAGTATATATTTTACTCTTTGAGGACATTAGATATTGATTCTCTAGTTACAATATTATGAGGTGATACTTATGATTTTGATTGCCAAAATAGGTTTTGTTGATGGTTATTGATATTGGCCAACATTGATGATTTCGATGTTTCTTATCATGTATACATTATGTTGACTAATCTTTTTGATGAAATGTTACTGAAAATTGTTTGAGTGTGGTCGGAGACCATGCTAGTGCACATGTGTATGGAGGTAATTTTTTTTTTTTGGATAATTGAGTATTGTTGATGTTGAAAATTTAAATTTGGGATATGTGTGTGTGTTGTTGCAAAATATTGATGACAAGTTAGTGGTTGTAGGCACAGGTGAAGTGGTTGACCAAATGATTCATGATGGGGTTGTATGGAGTAGACTGGACTTTCATGGGAAGGGTGGGACAACATCTATGATTCCCACCTAGTAGCACTACAATCATGACTTGGGTTGGAGGGTGTCAGGACACCTTCGCTTTGAAATTCACAATGTTGTGAGGATGGACCTCAAATTAAGTCATTGATGAGGCTTTACTAAGGGCCATGCATCAAGGGGGAATCCTTGATCCTCAACACCAGTATTTTCACAATAGAGAATGATATGAGAGTTTACAATGCCCTCCACCATCGTGCCTATGTTTCTCTCTTTTGTCATAGATATTTGAAGGGAAAATGATGTGCTACCATTGGAACTTTGTGAGGAAGTTCCTGAAGAGCACAACTGACTTGGCACAATTAGAATAAAAAATCAAGAAGGAAATCAATGGTTAATGTTCATGAATAAAAACACCTAAAGGGAGTATTTAAGTTGAACTTTAATTTAAAATTCAAATATTTGAGAAAGAAAATTAAAGGTATGAATAAAAATAAACTTTGAGAAATCAATTAAATACCTTAAATAACCTTCCTCACACTGAGAAGATTTATAAATAAAATAACTCCTTCTGAATATCATAATTATCCTAAGACACGATGAGAAAAAGGGTTCTAGGTTAAAATAGGTAATAAATTGTATTTTTAATACTCATAATAAAAAGGGAGGTGCGCATGAAATTAAAAAGAGTTAATATAAAGATTTAGAAAAATAAAATTAATGAGAGAACCTCAATGTGGCTAAAACATAAATAAAAATCTCCAACTAAGATTGAATTGAGAGAAAAAGTGGGGTTAGTTGGGGACAAGAGTCTAACACCTACCTAATGACTCTAGTTGACTAAACGGCCAAGCACCAAAGTAGGGAATTTATTTTTGGATCAAGGGAAAACTAAGAGAAGAAATAGGAAAAAATGTGGGGTGAGGGAAATTATCCAATTAAAAGGAAAATATGGAGATAATTTCATTAAAGCCTTGATGAGAGACTGCCACATGGATTCAAGAATAATTGAAATTTTGAGTTAAAAATAATAATTATTTTTTCATGGCAAACACAATTGCACTACTAAAGCCTTCTATAAAAGGGAGATAAAAATATGAGAAGCTAACTTTTGGCACCCTATTGTTGGATTGATGTCCTAGCGCTACTTTTCTTTTCAGTGAATACCAAAACAACTATTGTAAATTTGGTGCAAGTGGAGTTTCATGGAGTGGGAACCTCTTGAGTCTGAGAGCTTACCTCCACTTACTAGTATACTCATCTTTTTGCAACCCCACTGTAGCTTAGGGGTTCGTGTGGGCGAACACTACCCAAGGAGAAGGTGGGGAGTCTAACTGGTGAGTTAGTAACATTCAAAAAACCCTACAACAAATAGGTCATTGCAAGAAATCATTAAAAATAGATGAATGAATCACATTAACAAGTAGTTTGCATCTATAGACACCATATTGGCTTTCTATTTACTTGGTGAACAATACCTTATTTTTTTAGGAAGAAAAAATACTGATATTCATATAGATTTGAAAACCTATACATGTTCATATATAACCCCATAGTTTTTATTATCATCCATAAGTATCTACGTACCTAATGAACTATTATCATATATATAAAGCTAGCCATCCTAATGTCCATATGACTAGTTTCCTCCAAATACAATACTTGGTCTCTCAAAAAGGACGCCCTTATTATCATCATCTTATTCATAAGGTCCTACATATCAAAAGCATATAATAAAAAACATATAACAACTAAAAAGTCATCAATTATAATCAGTGTCTACATAAAACTATCAGTAGCAATTTAACTGAAAGGTATGGGGCCATCCTCCATCTTGTGACCATTCCTAAAGAGTTTGAAATGCACATACCCTAGTGTAGTTAAAAGACCCCCTCTTTGATAATGAATCTGCAAGGACATTATGCTCACGGTAGACATGTGAGGAAGATATGATATCAAATGAGGATTTGAGATTCATAATTCATTCCACCTTTCCAGCCATCATTAGAGCTTTGAGATCAACTCTATCATTTATCCCATCTATTACAATTTTTGCATCTCCATATATATTTATCTGCCTCAACTTGATATGTATAGAAAATAACAATGGCTCCCACAATGCAATGATTTCTTCTTTGATATTTGTGCCCAAATCACCATACCAACAGAGTTGAAATTGTACATCGTGTTCTTTAATAATGACTATGCCTCACCCACATCGACCCAATTTTACAGCTCCATCAAAAAAACCACAAGGAAATTCCAACAATTATGGATCACCGGGTAGCCTCTGTAGGTTCTGTTTTATTTCTTTCATTCCAAATTCTTCATACTATACGATAGATCTTCGAGGAGATCCACCCCACATTTAGTATTTTGTTTTCAAATATCAACACGTTCTTTTCCTTCCATATTCCCCATATAATCAGCTAGGGTAGGATTCAATAACTCTTTGATCTTCTCAACCACCACATGAAGAAAGATTCTGAGGCGTGGAAGCACCACCCCAACGATAGCTTGTATACCTATAGAACACAGACCCAAATAGCTACAACCCAAGGACATTTTAAGAATAGATGTATTTTAGGTTCACTCATTTCTCTGCATAGTAGACTAACTTTAGGGCCATAGAACCCTCTCCTACACAAATTATCCCATGTCAAGTTTCGATTTTTCCAAGCCAACCATCCAAATAATATAATATCTGTGGGCATATTGCATTTCTAGAGCCTCACTAACCAAGAATTTTATGTGGGTTGATAATGCCTCTATGATAGGAGTTCATAAATCTCTGATACCACTAGGTTCCCTTCCTTCACTGATCCGTTCCAGCTAAGCATGTCTAAACCACTCCTTTTCGCAATCCTCATCTTGCTAAGAGTATAAATATACTTGGTCCAATCATCTGCAAGGTGGCCCCTCAGCCCCATGGTGGTAGTCCATTTCCAAATAAGTTTATTTTTTATTAGCTTAAAATCCTCTATAACATGAGCTAAGTAAAAAATACCCTCTAGAACAAATAACATCTAATAATTCCTCCTCCATATTGATAGGCATCATGCATAGAATGAGATCATTTCCTATAAGAATCTTGTGACCATTTTCGAATTTCCATCTTAAATTCTAAAGAAAAAAAGTTGTTAATTTTCTCGAACCCTCTCTAGATATAAGATCCATTCCTCATATTTAGAGCTCCAGTTTTGAACCTTTCGAATAAAAAATTATTTTTTAGAAACTTTTTTATAATGATATTATGAAAAACCCCTTCTCAATTTATGGCCCACCATAGGCTCTTTAAGAGGAGTGCCCGTCCAAATATTTTCATGTCTAATAATCTCCAACCCCCTAATGCTTTTATCGAGGGGATCAAATTAGTGCTCAAAATTCAAAGTGTGTGACATAGCTTGAAACCATAATAATGGATATATCTCAGTGATTTTAATCCAAAACAACTTGTTTCACTCAAAACCGATATCATATGCTCCTGATATCGTGTTTTGATTGATTTGCCAAACAACTAAAATTTTTATAAGTAGAATTTCGACGTAAATCACATAAAGAGAGACATTTTTTGACGTGTTTCAAACCAACCAGTGTGTCTCATCATCAGGACAAGTTGAAGAAACAGATCCAGTATTGCATGCTAAATAGTCTGAGTAGAGCTTCCAACGACTAATTTTGACTTAGGGACTGTAGACAAAAAGTCAAAATGATAAATTAATGGGAGTTAGGTATCATACCATAGATTATATAAAAGAAATAGTTACAGATGTTGATTACGTTATTAGTTTATTAAAAATTGTGACTTATATGGGAATTAGTTAGATCAAGGACCTGACTTATATATATATATATATATATATATATATATATATATATATATATATATATATATATATATATATATATATATATATATATATATATATAGATATAATAGAAGTTATTTGAAAGGTATAATTTAAAAAAATAAATTAAGTGGGAATTAGTTATATTAAAGACCAATATATATATATAAATATATAAGGTAGGTTAGTTAGTTATAATTACTAGAAACTTAAATTTAAAAAATTGAAGTTGCAGGTACACCCAGTCAGCAGTTCGTACACTAACTGGGCATATGACTAGGTAGGGTGATTGTATGTTGATGGCCCAATGGCAGTTTGACAACTGTCTCATTATGATTGGTTTGTGGTTGGAATAATTCGGTTGGGTTATGGCTTGTGGAGGTGGTTGAATTGAAAGAGGCCACGTGGGCCAATGGGTGGTCGTCGTGAGGCCTCCTGGGGTTAATGAAAATTTTTATATGGGTTGAAAAACCACCCCATGGGAGTTTAAATTATGACCTCCCACCAAACAACTAGAGACCTAACCATTACACTATGCTTTGTTCCTTCAAAGGTATAGTGCAAAACTTATATTAAAGTTTTAAATATGGCGCATATGGGGGAGGGGGCCAGGGCTAAGCCCTAGCCCATGGCCGCCCCACACCCATACGATTGAAGGCAAGAGGCGCCAGGGGCTAGGGATTAGCCCCATTCCATAGCTCGCGCCCACGACCACAAGAATCATGCCATATAACTGCAATCAAAGCATAATCAGAACCGCGGGTGGAAATAAATGAAAAGGGGCCAGCCCTAAGAGCCAGCCCGCAGATCATATGACCATTCACATGATCAAGAGCATGGCGTGCAGAGGGTGTCAGCCCCAAGCCACATGGACTTCAATGTGACCAACCACTAGCGGATACAAGGCATGCCTTCTAAGCCCTCGACCTAGAATCTTTGGCGCTAAACCCGATCACATCCACACCCAAACAACCCTATTTTTAGAACTGGGCCGTTAATGTGAATTTTAATTGTCCTACAAATTCACTCGTCGAGTGAGATTGTAGGCCAAATTTATGCGTTGGTTTCGGGTTTGGGGTGCTCAAGGCAGGTTTGGGCCGAATTGGAGGATGATTAGCTATGGAATGGGGTAAAAACTTCTAACAGGGTTAACTTTCTCAAATTTTGGCCAAATGAGGTGCAGAAAGAACCCAGAAGGGGGTTTTTGACAGTTCTGGATCCGTTGGAGACATTAGTTTTTTTGTTTGAGCATTTTAAATCCATGTAAACACATTGTTTAACACTTAATGAAAGAGGCCTTGCGTTGGAATTTGGACCAGGAGATGTAGCCCAGGAGGAGTGAACTCCTTTATCATGTTTATTGTTGTGTGTTTTAGATATGGTTATTTGTCTTTGTTTGGCTGTTAAACTTGTTTAAAAATCACTTGTTAATGTGTTTAGTAACTTGATCCATTACCCAAAACACTTATAAAATTTCACTTGCAATTTCTATATCACCTTCAGTTTTCAATTACATATCATTTTGGTATCAGAGCATGAAGTTATTGTGAAGTTTTGATTTTTTGCAAGTGTTTTTCTTATCCTTACAAGGTTGAAGCTTAAAATAGGAGAAGGAGAACTTGTGGAGCCAAGATCTCAAATTTTTTCAAGGAGAACAAACACCTCAAGCTTCAATAGTCATGGCACATGAAGAATGTCCTGAAGGGATGTTTGAAGATGAAAGAAATTTTAGAAAATCATTCTTTAAGATGTCTGAAATGGTAAATGTTCTTTATGAATAGAGAAATGCAAGGTTGTATGGAAAGAGCTCAAAACCTCCAAAAGTAGATGGAGGAAAAGGATACAAGCCTCCAAAAGGGAATGGATGGAATGGTGAAAAGCCACCACCTTCACCTCATTCCTCATCCTCATCTTCTACTTCTTCTATCCTTTCAAAAACATCTCCAAATTCTCAAAAAGGACATGGTAAAACTCCTTTTCTAAAGCTTGATATTATATTTGAATTGCTTATGTATGAAGGAGAGGTAGATGCTGAGAAACCAGATAATTGGATTCATCAGATTGAAGTGTATTGTAGGATACAAAGAATTAAATATGATGAGACAAAAATTCAACTTGCTTCTCTTAGATTAGAAGGTGCAACACTTATTTGGTGGGAAGGAAACACTCAAGAGGACATGAAGAAACATGGTAAGGTTTTACCCTCTTGGAATGATTTTGTTGTTGCAATAAGAAGGAAGTTTTATCCATTAGTAAACATGCAAAAAACTATCATGGAATGGCAAAACTTTAGGCAAGCTAAGGGGAAAAATGTGCAATCTTATATTCAACAGTTTAGGAAAATAACTTTGATTTTGGGTATAGATTTTTCCTCTCAATATAATTTTCTCAAATACATTAGAGGATTACATAGCTACATGAGGCATACCATTCTCATGTTTAACCCTACAAAACTAGATGAAGTTTGTGTAAAAACAACTCATTTAGAGGCAAGAGGAAAAAATGTTTCTGAAGAAACTAGTGAGAAGTCATTCAAGTATGAAGAAAAAGGAAAGGGAAATTTAAAGGAGGAGATAAAAATAATGTTGCAGTTAAGAAAGAAAGAGAAAATCTCACATGTAAACATTGTTCTAAAGAAGGCCATGATAAAGACCATTGTTGGAAACTTCATCCTGCGATGAGACCCAAAAAGTTTAATAACAAGGAGAAAGAAAATATTGTTGCAACTACACAACAAGCTCTAGGGTCTGATTTTGGAGATGAAACAAAAATCATAGCCATGGTATTGAATGGTAATGATTAAATTGCAAACACAATTTCTTCTATTAACCCATTGAAGCTCAAAATGAAAGAGAAAGAATAGTGTTTTTCCATATTAGAATCATCACAAAACATAACAAGGTAGATACTTTGTTTGATAGTCATTCACAAGAAAACCCCATTTCAGAAGACATCATTAAGAAATTAAATTTGGAAACCATTTCTCATCCTAAAACTTATCCTTTGGGTTGGGTATGTGACAATGCCAAGTTGCAAGTGACAAGAAAATGCATACTCAGATTTGTCATTGTTGCAAATTTTATTGATGAGGTGGAACTTGATGTGGTACCACTTAACATTTCTAAGATTGTTTTGAGAAGCCTATACTTATATGATAGGAAATCCATCCTTCATCGCCATGAGAACAAGTATCACTTGTTTAAATATTGGATTGAGTACATTGTTAGAGAAAATAGCAAGAAGATGAATTTATCTCTTGTGAATGCTAGATAAACAAAGACGTTTGTAAATGTTAGTCATAATTTTATATTGTTGATGATTAAACATAAAGATGTTGATGAATCTAAAGTATTTCAAGGATATGAATCAAGTTTAAAATCTAATTTCATTGAGGTGGCTAATACCTGTGATAAGATGTTTCAGGAGTCTAACATGTTGCCTCCTAAAAGAGGAAAACATTGTGAAGTTCATTTGCAGCAAGATGCATCATTGTTGAACATTGGTATGAACAAGATGTCAGTATTAAAGATTGCAAGGGTCAAAAAGGAAATGAAAAAGTTGTTTGATAAAGAGGACATTGGTTCTAAAATATCTTCTTGTGGGTTTTGTAATGTTTTGGCTTTCAAGAATAATGGTGCATGGCGATGATGTTCACATTTGGTGAAGAGTTGAGCCAAAAACAAGGCTAGACATGCTAAGCATTGTTATGACTACAATGTTCAAGGTGACATGAACTTGAAATTGAATAAGTATTCTTTGATTGAAGGTTCAAGAGAGAATGTTCAAATTTTTTTAATAGAAGTTTTCTCATCTAAACATCTTGAATAATTACAGCAAGGTCCTATCTTTGACAAAAAGACAAAGACTTCAAAAGTGAAGTACTTTCATGAGAATCTCAAAAAGACAAAAACAAACAAAACCAAATGGGTTAAGATTAGAAGGGTGAGGGAATGATACCGTCATCTAATTATTGAATGAAAATGAGCTTTTGGAGGTCCAAAAGCTTCAAATGGGGAGGAATGATCCAGGGGATCAAATTAGTGTTCAAAATTCAAAGTGCGTGATAGAGCTCAAAACCTAAATGAATGGATAGATCTCGACGATATGAATCCAACGCAACTTGCTTAACTCAAAACCAATATCGTATGCTCTTGATATCATGTTCTGATTGATTTGTTAAGCAACTAAAATTTAAAAAATTGAAGTTGGAGGTACACCCAGTCAACAGTCGATATGCTGACTGGGCATATGATTGGGAAAGGTGACTGTATGTTGATGGGAAAATGACAGTTTTAGAAGTGTTTCATTATGATTGTTTTGTGGTTGGATAAATTTGGTTGGGTTATGACTTATAGAGGCGGTTGAATCAGAAGAGGTCACGTGGGCCAATGGGTGGTTGCCACGTGACCTCCCAGGGTTAATGCAAAATTTATATGGGTCAAAAAACTACCCCATGGGAGTCAAACACGTGACCTCCCACCAAGAAACCACAGGCCTAACCGTTACACTACACTTTTCTC
The DNA here is from genome assembly GCA_031772625.1 of Pinus tabuliformis. Taxonomy (NCBI): domain Eukaryota; kingdom Viridiplantae; phylum Streptophyta; class Pinopsida; order Pinales; family Pinaceae; genus Pinus; species Pinus tabuliformis. The sequence continues at coordinate 746,570,822 of CM062818.1, forward strand.
CTTGAAAGGTATAGTGCAAAACTTATATTAAAGTTTTAAATATGGCACATATGGGGGAGGGGACTAGGGCTAAGCCCTAGCCCATGGCCACCCTGCACCCAGAGGACCGCAGGAAAGGGGCGCCAGGGGCTAGGGATTATCCTTGGCCCACAACCCTATCACATGAACACTTCATGCCCACAGGACCACAAGCAAGGTGCACCAGGGGCTAGAGATTAGCCCCAACCCACAACACATGCCCACAACCACAAGAATCATGCCATATAACCACAACTAGAGCCTAACCAAAATCGTGGGTGGAAATAAATAAAAAGTGGCCAGCCCTAAGAGCTAGCCCCTAGGTCACATGACTCTTCACAGGACCGAGATCATGGTGCGGGCATGGGGCCATCCCCAGGCCACATGGCCTTCAACGCGACCACCCACCAACGAAGACAAGGGTGCATCTTCTAAGCCCTTGACCCAGAATCTTCAGCACTAAACCCGGTCACATGTGTACCCAGATGACCCTGTTTTTTGGAATTGGGGGGTTAACTATCCTATAATTTCACCCGTTAGGTGGGATTTTAGGCCACATTTTCACATCGGTTCCGGGTTTGGGGTGCTCAAGCCAAGTTTGGGCTGAATTGGAGGATGATTAGCTATGGAATTGGGCAAAAACTTGTAATAGTCATAACTTTCTCATATTTTTGCCAAATGTGGTGCAGAAAGAACCTAGATGCGGGTTTTTAATAGCTCTAGATCCATTGGAGACATCAGTTTCATTGTTTTAACGTTGTAAAGATATGTAAACACACTTTTTAGCACTTAATGAAAGAGGCCTTACATTGGAAGTTGGACTACGAGATGTAGCTCAGGAGAGGGGTGAAATTCTTTATCATGTTTTGTGTTATGTGTTTAAGATATGGTTATTTGTATCTGTTTGGATGTTAAACTTGTTTAAAAATCACTTGTTAATGTGTTTAGTAACTTGATCCATTACCCAAAACACATATTAAATTTCACTTGTAGTTTGTATATCACCTTTAGTTTTCAATTACAAATCATTATTTCCCACAGGAGATGTCATCTGTGGGAAGCAAGTGGATCTTCTTATGATCCTTTGCACCCTCCCATAAGAATTTTGCAAAGATTTCTTTTATCTTGTTTATAATACAACAAGGTAGTAAAAATAAATGCATCCAACAAGTTGACAATTTTTGCAATACAAATTGTATCAAGATGTACCTGCCACCAAGTGGGAGCCACCTATGAGTCCATAGGTTGAGTTTATATTCGAAATTCTTGATCAAACAATACCAGTCTTGGACCCCATAGTCATTTTGTTTGAGTCTAATACCCAGGTAGGTGAATCCCTCATCTAGCGAAGATTTCTTAATATTGAAAATCCTTTCAATATCATTGATCACTGTATTGTTAGCAACTTCCTTGATCAACATAGACTTGTGCAAGTTTGCAACAAGCCCCAATACCTCACCAAATCCTAAAATAACATCATGTATATTTCTCCATTGGTTTGTTGCAACCTGCCCAAAAACTAACACATTGCCTACAAACATGAGATTGGAAAGATGGATGTTCCATATGACCTCCAACTCGCTAAAATGGCCATTTTGTCTAGCTTCCAAAATCTTCCTTGTCATTCCATTGATCACGAATAGGAAGAGCATAGGTGATAATGAACAACCCTACCGAAGTCACAAGGGATTCACTCACTGAACCTCTGACATAGCATGTGCGTCCATGGCATACTAAACAATACCCTTAATTTGACTACATATTGGAAAATACCTCTAAAAATCACATTATTTAACCCCCTACAAATATAAATCCAATACACCTTCCCAATTTATAAAACCCCTATTTTCACTAAATATTATATGTATCCATTTTTTTATTCACATTTTTTATACCCTTTTATTTTTATATCCCTGTTATAGTGACATTATGCCTCTCTTATGACCCCACAAGTATTCTACGATGCACCTTTGTTCTTTTGATATACATTGTAAATGCATATTAGTTGCATATTTCTTCTTTTGATAGACATTGTAAATGCATATTAGTTCTCCCACAATGCAAATTACTTAACCCACAATCAAGCACATCTCACTATGATTTGTGGCATTTAATGATCTAAGGCACACAAATATCAACCATGTTTTAGGAATATTGATTATGTGCATGTATATAAAATAAAATATAAATTTATCTATATGATGATGAAAAATCAATTGATGAATCTCTATGAATAGGTTTGCACCAAATAAGGTGTTCAAGCACAAGTCTAGACCCTCTAGATGGAACACAACTATCTATAACCAAGATTGGGGCCCCAAATCTCAAATCAAGGGTGCAATACCAACCTAGACATGCTTAGAAGAAGAGGATGAAAAAGTACCAACACATGTGCTCTTAAGGGAATAACACGAAAGCATGAAATCACCTTTTGATTCAATATCATCTCACCAATGAGATATGGACTATCACTCATAGACTATGTAAAATTCAAAAATGGATTAGAGATAACACAGAGGCATTAAATGAATGGACTACAACTAGAACATAAGACAAATTTTGGTTGTAGAGGTGATCAGCTCCATTTGGCTAGCTCAAAACAATGGTGTATTCCAAAATAAACCTCCAAACATCTACAATATTTTCTACATGTTGAAGGCAAGCATTACCTTATCATGCACCTCACTAAAGACAAGGCTTCCTTGCACTCTCATACCTTTGAAATACAATTCTAAAGGTCACAACCAAGCCAGACCCCACATTGGTGTATGAGACCCCCTTACTTGTGGGACAAGGGACCCACCTCCGCACAGTGATTTGACTGCTAATTCAATGAAGGCATACATACTCTATCCCCTCTGGTTTTGAACCTCTAACCTATTAGGGGGAAACACATGTTCTTAACCATTGGGCCCACTCAATCTAGATATAGTGGATTTCTCTTTAAGGTCTCTTTTACATAATGAGTGATTACATTGGAACCACATTGGAACCAACATCATATAGGAAATAGAAATGACTGTGGAAACAATATTAAAAACTAATATCACTTCCTTGAAATAGGAATGACCCTGGAATTTCTATAATCATAGAATCTCTTGAAAATTTAAGCTAAACAATATTAAAGTAATGTCTTGAACACCAAGAACCAAAATCCTTATCACCCTATAACGAAGCAACCTATGCAAGATCAAATTTACAAAAAATCCCTGCCAGAGAACATCCATGTACACAATCCTACTAGAGAAAACATATATAATGCCAAAATCATTTGAAAAGCATGATATGGGACTTTCAAATTAGAAAACAATTTAAGAAGCATGGGATCAAACTTCCAAGATTTTATATAATGATTATCTGAATGAAGGTTCTCGCAAGGCAAGATTAAATGTCCAAGAAGGAAATGATAGCAGAAAAGCTTTGGCAAAAATTGAAAATAATCCTTTCACTATTCTTTCCCAAGGGATTAAGCCCGTTGTTTCCCATATTCTGCTATTTCATGACCCTCCACAGTTTAAAAATTGATAGCTTCCACAAGTTGTAATCTTAGCAGCCAATCAAACTTGAAATGAATTAATACTTTAGGAGAATCTGGAAGCCTACCTAAAATTTCAATGAAACATAAGGCATACAGTTTTGTGCCATCAAGCAAAAAGTAAATCCACACTTCCCCTAAACTCTACAAGGACGCTGGTTCTTGCCACTAATACAGTGAATCCCTTTCTATTTTCCATGATCAGAGTTTATAAAGAGAGGAGATACAATTCACATAAGTACTAAAACATTGATAAGTAGCTATAAAAACTACAATAGCCCATAAACATTATTAACATAATTATATACAAAAATAATTCCACCAACTAAAGCAACATCGTTCCCTTCATTTCCCACCTCAATTCCTACAGGTTATCACATTCACTTCAATAGAATGTTATCCTTGATCCATCAAAAAAATGTTTCATGGTTTACATATGGTACATATGTTATAATACATGAAGAACACAAAGAAAGGCTTATGGAAGATAAATCTGACACTTCAAATCAACAAATCATGCACCACTAAATCAAAAGCATTGAAGGTTAAACACAAAAAAATAGCTTTAGGACCCACTCCAACAATAAAACATATATCAAAAATAAGGGAATTGTTCATTTTTAAATTTTAAGATGCTTTAAGGGTTCCCAATAAAATGCCTATAAATCAGCTCTCTCATTAAAACAAAGACGATGATCCAACAACTTAAAATTGATACTAAAACAAATATAATGAAGCCTTCCTTTGTAGAATAAGAAAGACAAATGAACCATAATCAAGAAGATATTAGCAACGGATAATTCCCAAAAATACTCACCCTAAACAGATTTTGCATTGGTGCTACATTTGAGATTTTCTCCTGAATCCTGCTCTATTTAGGTCTCAAGCTTCATGAGATGCAACAAGATAGAGACCTCATCTAGGTTAAAAAGATAAAATCAACAAAATCTTGAACAAGAAAATTAGAATAATGGGGGTACACCCAAACACCTCTACGCTTTCGAAGCTACAGATATAATGGACTTTGAGAAATAACATTTTGCATCTCCTTGCTTTAGAGAATGTATAACATGCAATAAGAATTATAAAGCATCTAAACCTAACTATTTTTCATACTACTGATAAATTGAATATATTGATAACTAAATATAGCTACATAAGAATTCATGGATAATTTGTTACATCATAAAGAAAAGACTAATGAAATCACATGCAAGAAGCTAAAAAATATAGTGAACATTTATAAAAGGAACTAGATAAGTTAAATTTACAAAAAGTAAATTGATAAGAAATGCAAGTCAAAGAACCAAAACCATGGAAACTAATCAATGACTATGCAACTGTAGCAAGAGTCACTGCAAAAGCCAGGTTCCATTTTCTTTATGATATGTAGGATAGCAGTAATCTATCATTGCAATATTAAAGAAACTCTCCTAGAGTTTCCTCCTCTCTTCAAACTCTAAACCTAGGGCATAAATCCTAATGAATAATGTGTAAATCAAGAAGTTAACCTCCAACAATGCACAAATTTAAACCATAGAAGTTTAGCTAGATGAATTATGTGGGGGCTTAGGGGTCGGTTTTACTATAGTGTGGTTGGAAATAGAACCAATCTCATATACCATTTGTCCTGCTTGAACTTCAGGTATTTTTTCCCTCGGGTCATGCATGTCCCTCACTGGGTCTGCATGTTTGACCTGGGCACAGTTCTCTAGTGGACCTATACCATCAAAACCATTCTCCTTTGTTACATGAATTTAATCTTACTTGGGTTCCTGCGGGTCTCCCTTACTCTCCAAATCCTTGTGCTTTTCTTCATTCTCTAGCACCAGATATTTATTTATGGCACCTTTTGCCCCTTGTGGTGCCATCTCTTCTGCGTTCTCATCCATTTTATTTATTTCTTCAGTTTTGGACCCATGTATTTTTTCTTTTTTTTCTATTTCCCTTTTGTCATCACTCTCTTCTTTTGCTTCGTTCTTCTTATCAAGATCATCTTCTCCCTTCCCTTATTCTTCCTTTCTGTGATCATCATCTTCCCCTATTTCAGCCATATCTTCCCCATGATGGGTATTATGCCTTTCCTCTTCCTTACTAGCTTCTACTTGTGATTCTTGTTTCTCTCCATATTTTGAATCTCCTTTTGATCTTCTGGATCTCTTTGGTTTTCTCTTTGATTCACTTTCTGGTGTTTTGACTAGTGATTCCTTTACTTTTTCACTTATCCTTGAAGATCTCCTTCTTCGTGTTATCTCACCTATGGTACAAAGAAAATGTGAAATTATATTTTCTAAAAGAAACATGCCATGATCCAGATTTAAACAGGAATGCAATAAAGTACAGAAATAAACACAAATACCAAGATACAACAGAAATAATACTTCATTTCATTAATGGAGAATACTGAAATATGCTTACAAATAGAAATGGAAATAAACTAGCTTAGGAGATGGTAGCTTATCTTTGAGAAGATATGTGGCGGCTACATGCCTCTGAACTACCTTACAATGAGGCTAAAGGACCTTTTTATTATTGAACAATAAGAGAAAACCCTAAACAACAAAAACCCTAACCCGAGGAGATGTACCACCAAGAGTTTATGGGCCCTGTTGGGGTGAGTTGGACAACCAACTTCCCGAGCTCATGACTTGGTCATATTATCTCTGTTTGACATGCATGATAATCCGTTGGAAATATCTTTCTGAGGACTATGATGGAAAACACGATTTTAGACAGAAAATCATTGGCTGTAGATTTCCAAAAAAAATGTCGTTTAGGGCCTCAAAACAACTCGAGAAGTTTAGGACCCAAAACACTACTAAAAATAGTAAATTGTGCTATAATTAAGGAAACCGAAAAGCTGGAAGAAGCAATGATGGTGGCCCAAGTGAAATTGGTAGGTTGCCACCAATATCCACTTGGATCATTCCTCCCCCCTTAGGAAGCAGTGGTCCCCATTGCATTGAGTTCCTCCATGAGATGAGGAAACTTCTCCTGAACTTGGTCCCTGGTGAGCCACTTGCCCTGGTGAAGGAGTTGGCCTGCTTTGACAACTCGATACAGTTGGATCTTCTACTGGCGAATGTGCTTAACCTGTGTGTCCATGATCCAGTCAGTTAGTTTCATATTGTTCCATGCAGTCTGGATTTAACTTTGTTGGTGTGAGTTGTTCTGCAATGTTGGATGTGTCTAGTAATGGTGGAAAGTATGGCCAAAGGCGGTCCAAATCAAATATTGGGTGCAAGCCAAGGAATGGGGGAATGTTGAGCTCAAATGCATTGTACCCCACAGCCTTGGTAATGGTGTAAGGACCATATCGAAGTGGTCTGAGTTTGTGATAGGCTCCAATAAGGCATTCCTTTTGAAAATGTAGCCAGTCTTTATCGCCCACCTAAAACTTGTGTGGCACCCGATGTTGATCATATTGCTACTTGTAGTTGGCATTTGATTTCTCTAGAATTTCATGGACCTACTGATGGATATGTTGGATGTGCTCAATGAAGTTGTTTGCCTTATCTGTTTTAGACTGGACATGAGATGAATCTGCCTGAGTAGCTGCAAATGGCATGGCCACATCAACAGGACATAGTGGCTAGAATCCCAAGCCCACCTGAAAAGAGTTGTGGCTAGTCGAGTTGTGGATAGCCTGATTATAACTATGATGAACATAGGGGAGGCTCTCATCCCCTGTGCATGCATGCTTTGAGTTCTACATGTGCAACATATGTACGATCATCCTGTTGACAACCACTATTTGGCCATCAGTTTGGGGATGGAAGGCTATGTAATTAGTGAGTTTGGCGTCCAGCATCGACCAGAGATTGGACCAAAATGTACTGAGGAACCTGCTGCCCCGATATGAGATGATAGCATGTGGGATCCCAAAGTGTACCCACACTCATTCAAAGAAGAGTTTAGTAGTGGCGTCTATTGTGATATTCTTCTTGCAAGCCACCATAATGGCCATTTTCGAGAACCTGTTGATGACCACAAAAACACAGTCGTTTCCATGCTTAGTAGAAGGAATGCTCGACATGTAATCCATGGATATGGATTCCCAAGGTAGACTAGGGGTAGGCAGTGGGGTATATAGGCCTTGCTTCTTGATGGCTGGTTTGGCAATGGCGCAGGCAGTGTAGGATCTGATGTACTTCCCGATATCCTATGAAAGATTTGGCCAATAGAAATACTTCTGCAATACTGCCACTGTTTTCTCAACCCCAAAATCCCCAGTACCCTGACTGTAGTGTGCTTCCCAAATCATCTTGGCATGCTCACTTGAAGGAAAACAAAGGTGACCCAGGTGGCATAATAGGGCATCCTCGAGTTGAAAATCTTGAACATGCTAACCCTCCAAGAGTGTCTAGAATGTGTGGCTAAATTCTGGGTCACTTTCATAGAGAAGTGGCCAACTAGAAGTCTCGTGCTCACAAGAGTTGAGCATGGTGGTTAATGCCATGATTGGTGGTCAATTGAGGCAATCTGCAACATTATTGGTGTTGCCCTTCTTATAATTGATATTCAAATGGAACTGTTGCAGGTATGTTGACCACTTCTGATGGTGATCATTCTGCAACTTCCCTTGGGTTTGTACGAACTGCAGGGTCTAATGGTCTATGTGGATGACAATTTCCTTCCCCAAAATGTAATGCTTCCATTGTCGGCATGCCCACACAATGGAATACATCTCTTTGTCATAAGTGGAATGCTTTCGGACTATGTCTGAAAGTGTCTCACTGTGATATGCCACTGGATGCCCGTGTTAAGTAAGGACTACCCCAATAGCATAGTCAGAGGCATCTGTCTCGATCTCAAATGGTTGTTGCAAGTCTGGTAATGCCAGCACTGGTGTCGAGCAGAGGTGATATTTCAACTCTATGAATGCCTTTTGTTGAGGTTCAGACTAAAAGAATTTTGCTTTCACTCCTCCTTTGGTGACTTGACTCAAGAGCCAAGTGATATGAGAAAATCCAAACATGAACTTGCGGTAGAAGTTGGTGAGACCCAGAAAGTTGCGGAGCTCTATCAGAGTGGTTGGAGATGGCTAATCCCAAATGACTTGGATCTTGGTTGGATCCACATGCACCCCCCGTTCATCAATAATGTAACCCAGATACTGAACCTGGGTCATGCCAAAATTGAATTTCTCCAAATTGGCACATAACTTGTGTTTCCACAGTGTTTGGAGAAAATGTCAGATGTGGTGGAGGTGCTCTTCCCAACTTTGGCTGAAGATCAAGATTTCATCCAAGTATACCACTACAAATGAGTTGGTGAATGGCCACAAGATGTCATCCATTAGCCTCATGAAGGTTGCAAGAGCATTCGTCAACTCGAAAGTCATAACCAACCATTCAAAAAGGCCCTCCTTGGCTTTGAAGGTAGTCTTCCACACATCATAGGGTTTGATTGGTACCTGGTGATATCCTAACTTGAAATCGATCTTGCTAAAATATTTTGTCCCCTTCAGTTGGTCCAGAAGGTCATTAATCCGTGGGATCGGGTACCTATTCTGGACAGTGATCTTGTTCAGCATCCAATAGTCAATACAGAGTCTCCAAGTCCCATCCCTCTTCTGTACCAACATGATCGGCCTCCCACAGGGTGATGAACTCAGTCGGATGTGACCTTTCTGCAGTAGCTCCTGAATATGCCTCTTGATTTCATCGTTCTCCAGAACAGAGCGCCGATAGATTGGTCCATTGGGCAACGACGCACTTGGGGTTAGGTCAATGGAGTGCTTGACCTAACAGTGCAGAGGAACCCCCACATGGGAGGTGAAGATGTCCTTGTACTCCTCCACGACCTTGTCCATCTGTAGTTATCTTGCGGAGGGGCCATGTCTGGAGGTCGTTGCCACCGTCTTCTTCTTTCCTTGAGGGTGTATCATCAGGAAAAAAAATTTCCCTATTTTGGAAATGAGCTTACTGCATTTTTTGTAGTAACCAAAGAGATGGCAGTAGGCAGTGCTATCTCTGGTATCCTGTACAACTTATTTCCCAAAGTAACAATAACAGCACGAGGCCTTGATTCATACACAACATGTCACTTCCATAAGTATGGTTGGCCTAATAATACATCATAAACATCAAGGGGAGCAATGTCACACAATACCTCATTCGTGAAGGGCTCGATGTTGTATGCAAGATGACACTGATGGCTTACAAAAAGATCCCATCCTTGGTGAAGCCACCCGATGGTGTACGGTTGTTGATTTGTTGTGGTCGGTAAGCCCAGCCACTTCATGACCTCTACCGGAATGAGGTTATTTTAGCTACCACTACTGGCAATGAACTGTAGTTGGGAGCTCTTTACCCACATCTGGGAGTGGAAGAGGTGCTCCTCCTCCTCTCGATATTTGTGTTCCTCCTTTTGGATCTTCGTGGTGGAAATGGTGGCATTAGGCTCCGCATCAATAATATGCTTCCCTTTGTCATTCCCCTTATCGGGTTCTGACTCAGAGTCAGAACATGCATCTGATTCTGAAGCCTTTAGCTCGGCCATGAGTGACTGCTTGGCTCAAAACTCACTTGTGTTGTGAGTGGAGCTCTTATGGAACTCACACCACTTTCCCGTGTCCTTTTTCAGCTTTGCGGCACTGTTCTTTGCTTGTGGCTTTGGCGGTTTATCTTGGGCCAGCCCACCTTGGCTTTGTCCTTTGTTTTGTAGTTTAGGGGCACCTTTCCCCTGCTTCAGATTCACAAATCCAAAGTCTCGCTTCTTCTATTTAAACTTTTTCTCGATCTTTATGGCATATCGGTATGTTGTGTCGAGCGAGGAGATGTTTAGGAATTCTATTTCATCCTAGATGTACCTATGTAGGCAGCCACAGTATTTGAGTACCAAATGCTACTCAGAATCCTTGATACCTAACTTTGTGCGAAGGGTATGAAAAATATTGGTAAACTCCACAATGTCTTGGTCCCTTCCTTGCCGCAGCGTGGTCCACTTTATGTATTGATCCTCATAGCTTCCGATAGGGTAGTACTGCTCCTTGATGGCAGCCCGAAATGAATTCCAAGTGCATGCGGCTGAAAATAATGAGGGCGTACTTTCATCCTTCTACTCGTAGTAGGTTTCCCACCAGTCCTTAATGTGGGGTGCGGCTTTCAAAAGAGCGAAAGTAATTGTTTCTTGGCCGAAAAAAATGAACAAAAATTACCATTCTAGTAGATTTAACCATTTATCTATAGCGTCTGCATCTATCTGACCCTCAAATATGGGAATGTTAAAGTTATTAACTTTTACCTTAAAGGGTGTGGCGCTTCCAGAGTAGCTGTTGGAAGTAGATGTGTCGCCCCTAGGTAGCCGCTGAAGGATCTAGGCAAAGTTGTCCATCATTGCATTCCTTTATCACTCAAGGGCCTCTTCGAGCAAGATTTTGATAAGATCTCCTACCCCCTCATCTTTCTTTCATTCACCATGGGAGGTCATCGGGATTTGCGAGGCTGGTCTTGCAAAGGTTCGACCAGTTCAAGCCTTAACTCCTTATATCCCGACCTAGTTGGGGACATGCAAGGAAAAACAGAGAAAGAGTCGACCGCTCTGATACCAGTGATCCGGATTTAAACAGGAACGTAATAAAGTATAGAAATAAACACAAATACCGAGATACAACATAAATAATACTTCATTTCATTAATGGAGAATACTGAAATATTCTTACAAACGGAAATGGAAATAAACTAGCTCGGGCGATGGTAGCTTATCTCTGAGAAGAGATGTGGCAGCTACATGCCTCTGAATTGCTTTACAATGAGGCTCAAGGGCCTTTTTATTATTGAACAATAAGAACAAATCCTAAACAACCAAAACCCTAACCCGAGGAGATGTAACACTAAGATTTTATGGGCCCCATTGGGGTGAGTTGCACATCCAACTTCCTGGGGTCGTGACTTGGTCATACTATCTCCGTTTGACGTACATGGTAACCCATTGGAAAGATCTATCCAAGGACTACGATGAGAAATACGATTTAAGCAAAATCTTGCTAGTGGTATATTTCCAAAAATACATCGTTTAGGGCCTCAAAACGGATCTGGAAGTTTAGGACCCAAAACACTGCTAAAAATAGTAAATTGTACTACAATTAAGGAAACAGAAAAACTGAAAGAAGCAATGGTGGTGGTCCAAGTGGAATTGGCAGGTGGCCACCAATATCCACCACCTGGATCATGCCAATATCCTCACAAAAAGGGTATGGATTTCAAACAACAAAAAAAACAAAGATATGTAAGAACATAAGCTCAGATCAGGAAAAACCAAATAAATAAAAAAATTCACCTGTGCTATGAACATAGTTCAGACCAGGAAAAACCAATAAAATAACAAACTTTACCAATGCTCCAATCAAATTCAGAGATAGACGGCCCTCCTAGATTTTCCTTCAAGTACCGCTCTATTGCCTTTTTTGTCTTGAATTCTTCACCTATTGGGGTGATAAAAACAACTTCATATTTTTTGGGTGTCCCACCCTTCTTTGGAATAAGCTGGAAAAAGAATTTCCAGAATTTCAGCACAGTACAAGATATACCATTGAATCTCTACAATCAGTTTAGAAATTTAGAAGAGCAACTCATATATGAATCCAAAACCTGTACTATGCACACTGCATCTACATTATAAAAATTCTTAAACAACTGAGCAATAAATAATCTTTAGGACATGGATTTATTTGACAGCTAGTTAGGGCTTAATATTTTAAATTTTCCACTCAAAATTTCGATTTTCATTGTGATAGGAAAGCAATAGCTTCCTTTGTGAATGAAACAAAAGAAAATTTAAGTATTTGAGTTGGCAAAGCTTAGGGATGAAAGCTTAACACCATGTTCAAGCACCTATGTTCTCATTGTAACTTGAGAGGCCCACACTAACACCTTATCTATTCACTGTTTGCTCTGGCACTCCTAAAGTATGAAATTGATTTGGTGAAACATGGGGCTCAAAACCTCACTTCATGCTTATTAAGCACCCAGTCCCTATTTATTAGGCACCCACATTCTCCTCCATGTTTTCACTTGCATTTCCAACTTACTTCATTTATGTGAACACTCTTGACAATTCCACCAATCATTGTACAAGAGAAATGTTCAGGGTTAGCAAGAATACTCATCATGGATGGATATGATTGACACGTAAGGAAAGGAGATAGGTAGAAGAACATATGCAACTAAGAAAAAAATTAGTTTATATGGCGGAATAAACTATTAAAAATTTCATTCTATAGTTCATGTCGCATATAAGTGATGGTGGAAGCACAAAAATATTAGGGAAAATGTCTTGCAATAAGCACAAAAATATCACTTGTTGAAAATCACCTGAAAAAGGAGGTCTGATATCTGACTGAAGGTGGGCATTACACTATCTTCTCCAGTTCACTCTTCAACTAATTTGAAACATCTACAGGTTGGTTCTACATTCCACATCCCATCAATACCCCTTTTTCCCCAAATAGCCTACCATTGGCATTGGTGGACTTCAAGGTTATGGTATCCCAGATATAAGGGCCACTGGTGGTGGTGCCATCCAAGTAACCCTAGTTGTATTTGCAGGCCTTCATGGAACCATAACATGCTATCGATGGGGTTTGGGAAATCTCTCTGCAATCTTTGGAATTACAAGGAACATATGCTAAAGATGAGGATTTTCTAGGTCTGAAAGTGGGAAGAGGCTTTGTGGTAGCAGATCGGATCTTGGGATTGCAATTCACCCACACAAGATCGCTGCCTGTGTCTGGAACCAACAGAACTTGCTGAGGAGGGGTTCCCACGTTCACACTCACGAAGTAAAGAGCAACTCCCATGTCTACTGCACCAGAGGCTATTGACATTTCAAAGCCTGAAGTTCCAAGCCTCTTGTGAGGATAATAAGTGCTCTTGTATGCCAGAACCTTGTTTTGATTGAGTCCACATGTAAAAGTGTTTGTATCACCTCATGTATGCTTGTCAATTGCTCATGGATCATCTTCATCTCCATCTTCAGACTTATGTCTTCACCTCCATTTGCATGTTGCAGCAACAACATGCAATGTAGGATGAAAAGAAACACAAACAAGCCATGTTTCCCCATTTTCATCTGCATATGAAAGAAAGAAAAATCAGTGTCACCCAGAACATGAACCAATCTTTCTTTGTACATGGGTACTCAATGGTTTTATTTATAGTTTAGATTAATGTTAAAATAATAAATTATAGCTAATTTCAATAAATGGAAACACAATAGACACAGTAGGCATGGCGTTGAAACAATATTTTCTTAATAATAGATACAGTGCATAAACAGTCAACAAGGTGTTGCAAAGGCAAAAGAAAATAGATATAGTTATTGTATTCAATAGCAAGTTATTCTTAGTAATGCTCCAAATAGCTAACCAAAATATGGCCATTTACAACACATCTACCTTATGCTGCCACATCCACCTATAGATAACATGTTGCTGGGATGGAAGTCCCATGCTCTCTGTTGCACCAACATTTACTGTGTAAAAATAGTTAAGCAATATGTAAAATATTAGGATATGACTACAAGATAACCTTGAAATAGTCAAACATTGTGGATAAAAAAAATTTATTTAATTCATGGAAGGCAATAGAAAGTAATCAAAATTGTACATAATACGCTTTCGAATATAATAACCATTATTGAAAAACATAAAATAAAATTGAAATTTAAGAAAATACACCAATACTAGTAGTGAAGAGAGATTTGCTCTTGAGATGGCCAATAATATAATTCTTGTAACTGTTTCAGAAGCAAGGCATGATTTTATTATAGCCATCATTTCCTTACATGCTTCTATCATTTCTTTGAATAAGCCCTTGATCAGTCCTAGATGCAACTCCAGAGAGGTCTAGATATAGCTCAGCAAACCCTTCAAATTTGGCAGAAATGATAAATCTTACAAAAGGTGAGGATAAGGCTACAAACAATCTGCCTTGGAGGTATTTTGAATATATATATATATATATATATATATATATATATATATATATATATATATATATATATATATATATATATATATATATATATATATATATTGCTTTCAGAAGATCCCATAACATAGGCTTAAATGAGCATCATATTATTCTAGAAACCATAGAGAGATAACACAATAATTTCCTCCAACTTCACTCAGAATAATCCCAAATTTTGTCCACATAGATGCCATTGAAAATACTTAGGTCATACTACTGATGTCTACCAAGAAGATGGCCCAAATAGGTCCTAGAACAGGCCTAAGATTAATACAAAAATTCCTCAGACGGGGGTGGGGTCTTAGAAAGGTCGAGAAGGGCCTCAGGAAAGGGCTAGTCTGTGCCTTAAATGAGCCAAAAGGAAATGCAAGATAGATACGAATTAGCCTCATTAAATAAATCATTTCATAATGACCCAAGATCCTTTCAAATTGATTCAGGGGCTAGTCTGTGCCTTAAATGAGCCAAAAGGAAATGCAAGATAGATACGAATTAGCCTCATAAAATAAATCATTTCATAATGACCCAAGATCCTTTCAAATTGATTCAGAAGTTCCCAGTAACAAGGGTATGAACTACATGATATTCAAATTGATTTAGAAGTGCCCTTTCAAAGTGCTTATGTAGTCAATATCATTTATTACAATAATTCAAGAATTCTAATATCTTACCAGCCATGTTGGAGATTCTGGGATAATGGATTCACCAATAGGCAACAAAAACTGGGAACTAGCTCTACAACATCTCCCATTGACAACCTACCTTGCTCAACAACGCATATTTTTTTCTTCCAGTTGTGTTCCCATGAGAGATCATAAGTATATTCTGTATGAAATTTTGTAAAAAGTGGCCATGAAGTGGCCTTATTTCCCTTTTTGGAGGTGATATGTCATGCTATAAGCACTTTGCTATGTATTTTCCTTTTCCAAACCATGAAATAGAAACGTATGCATTCTTTCTTTGGAAAAATAAAATCAATTAAAATTTTCATACCATTCACCCTATCAAATTCTTGTCAATCCAAAAGTTGCAAAAAATCAGATACCATTCACCTTAAAGTATCCCTTGGATCATACGCACACATTGCAAGGCCCATCAAACACATATATATCAATGTAGGCAAAAATAGGAAAGCAAAGTGTCATCACCCAAACAATCTACCAGAAGCACATATCTCAATAAAGTTGCAAACAATTTAAAAACAAAATACCGTCACATTTCCAAAATCCTTTATAGATAGTAATTAATGTTAATGTCGTTTAGTGAAATTGCTAAAAGGAAATGCCCAAAATATGATTGAGGACTCAATTGACAACAATAACCAAGTGCAATTTAACTGTCGTAGACCCCATGCGTATGGCGAAAACCTAAATACTTCCAAAAATACTCTAATGGCACATTTGAAATACAAACTCTGATTTATATTTACAATTTAAAAATTAGGAAAGCCAACTACCACATAAACATTCAAAATAAAATGCACTTCATGTGCTAGACGTTGCTCTGGTGTAAATATGTTGACTTGAGTGAGCAGAAACCATCCTGACTGAAGCTCATGCCATTAGATCCTTGATATCCTTTCTAGCAAGCGAACCATTAATCTAGAAATTAAGGAAAATGTTAACATTAGTGAGAAGAACCACATAATTAACCACAAAACGTATTCATGAAAAAGGAACCACCTCTTCTTGCTTTTCATGATTAAATGGACCGACTTTAGAGGGACCAAATTAACATTTGAATGAAACACAACTACAAAAGGATGCATGGCTAGTGAAATAAACTTACACCAAAAATCAGGTAGCAAAAAAAGGTTTAGTTATCCCAAACATTCACCATTTGAACTATTCATTAGACCTAAAACCAAAAAGCACAAAATTAACATTAGATTCATACAAACAAATAAAAAAAAAAATACAACCAATAATTATTTATAAATGATACAACATATGGAAATAAATAAGGAAAGAGAAAGTAGAATGTTTTTAAAATCTACCTTGGTCAAATTTTTCACAAAATCTAAAAAAATATTTGTACTCACATTCTTCTAATTTGTATGTATCATTCCTAGCATTGTATGATAAGTAAATTGTGATTGCTATAACAGATTCAAGTTGTACAAAAACATGATCTGTCAAATCATACTTAAACATATGTTGCGCCTTTATTCTACTATACCAACATAATTGAAGCTCGATTCCTTCTAATCTATCCAAAAGGTGAATGTCATTATGGTAATCAAAGACCCTATTACCATCCTTCTTCCTTATTCTTTGAACCCTTCCAATGTACCACGCTCCACAAGAAACACTTTGTTTTGTATTTCGAGGAACACCTTTTCTAGCAGTACGTTCAGTGGGGGGAATTGAGTTTCTTCCAAACAAAACCCCATAATCTGATCCAATTCCAAAGCCAATTGAAACACCCTTTTGTGGAGCCTTCCCATCTCGCCTAAAGTAGACCCCATTTCTCACTTTTGTCAACCTATCTTTGGATAATGTTGGATTTCCATTCAACTGACTAACCAAACATGCTTTAAACATATCCTTACCATCAATATCCACCACTGGCTTTATCGTTTTGCTTCCATTTTCATCAATGGAATCTAAAATTTCATCCAACTTGTGTCTCCACTCACTTTCCATTATTTGCAATTCACTTTCATTGTGTACCAATGATGATGAAGATTGGAATATAGAGTTGGAACAACTCGGTGGAGAAGCATCAACTACTTCATCCACAATTTGGAATGTTGGATAATTTTGATCCTCTGTCCATGGTTTAACCCACCAAGAAGATTGAGTGTAATTTTCTGGTTGCATTCCAAGAGTTGATAAAATGTCTTGTGCATCCTTTAATCCAATCTTAAGGGCTTCTACAATTTTAGCGTTTGTGGATATTGAATCATATTGCGACAATATGTCAATGTTTTGTATTGTTTATTGGTGCAATATATTCCAAATGCTTTCTTGGTTCTTATGAAATTTATTAAAATGAAGCCCTTGGGGATTTTATTCTTCTTCAGCAACTCTATTAAGGGTTCCAACAACAAGAAGAAAGTCAGTGAAATCATAGGTCCTCTCCACTCCAACCATCCCACCAACTTTACTAAATAAGTTTTCATGTACATCTGACCCAGTCATGTGAAAAACATGTGGAAAGTTAGAGTAATGATCTGGAAACAATATCATCAACAAAACTGCAAAACGGAAAGAAATTTTCACATATTTATATGCTTCTCTACTGATGAAATTTATGTTGACATTAGTATGAGATTGTTTCTGTACCCAACATAACCATAATGTGAATAAATTATGAACTCGTGAAACATTTCACATCCTTTCCCAAACGCTCAAACTATGAGACATAAAGATGTCAATGTAGTTAGCAACAATCATTAGATAAGTCTTTGTAGCTAGTGTCCTCTCTAACTTTCCACTTGGTGTACTTATCAACTCTTTCAAACACCTTTGAACATGCCTTGAAGCAATGCGTTGTGCGGATCCCCAATTTTGTCGATCCATCCTCTCTATATCTTCACCCTTAAGCTTGTGATCATCCACTTTAAAACTGTGATAAACCATTCTGACATGACCAAAACTTATGTAATCATTTCCTAAAACCAACTCTCGTCGACTGCTAAACAAAGGATTCACTAGCCTTTTGCTGTTGTCGATTTAATCTTGGTCATGCAATCCTGTTACATTGCAACCATTTTACAACCCGGTTAGCCTCCACCCTTCCCAAGGAATTTGATGTCGAAGACTTGATGTTGAAGAATAATCCTTCGACATAAGTTGTCTTCTTCTCCTATCCCCATTTGAGGAATTACCAACAATAGTTCCCAAATTATTTTCCACGTGTTTCTTAGACATAGAGTCTACCTTTTCCCATTGTTGATAAACAAAATTTGCATTGAACCTATTGCATGTTGAATGAACAACCACAACCAAACGAGGAAGATTTTCATGTAAAGGGTTTTCAATAATAACACGTGCATAATGGCCAACAACATTGTTCTTAAAAGAATCTATTATAATATTATAGCCTATATCTTCGTCACCAAATCTCACCAAGAAATGTGATTGGCATTGATGTTCTTCTTTCGTACCACAAAACCCCACCAATGTATTGCTTTTTTCTACCCACCTAACCTATTTTTTCACAAATTTTTCATATTCAGCGAGAAATATAGGAACTGGGCCATCTATACCATGCTTGTATTTATAAGAACCATAAAATTTTTCGACTGCCTCAAAAACATGCTCATGCTCCCCTGGATATATGCTAATGACATTCTAACTTGCCTTAAAGTTGTAGATATCGAAGGACCGTCCAAATTCAAGCTAATAAAGTTATGTAATCTAGTTCCTCCCCATAACTTGATCATCTCATAAAGGGATTTTGTGGATATACTATACCTTCTCCCTACTTTTGCATGCATCAATTTATGAAAAATATCCTTGAAAAATTCCCAAACTGCATGTTTACCTTGTAATTTTCCTTGCTTATGTGCCTCACACACATCCTTGCAAAACCTAAAGACATCCTTCCTTTCTGTCGATTCAAACAACTTTTCCTTTAGGGATCTCATTCTAATAGAGAGTGTAGCAACCTTTCTCCGCTCCCACCAAAGAGATCGCATTGTTGATCTATGGTTAGCATTTGTAACCCTTGCAGCATTCTTTAGTTCATTTTGAGTCAAATAGTCGAGTATTCTACCTTTTCTTGTATCTCGTTCATTTCTTTTATTGGTGCACATTGCTTCACGATATAATTGCATCCTGAAGTCATCACATTCTCGAACCAACTTACAAAATTTGTATGTTAATTAATAAAATGGGATCCCTATTTCAAAAGCCCTCTGACAATGAATAGGCCTATATGTACCATCAATGCGACATTCAATACATTCATAACATAACATGATCTTGGTATGCTTCTCTATGGCCCATAATTTTCCACCCCTTTGATCATCCATTAGGACCTTTGTTTCCAATCTCTCCCCATTTCTATCAATATAAGGATACCAATACCCCCAACACATTATTAACAAGGGAGATGATTGAGATGTAATAAGATGACAACAAACAAATAAATTTGAAGTAAGATATATAAAATAATATACAAATTCATATTCAATTTTAGTCTAAGCTGTTAATTAACACACCTCAAGTAGAAGGATCTACACTTGTATAACCCCTATGTAATATTGATGGTGATAATGGGACCAAGAACCTAGTCAAACTTTGTTGGGACTTATCATTGGTAGGCTTCTTGGGTCCCCTGACCGTGCCACTCCTCATCCCAATCTCCTCATATGAACCCTCATTTGTAGTAGTACCAGTGTGATTCTTTGATTTCATGTGTTCATTTAGATAACTGACAATATTACCACTTTTCAGCACTAAACAAAACCATTTATTGCATCGTGTACATTCCAATATCACTTTTTTCATGTCCCTATAGTCTGCAAGTGTTGCTTCCACCACCTTGAACAAATTAGGCTCTTTTGTCTTGTTGAAATCATCTAGAAGTTTGATTGCTTGATCAATATGAAATTGATCTCCAACCATCACTGTTTGTTGTACTTCATTACATGAAGGAATTTCACTACCACTTGGCATTGATAGGTGTTGTTGATGGACCTTTGTTTTCATATGATGGTTTTTGAAGTTGCGTGTTGTTCGCACTACCAAGGATACATCACCTGTTCCATAATCAATGCCAGAAATTTCACAATGGATCATTATTTCAGATTCTCCCTTTTCTAAATATACTTTGAGAGTAATTTTCTTATTGACAAACTCTTCCATCAAACTTTTAACCTTTTTTCCCAAGATGCCAATACACTAGGATCAACAACTATGGATTGTTCCACTAACAAAGACATATTTTCAACTCTTGGTTGTTTATGCATAGGTCCCTCCACGTTCACTTCAATGTTTTCAAAGATTGGTATTGTTTTCACTACATTTGAACACTCTTCTTCCACATCAAATATGCTTCTACATGTTTTGTACAAACTTTCCATTTTTTCTCTTGTTTTGGATTTAAACCTGTTCTATCCGGGATAAAATCAAAAGGGTATCCAACGATTTCATCATCCACAATTTCATCACGAATTTTAGCAAATGTACAACCTTCTCGACACTTGACCATGCCAATGATAGAATTCTCTTCACCGGTAGCAATTTTATAAAACAACTCCATCTGTTTTTGCACATAAATAAATGAAAAAGTAAGTAAAATTCCACAAGCATATTGGTTATTATAAAACAAAGAGCAAGGAAGCAAGGTATGAAATTTCAATTCAAAGCTCCAAAAAACATGAAGAAATATTACTATTTGGATGAAACACCTTGATTCAAAATGTACTATCAGTGGATTCCTCAAATGGAACTGAAACCAGAAATAAAACATATTACTAAAACAAATTTGAGAGTTGATTTATTGTTGCACCAGAACTTGGCAAAACATTGTACAACTATTTTTAATTCATAATATTAACATGATTTGTAACCAGAATTTCAAATTTTTTTCTTAAAATGCCCATTATTAAGTTAGATAGGCCAAACATCTGTGCATCTTGAAATTGTTTCAACGATGTAAATACCTATTAAAATTGGCAACTAGGGCCAAATTCCACTTTGGAAAGCTCCTATAGGGAAGATTATTGTATGATTATTGTAGCTCCCATGGCAACTAAGCCTTAGCCAACCATGATGCTCAGAGAACTATTTGGAAGAAGTTTAACTCCTATGGTGTACTAAAGATCTTTGACATATTTCATAATTTGTATCAGGAAAAAAGATTTTTTGAAAATTTGATGATATACTTTGGATTTCTAAAATATTTCAAAATCCAAATTTGAAAAAGAGAATTTTTGAAAATTTGGTGGTGTAATTGAAAGTTTTCAAATATTTCAGAATCCGCGCTTGCTAAGATAAATGCCTTCTTCAAAATTTAAAACTATATTTGGAGCAGCTGACATTTCTTTGAAACAAAAATAGGCCTGTGGTTGATGCCAGGTAACTAGAGGGCACATGAATTTGCTTTGCATCTTCTTGATACAAATTCATGAAGGGAATGGATAGAGGGGCACTCTGCCATTTTCCTGAGTGGGTGGAGTATGCCCAACAATCCCAATCGTTGTCCACATCACCTGCGATCAACCATGGACTTTTGTTCCATTCCTCGTGGAGGGTGCCCAGTTTCTAGATATATTCTGTTGGCACACATGTCAACACCTCTTCAATCAAATAGTCTGGCAACTCAAAAACCTGTGAGAGAGCCTCTACCATTTTCAAAATTAAAAAGTGAAGGTGTATGAGTTAAATGTGCCTAAAATTTTATATTAAAGAAATTGAGTTGTTGCTATCTTCTTGGACTCTACAAAATGTTTAATTTTTACAGAGAGTCCTTGAGATTATGTTGGATAAGAAAAGTGTCGAGCAGGAATAAATGGAAGGATAAGTCTTAACCAAATACATAGATTCAAATATAATATAATATTATGTGACTTTTAGTTTTTGAGTTTTATTTTTTTAAGAGGCCTTTGGGATTCTCAAAGACTATTCAAGTTCATTTATGAATTTTCATATTCCTTGCGGATGAATAATGTAAATTTTCCATAATGTTTAAATATTAGGTTTCAAACCTTTTTTCTTTTAAGGTGTATGAGAGTGAAAAAATAGAGCTGAAACATGTAAGTAGATAGTATCCAATAGTTAAATATACTCTAGGAATAAGTATATTCTAGGAATATGATGTTTTAAGGAAGATCACAAACAAATGGTAGGAGAAGCCAAATTGTTTTGATGAATGGTTGTTTAAGGTTAACTAGCAACTTTAGAACTTAACTTGAAATAGTTCTTAGAATAATTACAAATATAGTTATAAATTGATGTCTTATGTGAAAAAGAAAGTGCTATCTAATGGTGTTTCAAAGATGACCACAAATTGTTGTCTAGCAGAAGTTTCTTTGTTGAGTGTGTTTGTGTTGTTGATAGTAGAGAGTATTAGATTATTTAGTAACTCTAATAACTCATCAATTTGAGTCATTTTCTCAATAATTTGAGATCAAAAAATGAAGGGTGTTGGCTTATACCAGAAAGAAGCTACTTACTGCAATTCAACTAGCAAGACAATTTGCAAATTACAACTCAGGTTTGGCAGAATTACCTCTAACAGGTCACAAACTCTTCTCAAAGGCAATAATTTTCAACTTTGGGGTTATTGTTGGATCACCTTTCCTTGTCTCCACTCACAACTTTGTTGCTCCACAACTCAAGCATGTCTAGAAACAAATTATGGGAATCTTAGAATTGTGATGGAAATAATAAAAGTCACTAAAGAATTTATGAGTGAAGATAATGAATCAATGCATTGAGGACCATTGTTCATTCAAATTTGATTGATTCTTGAACACAATTAGATACCAATATAGATGTGATTGAAAGCTAGGGCTTGCTTGGAACTTAAACGGTGGACATATTTAAGCTTTTAGTTGATATTTTTACCTCTATAGAAGAAGAGATTGACTATGTGGAAGTTTTCATTAGTAGAAGCTACCAAAACTAGATCAACCACAAATCATTTGTACCCTGAATCTGCACCTAAATTTGGATGAGTTATTATTGGTTCATTGCCACTCGATCTAGAAATGAAATAGGTTCCACCTTATGAATGAGGGGGTTCAATATTCAAAAAAACAATTCTCCATTTATGATTTAGATCACCAAATACAAATCTCCATATTTTATTGTCTTAAGGTGTATCCTGAGCATAGGATTACATAACCTTCATGCATAGGATGAATTTTGTTGTTATAAAGACTAAATCCAATGTTTGTTTGCTTCTCTTCAAAAATTCGATGCCATACCCATTTGTTCATACTAAAGGTACTTTCCTCATTGCGCCTGAACAAATGGAAAACAAAATCATGTGACCATCACCTCAACCAACACAAACCAGGTTTATTTCGATCCCAGAAGCAACTCCAAGTGTCTTCTCTATCTAATCATTGAAGATCTATAATGTTACAGCCACTTCTTATTGATAGAAACATATTTCTGATGCAATCATGTGAGATGTTGCCTTACAAACCCTGATTCTACATCTGGAGACTCTACACTGGAACACTTGCTCTGAAACATGACCAGAAAATCCTCTGGAAAGGCTCTCTCAACATAATACTCTTGCTGGAATAGGAAAATATCTCCAAACTCAGCATACAATTTGCATATTACCCTAGACTAAAGATCAATGTTTCCCACAAACTTTCTAACAATAGAAACAATCATGCTAAAATCATGTCTTGAAAGTATTCCAACTATGCTTTTCTGGGTATATGGATATTGTGTGGAGACTAGTGAGTCCAAGTCTTTGTGACAGTAGACACAAGATTAGCCTTAGTGAAATAATAGAAGTTCACGTCACTTCGCTCGAAATTCATGCTTCTGATGTCATGACCATATTTCCCAATTGCCAAACACAATACTCCTGATGAACAACACATTTTCGGGGTTCGATCTATGGATATAAACAGAAATCTGATTCATCTGTGTATATTCTGTGCACTTTTTTTCCATATTAACAAATGAATATTTCTTAAATTAATTATTCCTAGTCTTCGTGCCTGAAAGAATTTGTGTTTTTTTATTTCGTGTTGGTAAATGAGAGACCATAGAATTATCTATGAACCCCAAAATCCATCTAAAATCCATATGCATCATGTTGTAGATCATATCTTGTCTTAAAAATCACAAGAATTACCCTCATGACATATCAGAGTATTTAAAGTCGATGTCACAATAATATTTTAAACTTAATTCAAGTCTAAATCTTAAACTAAATATAATAATTGTGTTGCGAGTTTCACCCTACAGCTAGAAACAGAGCATGAGGAATTAGAGGTTAACTCTGACCTATTGAAGGAATTAGAGTGGCATAGTGAAAGCGAGGATTAAAGACATAGAATTGATCAGACTCCCTGTAAGTCTAAAGCATTAGAGAAATATTTAAAGAGCCATGAGAGAGGATTTATTAAAATTCTAGCAAATTATTTCTAATAGTCATTACAGGTACCAGAATTCTTGCAAGGATAGAGACTTATCATAGAAGTAAAGGCTTCGAGAGAGTTGTCAAGGGTTGAAAAGAGCCCTCATTTGACATCATATACTTAGGGTTTGAAATCAATGAAGAATGAATGGGTGCTAAACCAATCACCATACATACGTTAAAAGTGCTCAGCAAGGCAAAATTGGCATTGATACAATTATCTAAAAATAAAATAGATCGCCCCAGAATTGCATTGTTGAAACACTTTCATTAGATCTTTTTATCACAGAAGCCCTCATTGTTTGTCTAGAGTCCTAAATCTCAAGAAAATATTTCATGTAACTAAGAGGGAGACCACTATCACCTAACCCTCTCTCCTTTACACATTAAGCTGCCTCTCCCCAGCTCAAGGGAGGCTTCCCTGGGATAAAATTGCTAATATTTTAGACAATGAGAGGAAAATTGATATGAAGAGTAAATTCCAACCAAAGAGTTTTCAAAGAATTAAGAAAATAAAATAGATGGAAGAATCAAAAGCTAATGTCTTTCTATTGGGCAGTGAATTTTTCTACAATAGCTTCCCTAGACAGTGCTAATGGCAATGGCTCATGCAAAGAGCTCCCAACACAGTCACCAACAGGAGATCGATTAGATGCAATAGCTTCCCTTGAGATAGAGGAGGATGAAGGTGAATCATAAAGAGAGCCTGATATATTCCTCTACGGAAAAATAGACCTAATTAGGGGAAAAATCCTAGACCCAGATGATGGTAGAGCAGGACGATGCAACTGCTGCTGAAAATGATGATTGTGACTAGAACTGAAGCTCGAACAAACTTCTGCAGGCAAATCAAAAGAAACCCATTGTGATGTTCCTCCAGCCCAGGGTTCATAATGTTGGTGTTCAACAAAATGGCTACTACTCTCTCTCTCTCTGGGTGAGCATATTTCTCTTGGATGTTGAGTGTTGTTGTTTCAACTATTGGGACAATGTTATCTCCTTGGACCTATGTTGTGTAAATTCTCTAGAAACTATGATTTTCTCTTGCTTATCTTTACATTCTCCCTCTGCTAGTGTCTGTGAGAAAAACCCAAGTTGGTGTGCCACTACCATCCCACAAAAACCAATAAAATTAGCATATATAAATCATACATACTAAACTATTTACTATCAAGGCAAAGAAACAAATGGAATACATAGAACCATACATGCCAAAGCAAAGATGTCCATTGTCACCCAGGTCCCATACTCTTTCAAATTTATATTGATTATTTAGAAGATCTCATTTCAAAGTGATACAAGTGGTTTCCTTCTCTATGGGATTTCCAACTAGAATGTAAGATCACCTCACTTATCTAGGTGAAATTATGGTTGAAGTTTCCATCCACAATTTATTAAAGGAATATCTTATACATCGCTCAAGGTAGTTGTAGGTTGCACTATAAATATTTCACCTTTGTAATGAAATTTTCATGAAAGTATGAGAGATTATAGAATAGAAGTTTCATGTGATGAGTTTATACACATCTTAAGTTTCTGGGCATATTTTATTTCCTTGTATCATAGAATAATAGGTTGTCATGCAAAAAACATGTCCTCCTAGCTATAGCAAGGACATTCCATAGTTTGAGGGGAACTCTTTTTCTATTGCCCCACATGTCCTGGAATTTATGAAGCATATATGGGAATTGATGGAAATACATGAAGATTCAATGATAAGGTTATTTATGCTTTCTTTAGGAAAAGGGCATGGTGGCTAGCTGAAGCATTCTTGTAGCACAAAGAGCATACATTCTCTCAAATCTCTAGTTGAAATATTCCTCAAGCATTGCCACACAAGGTTCATAAATTTGATGGTACATATCAAGATTTGTTGACAACCTTATGGGAGGAAGGCCTCCTTGGTCTTTTTGAAGGCAATGATAACATTGTTGGGGATGAAAGTGGAGCATATATGGAAGAGGGATTATCTGTTATGAAACCAGCTCAAGAAAAGATATAAAAGATAGATCAACACCTTAGAATTCAGCCTCTTCGAGGGGGAAACCTCCTTTACATTACATAAATGAACAATTCTTGGATGATACAAATGAAAAGAACTCCTTTCTATATATAGGAGTCTAAGAAGTCATAACATAATCAGAGCCGACATAACAATAATAATATAAGGGCACAATAATAACCATAGTGGGCTTCTATGGGGCACAATAGTAACAATATGGGCACTACATGGGTACATCAATATAATAAGTGGGTTATACTAATAACAATAAGGGGTTACACTAGTAGTATAGGGGCCTAACATGCCCCTCTCCTTCAAAAAGCGTTGTCCTCAACGCTTGAGTAGTTCTTGATGCTTCTATATAAACTTCTTGTCCTCCCATGTGGAATCTTCAGCGGGTAATTTCTTCCACTGGATGAGATACTTTGAAATTGATCAATTTCGCAGCTGTCGGGTTCTTGTTTCTTTGATTGCTCCAGGTTCCAATATGATTTTTCCTTCCTCTTCAATTTCTAGCAATATTGTTTGAATTGGGATCTTTTGCAACTTTTGAATAAGTGGCCATACTTCTTCGTCCTTCTTCCATTCATCTCTTGCTTCGTTTATCCAATCTGGTTGGATAATATAAATAGCACAAAGCAATGCTTCCACATCCTCATCCTTGAAGAGTCTTCCCATTTGGTAAGGTCGCCATTTTTTAAGTGCATGTAGTATTGCCAAAATTTCCTTCTCATAAATAGCTTGCTTAAGATGTAGCAGTAAAAATACCCAATCACCTATATCAAAACATTTTTCACTACAATGTTTATCTACCTGTTGTTTCATTTGATTTTGCATCGAAGTGGCGTTATCCTTTAAAAGTTGGAGAACTTGTTGTTGATGCTCGATGTGATATTTCACTGCTTGAACCTTTTTCTTCTTGATATGTCCTTCTATCTCTAGAGTTTGAGGAGTGGTAATTTCTTCCAATCCTTTACAATATATGGTCGGATTCATTTCTTGATGCTCGATGTGATCTTTCACTTCTTGAACATTTTTCTTCTTGATATGTCCTTCTATCTTGATAGTTTGAGGAGTGGTAATTTTGACCAATGAATTACAAGATATGGTTGGATTCATTTCTTCTTTCTCAATGTGATCTTTCACTTCTTGCACCTTTTTCTCCTTGATATGTCCTTCTATCTTGAGATTTTGAGGAGTGGTAATTCTTGCCAATGCTTTACAAGATATGGTCTGATTCATTTCTTCTTTCTCTGGGGTGGGGTCCTAGCGTATATCTTCTTCTTTTGTTGTTTCTTGATCCCTTTCTTCCTCCTCTTCATATTCTATGTAAAATAAATTCTTCTCAGCACACTTATGACCTTTAGTGCATTTTCTATCACAATTGTAACAAATCCCTTTTTCTCTTTTTTTCTTCCAATTGTTGTGGTGTAACCCTTGTAGTTTGTGGAAGGCTAGGAGAAACAACACTTCCATCTTTATAGTTGTGAGGGGTACGCTTCCTGGTTTCCATAATTTTGCTTTCCACTATGTCACAAAGCCCTTTTTCTCTTTCCAATTGTTGTGGTGTTGCTCTAAAGAAGGTGTTGCTCTTTGTATCCTCATAATGTGCTATCATTTCCTCCGTGAAAATTGACCACGTAACAAGTTGTTTACGAGAACAAAGCCCTTTGTACCATAAAAATTGATCTGGTTCTAAATATCAAGATGCAATACATACCTTTTGTAATAGTTGTACACCATGTAGATCAAAATATTGCTCCATCTGAAGTATCCAATTTACTGGATCCTTGCCATCAAACTTCCTCATCTTGCTTTCTCTTGATTTTAGGAGCTCAACCTTGAAACGACTGTAACTCTGTACTTTTAGATCTTTAAGTTATGAAATTGTGACCTGTAGTAGCCCTCTGCGTCCTCTTTCCAATGCCACCAGTCTGATCCAAATTTGATTCTCCATGAAAGCGTTATGCAATCTCCCAGGATGACCTGATTATATACTAGTTCAGTAGAGCGAACTTGTACGACGTGCCACGAGTCACTGTTTCAACTTTTGGATCTGAAAAATTCAAACAAGAAACTACAGTCTGTCCTCTTTCTGTACCTTCTTACAAAATTTCAATCCGATCCCCAGAGAGAAAGTTATGATGATTTTCCCCAGGTCACCTGTTTTGAATGTAATTCAGGAGTCTGCAAAAAGACCAACTTCCTCAGATCATATCTCCGCAAATATTGTGCGAAAAGCTCTAAAATTCGGACCTAAGGTTCAGCACGATTTCTTCTCAAATGGGTTTTTTTTGCGACTTATGAAACGTCACAGAAAAAAGTTATAGCCAAAATTCCACGATGACCTGTTTGGAGCATTGAAACCCTAGAATCCAAAGCTCTGATACCAAATGTTATGAAACCAGCTCAAGAAAAGATAGAAAAGATAGATCAACACTTTATAATTCAACCTCTTTGAGGGGGAAACCTCCTTTAAATTACATAAATGAACAATTCTTGGATGATACAAATGAAAAGACCTCCTTTCTATATATAGGAGTCTAAGAAGTCATAACATAATCAGAGCCGACATAACAATAATAATATAAGGGCACAATAATAACCATAGTGGGCTTCTATGGGGCACAATAGTAACAATATGGGTACTACATGGGTACATCAATATAATAAGTGTGTTATACTAATAACAATAAGGGGTTACACTAGTAGTATAGGGGCCTAACATTATCCTAAAATTTTGAATATGAAAACACTACATATTTGTAACATGGACAACCTTGTAGCAGCAATGATAGGAAGGAGGACCATTTTAACATCTAAAAGTGATTGATTAACACATAAATGAGTATCACCATGAAAACTATGATGGCATTATTACACCGCCTTCAAATGATACATGTGTCACTCTTTCTGGCGAGGATTGGTATCAGGTTGGTGATGTTTTTATTGGCTGCCCCATAGGAAACAGTGTTGCAGATTAAAAAGAAGAAAATAATAGCAGTTTTGAGATGAATTTGGCATGGGATTTATGCTCAAAACTAAAAACAAGAACACTCACTTCTCTTGTGTCTTATGTACATGATAATCATAATAATGAAAACATAAGCCTAGACACTCATAATGATCTTCTCATTAGTATGGATCAATCATCAGACCATATATTTGGGGTTGGGTAGAGGCAAGTCCTATACACTACTTGTATGGACCACCGATGTTTGGTGATCATGAAGAAGAGGGGAAGTCTGATTCGGAGCCCTTCACAAGCATCTGTCAGGAGGGTTTTGAGACTATGTCATGTTATAAAAGTGTTGTACTAACCTCCCTAGACTTGTCACAATAATTGAGGATAGAATATCCCTCCGAGGACAAGAGACTTTGCTCCAAATATGATAGCAATAAGGATTTTGCACCAAACATTGGCATTTCTGATAATGAGTATCAACATTACACAAGTTATGAAATCCTCGATGATGAATTTGTTGCTCTAGAGGAACAAAAGTATTTATGTTTTGCACACCAATTTCCCCAAGTCTTGAACAATGAAAAGCAGAAATCAACAAAGTCCTCTTATCTCTACAATCAAGACTGCAAACCTTCTTTAGTAAAGCAAAGGCGTAAGGACCATATTTGTGAAGAGTCAAAGGAATTATCTAGTAGCATAATAGAAGCCACACCTCTTCACATTGGAGCGAAAAACAAAAAGGTGCCCCCTAGGTTTGCATCTTCCAAATCGCCGAATTTATGAACATCTATACACGGTTTGGTATGTACATTACTAATCTGTGAAATTATTAAGAATGGATTGTTCTAGTTTTGCAAGGCACTTAAGGCCCTCATATAGGCAACTATATCAATCCTTGAAAGAAGTAAAACCCTTTGTCTATACTTCGAAATTTGTGTATGGTTTTGTGCATAAGCCCTAGAAGGACAATCTTCAAAAATCACTCCTATACATTAGTTGAAGGTCTATGTTGGGCATCAATCCTATTTTGAAACCACTGTCAAAGGTTACCGAATTTTTGAAGTTCAAGCTACATGAAGAAATTTTTGAGCACGTTTTGCAAAGTCAAAATCCAAATTGAAGAAGCTAAAATTTTGAAGTCTCAAGTCTATCAATTTTTCTTAAAAGAAGTTGAAATTGTGAGCATGTTTGTGAAGGAGCCAAGAGCATTATTTAAGGATGTACCTGTATATTATAGAGATTCACTAGGTAAAATATAATACAACACTATGATCGGAAACACTTTGAATCAACTACTAATACCGCTTGTTGCACTCCACAAGCCGACTCCTCTGAATCAACTACTAATACTGCTTGTTGCACTCCACAAGCTGACTCCTCTCCTCTTCTTTTGTTTGTGTTGGGTGTTCGTAGAACCCGTCATTTTTTAAATCCTTGATCATGAAGGTTACTATAGTTGGATAGAATACATTAACTTTTGGTTATGGACTCCCTCAAGAATGAGAATGAGAGATTATCTAGGTGGGTGGAAACAAGGTAGCTTGGTTGTAGAAGCAAGAAAAATATGCTTGGAGATTTGAATGAAAGCAATAGGTCTCACTCAAGCTAGAAAGACATAAAGGTAGTTAGAAAAAACTAAACTCAATGAATCACTACCCACCCTGTATGGCAACACATCTCCTTCTATATCTCTATCTGTAACAGAGTATCCATTTCATTCATTATCCCCATGTCATCTTGATTTTCGGGATTGATCGACATTGACAAAAGCCCGCCTTGCTTTCCTTTCTTAGTAGTATCCTTCCATCCAAGCACTCCTGCCTGCTTACCGAGTATCTATAGTTGCCATAACTTAAGTTGTTGGTTGGTCTAGCTCCTGTGCTCACTGGGGTTGGAGAAGCCCGCTACTATGCCGCAGTTGATGTGGTTATTAGAGAGAATTAGTCTAAGTGGGTAGTTGGACACGGGTTCGAAGAAGCAAGAGGGAGGGTGAGGATTTGAGGAGTGGTCCTATCTAGTTCAAACTCAGAAACACAACTCCTCTTAGGGTTCAAACGCAGAAAGGCTTAGGGTTGCAGGTGGGTTGCAAAGAGGCTTGACTCCAAAATGCAACCTTTCCCACTCTTTCCCTCTGCCAGTGACGTGTAGCCCAACATTCTCATATTTTTCCCTCCACTTGGACAAAAAATTGTATAAAAAATACCTTAGGTTATATATATTATTTTATGGTATATTAAAACCCTTTAGGCCCTCATTATAACCCCAATATATTATTTTGTGATTTTTCCATTTTTAATGCCCCAATATGAATGCACGTGCTATAATATTGGTTTGTCAATGATGCCCCTATGATCGAAGTCCTCTATGTGCCCTAAAAAAAGGAGGGTACACCATTCACTAGAACGATAAATTTTTTCAATGTTACACACTCCATAATACAATGGACCACATTGATATTTAGGCCTATCTTGAAAAGTACCATTCCAATGAATGACTAGTCAATGCAGTCATATTCTCTATGTAGGTCCAACTTAAGCATTAAGGCCTCATTTTTCTAAGCTTTAATTGAATGGATGCACTCCTGTGAAACCGCAATGGCATCATGTTTTTTCCTCTTCCTTAGAAAACCAAACTACTCCTATGAAATATAAGCTGATAGATTTTCCTTTAACCTACAAGAAGTTACCTTTGAAATTAATTTGTAGGAAATGTTATAAAGTGAAATGGATTGGAAGTCCCAAAATTTTTTTGGGCAGGAGTCTTTTGGTATAAGCATTATAAGTGTTGATTTTATAGCCCCAAATATCTTAATTCTCTTGGATAGAGACTCCTCCACCATAGATAACAAATTCGGCCCCAAAACAGCCAAGGGATGCAGTAAAAATTTGATTGACCACCCCTCAGGGCCTAGGCATTTATCTTTTGCGAAGGAGGAAAGGACCTTCGAGATCCCATCCAATGTGATAGGTGCTTGCAAGGCCTCATTATTTGCCTCTGAGATCATGGTAAGGTATATCTCTATGAAGGAAAGTTGTTTGTCAATGTCCACAACTGGTCTATCCATATACAATCCTTCAAAAAATTTCACAGCTTGTCTTTGTATGTCTTCGGTTTTAAAGACTTTTTCTCCGTCCTCCTTCTCAATTTGCCATATAGTATTTCTTGCACATATTTATGAAGCAAATTGCTGATTTTTTTTTGTATTTTTTTCACTGTTGGAGATCCATATCGCATGACTTTTGAGCCTGTAGGTATCTTCCCATATTCTAAGAATATTTCTCTTTTTATATTCTAGCTCCATAACCAAAGTAGAACAAGCCCTATTGGGAAAATTTTGATCCACCTGTGATATTATATCTTCCATGTCCTTTTCAATGTCAATTAAATCCTTTATCATCTCTTATTTTTTCCTTTGCTCACAAAAACAAACTTCTTTTTTTGATGGTGCATAGCTTCTTGGAAAATTGAGCATTGCAGAACCCCCTCATATACTCATCCTTTTTCCATGTCTCTTGGAATAAATTACATAAATCCATACTTTCCAACCAAGTTTGGTTAAAGTTAAAAGGCAATCCTCTCCATGGTCTTAGCCCCAACCATTATAGTAAAATAGAGGAGTGATCAGAGATTTTCTCCTCGGATACCCATGAATAAACATGTTCCAAATTATCTAGTATGTTTTCATGCATTAAAAATCAGTCCAGCCTTTTCTCCAAACATCCATTTGACCAGGTGGGGAACATGGGTTCTGGTTTTACATTGACGAGATGGTTATCAATGAACAACTCCTTGAAATATTCTCCCATGTTGTCCATCATGCAATTTGACCCCAACATTCTTCATTTGATGTAGTCAAATTTAAGTCCCCTACCATAATTAAGGATCCCACTTTCAGCATCCCACAACCATCCATACATTGTCAAAAAGCTGCTTGATGTCGATAAGGGGAATATATATTAAGTAGATGGATTCAACTTGGGAACCAACGAATCATATCAGCAAGAATTATACCTACGAAATTAGCCTTGAAATTGGCCCATGCAAGGTCCCATAACACAACCAATCCACTAATTAAACCACATGAATTTTTAGCCAGCACACCATCCTAGGAATAATGACAAAAAATATTTTGCAACTACCTCCATCAAGGCCATGGTTTCTTGAATGAAGATGATTTTTGGGTTGTTAGTTTGAAAGAGGTGGAAGAGAGATAACTTTTTGTTATTATCCCCAAGTCCCCTTTACACCGGGCACTGGTTCTCTAAGGGCCCGTGGATGACTCAGTAATGGGGATGTCACATAAGTCCCCTTCATCATTGAAACTCGGGGATTTTCCTTTACATTTTTACTTCCCTTGTGTCTGCTACCCTTGCCCATATTTTTTCTGATAGTAACATTTCTAGCAGAGTGCGGGCTTATGGTCAGAACATGAAACATGACACAACACCAATGAATGGTGGTAGGAAAGAGGGTCATGGATTGGTTCCACATCAAAAGCTCAATGTCATTGCTCATAAAATTCCTAAGGGAGGACACGAGCGAGGGAATGCCTGAAGGGTCAATTTTCTCGATCTCTGTTAATTTATTAGTGAGATATTTTAAGGGTTTGTAGGTGATCGCCTATCCCTTAATGACGGAATAGACACACCCCACTGTGAGTTAGGAGGATTTCTACCCTTGGCTGAGGAAACCTTAGACTCAAGTAGATAGGGTGATTTAGAATTTCGTTCAGATCCAAGGGTACCCTTCTTAGAATTTGGAAACAACATAAGTTTTTCAAAATTATCTTGACACAGATCCAAGGATTCATTTTCCTTATGCATAGATGATGCTCCTCAAAACATGTACATCCCTCAATATTTTAACTATCTCCACCTCCCAAGCATCCTTGTCCCTTCACATTCCAATCCACTACGTGAATGGTAATGAAGGGGAAAGGAAAGTTCATAGCCATCACCTACAAAGAGTAATTTGAATATAAAATTAAAACAGAATAGAAGATCGAATCCTGACTAGGATGAGACCAAAGAAATCAGTTCAATACAGGCCAATCTCATGGAGATAAACCACGAAGTAATGATGGAGCGAAAGGTCCCTAAAGCTCAATGAAATTCACCAAATTAACTTGTCAATATCTACCCGAAAAAAATCCAGCGTCTCCACACTATTTTCAAAGAAATAATACCTTCCCTTCGTTCTCCACAGAAAGAACAGTGGAGAAACATTAACCATCAACCATAACATATCTAAAACTTATGCTTTCTCCTTCCTTGCATCTCACGTAAAATCCATAATCTTCTTTTTCAATCAATCTTTGTAAGTGCTACTTACAGTCCAGTAACATTCACCCAAAGGAGATGTTGGAGGTACTACACACCTAGGACCTTCATTACTGGCACATGCGGACACTTACTTAGAGCATTCACTGACATGGAAGGCTTCAAAATTGCAATCTTCACCAGATTGGCGCCTTTGACTGTCCATCCATGCATGGGACTACATGCAAGATCCTTTCTGCATGATTTACTCCCTGATTTTCTCCTCCTTTCAATCCGCAACTGGCTAGTTCTATCTGGAACTTGTTGTAGGTGTCGAGTCCTCTCATTGATCGCCACTATGGCGCATTACCTTAGGATCTTCACCCAATGATGTGTATTAGTTGACTCTCATGTAGTATATCATGAGCATTGTAACCTATTTTCTGTTAATCAATAATTCTTTTTTATTCTTTCGATTTTTTTAGTGTTTTTTCTCTGCAAAGCTGTGTGTTCAACCTTTACAAGCTAGATTCATCTATGTAGGTTTTCTAACACATTTACATGGTATCAGAGCCAGGTTTATAGATAAAAGGTGCACCAGTACTTTATTTTGCAGGTATTACAACTTGGGGATCGAAGATCGACAGAAAAATGGAGTTTCCCAAAGCATCAATTCTAACATCGTACAATTATCATGAATTGAAGGACCAAATGGCTCGATACCTTCATCAGAAAGCATTGTACAGGATTACCATGGCTGCAGAAGTGGAACCCACTTCAACCATAGAGAAATATAACTACCTCAACCGCATGGATGAGGCCCATGGATCCATATGCATGTGCATCTCCCCAAAGTTGCAGTTTCATCGATCTGCCTACAGTACTCCCAATGAGATTTGGAAAAAGTTTGAATAACTCGATAGGAAACAGGATGAGATGAAAGGACATTTTCTCAAAGTGGATTTACTCTAATTGGATCCATGGAACTATGATAGAATTCAAGTCTTCTTCACCAAATGGAATGATCTATTGCTGCAACTCAAGGGTTGTGGAATTGACAAATCCAAGGAGGAGAGTCACCATGTTATCTCTATTATGTCAAAGCTCAGACCAGAATATTTCGTATTTGTGTCTACATTTCATTCAGTAAGGCTCGTAACAGGTAAATCTTACATTATGCCTTCTCTCGAAGACTACATGGAGTCCCTCACTTTTGAGCAAGATAAACTCATTAGCATGCAGAAAATCAAACCTCCAAAAGCGCATGCACTTGCTATGCATGATGGCAGCCACAATAAAAATCACAGATTTGATTCAAATCCGAAAAATTAGCAACAAAAATACAAGGGAAAAGTTCATTCCCATCCAAAGAAGGAAGGGTACACCAAGCCCTTCAATGACTCCTCTAGCTCCAAAAATGAGAAAGGGAAGAAAGGAGACAAATGCACCTACTGTCACTGAGGATTCCATCCGGAATCCTCTTGAATGAAGAAACAAATTGACCAAATTGCAAAAATCCTTTAGAAGCAAAACCTTGGGGACCAAATCCCTCAGGGCGCCAAGAAGAAAACTGAGGATCTGTCACACGGGAAAGGTAACAATTTTCATGCTTTAGTTGAAATTAACTCTTCCCATAATGTATGGATTATAGATTTTGGTGCATCACATCATATGGCTACTACAAAGGAAGTCTATTCCTCTTTGGATGCATGCAAAGGACATCCCATCCTCATGGGAGATGACTCACCTATTGAGGTCATCGGAAAAGGTACAGTGGAACTTTTACATGGAAGCTTTGAAGATGTGCTTCATGTTCCAAAACTTTCGGTAAACCTACTTTCAGTTTATCAGATCACTCATTCCGGCACCAGAAAGAGAGTGGAATTCACTCCAGATGCAGTGAACATATATGACCTACATAGCAGCTCCAAAATTGCAACCGGTGAGGCAAACAATGGAGCTAGACTGTATACATTTTCTGAATTTACAGAATATAAATCCTCCTTATTGCTTACACATGTTGATGATAGTAGTAGGATTTGGCATGAGAGGTTTGGTCACTTAAATTATAGGTATATGCAGTAACTAAGCAAGCATGAGATGGCGGAAGGCTTGCCAAATATCAGTTTCTCCAAAGGAGTTTATGAAGGGTGTGTCCTTGGCAAACTTCCTAGAGAAAATTTTGACACCGACAAGACTCACAGAGCATCCTCTCCTCTAGATCTGATCCATAGTGATCTCATGGGGCCTTTTCCTCATCCTTCCATCAACAAAGAAAGGTATGTCCTTACATTTATTGATGATTTCTCACAGTATACTTGGGTGTATCTTCTCAGGGCCAAATCTGAAGTTTTTGCGCACTTTGAAGATTTCAAAGAACTAGTTCAGACACAGTCAGAGAGAAAGATCAAAGCCCTCTGTATAGACATTGTGTTGGGGGGGGAATATGTTAACACAGCACTTCAGAACCTTTGCCTTGAGTCCGGCATACAGTTGCAGCACACAGTTCCATACACTTCACAGCAGAATGGAGTTACTAAGAGAAAGAACCAATCTCTCAAAGAGATGGCTTCCTGCATGTTACATGCTAAGTCACTACCTCATAATATATGGGATGAAGCACTTAATTGTGCTAACTACATCTAGAACAGATCTCCTCATAGATCTGTCAAGGATCAGACCCCCTTTGAGGCTTGGAGCAGCACTAAACTGGAGGCCACCCACTTCTGTGTTTTCGGCTCCCAAGCATGGGCTAAGATCCCCTCTAAAAAGAGGAAAGCTCTTGATCCACAAAGCATTGAGTGCATCTTTGTTGGATACCCTGATGGTGTGAAGGAATATCGACTCCCGATTTCCTCTACAGACAAGCTCATCATTGAGAGAAGTGTCCAATTTGAGGAAAGTCTCTCACATGCACCTCAACTGCCACATGCCGACACCTTTTATCTACCTCACGACTGATTTGATGACTCAGTACACTCAGATGCAGATACAGAGCATGAAGATGTTGAGGTAGAGCATGTAGCTACAGAGACAGAGTCTTCAGATACAAATCCAATGCATGCATATGATGATCCACATCCAAGCCCAGATCGGGCTTCCAGCAGTGAATCAACTTCCCTTGTCATAAATCAGAGAACAAGGAACTTAAGTGAGATATATGCACAAGACCACCGAGCTGCTAGAAATGGTCTTGTGGGGGATAATTTTGATCTGTAGAGGATTAGCTCAGAGTTTATTGAGCCTCCTCTTGCCCTCACTACCACTGAACCAATGCCATCCTGGCATTGTCATTTGGTTCAGTCTTCTGATCCACAGTCTTATGCTGAGGCTGCTGGGCATCCCTCTTGGGAGTCCACCATAGAGGAGGAGTACAAGTCCCTCCTCGAGAGTCAGACCTGTGATCTGGTCCCACTTCCTTCAGGAAGGAAACTTGTTTGATGCAAATGGGGCTACAGGACCAAGAGTGTTGCAGATAGGAAAATCACTAGACAAAAAGCCAGGCTAGTAGCCAAAGGCTTCCAGCAAGTGCATGGCATTGATTATGATGATACCTTTGCTCCAGTAGCAAAGATGGATTCCATATGCCTTGCACTTTCCATTGCAGCTACCCAGGGGTGGGAAGTACATCAGATGGATGTGAAGAATGCCTTTCTTCACGAAGACCTATATGAGGAGATCTACATGGAGCATCCACATGGTTTCATTCAGGATTCATCTTTGGTCTGCAGACTGAAGAAGTCTCTCTACGACCTTGAGCAGGCCCCGAGAGCTTGGTATGTGAAGATGGATTCTTTTCTCTTATCACAAAACTTTGAAGGATGTAAGTCTGATTCGAATGTTTACATGCTCACGACACATGACTCTCTTCTTATCTTAGTTTTGTATGTGGATGATCTCCTGATCACCAGCAACTTGGCTTTAGCCATTTTTGCAATCAAGAGGACCTTGCATGATAAGTTCTCGATGATGAAAATGGGTCCATTACACTTCTTTCTTGGTCTTGAGACTAGCTAGGATGCCACAGGCATCAAACTCTCTCAGGCTAAGTATTTACGAGATCTTCTCGAGGGATTTCACATGACTGACTGCAAGCTAGCACCGACTCCTTTTCTGTCTAGGGTCCGCCTTGAGGATGGAGGTGACACTCCATTAGTTGACAGTGCTCTCTACCGACAGTTAGTGGGGAGCTTACTGTACCTCACCCACTCCAGACCAAATCTCTCATATGAAGTAGGGGAAGTTTCCAAATACATGTAGGAGCCACATGAGCTACACTGGAAAGCTGCCAAGTGCATCCTCCGATATGTGCAGGGAATCGTCACCTTTGGTATTCACTATGCAGTAGGCACTGCATTGAATCTCCTTAGCTTCACAGATTCTGATTGGGTGGGTGATAGCATTGATCGCAAGTCCACCTACAGATATTCACTCAGTCTAGGGTCTAGCCCTATCTATTTGTCAAGCAAGAAGCAAGTTGCTATTGCTCTCTCTTCAGTTGAGGCCGAGTACAAAGGAGTAGTCAACATCACCATTCAGGCTTTGTGGCTACAACACTTCCTCACTGAGTTGGGCATCCAGTTCCACCAGCCCACTGTCATCTGGTGTGACAACCAGAGCACTCTCAAATTTTGTAGGGATCCAGTACAGCAGCAGCGAACGAAGAACATAGAGATCCATATGCACTACATCAGAGACTTAGTACATGATTGGGCCATTGATTTGTAGTTGTGTCCATGATTGGGCCATTGATTTGCAGTTCTGTCCTTTAGCAGAACAGATTGCAAACATCTTCACCAAAACATTCACTGAGCAAAAGTTTCACACTCTGCGTGATCGTCTTAGAGTGAAGGACACAGTTGCTTAGCAACTGCCTTTTCTTCCTCTTTTCTTTTGATTACATTTTATTTTGAAGAGGGGGGGGGAGGGTTCCCACGAGGTTTTCCCTCTTTCCTCAATTTTAGTATAAGTTGCACTGTATTTTGGGTGACCTTTGGCCTTAGTTGCCAGGGCCCATTTTCTATTTTTCCCCATAGTGGTGTTCAGGGGAGGTGTTGGAGGCACTACACACCTAGGACCTTCATTACTAGGACATGCAGACACTTAGTTAGAGCATTCACTAACATGCAAGGCTTCATCACCAGATTGGCGCCTTTAACTGTCCATGCATGCATGGGACTACATGCAAGATCCTTTCTGCATGATTTACTCCTTTCACTCCGCCATTGGCTAGTTCTCTCCAGAACTTGTTGTAGGTGTCGAGTTCTCTCATTGATCACCACTATGGCACATTACCTTGGTATCTTCACCCAGTGATGCGTATTAGTTGACTCTCATGTAGTATATCATGAGCGTTGTAACCTATTTTTTGTTAATCAATAATTCTTTTTTGTTCTTTCAATTTTTTTAGTGTTTTTGCTCTGCAAAGTTGTGTGTTCAACCTTTACTAGCTAGATTCATCTATGCAGGTTTTCTAACACATTTACAGGAGAAAGCTAGATTTGTGTTGTTTCCCACCACCTATTAAACTTCGTTTTCGTTAGCTTACTTAACTATGTAGATTAGTTATGCAACTTCATTCGAAGCCCACGCAGAACAATAAGAACATGGTGAGACTTCCAAAATCACCCAAGCTCAAGAGCCTTGTGTTCTGCCAACTTTCATTGTTTACCTGGTTCACCTTCAAGCATCAAAGGCACCCGCGAACATCACTTCGCCACATACTACCTTATTGCACTGCACTTTCGGACTAGTCACTTACACAATTCTATCTCCAGTATCTATTCGAAAAAACTAGTGTCTCCACATTATTTGCAAAGAAACAATACTTTCACTTTGTTCTCAGTAGAAAGCGCAGTGGAGAAACAACAACCACAACATTAACCATCAACAATATGTATAAAACTTATGCCATCTCCTTCCCTGCATTTTTAAAAACTATAAGTTCCTTTTTCAATCAAGTTCTTAAAAACTATAAGTTCCTTTTTCAATCAAGGTTTGTAAGTGCTACTTATAGTCCAATGACATTCCCCACAGGAGAAAGCTATATTTGTATTGATTCCCATTGCCTCTTTCACTTCCTTTCCCTTGGCTCAGCTCTGCCTCCAGGTCCATACTCCTTAGGTCAGACTCGTGACATTCCTTTACACCTATATTGGTGAACAATACCTTATATTTTATTGATATATTATAAATTGTGAAGTTGTAAAGATGATACAAACCATGTATATTATGCTGGATGAAAAGGAAATACCTTTATAATCATGTTAAAGGAAGTCTTAACTAAGTATTATGTATTGTTTAATGTTTAATAATAAGCTTGAAGTGGTTGTAATTATTTTATGTGTTATGGGAAAATTTGGTATTTAATTTTGATAAATTATTTTAGTTTAACTGGTACCACATATAAGTCCCTTCAATTATCATAGAATTTTTTTGTATGAAAAAGGGGAAATTTTTGTGTGAATTATTATATCGTTTATCTTTAGTTGAAAATTATTCATGTTTGAAATTATTATAGTGGTAAAAAAATTTATGACAATGATTGCGCGTAATCATGGAGGATGGCTGTAATATAGCCTCTGTAGGAATGGCACGCATTGTGTGGAAAGAGAAAATGATATGCATATGATTGACTCTTGTGAATTATATATATATATATATATATTCTCTGAATCTCAAACCAGGTTGTACAAAGGCAACGATGTGTAATGGTTAGTGCTTGTAATTCTAATAAGTAACAAATGGGTTAGTTAAACAGCATTATACATTGTGTGTGTTCTATCCCCATAACCCTTCTGTTGCGGTAGTGTTAGAGTCTCTTGTATTGGATAATCCGGGTGAAACCTCTGTAAAACTCCTAACCCTCCATATCCTCAAATCTGCGGACAAGAATAGTTGTCTTTCTTGACCTACATCTCCCAATGGGGTTCTTTCATGGTCTGTCAATTTTTTTTAACCTGGTAAACCAGTGAATGCAAGTGTTGGAACAATTCCTCTATGTATTGACCTATCCGTTGTACCTTAGCCAATCCAAGGCAATGGGTCAACCATTGTCAATACGACTAGCATGGCTTCAGAACATTGCTGAGTAGGTAGTTTTCCCCGTTAAACTGTACTCCCGGTGTAGTGCACAAAACCTCTCGAAAACTCTCATCATTCTCTTCATCGCAACACTGGGCAGG
The DNA here is from genome assembly GCA_031772625.1 of Pinus tabuliformis. NCBI lineage: Eukaryota > Viridiplantae > Streptophyta > Pinopsida > Pinales > Pinaceae > Pinus > Pinus tabuliformis. Next base: position 746,612,822 of record CM062818.1, read on the forward strand.
TCCCCTCCTTGACATGTGATACGGGCTCCTTCATAAACGGATTATGACACTGTGCATGCATCCAAGGGGACTGGAGGGAATACCACTGGCAAAATTTACGTAGTGTATTGTATCCATCCGGTACAAGTAAATACCACCGATGGATTTTAAGAACTGTGCACGGTATCAATGTGGTGTAACTTTATTATCACCTGCAGAGATGAGAATCGAGTTCCACTCCCTCGGTCACAATACTTTAATCGTTAGTTACACAAATGGAATCCTGAGCATCTGTATGTCACGTGAGGTATGGTTGGTCTCGTGTACGAGTATTGATTAAATAGTGGCATCATGGGCACTATATATAGTATAAGCAATGAATAGTACTGTTGATCACGTGTGTCATTTATCTATTTAACGATGGAATCATATATTCCATTTCTCATAGGCAAATGAGAAAATGGTTCAAGTAAATTCAAACTTATGAACACTCGGGTGATTCCTAGGGTATTAACGTTGTCACCAGTAATTGTAATGATATATGTGAATTTGTAACATATACAAACCAATGAATGGTTCAACATTCCATTCATCAACTATCTGACCTTACAGATAACATCTAGTGGCGAGATGAATATCCCCGCTTATTTGGTATCATGAGATAACCTTTTACAAATGATTGTAGCGAAGTTTATAATGCGAAGATGAAAGATACCTCCACCTACCATATTACTACTTAATAGAACTCAACTTCCTTTAATTATAATACGAAATATATATGGATAATCACATCTATTGGATATGTGAACTATTCGTAATGTCTCACAATGCAACGGTAAATGATATGTAATCCATTCTCAAATTTTCAATTAAATTGTTTCAATAGAATTTTACTTCTTTATAACACAATAATAAACTGAAATAATTAGTTAAAAATTGAATTTGACGTATTTTATTATATAAGAATAATTATTTATTAAATATTTGTACAATCACATTAAAAATATTAATATAATTGATATACGTCAAATATATAGTAATGAAAATAATATTAAAAAAATATTATGATAAAAATATTATTAATATCATTATAATTAATAATAATTATCAATTTATTAATACTTATTTATGTAATTTATTATAATTTGATTTTAAATTATGTAATATAAATTAATTATTTAATAAAAATATTTATTTTATAATGGATGTAATATTAATAAATAATGGTTCCTCCTGAGTTAAGGGCCATTGTTATTAGATTATACGAGAATGTTATTGTTAAGTTTAAGACTATCGAGGGTTGGAATACTTAAATTAAATGCAACATCGGTGTTAAGTAAGGGTGTCCCTTATCCCCTACCATTTTTAGTATTTACATTGACAAGCTTGAGGAATGCTTAGAAGTTGTTGGTTGCGAAGGACCCAAGCTGCTAGTATAGTCATTACTCTTCTCCTTTATCCCGATAATATCGTTCTTATACGAGTCCTAACAATCTCGACAAGCACCTTAAAACCCTCCATGATTATTGTTCCAAGATGGGTATGACTATTAATACTGACAAGGCTAAAGTTATGATTATTAAATCCAAAAAGGTCGTCCATGATAATTCCATTTATGATAATTACTTAGGGAATGTTTCTTCTTACAAATATTTAGGTATTGACATCTACCATTTACTCAACTAGAACTATAACATTGAGAAAAGGATTATAAGAGGTTGGAAAGCTTACTACGGACTTGAAAATAATTGTAAGATGACTGATCTTTGGGTTTGGGATTAAAAAGAGTTCCTTTTCGAGACTCTCGTCACCCTTGTTATTTTATATGGATGTGAGGTGTGGGGTTGCAGTCTATCTAGAGATTCATGGAGAAAGATTGAAATGATCCAAACACAATTCATAACCTACAACCTCAAGATTAAAAGAAATATTGCCTACCATATTATCTTGATTGAAGCTATTCTTTCCCCCATTGAATGCATGACTATGTTTAGGTATTTGATGTATAAGAAGTTGTACGACATGGAAGCCAAGAGACTCCAAAAATTGATTCTAACTCTAGTCAAAACCACCTTCGGCTCAAGTGAGGGTGGCATAAAGATGCCAAGTCCTGGCTCGACCATTGGGAGATAATGGAGGAGATTAATGAGCCCCATTATTGCAACAGGAATTTTGCAACTCCCAAGGCTACCAACTTAAATTATCAACCCGGCATTCGTACAAACTTAAGAGGTGTCAACACTCTATGTGCAACATACAATGTGTCTTTCTTTTATTGATATGATGTAATGGAGTGAATGTCATGAAATTGAAGCCTAAACTAATTGTAGAAATGGAAATGTTACTTTGAAAAGAAATTAATCCATGGCAAGAACAATAATTTGTAATTGAAATCCTAAGAGCATGAATTCAAATAAACAGGCCTAATCTACTTTGTAAAAAGGCATTCCTAATTGGTGTTTATTCTTGCTCAATCATGGATTTAGATCCTAGGGGTCATGATTCAAGCCTAAGAGATAAAAACCAAGCTTTTGGAGCAAATCTAGTCAATTTTACATGTGCTACAAGAGTGCTATAGGAGGTTGATGCAGGCGAAACATAATTGCTACAAGCGAAACAAAATTGCTACAAGAGGAGATAATTCAATGAATGACCAAGTAAATCAAATGCAAATGGGATGGGCCAATTTTTTTATTAGGTAGGATGCCTTATGACTCCATTCCAAGTGGAATCACTCTAAAATACCTATGTTAACACGTGCTAAAAATAGTAAAAAATTACTACTCTAAAAACTAGAAATTCAAGAACTAGTGAGCTAGTTAACCTATCAAATGCCTAACCTAATCAACTGAAAACACATGAGGTAAATTTTGTTATTAAATTGAATATTTTTATGAACTAATCCAAGTGGAATCAACTCAATTGAATCTCATTAACATGTTCTAAAAAATAGCAAAAAATATTACTTTTTGCTACAAGGGACTTCCAGAAATTCTAGATTTTTGAACTAGTAAACCAATCCAAGTAGCTCAATCATGAATATGAATTTTAAAAGCTATTCTAAGGATGAATCATGCTTGTGATTCTGTAAATAACTTGCAAAACAACTCACTTCAATCATTTAACCCAGTCCTACACCAAAAGAAGCATCAATACTAAATGCGAAAATAGGAAAAACAAGAATAAGAGATGCATGTGAATAAGAAGTGAAAAGAAGAAAGAAAATTTTTACAAAAGGCTCTGAGGCTCCTGGATGGCCAAGCTCAAGGATACTCAGAGTCATATGAAGTATATCAAGCTTTAGAAGTGAAAAATAGCACCAAACTTCATTATTTAAATCAATCCAATCCCCGCTAGAAATGAAAGTGGAGTTGCAAAAATACAAGTTTTCTCCACAAGAAGACTAAGAAATACATGCCTATAGAGGCAAATTCAAATTGGTACTTATACAAAATTATGAAGAAGCATTCTCCTTGAAAGGAGGAAGCTTTCCCCTCCAAAATCCCTCAAATAGTGGATCTGGTTCCCAACGTTAGGAATTTGCATTAAATGATAGGGAACACATTCCTAGATTTTCTCAATCACTGGAGCTAAGGAATTTGTCAATAATTTCATGATATTTTGTTCATTTATTATCCAATATTGATCCTCCTGTAGTAGGGAGCAAGCCCTAGATTATCTCATCCTCCAAATCTCATAATTTGCCCAATATTCTTACAATATTCTACAAGAATAAGTAATGTTAAGCACAAATATGCAATTATCTATAAACCTTCTTAATGAACATATTAAAACTAAAAATATGTCATCTAATGCAAAAAAGAGAGGTTTAATGTGCTGAAGGATGGTCAGATGGGTCTTAATTTATGTCTAATTTGGAGGCCCATCAGAGATCATCTTCGGGAACAAGGATAATATTAAAAACATCTTTACTTCCAAATTTAAGGATAAGTTGTGGAGTGATAAGGAGTTAGAGGGGGGAAGAAAGTTAAGATACTATCAGGAGGTAATCAACCCCAAGATTTCTAACAAGAATTACCTTTGTGTACTAACCAATGTTATGAAGAGAATGAATATTGCAAGGACTAGAACTAATTCTCATGAAATTCGGAATGAAAGTGGATTTTTGGGTATTCCCAAGATACCTTGGGACGAAAGAATATGCCTCTTTTGCAATACTAAGAGAGTCGAAGATGAAAAACACTTTCTCTTGGATTGGTCGTCCCTTACTCACATGAGTTATCATTTCCAAAACATTTTCCCCACTACCAACCTCATTGACTTGTTCAATCAACAAAACTACAGAGACCTTGAGATGCTTCTTTACCTCCTCTTTTATTACAGAAATAAAATTTTAAATAACCTCAATTAACCGCTTCTTTCTTAAGGTTTGATTGACCATATCAGTCTTAGTGGATGTTAATCATCATCATCAATAATAATATTAATAACAATAATTATTTATTTAGTAATACCAATGAAAATTTTAAAATGATTAAAATAATCTTTAATTATTAATTCATATTATTATTATTATTAATTCTTTATTAATTATACATTAATACATAATTAATTATTAAATATTTAATCATATTATTATTATTATAAATTATTTATTTAATTAATTATTATTAAATCATTATTTATTATTTATTATTAATCAATAATTAATTATTATTATTATTATTATTATAGTTGAACATCGTTTACCAAGGTTGACCATGATTGACCATAGTTGATCATGGTTGACCATGATTATCATATTGAAACAATCTTTGTCATAATGCGATATTGGACCATGGTTGAGACAATAATTGATTTTCATATTGAGACAATTTTTGTCACAATGCAATGTATGAGCATAGCTCACCATGATTCAATGTGTTTGACCACGATTGATTTTATAAAATATGGTTGACAATGGTTTACCATGAATGAATTTAAATAACATTGTTAACCATGATCGATATTATAAACACAAGGGAATAATAAACCCCGTGGATTAATACTAAAAACCCAGGGGATTATAAACCTAAGGGAATAATATTAAAGCCTCAGAATATGAACCCTTCGATTGACCATGATTGACTATGGTTGACCATGATTGACCATGGTTGACCATGATTATCATATTGAAATAATCTTTAGCATGATGCGACATTGGACCATGGTTGAAACAATGATTGATTTTCATATTGAGACAATCTTTGTCAGAATGCAACGTAGGAGCATGGTTGACCACAATTGATTTTATAAAATATGGTTAACAATGGTTAATCATGATTGAATTTATAAAACATGGTTTACCATGATCGATATTATAAACCCAAAGGAATAATAAACCATGGGGATCAATATTATAAACTTAAGGGATTAATAGACCCTAGAGATTAATACTAAAAACCCAAAGGATTATAAACCTAAGGGAATAATATTAAACCCTAGGAATATGAACCCTTAGATTAATAAACCCAATGGATTAAAATAATAGATCAAGGGAATAATAAACCCAAGGAATATAAATTATAGACCCAAGGTATATAAACCCTAAGATAGATATTATAAACCATAAAATAAACATGTTTGACCATGGTTTATTTTCATATTGAGACAATTCTTGTCACAATGCAATGTTGGACCATGGTTGACCATGATTGATTTTCATATCGAGAAAATCTTTGTCACAATGCAACATTTGACCATGGTGATTTTCATATTGATACAATCATTGTCATAAAGTGACATTCGACTATGCTTAACGATGGTTGATATTATAAACCCAAGAGAATGATAAACCCAAGGGATTGATATTATAAACCTAAGGGATTATGAACCCAAGGAAATAATATTAAACCAAGGGACTAATATTATAAACCCAAAAATAAACATGGTTGACCATGGTTCATTTTCATATTAAGACAATCTTTGTCACAATGTGATGTTAGACCATGGTTGACCATGATTAACCATGGTCGATTTTCATATCAAGACAATCTTTGTCACAATGTGACATTTGACCATGGTTGACCATGATTGACCATGGATGAACATGTTTGGTTTTATAAAACATGGTTTACCAAGGTTTACCATGATTGACCATGGTTGATCATGGATGACTATGACTATCATATTGAAACAATGTTTGTCATAATGTGATGTTGGACCACGGCTGAGACAACGAATGATTTTCATATTGATACAATCTTTGTCACAATGCGATGTAGGAGCATGGTTGACCATGATTAAACATGGTTGACCACGATTGGTTTTATAAAATATGGTTGATAATAGTTGCCCATGATTGAATTCAAAAAACATGGTTGACCATGATCGATATTATAAACCCAACGGAATAATAAACCCTAGGGATTAATACTAAAACCCCAAGCGAATAATAAACCCATTGGATTAATACTGAAACCCCAAGGGATTATAAACCTAAGGGAATAATATTAAACCCTAGGAATATGAACCCTTAGATTAATAAACCCAAGGATTGATATTATAAACCCAAGGGATAAAAATTATAAACCCAAGGTATATAAATGCTAAGATAAATATTATAAACCTTAAAATAAACATGGTTGACCATGGTGGATTTCCATATTGAGATAATCCTTATCATAATGCAACGTGATACCATGGTTGACCATGATTTATTTTCACATCGAGAGAATCTTTGTCACCATGCGAGGTTGGACCATGGTTGACCATAGTTGATTTTTCAAATTGAGACAATCATTGTCACAATGCGACATTCAACTATGGTTGACCATGGTGGGTTATGATTGACCATGAAGGCATTAATACTAAAAGCCCAAGGCATTATAAACCTAAGGGAATAATATTAATCCCTAATAATATGAACCCTTAGATTAATAAACCCAAGGGATTGATATTATAAACCAAGGGAATAATAAACCTAAGCAATAAAAATTATAGACCCAAGGTATATAAACCCTAAGATAAATATTATAAACCCTAAAATAAACATGGTTAACCATGGTTTATTTCCATGTTGAGACAATCCTTGTCACAATGCAACATTGGACCATGGTTGATCGTGCTTGACCATGATTGAAAACCCTAAAATAAACGTGGTTGACCATGGTTTATTTCCATATTGATACAATCCTTATCGCAATTCAACATTGGACCATGGTTGATCGTGCTTAACCATGATTCATTTTCATATCAAGAAAATCTTTGTTAGAATGTCACATTGGACCATGGTTGACCATGGTTGATTTTCATATTGATACAATCATTATCACAATGCGACATTCGACCATGGTTGAATATGGTTGATATTATAAACCCAAGGGAATAATAAACCCAAGGGATTGATATTATAAACCCAAGGGATTAATATTAAAACCCCAAGGGATTATGAACCCAAGGGAATAATATTAAACCAAGGGACTAATATTATAAACCAAAAAATAAACATGGTTGACCATGGTTGATTTTCATATTGAGATGATCTTTGTCACAATGTGACGTTGAACCATGGTTGACCATACTTAACCATGGTTGATTTTCATATCAAGACAATATTTGTCACAATGCGAAGTTTGACCATGGTTAACCATGATTGACCATGGATGACCATGTTTGGTTTTATAAAAAATGGTTGGACATGGTTTACCAAGGTTGAACATGATTGACCATGGTTGACCATGATTATCATATAGAAACAATCTTTGTCATAATGCGACATTGGACCATGGTTGAGAAAATGATTGATTTTCATATTGAGACAATATTTGTAACAATGTGACATAGGAGCATGGTTGACCATGATTAAACATGGTTGACCACAATTGATTTTATAAAATATGGTTGATAATGGTTAACCATGATTGAATTCAAAAAACATGGTTTACCATGGTTGACCATGATTGATATTATAAACCCAAGGGAATAATAAACCCTAGGGATTAATACTAAAAACCCAAGGGATTATAAACCTAAGGGAATAATATTAAACCCTAGGAATATGAACCCTTAGATTAATAAACCCAAGGACTAATATTATAAATCCAAGGGATAAAAATTATAAACCAAGGTATACAAATGCTCAGATAAATATTATAAACCATAAAATAAACATGGTTGATCATGGTTTACCATGGTGGATTTCTATATTGAGATAATCCTTGCCACAATGAAACGTTAGACCATGGTTGACCATTATTTACAATGATTTATTTTCATATTGAGATAATATTTGTCACCATGAAAAGTTGGAACATGGTTGACCATAGTTGATTTTCATATTGAGACAATCATTGTCACAATGTGACATTCGACCATGGTTGACCATGGTTGGCTATGATTGACCATGGTTGACCATGATTGATATTATAAACTCAAGGGAATAATAAACCCAAGGGATTGATGTTATAATCCTAAGGGAATAATAAACCCAAGGGATTAATACTAAAATCCCAAGGGAATAATATTAAACCCAAGGGACTAATATTATAAACCCAAGGTATATAAATCCTAAGATAAATATTATAAACACTAAAATAAACATGGTTGACCATGGTTGATTTTCACATTGAGACAATCCTTGTCACAATGCAACGTTGGACCATGGTTGACCATGCTTAACCATGGTTGATTTTCATATACTAAAAACCCAAGGGATTATAAACCTAAGGGAATAATATTAAACCCTAGGAATATGAACCCCTAGATTAATAAACCTAAGGGATTGATATTATAAACCCAAGGGAATAATAAACCAAGTGGATAAAAATTATAAACCCAAGGTATATAAACGCTAAGATAAATATTATAAACCCTAAAATAAACATGGTTGACCATGGTGGATTTCCATATTGATATAATCCTTGTCACAATGCAACGTTAGACCATGGTTGACCATGCTTTACCATGATTGATTTTCATATCAAGACAATATTTGTCACCATGCAATGTTGGACCATGGTTGATTTTCATATTGAGACAATCATTGTCACAATGCGACATTCAACCATGGTTGACCATGGTTGGCTTTGATTACCCACGATTGGCCATGATTGATATTATAAACCTTAGCGAATAATAAACCCAAGGGATTGATATTATAAACCCAAGTGATTAATGCTAAAACCCCAAGGGATTATGAACCCAAGGGAATAATATTAAATCCTAGGTACTAATATTATAAACCCAAGGTATAAACCCTAAGATAAATATAATAAACACTAAAATAAACATGGTTGACCATGGTTGATTTTCATATTGAGACAATCCTTGTGACAATGCGACATTGGACCATGGTTGACCATGCTTAACCATGGTTGATTTTCATATCAAGACAATCTTTGTCAAAATGCAACGTTCGACCATGGTTGACAATGGATGACCATGTTTGATTTTATAAAACATGGTTGAACATGTTTGACCAAGTTTGACTATGATTGACCATGGTTGACCATGGTTATCCATGATTATCATTGCGGCGAGAGGTGCTCTACAACCTAGTATAGGGTAGATATGTGGGAGTTAGATGTGAGATGTTAGATGTTAGACATTAGATGTGTTAGACGTTAGATGTGTAGGCATGTGAGATGCTATATATTTTTTAAACAATTTTTATTTATTGTAATTTTATTAATAAAATTACAAATAATTTTTTAGATAAAAGAAAATATAATATACATATCACATTAAAATATATAACATATAAATAGTACTTATACCTTAACTCCATTTTTCCATATAAATTAAAATAATTATTCTATAACCATCCTTAAATTTAATTAATAAGCAGATAAAAATTTAATATTTACAATATAACAAGATTTTTAATCATGAATATTTACCATGGATATTATTAACTTCTAAATAGGCTTTTTTACAATACCATGGGACAATACCCAGAAGAGAAAGATAGAGAGGGACGGAGAGAGGGAGAGGAGGGAAGAAAATAATAATACCATAGGTTAATACCATGGTTTATAAATACCATGGGTAATCTAGGCTTTTGATTATTATTTTATGGACCTAGGCTTTTAATTCATTCTGTTACAATACTATTGGCCAATATCATGGCCTATCAATACCACATGCCCAAAAGCCATAACTTATTTCAAAATCAAAAAATTGTACAGATACTTTATTTTATTTTAATTTTATATTATTTTTATAGGCCATTTTGTCACATCTGGTCAATAGGCCTTCAAACAGGATCATTCACATCCTTTGAACACTTTTTCATCCTCCCTACATAAAGCCCTAAGTATACCTCTCTCATATCCCTAAGTTTCTTCCTGAAACTACTTCATTTCAGTCATTTTTAGGACCAACGCACCCTGGCCCCTCATTGGTCAGCGTTGACTAGCAGGTTGTCCTACGTTGGGCTTGTGTTGATCACCAAAAAGTTGCTCAGTCTTGGGGGTGCATTGATTCTAGAAATTTAGGAAAACAAAAAATAATCCTGAAGCTTCCTCTTCCAGAAGCTTCCAAGATCTATTGTAACTATTTACCTTGGATAAAAGTCTCGAATCCTATCCTATCCTACCTTGGAGTTTTCATCCCTTATCCCTTGAGCTCATCCTCCCATCAAGAGTGGATGTCAAGCCAAGATTGGTAAAATGATAAGAATTCATGAACTACCTCCATCATCTATATATTTACAACCATCCATAGGCAAGGGGTTGGATTTTCGAGATTGATTTTGCCCTTATGCTATTGTTGTGAGAGACATTATTCCATGCATTAGGGTGACTAGAGGTGCAATTTATGGCAAGGAAAGGACAAGTCAACTTGGAGGATCTCTTTTATAATATCAACACCTATTTTTGGTTGTATCTCACTCCATTTCTATTAATGAAAAGAGTTTTTTGTTCTCCTATATATGATGTTATGATTTCATTTATTTAAATACCATGTTGATCTATTGAATAAAGTGATTATATGATGCTACATAGATCTCGTAGATCGTTGCCTTATGTTGTCTGATTGTGCAGGTTCTAATTATAGCAATCAAAATTAGGATTTGAGCATACAATCCAAGGAAGGAGCAAATAATACGACGAATTCTAGGTAGGATTCATCCTGTTATCTATTTAATTTAAGGAAAAATTAGCTTCTTTATATTTTTATTGTTCTAGGTCAATCCACCAGGCCTAGGGAAGATACTTTTGTCCACAGTCGTAGATTTTGTATAAAAAATTGGTGACCATGATGGGAGATCAGTGTATTCCCTCGGTGGTTTCTTTGTCCATTTTGTGTGCCTTACCTCTTCCTCAAAAATTTACTGTCTTATTCAGTCAAGAACAGACCTAGGAAGACCCTTCACTAAGTTTCAATTGCAATTTTTGTGTCAGAACTTTGCATCACTTAACGAATGCACCCTCTGGTCTAGAGACAGTGAGTTTCACCCCAGATGAGCCTTCTTTGTGCCTGCGTTGCAAATCACTGGTGCCTCCTTTGCACCTATGTTGACCCCTGTTCATGCCCAAAAAAATTTTTGTTTTTATTTTCCCTTTGACCAGCCTTCTTCCATCTACTCTTCCTTGAGTCTTTGAGTGTCTTGTGGTCTCTCTGAAGCCTTCATTTGGTTTTATTTTGTTTTTTAGTGTCTTTCGGAATGATTTTTTAGATTTTTCTTTGTACTTATCATTAGGTTATTTGAAAATTTATTTTGTTTGATCATTGAGGGCTTAGATGAATTGGTGTTTTATTCATCGTTCTAAAAATTTTATTTGAATCAATGATTAAACTTTACATCTTATTTTTTATCATTTTCGAAAGTTAAGTGATTTGAAAAAAAAAACTTTGCATTGGCATTTAGGGTTTTGTGTGTGCATCAACATTGGAACAGTTGCATTAAAATGGAACTGTAATTTTCACATTGTTTGCTACATACTCTTTGTCCCTTCCATTCCTTAGATTTTCATTGAATGAGAAAGATTTGATTTCCTCCTGCTTGTTTGCATTTTAGGATATTTAGGTGAAATTTGCTGTGAGCCTTAAAACTGAAACTTAATTGAAGATAAACATTAAAATTTATTGAAATGACCTAAGGAGGATATGTAACATTAACGCAAACACTTGGAGGTCTAGGCTAGAGACGTATTCTGACATCATTAAACGTAGGATTTGTCGTTGTTTTCCAGCGTTGTATCTAGGGGATGAAATCTCGTTCCACATACATGAGTGTATAGGATCATTCTCCATGTACCTTCTAGTATCTTGGATGACGCTACACACACGTAAAGTATATGGGAACGCTCTCATCGAACAATTACACATTAGACAACAACACTATGGACTACACTTCCACGTATCATCAAGTATATTTTGGAAGTCCACCATAGGTTGTTATCCTCACCATAGGTAACCAATTCAGCCATCTTGTATATTCTGATACACCAGACATAACATTTGAGGAGATTTTTTGCATGTACGTTAAGTCCTTGGTTCGCCAAGATTTATATTATAGTTCACAGTTGCTTGGTAAACCATTTTTCCTAGTTACCCCTCTTTGTTTTTGTTTGTGTCCTTAATTTCTAAAATCAATTAATTAACCGTGGAATAATATCCTCCCTATGGAACAACTCCTTAGTATATCTTAGGTAGAGACTAATGGAAATAGTTCCTGAGTTTACCAATCAAGGAGACCCATCTGATGGGAATCTTGGACCTTTCCCTTCTTTTGGGAATATTGGTGCTCCTTATATGGAAACATTGTCCCTTCCCAAATTTACCATTGCTTTTCCAGTTTGGTTGTTTTTGACCCCTATGGCTCCAAATGTCCAAACTGTTCCTCAACCAAGTTCTCCTCCACCTGAACAACATCAACCTCAAGTTGATCCTAAAGTTGACCCTTTGCCTTCTTCACCTGTTGTTTCTTCATCATTTTCTTCCTCCTTGCCTGGCGAAAGTATTGATTCTAGTAATCAGGAATCTAAGAAGAATAAGAAGAAGAAGAAAAATAAGCAGGGCGCAACCAAGCAACCATTGCTAAAAATGAAACTAGTATGGGGAAATCTTCCCATTAACCCTGCAATGTTAAATTCCCTTGCAAGATATGTAAGGGTGATCGCCTTCTTGGAAATTGTCCTGGTATTTCCAATGTATTAAAATTGTGGTCCAGAATCTCACATCAGCCTTTTTCATCAACTTCTGGAGATCATGTTGGTGACAAACCTTCAACTAGCAATAGTAAGGTACATGGTAAAAAGGGAAAAGTCAAGTTTCCATGTAGATTATGTGAAGGGAATGATCCTATTCACCTTTTTCCTTATATGGGTGAAGCCTCAAAAGTGTTGGAAAACCTTATAGATTCTCAGCCTCATCTTCTGGTTGGTTATCGAAATATTTCTCCCAATCCTCCTTTAGTTGATGAAGTGATTGATCATAATCTAAATCCAATCAATCCAACTCTCTCTCAACATGAATCCCATGAGTTTGTTCCTAACCAACCATTGGTTGAAAAAATGGTTGACCCAATTCCACCTTTAGTTGATCGTACTTTTCCTGTAGAGAGTGAGGATCATATCGCTCAGGTTCTTCTTGTTTATTCTAAGTATACCAGATAAGGGCGCATTTCTCCCATTCCTATGAAACCCCCTCCAAGAAAGCAAGCCATTGTATATGATTGGAGTTGATTGACAAAACCCCGTCTCCCTTCTTACATTCCTTTTAAGATCATGGTAAAGGCTTATGATAAGAATATTCATCACACTATTATAGATGAGGGAGCTTATGTTAGTATTATATTCTCCACTACCTAGAAAGCTTTGGGTTCCCCACAACTTTTGTTGGTGCTTCGAATGTGTTAGTTTTAACAGAAGAACCAACCAACCCTTAGGGATCCTTCCTCAGTTTCGTGTTACCTTAGGAGGAAAAATTGTATGTATTGATGTTACGATTGTCATGGGCCATTTGGACTTCAATTTTCTCCTGGGGCAAGACTATGTTTATACTATGAATGTTGTTTCTATCCACACTCTTTCAAGTGATGTGCTTCCCACATGATGGAAGGATTGTGACTATCGATCAAATTTCATTTGTTGGTCCTGATTTGACTACCAATAATCCTACTTCCCTAAGCATTCCGAATGTGCAAGTGGTATATTCCCTGCCATAAGATAATTATGTGACAACCTATCACATTCACATACCTACTGATTAATATGAGCCTTTCATTGTCCTTTCAACTTCTTTCGTCCTAGATCCAATAGGTTATATGGTGAACCATTTACTGGGGGCATGGGAGTTTGTTATTTCTTTTGGATCCATTAATACTTTCCAAAGTATTGTTATCCCATCCGATGAGAACCTCTTGGAAGCCATCGCCTCTTATAGGCCATGATCAATGTTCAGAGAAAAGTTTCTTTTCTTGTGTCAAGCTCCTTAAAAAATGAAACAAGGTCCCTTGTGAAAATTTCCTTGTCTTGTGTCAAGCTTGCTAGAAAATTAAACAAGGTTTCATGAGCGTAGTTCTTTTCCTATGTCAAGTTCATTTAAAAATGAAACAAATCCCCTTCCAATTCAAGTCTTTGCTTATATATCATAAATTCCCAGTCAAGTCTTTCGCTTGATCTCGTAAATGAACCTTCATTCCATCCACATGTTAGTAACCAGTAGTCTACTTAGGTGAATGATATGAAGCTTGGGGGGCATGTACCTCGAATTGAGTCATTATGCTGGGGGAATGAAAACTTATTTCAAGCATAGTTTCCCATGTTTCAATCTTGTGTAAAAAATGAAATCATTATCATTCTCATCGTATCTCTTGTGATTGCCATTTTTATCAACATGTTTATCTCATATGAGTTGTGTTTTTCTCTTTCCATCGCCACCATTTCCTTGGCCGATCATACGCTTTCACTTGGTTATTTTACCCTTTCCTGAGGAACGATTGTGGTGAGTGGTATTATTAGTGAGCCTCTTGACCTCTACATGTTTTGAGCAGTTCCATCATGATTGGAACTAGTTGTTATACAATTTATACCACTCGTTCCTCTAGGAGGAGTCCTTTTTTAGCTCTTTTCAGACTCCTAAAATATGAAATAATTTCCGATCACAGGTATTTTCTAACTTGTTAAAGTACATGAAAAGGCGTGTACTTAGTATAATTTTAAACCTTTTTCGAACTGAGATACACTACTTATGAAAAAGGAATACCTTATTGATAAAAGGTTCTCTTTGGAATTATTTTTTTCCTTTTCAGACCTAAGGGACTATCTACGAAAAGGAACATCTCGAGTTTTATTTTTTGCCTCTTTTTCAAACCCTCTAAAAATGAAAAATATGTCGAGTTTTCACTTTTGTTGGACTCGTAAAAACATTAAACAATGATGGACTCATCGTTCATGACAAGACCGAACCACTCCTTCTCTAGGTTCGTTAAATATTCTCAGAGGGATTAATCCAAAGGATGAACTTATAAATCAAGCATATGTTATACTCCTCAAGCTTGTTAAAAAATAAAGAGGTATTGACCAGTATGGTTGTGGAAATTGGGAAAATAGGGTACTCTATTTTGTTAATGGAAGCGAGTTGCTCTTGAATACGGGACTCTTCCACCTGATTTCTGTGGTTGTTGGATTGGGAAATATGCTTGTATTTTGGCTTATCATACCTTTTCAAAGCCTTCGTTTTGCTTTTGGGTCAATGCTTCCAACTCCATTCAGTGTCGCTGCCAATTCAAGAGAAGTCATCAAGTCAATATCTTTTACAATAATTTTAATCCTTCATTCCATGTATGCCTTTCCTAATCCAATTTCATATCATCATCATTCTGATCATTCTGTCTCAAATCATGATACCCATTCTGTGTCGTTGATGGAGGATACATCAAGTCCCTCTTGGGATGGGTTGCTTCCTATCGACGTCAGCTCATCATTCAAGAAGTTGACTTAGAAACAATCCTTCGATACCTTGGTGCTCGCATACATCAATGGAAAGTTTCCTCGCTCTCAGTGACAATTTTACATCATTGGCCTTCAACCAAAATATTTTATGTCATGTTTGACATCAACTCATTTATTCACACCATACAGATTGTACTGCAATACCTTGAGAGCCATTAACATCATCGGTGGTTTCTCTCGTGTTTCTTAACGACTTACATCATTGGTTGGTAATAATATGGTGTCTACCATGTTTGACCTAAACTCATTGATTCACATGGTTAGACTCATACATTGGTGATTCATGTGGATGAGATAGAAGACCCAAAATCTAGTTGCATCCATCTGGGCTGTGATTTTAGGAGTAATACAAGATCACAATGTATGATGGCTATGATCATATAGATAATCATCCAATCATGGGTCCACCATCAGTTATCTGTGGATGTGTCTTTTGATCATTGTACATGTAATGTTAGCTTGTGTGTTGAGTATGGGTATGCCTCCCTCAACAAAGATGTCATGATGTAAATATATTGTAACAGATGATGATCTTGTTGGTTGTTCTTGATCCTCACTTGTCACAAGGTAAATCACTTCAGTCATCAGATGTCATTTCTGACTTTACACTTTAGGGGGGAATATGTTATAGGAAATTTTATATCTGGTCAATAATCCTTCAAACAATATCAATCACATATTTTGAACGCTTTTTCATCCTCCCTACAAAAGATCCCTAAGTGTACCTATCACATATCCCTGAGTTTCTACTTAAAACTACTCATTTCAGTCATTTTTAGGACCAATCCACCCTGGCCCCTCATTGGCTAGCGTTGAATACCAGTTTGTCCTACTCTGGGCCTATGTTGATCACCAACAAGTTGTGCAGTCCTGAGGGTGTGTTGATTCTAGTAAATCAGGAAGACAAAAAAGAATCTTGAAGCTTCCTCTACCAGAAGCTTCCAGGGTATGTTGTAACTATTTATCTTGGATAAAAGTCTCGAATCCTATCATATCCTACCTTTTAGTTTTCAACCCTTATCTCTTGAGCTCAGCCTCCCATCAAGAGTGGATCTCAAACCAATATTGGTAAAAAGATAAGAATTAATGAGCTACCTCCTTCATCTATATATTTACATCCATTCATAGGCAAGGAGTTGGATTTTTACCCTTATGTTGTTGTTGTGAGAGACATTATTTCATGCATTAGGGTGACTAAAGGTGCACTTTGTGGCAAGGAAAGGACAAGTCAACTTGGAGGAGCTCTTCTACAAGATCAACACCTATTTTTGGTTGTAACTCACTCCATTTCTATTAATGCAATGAGTTCGTTGTTTTCCTATATATGATGTTATGATTTCATGTATTTCAGTACCATGTTGATCTATTGAATAAAATGATTAAATGATGCTACATAGATATCGTAGATCGTTGGCTCTTTTTTTCTGATTGTGCAAGTTCTAATTGTAGCAATTGGAGATAGGATTTGAGTGTACAAGCTAAGGAAGAAGTGAAACATACAACAAATTCCACGTAGGATTCATCCCATTATCTATTGAATTTAAGGAGAACATCACCTTCTTGTATTTCTTTTGTTCTAAGTAAATTCACCAGGCCTAAGGAAGATAATTTTGTCCGCAATCGTAGATTCCGTATAACAATTATTTTTTAATTAAATCTAAAAGAAAAAATATTATAATTACTTTTTAGGTATATCTAAACACTCCATCCTCACTATTAAAAATATTCCCATAGAGATTAAATTCAGGTTTCAATAAATTAAAAGTGAGAATACTTTTATATATACATATGTGAAATTTATATAATATAAATAATATTATAAAGAACCAGGATAGATGCATCTTAACCAAATATCCAAGTCAAGAGAGAAAGAAAAGTGACTAACAATGATAGAGGAAAGATAGTGCATGATTCTTTTAATTTTTTTATTATTGTATTTTCTTTCACATGATGGATCCAAAATATAGGTTTAATATTTTACAACCAATTATGTTTTTTTTTTTTCTTTTTCTTTTTCTTTTTTTAATTTAGATACTTTCTTAAATACAATACAATGGGATCATATTTAAGAAAGAGAGTTAGATGGAGGAGGAATAGAGTGGGGTAGAGAGACATAGAGGTGGGAGAGACAGGGAAAGAGAGGAAGGAAGAGAGAGAGGAGGGGGGAAAGATGAGGAGAGAGGGAGGGAGAGAGATGGATTTGGAGGGGGAAATAGAGTGAGGGAAGAACAAAGACGTTGAGAGATAGAGGTGGAGTGACAAGGGAAAGATGAAGATGGAATGAGGGAGAGACAAGATGAGGGAAGAGAGAGAAAATGAGAGGATAAAGATAGGGAAAGAAGGGGAAGAGAGAGAAAATGAGAGGATAGATATAGGGAAATAAGGGGAAGAGAGAGACAAGGAGACATATATATGGAGGGGGGAGAGAGGGTAATATTGAGAAGGAGAGAGGGAGGGAGACAATGATAAATTTGGAGGGTGGAGAGAGGTCGTGTGTGTGATAGGGAGAGAGACAAAGGGAGATAGGAGAGAAAGGGAGAGAGAGAGGACTTGATAGAGATGGTCCGAGTTCGAAGGGCAAGAAAGACATAGAGAGAGGAAGGTGGAGAGGGAGAGGGAGTGACAAGGGAGAGATAGAGAGATGGTTAGGGAGAGAGAAAGAGGGGGGGAAGAGAGAGAGAAAGAGAGAGAAGAGGAAGAGGTAGAGGAAAGGAAGAGGTAGAGGGAGAGGAATAGGGAGGGAGAGATAAATAGATATGGAGGGAGAGTGTGTATTTTTTGGGTGTGAGAAGGAGAGACAAGGGGAGATAGAGATATAGATGGAGGTGGGAGAGAGGGCAGAAGAGAGAGGAAAAGAGAGGGAGGTAGGAAGAGAGATAAATATGGAGAGAGAGTGTGTATGTTTGGGGCCCGATATAGAGAGGCAATGGGAGATAGATGCATTGATTTTAGTGTAGATGTTGATTTCTAATCCTATTTAATACCTTACACTAGATGCATTGATTTCATTGTAGAAGTTCATTTCTACTCCTATTTGATTACTTGCACGAGATGCATTAGTGTCAATGTAGATATTTATTTCTAATCCTATTTCATCGCTTGCACTAGATATAGTGATTTTAGTGTAGATGTTGATTCTAATCCTATTTAATACCTTACACTAGTTGCATTTATTTCAGTGTAAATTTTCATTTATGCTCTTATTTGATTGCTTGCACTGGATGCAAATTTTGTTTCTATGTAGATATTTATTTCTAATCCTATTTGATTACTTGCACTAGATGCATTGATTTTAGTGTAGATGTTTATTTCTAATCCTATTTGGTTACTTGCATTAGATGAATTGATTTTAGTGTAGATGTTGATTTCTTATTTGATGCAACTAGATGTATGATGTACATTAACTTCAAAGTAATTATATTAGAATATATGGACAATTGTTGAGGGAGATAGGAGAGCAAGAGAGAGAGAGAGAGAGAGAGAGAGAGAGAGAGAGAGAGAGAAGGGGACGCGAGAAAGAGAGAGAAGCAAAATAGAGAGAGAGAGAAAGGAAGAGGGAGGGAGAGATACATATATAGATATGGAGAGAGAGTGTGTATGTTATGGGGGTGAGAAGGAGAGACAAGGGGATATATAGATATAGATGGAGGGGGGAGAGAGGGAAGAAGAGAGAGGCAAAGAGAGGGAGGGAGGACGAGAGATAGATATGGAGAGAGAGAGAGTATGTTTGGGGGTTGAGATAGAGAGACTATGGGAGATAGAGACAATGGGAGATAGATGCATTGATTTCAGTGTAGATGTTGATTTCTACTCCTATTTGATTGCTTGCACTAGATGCACTGGTTTCAGTGTAGATATTGATTTCTAATCCTATTTGATCACATGATAGATGCATTGATTTTCGTTTAGATATCAATTTCTAATCCTATTTAATACCTTACACTAGATGCATTGATTTCATTATAGATGTTGATTTCTACTCCTATTTGATTGCTTGCACTGGAGGCATTGGTTTCAATGTAGATATTTATTTCTAATCCTATTTGATTACTTGTACTAGATGCATTGATTTCAGTGTTGATGTTGATTTCTAATCCTATTTGATTGTTTGCACTAGATGCAGTGATTTCATTGTAGATATTGGTTTCTGATTTGATGCAACTATATGTATGATGTGCATTGATTTCAGTGTAAGCACATCTCTGCCCCCTCCATCTATATATCTATCTCCCATTGTCTCTCCTTCTCTATCTCTCTATCTCACTCCCCAAACATACACACTATATCTCCATATTTATCTATATCTCTCTCCCTCCCTCACGTTTCCGCTCCCTCTCTCTCTCTCTCTCTCTCTCTCTCTCTCTCTCTCTCTCACACACACACACACACACACACTTCTCTCTCCATATATGTATATATCTTCCTCCTCCCTATCTTTGCCTCTCTCTTCTTCCCTCCCCCTGAATCTATATCTTTATCTTCCCTTGTCTCTCCTTCTCACCCCGAAACATAAACACTCTCTCTCTCAGTGTAAGTAGATAAAAATTATTCATGACATGCATTGACTTTTATGTTATAGTAATTCAACCATAAATGCAATACTTGAATTTTCATCCTAAATAAAATGTTCACTTACCCGAAATGTTTGCATCCTGAAATTGTAAACTATTTGTAAGTGGCTACATTCATATTATTCCCATTGTCCATCATTCAACATTATTAATCACTTTGCATTCAAACATGCTAATAGAAAATAACTACCATTGAAAATTATTTGGGGTTTAAAACTCCATAAGCCATAATGATTGAATTTGGAGAAAACTATTATTAATATTGGATAGCAACAAAGGCAAGGTATGATGTTTACAACAGTAGCTCGAGTTAAATATTTGAATGATCTATGATTTCAACTACCATTTTCATATGATCGATATGAGAAAATGGCACAACTAATAGGTGTGACAATAAGAGCAGTAGAAGAAAATAGTTTCATATTGATCACATTGAAGATTGTTTGTAATTGATTATATTATTATTATTCACATTTCTATCATTCAACATTGTTACATTGTCACTTTGCACTCAAAATTTTTATTTCATCATTCAAGTTACTAACAATCTCTCTCATCTCAACAAATTGAAGTACCTCAGCAAATTTAAAATTAAATTGACCAAATTAATCTTAGACATATTTAGCATATTTAAAATGATCAAAATAATTAGATGTTCAACAAATTTTGTATGACCACACACGACTGAAACCAATCTAGATCCATCTTAACCTCATATCTATTAAGTGTCTAAAGGGATCAAATATCTTGAGGTGCAAACCTTTCCTCAAATTTCTCACTAAAAAACATGGATTACACCTTGAGAGACTTGATCCCTCTTGGCGCTTGATATATCTGGCGTTAAGATGGATTTAGGCTGGTATTATGTCAATCTTTGTCATAATGCGACATTGGACCATGGTTGAGACAATGATTGATTTTCATATTCAGACAATATTTATCACAATGCAACGTTAGACAATGGTTGACCATCATTAACCATGGTTAACCACGATTATTTTATAAAATATGGTTGACCATGGTGGACCATGATTGAGCATGATCAACCATGGTTGATTTTCATATCCACACAATCTTTGTCACAATGTGATGATCGAACATGGTTGACCATGATTGACCATGATTAACTATGGTTGACCATGGGTGACCATGTTTGACTAAGGATAACTATGAATGAACAATGTTTTCTATCATTGAGTATGATTAACCATCGTTGACCATGAATGACCATCGTTAACCATGGGTGACCATGTTTGACTAAGGATGACTATGAGTGAACAATGTTGACTACCATTGAGTATGGTAAACATATAGTTGATTAACATTGACCATGGTTGACTATTTATACATCTACTGCAAAGGTTGACTACAAAGGTTAAATATCTTTGTCTATGTCATCATGATGACTCTAGATATGTGTTTATGCTTAATTGTAAGCATGTTAAACATAATGCCTATCAATTATCATGGTTCAACATGATCTTCATGTTCACTATCTTTGACCAAATTGATCATGATTATGATGTGTTAGTGTTTAAATTAATATATTATTAATGTGTAAATTTATAAATCAATGCAATAATCTATAGTTATTATTATATTATTATAAATTTATTAAAGTTTAAATAATATTATTAAGTTTAAAATGATATTATTAAAATAATAATAATAATGTACTATTAATATTAGTAATTATATTAATGTATTAATAAATTATTATTATTATTATTATTTTTGTAAGCTTAGGTAGATCCTCCTTTTCTATTTATATATAAACAAATTGAAACCACATACAGATATTAGGTGGCCTCAACTTGCCCATTGGGAAACCAAGTCTGTTGGCCACCGATGCATATTGTAAGCCATCCAAAAACGATAAGTTCTCAGTCTTTCTACCTAAGCAATATATACATAACTATTTAAGAGCCAGTCTATAGTCTTAGATCCCATAAGCATGCATGTAAAAGAAAGTTAATCGCTAAAAAACAAAAAACCTGAGCTATCATTGTGCTCAGCTATTCTTTTAGATCTTCCAGTTCTTACTCAACGGTCGTCGGATCTTTAGTTGAATCTCCAGGTGCTGGTGTCATTTTGATAATGCATGGAATGTGTCGCTGGATACGATCCAATCTAATGTGCTGCTTGCAGAGCTGGAATTGGATCGTTTGCAAGTCCTTTTTGTAGTCTGGCATGTCTCTAATGACCAACACCATCCGCATGGACACCTGTTCCATTGATTTGCCTACCAGTATTTTCATGAGCCAATACAGATGCAGGGTCTATTTAAATTGGGATAGTCTCCCTTTGGTATTCTTAGGATCTGGATGAGTTCTTTCCGTACCTCCATTTCGTCGTCGGATTCCTCTTTAATAATTCAATACTTCATTTCTTCTATAATTTTTTGAATCCCTACATCCATTCTTTCCTTATATGCTTTCACTGCCTCCCTGACAATCTCGTCCATGGGTTTTCTTCCTTTCCTCTATTCCGAGGTTCCCTGGTCCTTTGAGTGAGGACCTAATTTTCCTTGTCCTCCGTGGCCTCTACCTCTGGTTGGTTGCGCCATGTCACAGTTTTCTGCTACTTGTGCACAATGATCCCAGTTCAAAGTTAGGATGATAAAACCATTTTCGATGACACCCCTCTGCCCGCACTCCGTTGCTCCCAGGTATTTAGGTAAAACAGAGGTGGGCTTCACCTTCTCCCTGCTCAACCCCTCCTGCCCCTTGATCAGACCCAGCATGGTCTCGGTCACTCCTCCATTGTCCCTTCCTCACGTATTGAGGTCCCTCAGGCTAACCCACTCCCTGTTCGACCTTGGTAAAGCATGCAAAGGGAGCTTTTCACTGAGACTCTCCTCCCTCCCCCTGCCTTGCATGCCATCGCCACTCCCTACCCTTGCAGTGCTACTGCCTCTGCATGCCACCCCTTCCTTAATTAGCTTCCTTCCCAATTGCCCCTCCCCGGTTTGCACTTCTCTACTTCCATATCTCCCCCTGTCTACCTAGAAATTTAGCCTGAAGAACTTCACTAGGCCCTCACTCCTCCATTCCACCCAAATAAAATCCTCTCTAGTCTCGCAAGCCATATCCCTGAGAAAAATGTGCCACTCCCTATTATCTTCTATGCCCTCAAGCCTGACTCGTAGCGACGCAAAGTTAAAGGGCCACTCTTCCTCACTGTTTCTACTCTTTCTGGTCAGCATAATCTCTCCCCGTGGAATTTCCTTCCTGACATGGCACAATTCTCTTCCCCCACCTGGCATGCTGGACTTTCCTTTACTAATTATAGAAATAAAATAGTTAACGTACCCGTGGTTGATA
The DNA here is from genome assembly GCA_031772625.1 of Pinus tabuliformis. Taxonomy (NCBI): domain Eukaryota; kingdom Viridiplantae; phylum Streptophyta; class Pinopsida; order Pinales; family Pinaceae; genus Pinus; species Pinus tabuliformis. The sequence continues at coordinate 746,636,597 of CM062818.1, forward strand.
TGCCTATCTGCCCTGCAATCTATCCATCCTCCCTTCTCTCCACTCCCTCTCATACTTTGCCTTACCTTCCTGCCATCCCATCCACCTTACGCAGCCGTCCTTACCACCTCTTCTTTTCCTTGCGTACCAAATGCCACTTCTTCCTTCTGACGTCGCTGCAGACATGCGGGATGCCACCACGCCCTGTTGTATAAGCATGTGGGTTGTGGTAGGTAGTCCTCTCCCCTCCTGCCCACTAACAGCCATTATTACCTTGATTATCCACTCTGTCACCCCCGATCAAGGTTTTGCTGTGATCATTATCATTGCATCTGATCATGATAGGCATCTTAGGCTAATATATCTCTTAGAGAATCCATTCTTGTATTACCTGGTTGTATAGGCCATGATCTTTCCATGTATCCTCCTTGCTAATTACACCCCCAGTTGGCCAGGAAATCGGCCGCTTTATTCCCTTCTCTTTTTACGTGCTTGATTATCATATAATCAAACCGTTTCATTATTTCTCCCAGCTCTTGGATGAGGCTTGTTGTTCTCCAACTTTGGCTTAGTTTTTCCCATGCCTTTCCGTTGTAGAGTTTTCTCATCATGTTGATTACCAGTAATGAATCCCCTTCAACTTCCAGTTGTTTATACCTGAGCCTGATCGCTATTCTCATACCTTGTCACACTGCCACGAGTTCTACTTCATTGTTACTCATTATGCCGCAATGTGTCGAATACAACAATCTAACCCTTCCTTGAAGATGCCACCTATCCCTACAATACCCGGGTTCCCTTTGGAGGCTCCATCAAAGTTCAATTTAATGAATCCTTCTGCTGGTCTCATGAACTTCGAGGGGGATTCCCCAATTTTCCTTATTGCTTTCCATGTATTCGCTCCCACCATTTCTTTGGCTAGGTTTAGCTTTCTTAGGATTCTTGCTTTTGATGGCAAGGTCTCACAGTCCACTTGGCACCATTCTTCTGCTAGGATGGTTTCCCTGATATATTCTATTACTCCTCTCCATACCTGCTCTTGAGTGGATTCCTTGTTTTTTTGAAAATTCGCCTATTCAATTCCTTCCATATCGTCCAAAGATTGAATCCTACTACTAACCCCCAAGATCTATTTAGAACAGGGCTAGTAAAGTGGCTGTGACCCCAATGTTGGATTGTCTCCCTTATGTTCTGTTGATTCCTATCTGTCCTCCTGAAGACATCATAGATAGCTTCCCATTTTTGTTGTGAAAATTGGCATGAATTCGTTAGGTGTTCTATATTTTCATTGTCCTACTTACATAGACCACATAGGGATGGCCCTTGCATCCCTCTTTTCTGAAGTTGGTCCCATGTCAATATTCAGCCTTTGCATGTTAGCCAGAGGAAGTGAGCGACTTTCGGCCACCATTTTCTATGCCAGATTTGTTTCCATAGATGTTGGAGTCCTTCCTGTTCCTGCTCAGTTTTTAAACCATATGCTTCTTTAATCATGAAAGTCCCTTTCATAGAGTGTCCCCATCTCAAGATATCAGGTCTTGTTCTGATGGATATCTTTCTTGTTCCCATTTCTTTTACATAGAACTCTCTCTGTTCTTCTTCTATATTTTGACCCCATTCTTCTGGGTTTTTCCAAACTCTCCAATTCTCCTCATTGTGGTCTTCTTTCCAGAACTCATCTACTCGATTTAGGCCTATGTCTTTTGAGAACTGTAGAAAATTTTTGAGTTCTTGCTTTCCACTTAATTTTTCTCGTTGTTGCCAAGCCTCTTCCCAAAACTTTGTTGTTTTACCATTTCGTATTTCCCAAAAGGCATGGTTTGTGATTATGTCCCTGTTCTGGCTTGCCAGGTTCCAAATGGTATATCCTCTTGGTGGGTCTGCATACCGTAATATATCCTCTGCTCTCCTTGGCATGTTATACTTCCTCGTCCATATTCTTTTCCAAAGGTCTCCTCCTCCTTCCATCCATTTCTGTAGAGCTATAAAAAGGGTATCTTTCACCTCTAGTTACCTCACATTAGTATGTCAATCCGGGATCGTCTGGTTATTTCAAAGGGTGTCTCAGTCTGAGGCTAGCATTTGCCAGAGTAATGCTTGTAGTACAACTATTTGCAACTACGAAAGTAAACTAATGCAAGTCTATAACTTCACTACTTCAAAGGACTAAATCACACCAAGTATTGCATCAGCCAAAGGTTCAGTAGCAGTAACCCATCCTTTTCATAACTGATGAGAATAGATCAGAGGTCTGGGAGCCAAATAGTAGATGCTGGGCTCGCTACAGCCTAGGATCATTCTTAATGATTAGAAATGAAACAGCAGATAAAAGAAATGATAATGAAATGGAACAGCACGTCAGCCAAGGGCTTGGTAGCAATAACACATCCCTTTCATAGCTGACGGGAGCAGATCAGAGGTCTGGGGACCAAGTAGCAGATGCTGGGGTCCTCTACAGCCTAAGTCCGTCCTCAAGAAACAAAAAATTATCAATCTGGAAATGGAACAGCAAATTGAAATGGAGCAACAAATAAATGGAACAGCAAATAAATGGAACAACAAATAAATGGAATAGCAGGTAAATGGAACAACAAATAAATGGAACAGCAGGTAAATGGAACAGCAGTTCAAGAATAGAATCGAAATAAGTAATAACTGAGTTCTTCAAGCTGCAACTCTATTTAACCATGCCAATCAAAACACCAATCCCTCAATCTCATATGATGGAACAATACTATAGAACCTTAGAAACACACCATACTTAATATGCTTCTGTTGAAACACATACGACTGTATCTCATAATAAAGAATAGTCACATTTGATACCCATGTAAAACAGATCTTTCCAGGTGACTTGTTATAATGCGAAACACAATCGTAAAGAATTCTATAATGAAGTAACAGTGTCCTGTAGGGATTAATCAATGCTTGAAGAATTGGTAAAATAGCATAGCATCGATATAAAGTTCAAGAACATGAAATGACTTAATCACAACAGAGCATGTAATAGAGTATTCTCAAAACACAACAGATTACCAGAGTATGTCTATGAACACACCACATGGAAACCACGCATAATAATACAAGAGCAAGTGTCCTCCAGGGTCGGGCCCTTAGCCTCCAGGGGTACACCGCTTAAGATAGATCCAGGCTCAAAGATAAAAGGGTGAACAAGTCTGTATTAAAGCTTGCAATAAAATTACAGGAACTCAAGTCTTCAATCAGACATAAAGATCATAGTCCTGATCTTCCTTAAAAGAAATTACACTCCTAAAAAGATCCTCCCTGAAGCCATCAGTGCTACCCCTTTTATAGGGAAGATGGCGGAGATATCTAGGTACAGAAAATAGGTAAAATAGCGATCCCTCAGGATCTCAGATCCTGAGGGATTCGCATAATCATTAATACTACATTACTTCTTTCTTTTCCTGTTCCGTGTTGGTATTTCCGCGTCCTTTCTTGGGTTGATTCGTTGTGATCTGGTTTGTTTCCGGTCTTCCGTCAAAGGGATAGCAGTTAGCTCATCCTTGTCTTTACTTTTGGAATGGCTACCTCCCGTATTTCCTCCCTCCTGCACATAGAAATGACGACTATCAGTGCTTTTCATTAATCTCTCGTGTTTCATTATAAATTCTTATCATTATCTAGATTTCTCATGCAAAAGGCTTTTGAGTTCTAATGAAAAGATACCAAAATGACCATTGAAACATACCTTCCTTGGTACTCCACACACCCCCCAGCTTACCTTTTTTCATGGCCTCATGAAAACATTGTAGTTGACATGCAGAGCAGTGAGGGAGTAGGCTGGAGATGGAATTTCGTGTGGGGACCTACACCCATGATGCGAAACTAGATGATCAAAGAAATGGCTTGTCTGTCCCTCAGGCATTTCATACAGGGCTTGGTATTCGGGTGCAGGATGCCAAATGATTGGGCTCCAGAACCTATATCCTAACCAGGATGGCCCTGCCCTCAAAACAATTTCACCATAGAGGGGGAATCGGTTAGCAGCAAGCTTAAAATTTTCATACTTAAACGGCTCTCGGAGCTGAATATTTGGATTAGATACCCGATATCGAAATTTAGCTGCTTCAATGGCAGGGTCTTTAATAGAAGAAAAGAATTCAAGCCCTTGCCGAATGATTGCTTCATGCATGGGTCCTAATGCTTCAATCACGCCTGGAGCCTTCATGAGATTTCTATGACTTTTCCATAACTGTTCCGGGTCTCTAGGCTCAGCTCTTACCCATAGGTCTAATCCATTTTCTTGTCTCTGAAATGCATTGTAGGCTTTGAGCCATTTAATCTAATTAACTGCAAATGAAATGAATGCTTGTAATTGAATATCTCCGACAAAAGGGCCAGGGTTCAGCTCCGTCTCTTGTTCTAGTACAAGGTTATGCAGGTAAAATTCACATAATAACCTTTGTACCTTTACCCGATAATGCTTACAGCAGTTTATAAAATCATCTATAGTGTTAATTTCTATGGGAGCACCTGCCCTAACGGCTTTAATTTTCAATTGTAAGTATCTTTCCATTAGAAACAGGGCATAATTTTTGGCAGGAGTTCTACATGCTAGGGCATCATTGTACAGAGCACACAAGGTATCCATTTGTTTAATAACTACATCTAATCTACGGGTTACCTTGGCGACTTCCTCTTGCTCCTTTCGCCATCCTTCGAAGGCTTGGCTTTCCGACAGGTTGACGTTCCTTAACTGCTGCTGTAATTCCTCATATTTTTCACGGGGGACCATTTGTTCCCTGAGCTTTTCTGCTTCTTGCTGAGCCTGCTTCAATTGATGGTGGAGGGTTCTTGTTTTTGGGTCCTTTTTCCATGCATCTGTGGAGGCTGTGAGCTTTACTTGGAGTTTCTTATTATGCTGCTTTGAATTCATAACCCTTATTACTCCCGAAGGTGGTGCCTCCATTTGAACCTCCTTATCATCTTTTTCAATTTTAACACGAACTCCAGCCCACTGCTGTTCCTTTTCAAATGGAACAGCAGTCTGTCCTTCTGTTTTAATTGGAACAACAGTTTGTCTTTCTGCTTCATTAGAGACAGCAGTTTGTCTTTCTGCTTCATTAGAGACAGTAGTTTGGCTTCTGTCAGGGTTTTGAGTAGTGGAACGGCTCCCGGTTCTTTGCCTTTTATTCTTACGGGGTCTTATTGGCGTGGCTGAATTTTTTCTTGTTGAGGTCCCTACCCCCCTTTGTCTTGCTTTCAGAAGCCTAATCTGCTGGCGAAGCTTGACTATCACGTTTAACAGTGTCCCTTTTTCCTTTTGCAATTCCCTTATTTTCATCAACTTCTCAGAAAGAATAGCTGACTGTTTGCCATGGGTTGGAGTGTGACTAATTTCCGGATTTTCTTCTTGAGGTGGCTGATCCAGGGTAAGAACCTCTCTTGGCTCTGTTGTTTCTTGGGCCAATTCTTCCTCTGCCCTTATTTCCTCTGGATTCTCCTCGGTGCCTCCTGCCTGATATTTTCTGTTTCCTTCTCATCATGGATGGGTGAAATTTCTATTTCTGCTTCTTCCGTATGCACTTCCTTCGGTGCATCTTTTTCCTGGGTTTCTTCTTCGGCCTGGAGGTTGGATGGACTCAGGGGCTGGCCATATTCGCCCATATTGGCCAGAATATTGGCCAATTCATCTTCCCCCATCGGGTTTTGTACTGGGCTTCTTCCCTGCTGTTCTATTTCTTCCTCCTGCTCGGGCCGTTCAACTTCTTCTTTCTCGTCTCCTTCTCCTTCTTCATCCTGTTCTTCTCCTGTTTATGTTTCCGCTGACTGTCCTTCGTCTTCCTCTTCGGTTTTTGTTTCCGCTGACTGTTCTTCGTCTTCCTCTTCTGTTTTTGCCTCGGCGGACTGCTCTGTTTCTCTGCTATTTTCTTCTTCTGCCTCTGTCCCTATGGATTGTTCTGTGACCTCCTTACTTTCTTCTTCTGTATCTGTCTCTGCCGATTGCTCATCTATAATTTCTATTGCTTGGCTCGTGCGAGCCCAGGGTTTCTTCAGCTCTGCTTATAACCCTGCAAACCGTGCCGACTTTCTACGTTTTGCTGGTTGCTCAGATGTACCAGAGTCGGGTTGTTTCTCAAGTTGCTTTTCTGCTTGTTTCTCGGCTTGTTTTTCAGCTTGCACTTCTGTGCAAGCGTCCTTCTTTCGCTTCTCTGGGCGTTGGGGTGTGCTATCAATTTGTTTTTGTTTTTTGGGTGTCCAGACGTGGCCGTCCCTTTATTAATGATATCAATTAATTCTTTCCAGCTGCTCTGCTGCTGGGTAAGACTATGGTTTACTATCAAACGAATTAATCCGTGGTGGCTAACCACAGATTCTTTGTGTTGTGCCTTTCTCATGCTTCGTGCCACATCATGCAATAGCGAATTAAGCAATGCAGGTAAATTCACAGAACATTTTTGTTTTAAGACAGCTAGGAGTTTTAGATGTCGTGGTCTTACCACGTCTTTTCTGCCCTCGCAAGTAATATAGCTCTGGACAATTTTCGCCAATTACACCCATGGCTCTCCTAGCGTTGCTGGTAGCACCCCTTTTCCTCGAACTGTTAAGCTCTGGCCCTCATCCTGAAAGATTTCCACAATCTTCTGCAGCCTTTCCTTCTTCATTGTCCACACAGGCCCTGTGGCCGGTAGTCCTGTGACTTTTGCTATTATATCATCTGTGACCTCTATTCGTTTTCCTCTGATTGTGGAATGTTCTTCCCGCAGGTTTTGTAAAAATTCCTTCGCCACAGTTTCATTAGATTCCTTCAGGCGGTTGAGGTAGGTCAACCATCCTGCTTTCTTCAGAATTCTTCGGGCTGCAGCTGAAGCAGTCAATGTCTGAGGTTCTCTGCGGACTGACCTTCCACCCATGGCTTCACTTGCAAATTCTCAAAGGAACAACAGTTGTTCGTTAAGACGCAGAGAAGCTGGTGGCGGGTTTCTCGTTCAAGTTTAAATACAACGGCGTATGCAATGGAAATAACTTCGAACAGCGATTCATGCAGAAGAAACAAAAATGGCAAATGATCATACCGTTGAGCCGTGCTGTGCTCGAGTACAAGATCTTCTCGAATAACGGGCTGACACGTATTCTGGGGAATAATGAGGTTACTCCCCCCCCCCCTCCCCCCCGCAATATGATAGGCTGTCCCAGCCGTCAAATAAGGAGCAGCGGCTGCTTCATCCACGAGGCCTTTATGGAGCAGCTTATGAAAATATGCCATGTCCGCAAAAACAACGTATTACTGGAATCGAGGTGAAAAGTTAAATCGCTTTTAATACGTAAGCGACTGCGGTGAGTTGATGGAAGCTCGGGAGTAGACATTTGCCATAATTAGCGAGCCCCATGCAGTCACTGTCACTAGCTCCGTAATGATTGGCGGTAATTAATAGTCATGCGGTATATGACTGGATAATTAAATTATCACGTTATAAGATGCAAAGGTTATAATTTCCTTACCCATTGGTATAAAGGTTACGACTTCAATACCATTAACAGAGCTCTGCTGCCGACAGGTGTCCATAACCTTGGCAGAGTTGTTTATTTCACCCCGGGAACCATAGTCCTTTGTGTATGCGAGGAAGTGTTATGTGATGTCAAAATTGTAGGCCACTATGCAGGCTTGGTAACCAGTTAGTCATAGTGCCATTCACGTGGAAGGAGCGAATAGTGGGCAGGTCGGCTCGTGGTGAGACCTCCTGTTCCAAGGGTTATTTATTTATTTTGATATACCTTTTGGACCATTTCCCGGGTGTGGTGGCCCTAATGGGAATGCCACTTTGCTTCCATCCTAATGATCATGGTAGGCCAGCTCGTAATGAGACTCCCTATCCTGCAATTTGACAAAACTGCTTTGCTTGCTTCTTTTTTTTTTTTTTTTCTTTTTGGTTTTAATAGAGAACCTTTCCTGTTTATACACAAAGGGTGGTTCCACACTCCTTAAGAGTAGGAATGGTGGAAGAAGTCTTAAAATCCCAATAGGAAGATATAAACTCTTTGATCTTATTGGCGAATGATAATTAAAATAGATAAAAAATTAGCATGATAAAGATTACCAACCAGAACAGAGTTAGTAGAACAATGGCAACAAAAGGTGATAAGTAAGCATATCTTTTCCCTACATCCTTTCATCAATTCAGGGCAGTTGCTTATAAGGATAGCGATTTATGATTTACCGATTTCCGTATACTGTGCTTTTGTTTCCATCACATAAGTAGATAGCTGTATTCTAAAGACCATTAGCACTCTGCAAGCTGTAGTGCAGTTTTAAGAAAGATACAACAACGGTTGTTCGTTTAGAAAAAAGAAGCAGTGGAAATCAATGGTGCAGTTCAATCAAACAAATGCCGTTCCTTTGGAAAAAGACCGACAGAAATCAACCCGTGCTGTTTCTTTCAGAGACAGCAAAAACACACAAATGCTGTTCTTTTTGAGAAAGGAACAGCAAAAACACTCAAGTGCTGTTCATTTTTAGAAAAGGAACAGCAAAAATCAGAAATGTTGTCCCTTTTGAAAAAGGAATAGCAAAAGTCGCAAGTGATGTTCCTTTTGAAAAAGGAACAGCAAAAATCACAAGTGTTGTTCCTTTTGAAAAAGGAACAGCAAAAATCACAGGTGTTGTTCCTTTTGGAAAAGGAACAGCAAAAATCACAGGTGTTGTTCCTTTTGGAAAAGGAACAGCAAAAATCACAGGTGTTGTTCCTTTTGGAAAAGGAACATCAAAAATCACAGGTGTTGTTCCTTTTGAAAAAGAAACAACAAAAATCACAGGTGTTGTTCCTTTTGAAAAAGGAACAGCAAAAATCACAGGTGTTGTTCCTTTTGAAAAAGGAACAGCAAAAATCACAGGTGTTGTTCCTTTTGAAAAAGGAACAGCAAAAATCACAGGTGCTGTTCCTTTTGGAAAAGGAACAGCAAAAATCACAAGTGTTGTTCCTTTTGGAAAAGGAACAACAAAAATCACAAGTGCTATTCCTTTTGGAAAAGGAACAGCAAAAATCACAAGTGTTGTTCCTTTTGAAAAAGGAACAACAAAAATGCTGTAAAAAAATATGTACAAAAATAATTCAACGAATTATATACAAATTGTAAAGAAAAATAAACTTCTTAGCGAGTTACAGGTGGAGGAGACTTGTCTTCCTCCCTTAAGATCTCCATATCTGAATCTTGGCGTAATTGCTGGCAAAAGGACTCCCTAGTGAGTGGTTTGCGATAGAGACGGACTCGATGGCCGTTTGCCTTAAAGGTATACCCAGAACCATCAATAGTAATTAGTGTGAGGGTACCATTGTCATGTACTTTCTGAATTTCATATGGTCCCAACCAACGAGTCTGGAGTTTCCCGGGGAAGTCCTGAAATCTAGAGTCATATAAAAGAGCCCAGTCTCCTTCATGGAAGACTTTGTTTTTTATGAGAGCATCATGCCACTTAGCTCTTTGCTGCTGTATCAGGGCAGTATGTTGAAGTGCAGAGAGTCTAATTTCATCCAGCTCATTAATCTATTGCAATCGATTAGTTTGCGCCTTGGTTAAGTCTAACCCTACTTCTTGTGTTGTTCGTAATTTCTGGATTTCAAATTCTATAGGAAAGATAGGTTGTTTTCCAAACATAAGCTGGTAAGGTGAGTGGCCAGTGGTGCTTCTCCATGTCGTTCTATAAGCCCACAGTGCTTCTGGTAGTCTGGCAGCCCAATCGCGTCTATGTGATGCAACTGTTTTGGTTAGAATTGTTTCTATTATCTTGTTGCTTCTTTCTACTTGCCCATTTGCCTGTGGGTGATATGGGGTGGTCATTTTATGTTGAACATGATAATTGTTGAGTGTTGCCACTATTCTGTTTCCAGCAAATTGTGGCCCTCCATCTGTGATTATCTCTCTAGGGAGGCCATAGCGTACAAATAGATGGAGCAGGAACTGTATAACAGATTCTTCTGTAGCCCTGGGCAAGGCTTCCGCTTCAACCCATTTAGTGACATATTCTGTTGCCACTAGAATGTATGTTTTCTAGTTTGATGGTGGGTTGATTGGCCCCACGAAATCAAGGGCCCATCGCTCAAACGGTTCGATAACTAGCTGTGGTTTCAAGGGCATTTCATCTGAGTGACTAGGGCGTCCCGCCATCTGGCAACTATCACATGCTTGGACAAATTTCTTTGCGTCTTTAAAAATTGTAGGCCAATAATACCCTGTGTGTAATACTTTATGTGCAGTCCTGAGATCAGCAAAATGTCCACCACATGGTTGGTCATGGCATGCTTTCAATATATCAAAGATTTCATCTTGTCGAACGCACCTCCTGATTTGCATGTCTGCCCTTGTGTGAAACAGATAGCCTCCAATCCAGGAAAATCTGGTACTTCGCTGGACAATCTGTTTTCGCTCATTAGGGGTTAGATGTTTTGGTAACTTACCTACTGCTAGGTAATTGGTGACATCAGCATACCAGGGTGTTTGAACAGCAACAGCAAAGAGATGCTCATCTGGAAACTGATCTTCAACTGCTGCTGCATCGACTGGTTTGGGCATTCTTGAGAGGAAATCAGCTACCGGGTTCTCTTTGCCAGGTCGATCCTTGATTGTAATGTCAAACTCCTGCAATAAAATCAACCATCTGGTTTTTCTGCCATTTGTGACAGGTTTATTTGCTAGATACTTTATAGCAGAATGATCTGTGTACAAGATAGCGGGATATCCAGTGATGTAATGACTGAATTTATTGATAGCATGTATAACAGCTAGAAATTCCTTTTCAGTTACAGTATAATTTAATTCAACAGGGGATAGATTTTTGTTGATGTAATAAATGGCGTATGGTTTTCTATCCTCCTCCTGACCAAGGACCGCTCCAATCGTTGTATCTGAGGGATCAGATGATATCTGAAATGGCAAATCCCAGTTTGGTCCGCGAAGGACTGGGGCTGTAGATACAAGCTTTTTCAGGTCATTGAAAGCACGTTCACATTTCTCTGTCCAAAGGAAATCAATATTACCAGTTAGTGCATACAATGGTGCAGCAATACGTGAATAATGTTCTATAAATCTTCTGTAATAACCAGAGAATTCAAGAAAACTACGTACCTCTGTTTGAGTAGTATGAGTAGGAATAAGCAAAAGTATTTGGATTTTGGCTGGGTCTACCTGTATGCCGGCTGCTGAAATATAGTGCCCTAGAATAAGTCCTTCTGTCATCATCATGTAGCACTTTTCATGGCTTAGACAAAGCCTGGTAGCTATACAGCATTGTAGGACTTTTTCTAGTGTTTCCAGTGCTGGATCAAACTCTTCTCCGTATGGAGTGAAATCATCCATATATACTTCCAATCCTTCATTTATTAAATCTACAAATATGCTAAGAATAGCCCTTTGGAATGTGGCAGGGGCATTACATAAACCAAAAGGTAAAACTTGGTAGGCAAATGTTCCCCAAGGACAAGTAAAAGTAGTTTTATCCTAATCTTCAGGGGCAATTTGTATTTGGTTATACCCACTAAAGCCATCTAGAAAAGAAAATAATTTCTTACCTGCCAAAGTGTCCAATACTTGATCGATGAATGGGAGAGGAAAGTGATCTTTCTGCGTTGCCTTATTTAGTTCTCTATAGTCCACGCAGATTCTCCACTTCCCATTCTTTTTCGGTACCACCACAAGCAGGGAGACCCACTTACTATCAAAGATAGGGTAGATAAAGTTAACATCTAAAATTTTTTGGAGCTCAGCTTTTACTACTTCTTTTAGATGAGGATTTAATCTTCTCTGAGGTTGTCTGACAGGTTTTGCATCATTCTCTATGTAGATGTGGTGTGTACACAATTGAGGATCAATTCCTTTCATATCGGGGTAATCCCATGCAAATGCATTTTTATATTTTGTTAAAACATGGATGAGTTTTGTTTCTTGTTCCGGTGTAAGGTTGGCGTTAATATTTAAGGTCTTCCTAGGTTCGATTTCCACTATTTTACTATGTGCAACTAACGTGACAGGGATTGTATGGTCATGCACATCTTTCAGAGGTTCCTCCTCTACTTCGTTATCAAATGCTGCTTTTATCATATGACACTGGGTACGAGATGTGAGTTCAATTTGACTAATAAAATTACTGATGGCATCATCTTCTGTTTGATTTTTGAACTCTAGCGCTTCTTGTATAGTTAATGGAGATCTAATGTTGTCAGTAAGATATGATACAGGGTGCCTATTAGTTTTGACTATTGTGATGCTTAGCTGCGCTGGGGGATATAGTACTAAGTTCTTAATATCTGCCCCCTTAGTTATGATCATGTTTCCTTGTCGACAACCGATGTAGGCATCATCGGTAGTGAGCCAAGGCCTTCCTAAGATTAATGGATGTCCATCTAGTCGGGTTTTAGGATTTATTATCAGGAAATCAGTTGGGTATTCCCAGGAATCAACTGAGACCATAACATCATGCAATATGCCTTCTGGCCTGACCACAGATCGATCAGCCAATTCCAGCAAAGTTGAAGTAGGTTCTGCAGCTGTAATTCCTAACTTTTGGCAAGTGGAGGTGGTCAATATATTGATTGCAGCTCCAAGATCAACTAAGGCATTGGTTAAGGTTTGGCCATAAATTTGAACAGTTACTATTGGGTTTCCTGGGTCTTCATACTTAATAGGTGTTTCCTTTCCTTATAATAGGTCAGATAAAGTGCCGACTACTTGAACTCTTGGATTATCTATTACATTCCTTCTTGGTCTTTTTATGCACAGTTCCTTAATAGTTTTAGCGTATATTGGGATGTCCTGAATGGCCTGAAGGAACGGGATTTTTATGTACAAATTTTGTAATTCTCCCAGAATGTCAAAATTAGGGTGTTGTATGGGTCGAGGTATGACTAAACGTTCTGGGAACGGGGGAGAGGATGTAGTTACTTGATTCTGAGTTTGTTGCTTGTTTTCATCCTCTTCTTGTGACAGCTGTTCTCTAGGTAACTGATCTTCAATGTGAATTGTTTTGTTTCCCTCTGTTTGAATGATACACCCAGATCTTAACTGCAGATCATTGCACTCCCTCAGATCGGGTCCTTCTTCTGGTGTTTCTAGAATTTGGAGTGCTTGGACTGGTCTGTTATTTGGATTGGGATTGGGCTGGGCTGGGAGTTGGGGTCTGAGATTAGATTGGGGGTTTTGCTGTAAAGCTGGTAGTGTAGGTTGAGGGAAAGGAATGTTTCCTACTGGCTGCTGTGTTGGTCTCTGCCAGTTATTCTACCAGCTTGAACTTTGTGAAGTGGGGGGAGTCCATTGCGGTGGATAAGGGTTGTTTTGCCAGTATGGTGGGGGATAAGGAGGATTCGACCAGCCAGATTGGCTTGTCTGATTTAGCCACGGGTTTGCAGAAGGGTATGACTGTGATGACCAATTTGGGAATGGGGGTTGAAACTGACTTTGCCATGTATTATACTGTTGAGCATTGTATTGCGGGTACTGAAAAGAAGAAGTTGGGTCTGAAAACATACCATTTTGTCGCGGCTGCCACTGACGACGCTGGTTAAGTAGATACACTGCTTCTAGTTCTTCTTCCGCTTCCTTATATACCGCTTTCAGTCCAGGTAATGAGGGACAATTTTCTGTAGAGTGATCCCTTGTGCAAATGGCGCATGTCTGAACTGTATTTAGTGGGCATTCCTTATGGCTATGCTTTTTCCTGCATCTGGGGCAAAAAATTGCTAAATTCTGTTCTGCCTCCATTTGTTTCTGCTTAGCCTGCAAAACGTCCAATTGTGTAGTCAGTGTTCCTAGTATATCAGTTTTAAAATTTTCAAGTAAATTCCCAATTTCCACACGTGTTACTCCTTCTGATGAAATTTTATTTTCCCCTGTAAATCGATCATGTTCTGCTGGTTTGATTCGTGTACTGCCTCTCGAACTCCTGATACATAAATCAATTATGTCAGCAAAACTTTCCTGATATATATCCGCTTTCCCCATAATGTTTAATGTTTCAATCCATTGTTCTTTCATGCCCCTTATTAATGTTGTTTTCAACACGTTATCAGGCAAGGGCAACGATGCATAAGGGGATCTTTGCAAATTATACTGGATTCGTTCCACGTATTCTTCTAATGTTTCATTTGGTCTAGCTACCATCTGAAATATTTCATCTTTCAGTTCTCTAGACCTATAGTAATCTTGATATTTCTTTAGGAAAGATTCTTTCATTTGTTCCCAGTTATTTATAACTCCACCACCTAAACCCATAAACCATCTTAAATCTTCCCCTTTCAAAGTGGAGGGGAACAATTTTAATTTCTGGGGTCAGTGGTGTAATCATATCCCCTGCATAGCACATCAAATTCAAATAAGAATGCATCGGGGTCCTCTGATGTCAGTCTGTGAAATGTAGGAATGTGTTGAAGGGGGATTGCTTTCATAGGAGCATTTGCTGCGAAATCCACTATGGGGTATTGTAATGTAGAGGTTTGGGTGTTTGGCTGATTTTGAGCCATTGGGTCAAATATATGCCAATAACCTTCCGGAAGATCTAAGAGGGTATTCCTAGGTTGAGGAGGAACAGTTTTAATAGCACTTCCTCTATCTGGAATTTTTGTCTGAGGAAATAGGGTGTCTAATAATAATTTTTACCGCACTCCCTTTGTCTGGGCTATTTAATGGCTGAATTATCCTAGGAGGAGATCTTGGCTCCCCAGTTTCCCCTGTTTCTCCCTCTCCTTCACAAAGATTGCTTAGATTCCCTTCCTACAGTCGTTCTGGAATAGAATTTTCAATTTCTTGAAAGTCTTGTTCGTCAGTCTGACTATGCACCTCAGCAAAGGCTTCAGATGGTGAGCCTGAGGCCTGAAGGGAACTAGTAGGTTTTTTGGAAGTAACTTTCCTGGGTCCTACTGAAGGCTGAGATTCGGCTTTCTTATAGATTTCGTCTATGTATGTCGATCGACCAAGGGTCACTGGTCCCTTAGCTTTTTCTGGTTTCGCTAACGGTTTGGGATTTTTCTCTAGCTTTTTCTGCTTAGTCATGCACTCAAATTTAACTACTAAATTTTAAGCAGATAACAACAAATCTGCAGGAAAGCGGGCAAAGGAGCAGGGCTTTTACATGCTCCGTACGTAGGTTCTTACCTTCCATTTTCAAAACCCAATTCTTCCCTAGCAGGTTCGTACACTACTCTGCAAAAGACAAATGGCTACACTCCTTCCCCGGCAACGGCGCCAAAATGTAGAGCTATAAAAAGGGTCTCTTTCACCTCTAGTTACCTCACATTAATATGTCAATCCGGGATCGTCTGGTTATTTCAAAGGGTGTCTCAGTCTAAGGCTAGCATTTGCCAGAGTAATGCTTGTAGTACAGCTATTTGCAACTACGAAAGTAAACTAATGCAATTCTATAACTTCACTACTTCAAAGGACTAAATCACACCAAGTATTGCATCAGCCAAAGGTTCGGTAGCAGTAACCCATCCTTTTCATAACTGATGAGAATAGATCAGAGGTCTGGGAGCCAAATAGCAGATGTTGGGCTCGCTACAGCCTAGGATCATTCTTAATGATTAGAAATGAAACAGCAGATAAAAGAAATGATAATGAAATGGAACAGCACGTCAGCCAAGGGCTTGGTAGCAATAACACATCCCTTTCATAGCTGACGGGAGCAGATCAGAGGTTTGGGTACCAAGTAGCAGATGCTGGGGTCCTCTACAGCCTAAGTCCGTCCTCAAGAAACAACAAATTATCAATCTGGAAATGGAACAGCAAATTGAAATGGAGCAGCAAATAAATGGAACAGCAAATAAATGGAACAACAAATAAATGGAATAGAAAATAAATGGAACAGCAGGTAAATGGAACAACAAATAAATGGAACAGCAGGTAAATGGAACAGCAGTTCAAGAATAGAATCGAAATAAGTAATAACTGAGTTCTTCAAGCTGCAACTCTATTTAACCATGCCAATCAAAACACCAATCCCTCAATCTCATATGATGGAACAATACTATAGAACCTTAGAAACACACCATACTTAATCTGCTTCTGTTGAAACACATACGACTGTATCTCATAATAAAGAATAGTCACATTCGATACCCATGTAAAACAGATCTTTCCAGGTGACTTGTTATAATGCGAAACACAATCGTAAAGAATTCTGTAATGAAGTAACAGTGTCCTGTAGGGATTAATCAATGCTTGAAGAATTGGTAAAATAACATAGCATCGATATAAAGTTCAAGAACACGAAATGACTTAATCACAACAGAGCATGTAATAGAGTATTCTCAAAACACAACAGATTACCAGAGTATGTCTATGAACACACCACACGGAAACCACGCATAATAATACAAGAGCAAGTGTCCTCCAGGGCCGGGCCCTTAGCCTCCAGGGGTACACCGCTTAAGATAGATCCAGGCTCAAAGATAAAAGGGTGAACAAGTCTGTATTAAAGCATGCAATAAAATTACAGGAACTCAAGTCTTCAACCGGACATAAAGATCATAGTCCTGATCTTCCTTAAAAGAAATTACACTACTAAAAATATCCTCCCTGAAGCCATCAGTGCTACCCCTTTTATAGGGAAGAGGGCGGAGATATCTAGGTACAGAAAATAGGTAAAATAGCGATCCCTCAGGATCTCAAATCCTGAGGGATTCGCATAATCATTAATACTGCGTTACTTCTTTCTTTTCCTGTTCCGTGCTGGTATCTCCACGGTTGATTCGTTGTGATCTAGTTCGTTTCCTGTCTTCCGTCAAAGGGACAGCAGTTAGCTCATCCTTGTCTTTACTTTTGGAATGGCTACCTCCCGTATTTCCTCCCTCCTGCACATAGAAATGATGACTATCAGTGCTTTTCATTAATCTCTCGTGTTTCATTATAAATTCTTATCATTATCTAGATTTCTCATGCAAAAGGCTTTTGAGTTCTGATGAAAAGATACCAAAATGACCATTGAAACATACCTTCCTTGGTACTCCACAATCTCCACCACAACTTGGCTCCCATAATTTGATTGATTAGGTAGGGATCCCTTAGTCCTAGGCCCCCATCCCCCTTTTTTCTGGTCAATCCTTGCTAGGATATCAAGGCCCATTTTTTTTGTTGTTGAGGCCTTCCCCATAGGAATTTTTTAAAAATTTCCACCATTTTGGAGCATGCCCATTTCGGGGCTACCATTCCAGATAATTGGTAAATCGGTATTGCTTGCAGGACTACTTTCACCAAGACTACTCTTCCTGCAAAGTTTAGGGATCTGAAAGACTAGTTGGCAAGTCTTCCTAGGATCTTCTAGATATTTTGCTGCCAATTTATCATTTTGAGAGCCTTGATTGCCAGGGGGATTCCCAGATACTTGGTGGGTAGCTCTCCTACCATGAATCCCAAAATTCTTGCAAGGTAAGTTTTTACAATACCAGTTGTGTTGAAGAAGTAAGCGCAGGATTTCTCCTTATTAATTTGAGTACCTAAAGCCTTCATGAATAGGTCTACGATGTCTTTCATCCTTCTAACTTCCCTGAGAGATACATCACAAAAGAGCATGATATCATCCACTAATTGTTGGTGGGTTATCGAGAGATCGTTCCCCCAAACCCTTATCCCTTTAATTTTGTCCTCCTGTGCTTCCTTTTTGATGTACCATCCTAACCCATCTGCAACAATAATGAAGAGGAAGGGGGATAGGGGATCCCCTTGTTTGAGACCTCTAGTGGCATTGAAGGTGGATGTCGGGTTTCCATTTAAGAGGATTGAGAAGACTAGGGTGGATATCATCGCTGATATCCAATCTATCCATCTATTGCAGAAAGCAAAGGCCTCCAAAACTTTCCTTAGGTACCCCAAATTTAATCTATCGTAGGCTTTGGATAGATCCAATTTGATCATCATTCTAGCCACCTTTTTTGTTCTCAGTGAGTGCACCACTTCTTGGGATGTTATCAATCCATCTAAGATCTGTCTCCCCTCCACAAACCCTGTTTGCTCCGGGGATATAATACTAGGTAGAATCGGTTTCAATATTTTAACTATCAGAGTGGAAATAATTTTATAGATAACATTACATAAGGCAATAGGTCTAAAACCCTGCAGGTCTTCTAACTTGGAGGTTTTAGGAATGAGAGAGGAGGGTGGCGTCTAAGCCTGTACATACCTTTTGATTTCTTCTAGATTCTTCCACCACTTCCGGGATGTCAATGCCTATGAACTTCCATGCAGCTTGATAAAACTCCGTCGTAAAGCCATCCGGTCCCGTAGCCTTATTTTTTTCAGTCCTTTCACTACTTCCTTGACTTCCTCTATCATAACTGCTCTCATTAAAGCCAATTTTTGATCTCTGGTAATCATATTGGTGATCTGGATGCAGATTCTATGAGTTGCTTCTTGTCTTTCCTCTTGTGCTTCTATTAGAAGATCTTTGAAATCTCTAACTAGGGTTTCCTCCATATCCTCATGCTAAGTTTGTCGGACGCCTTCTGCATTTTTCAGAGAAAAGATTCTGTTTCTCTATCTATGCTGTACCATTTCCTTGTGGAAAAATTTGGTGTTCCTCTCTCCCTCCCTTAACCAGTTCAGTCTTGACTTTTTCCGCCATAAGATTTCCTCTTGTTTCCTTCTTTCCTCTATTTGGCTTGCAAGTCTTCCTTCTTCTACAGCTAAGTCTTCACTTCACCCTTCCCTTATCATTTCTTGTTGGACTGTCATCATCCTTTGATGTAATTGCTATTGTTCTTGTATTATGTTTCCAAATTCTTCTTTATTCCACTTCTTGATTCTTTGCTTCATTTCCTTCAACTTAACTTAGAACATTTGCATTCTATTTCTTCCCCTTTGTTCACTTTCCTTCCACCACTCCTTTACTTTGTTTATAAACTTAGGGTCTCTGAGCCAGAAAGCCTCAAATCAGAATGGTCAAATTTTAGGACTAGCTTTGAGATCAATCTCTAATCTAATTGGCCAGTGGTCCGATCCCATCCCTAGTAATATCGTCGCTTCCACAAAAATGTCTCTACTCATAATCTGCTCAGATATTATGAACCTTTCTAACCTTGAGGAAATTTGATGCTTCCCTCCTCTTTTGTCATTCCAAGTGTGTATCCCATTATTAGTTGGGATATCCACTAGCCTTTGGTCATTTATGGTGTCCGCAAACAGATCCATATCTGCATCTATTCTTCTCACACCTCCTCTTTTTTCCTTCAAGGATGTAATCATGTTAAAATCCCCTCCTATAATCCATGGTGTATCTTGGTACAAACCTCACACATTTACTAAGTTTTGGATGAAAGTCCTTCTTTCTCTTGGGATATGAGGATCGTAGACCCCTAAAAGGAGAACCCATTCTTTGGAGCCAATGTTTCTAAATTTGCTAGAGAGGATTCCTAGCATACTTACCCATTCTTCGAATCTTACTTCTTCAGGGTTCCATAGTATGGCCAGACTGCCTGCACTTCCTATAGCATCCTATCCGACTATCTTGTACTTGGGCTTAAAGTTTTCCATGATCTCCTTCAAGTTTAGTTCACTGATCTTGGTTTCTTGAAGTAACATCACACTAGGTTTATCTTTCCTCAGTATTTCTTTGAGATATCTCTGTTTCCCTTTACTGTTTAGACCTCATATGTTCCAGGTCATGATTATCATTTCAACAGTTTGGTTGGTTGGTGGAATACCTTTGATAATGGCACCACTCTTCCTGAGTTAACCATCATTTCTCCTACCATCCAGATGGATTCACTCATGGGTCTTCTTCCCCTTTTCCCCCCTTTGCCTGGTACTCCTGGTTCTTGACCCTGTCCCCCCTGTGATCCTAGGTGCTCTGGTTGATTTACCATGATCGTTCTTAGATTCATTTTATATTGCTAAAACATTTCTTTGTATAGCTACTTTTGGTCTTCTGGGATGAACCTCTCATCCAAGTGTCTCCATTCCTGCAGTAATCTCTTCATCACTTGTTCCTCTTCGCTAGAATTTTCTTTCTGTGGCTCCATCTGGATTTTATTTACTTCCCCTTCGTTTTCTTCCACTGTTATGATCTGTTCTTTCTTTTTCCCTTTATCTTTCTGTATTAGCTCTATTGGTTCCTCACTGCTTTCCTCATTGATCTCTTCCATTTCCTCTTCTTGTAGCATAACGAATTTGTTCTGATTTATCTATTTATTTTCTTTTTGCTGGTTCTTTTGGCTACTTGTCGGTTTTTGGGTCCTTTTCCTTCTATGGACCTCCTGAAATCCCCCTTCCACTTCCTTACCAGATCCTTCTTCCTTCTTGCTTTCTTGTGTGGGCTCCGGGAGGTTTTGAGGGCATGATCTGAATAGATGCCCATATTCATGGCATCTCCTACACCTGAAAGGTATGTGTTCATAATCTAGAGCTTGTTTCCATATTTCATCATGATATTCTACTTCTATGCAATCAGGGAGAGGTTCTGTAATGTTCATATAAACACAGATCCGAGCATAAGAAGTGTACCTTCCTTTTCTTGTTGTGTCGGCCACCTTGATGAAGGTCCCAATCGAGTTACCTATTCCTTCCAAGATTTTTGGGTCCCAGAAATCCATTGGGAGGCCAAAAAGGCGAACCTAGATTCGCACGGCCAACATTTTTTCCTGATCCGGGTTGTAACATTCTTCCCAATGGCGCATAAATAAACCAACATTATTGAAGAAATAAGGGCCATCTTCAAATACCCTCTCTTTGTCTTCTAGATTAGCAAATATGACTGAAAAGAAGCCTTTCGCTCCTAGTTTCAAATCTATATGTCCTTTCGGTTGCCAACGCTGATGTATCCATTTGACCAATTCCTTCTCTGTGGGCCAAGCCCCTATGAACTTATAGATCAACGCATGATCTTTCATAAACACTCTCTATTCCTCCAATTTGTTGTTGAGGATGACAAACCTTGGTTATTTTGTTGCTCTGGGCAAGCATTTTCCTCCTAGACCAACTTGCCAGCGCGCTCCCATGACAGGTGCATCCTTGCCCATTTTTCCCTGAATTTTCGTAGTCCCGCTTCTGCTTGCTTCTCCCGCCGTTACATTCTTGTAGGAGGGGATTGCTCCCTCCCCTCCTAGGCTCATCCTTCTTTCATCAGTCCACACCTGCCCCTGTCAGTCTTTCTCTACAACCCGTGACAATGCTTCCTTGACCCGATCTTCTGTGGTCTCACCTACTCTCTGTCACTGTTGCATGCCTACCAGGGGCAAACCCTGCATCAAACCCTCGCTTGTCATTGGCTCTCTTGCCCAACTAAATGGTTGTCATTATTATTATTATTATTATTATTATTATATTCTAAATATAGTATTAAAAACTCTAATAGGTAAATCCCTAAAAACCTTAATATTAGACCATATATATTCAAGTTATGAAATACTATTTTTTTGGTGGTGTAGTTATTTTTAATTTTTAAATTATTAAACATTTTTATTATTTTAGATGGCTATTTTTATTTTTTATTAATTTTAGTTGTTTTTAATTTATAATTAATTTAAGTAGTTATAATTTAGGTGGTTATTTTAATATTTTTTTGATTAATTTATATAATTATTTTAATTATGAAGTTATTATAGATACATGTCTTATTTAAATTTTTATTTTTTAATTATGTTTAATTTTAAAATTTCTATCAAATTTGGTAATTATTTTATTAATGTGGTTGTGCTATTTTTCATTATGTTTAATTTTAAAATTTCTATCAAATTTGGTAATTATTTTATTAATATGGTTGTGCTAGTTTATATTCATGCAGAAGACAACTATTTACATCAAAGAAAATGAACAAATTTCAATCTCATTTTAGTTGATGCTCATTGTACATTGATTAACTTTTTTTCCTTTTCCCCTTTATCCTTGTGTTTAAATAATTGAATTCTAAAATTTTCTATGGTATAGTTAAATTTCACATGTATATGATATGATAGGATTAACAGATATATATGTTTACCAATCATTTAATTTATATAAATAATAATATCTACTTTGAAATCTTTATTTTGAGTGTTAATTATTTTTATTTCCTCCTCTACAATTTTAATAACATTTCTTAATAAAGATTTTACTAACATTTCTTAATAAAGATTTTACTCGTACTCTTTTCTTTTAATGTGTTTTTTTTGGAAACTTGATGTCAATCCAGCGTATCTCATTCCCTCCATAATACGCTTTTCCTGTGGTTGGTTCACAAAGCTTCCTTATTATCTAATACACCTTACTAATCTACGCCTTCTACCCGACGCGCTTCTCCTTATCATTGAACCGGCGGTTCACGCAGTACCGCTTATTCGGGGCAGTATTAGGCTCGATGTTGGCCTAAAAGTCAATGCGACCTCATCCACCTGAGGTCAAAATAGGGGACACCTTCCGCGAATAATGATCAATATATTGATTAAATAAATAGTTGACTCCTTTTAAATTTATGGTCAAAACTCTAATGTATGGTAATATTGGTTATATAATCTAGGATGAGTAATAAGAATAAACGAACGGATTCATGTTAATAAGAAAAAATCTGGTTAAGTCAAATCTAGAAGGACTACTATGTTAATAATCTGGTTAAGTCAAATTATACTATATATATATATATATATGTTACAGTAATCTTGCTAATTAATAAATTAATAAGTGAATGATAATGTTATATTTATTAGGTTATAGATAAATAATTATTACAAAACAAATTATTATTATTATATAAATGAGTTGGTTATTTTTATAAATTAAGAAAATAGGATTATGCATCATAACCACATTAATGAATTGGTTGACCTTCACCTTTGGAATAACATAAGGTGTGGTTCAGGGTAGTGAATAACATCGTGTACTTATTTACAAAATTGTTGAATTATAATTTCTAGATTTAATTTTAGACAAATAACTAGATTAATCGAAAATTATTGAACCGCTTAACAAAAACTGGTTCAATAATAATTCAATATTATTATAATAATATTGAATTATAACACATACTTACAAGAAAGTTAAAATTTTTCTATTTCATCCATATCAATATGTGATTTCATTCTTACTTATAAAAAAGTCAACACTTTTTCCTTTTTATGTGATTTATTTCTTTTTGTTTGACCGATGAGCTTTTGAACTTGATATCTCATAGTTTACACAATACTTCATAACATGGCAAAGTCATTGCTAATTGAGATGTTCCATATGAACATTTTTTTCAGGGAAATTATCCTCTCTCTCAGCTGAGGGTGAGAGTGAGGATCAATACAACAATCTCATGTGATCATAAATACAATAATATTCATAGGCACATAGAAATTACATCAATATTTCTCATCATAGTGTCACCCACAATAAATTGAACATGGCAGGAGAGATTAAATCATTTTTCCCAACCACTTAAGATAATCTCAATTGATATTATGATGTGATTTATCATTAATATAAAATATAAAATATTTTTTGCATTTTGTTTTGTTAAGTTTGATATATTCTATTGACTATGTAAAAGAAAGAGTACATAAATCTTTTTCTTTTCTTCATCTGCCACTACTGAAGCCAAACTAGTTATCCAGAAAATTACATAATACTTGAAAATTCTACTAACATATGAAGTTCTTAGCCAAATAAAGTATTATCAAGAAAGCTTTTATAGCTACGAGTAACAAAATGTAGCTACATTGATCACAACCTAAGATAACTAAAGGAATCCATAACGGGTTAAAAACATTGTAGTAAGAAAAAAAATAAACCATAAAAAAATTAAGTTGAAGTTGACATGCTTCTCCAAAATTGACATCTTCTACATACAACTCCTTCATGCTTTCCAAATCCACTACTTCTACTGACAAAGTGTTGAGTAACAACATTTTCCTACTTAAGGCATCTGCAACTTTATTCAAATTTCTTGACTGATGCTTCAAAACAAATGTATAACTTTGCAAGAATTCAACCCATTAAGAATGCCTTTGATTCAACTTATCTTGATTGTTGATATATTTGTGTTTTGGAAATATTAAGTCTTTGACATAATCAACCATATTTCTAATGGTGTTGGTGGCATGAAAGAAACACTCACTCTTTCTTGTTAATGATTTTTTATATTTTATCAGTGGTTTCTTTTATATAGGGCAAGGAAATCTTAGGGTTTTTTGAAGATTTTCCTTTTTATACTTATTTGCATATTTGAATGGCTTGGTTAATAGTATTTATATGATATCCATTATTTTCAAAAACTTTGTAAAGATGGTCAAGTTCAAGATTTAAGTTTTCAGGGTCATATATTGTCACGCCAGGAGTAACTCCACAAATGTGATTGTGTATTTTCATTAAGAGATCATTGATAAATACATTAAAGGGAGATTCTTGGAATTCAAATTTCGGTGTCTCTTCACCTTCCTTATTTTTGTATTTGCAACATTTATATAGTTTTCCTAATCCCAGAGATTAGGTGCCAACATTCCCTCCTAATCTGAATGGATGTTGGTGAGTCCAAACATCATTCTGAAACTTTTAAAATTTTCTCTTCCAAGTGCTTTGTTGAATATGTCTACAATCTACTCATTTGTGGAACAATGTCATAGGTGGGTTTTCTTGGCCTCAACATGATGTCAAATCAGATGGTATTTTGTATTGATGTGCTTTGTTCGATTATGGAACTTTGGGTTCTTGGAAAACTTTATTGTAGAAGTGTTTTCAATCAAAAGAGGAGTTGAATGTACTTGTTTTTCCAACAAATCTTCCAAAATTTTCCTCAACCACAAAATTTCCTTCGTTTCTTCAGTTTTTGCCACATATTTTGCCTCGGTTGTAGAATTTTCTAGAACTGACTATTTGCATGACCTCTAGGAGACAAACCTTGATCCAAGACTCATAACATAACCTGAAGTAGATACTCTAGTTTCTTTATCTCCATTGAAATCTAAATGAGAGTATCCAATCAAGCTAGAGTCACCCTCTTATGTATACTTGAATCCAAAGTATTGAATTCCATTCAAGTACTTTAGAAATCTTTTTGCAACAGAACAATGACCCTCACAAGGCTTTTGCATACACTTGGAGAGGATTATAACAACAAATTAAATGTCTAGTCTGGTAGTATTTAGGTAGTTGATACTTCCTATGAGTTGTCTATACTTTGTTACATCCTTAAATTCTTTTCCTTCAGTGAATGTGAGCTTTAAATTTTGTTCCATTGGATTAGTCAAAGGATTGCACTCAACCATGCCAAACTTGTCCAACAAATCTCCAATGTACCTCTTCTGAGAGTGGAATATAAACTTTGGATGTTGGGTTACTTCAATACCAAGATAGTAGTGAACATAGCCCAAATATGTCATTTTAAAACCTTTCCTCGGTTCTTTCTTTATGGATGCAATGTAGTTCTCATTATTCCTTGTCATCAAAAGATCATCTACATACACCACAAGATATAAAATTGTTTTCCCATCTTTCTTGACAAACGAAGTTGCTTCGTCAAATATCATAGTGTTTGAAATTGAGTTTCAGAAGATGCTTAGTTAATTTCTCGTATCAGGGCTCACAGTGCTTACTTGAGGCATACAAGGATTTTACAAGCTTGCATACTTTGTATTACTAACCCTTCACAAAAATCCTTTTAGTTGCGACATAAAACATTCTCTTTCAAATCACCATTCAAGAAAGAAATTTTTACATCCATTTGATGGAATTTACAACCGTTCCAAGCTGGTAAGGCAAAGAGTGTCTGGAGGGTAGCCCATTTCACTATGGGGCAAAAATTATCATCATACTCAACTCCCTTTCCTTCTGTGAAAAACATTTTTGCACAAGCCTACCTCTGTGCTTTTCAAGTGAGCCATATGCTTTATACTTGTTCTTGAAGACCCACTTTTAACCTATAGGTTTGGTTCCCAATGGAGGATCAACCAACTCCCATGTGGCTCCCAATGGAGGTGCCATTTTGGAGGACCTTTCTGAGATGGCCTAGGTTGGTCAATTTACTGAGATGAGACTGAATCAAAATTTAACCTCCCAATTATGTCAATCACATAAAGTGTCATCAGTGTTTGGAGCTTCATGCAGGGGAGAGAGTGCTTCCGAAGAAGATTCCATAGATTTATCTAGTATAACGATCCCCCCTTCAAGATGTGGAATCTCATTATCAAACTCTTGAAAATACTTTTCATTTCTAAATCTGTCCAAGTGATCAAGCTATCGCTAAAGAACATTTTCAGTCTTCGAAGATTCAATAAATATCACATTTATAGATATTATAAATGTCTTATTAACTTCATCATAGAGACAGTATAATTTAGAGGTATTTGAGTACCCCAAGAAGATACATTTGTGACTCCTTGCACCGAGTTTGTTTCTCTATTCCTTAGGTATCAAGGCATAACAGGTGGAACCAAAAACCATGAGATGCCTTACCAAAGGAATGTGGCCATACCACATTTCATAGGGAGTCTTGTTTTCTATAGCATGATATGCACAACTATTCTTTACATACACAACACATAGAACTGCATCAACCCAAAAAATCAATGTAACATTCTTGAAAAACATCATTGAATGTACCATATTTAAGATTGTCCTATTCATTCTTTTAGCTACTCATTTTTGTTGGGGGAACAATTGTTAGATGTCTAAGGTGGAGCAAAGACAAGTTTCTCCTTAACTCCGGGAGGTAGAGAACACCATGTAGAAGAAAGTATGGAAGAATAAGTAGTTTGAGCTTGATGGTGCCAAGCCCTGATGGCTTGAGTTTTGACGTTTTTGCAAAGTATACTACTGCATCGACATTATGAGTGAATTATTCAATGCAATCTCTTCTAAAAATCATGTGGGAAGTTTCTCATGAATCAAGCAACCAAGAATCTTTCCATGAAGCAAGTGAAGCATTGAATAAGTCTTCAGTTACTCCAATGTTACAACGTGCCACAACATAATGAGTGTGGCATAATGAGCGGACTCAAGTGATTTTACTTTCCCTATACCAGGTGTTTTACCCTTTTCTTCATTTATTTTCTAGTCAATTTTTTCCCAATGCAACTTACATGTGGAAGCATCATGTCCATCTCTATCACATCATATGCAATGAAGACCATACCTTTCTCCTTGGAAATGTCTTCCCTCCCTGCCTCTAAAATTCTTCTTTCCTGTTCCGCTTTGGCCAACTCATCCTCTAGAAGAATCTTATGCATGATTCTTCTATTTCTATGTAAGGCACACAACTTCTTCAAAAGATTGAGAAGTTGTCTTCTTCCCAAAAGCCTTCTCTCTTTCAGCAAAATTCTTCTCAAGGGATTCAAAGGAAATCTCCTTAGATTTTCCACCTCCTTGCAATGATTCAAGGTAATGTGAATAGGTGGGATATAATGCCTTGAAATAGGATGAGAGGAACATCTATTTCAACACCGGTGGAATTTATGTCATGCATAAGGGATCTTATTTCTAATGCTAAGGAAAGGGGGTCATCATTTTTCAACTCAATATTGAACAAATTGATTATCAATTCATCAAATTCAAGTTTAGAGTGTGAGTCATATGATTCCTTCAACTTCTTCAAGGTTTCAAAGTCATTTGAAAATAGTGAAATATGATGAATCAAATCTTCATTTATTGATGTTGCAATTATTGTTCTTTTTTTCCTAGATGGCAAGCTCGTTATCTGAAGTAGGGTTTTCAGGTGCATTGTCTCCTTCTCCTTCACAAACCCCTTTTCACAACTCATTAAAAATCAAGGTGTGTTTTATCTTCCAAGACCACTCATGATAGTTCTCTTTTCGAGTGAGAACTACTTCCACTATAGAGATGAGTGAATGTATTCAGATATATCATCTTTAAATAAAAGGTTGATTGAATATGTAAATGACATAACTTCACTCTTGATTATGCATATAAATAGTCACATCATATAAATGTGAGGCAAATATGTAACATATTAATATATGTGATATTCATTACTCCACTCATACACTTTATGGTCTTCAAAAAGGGACATAAATCATTTAATATTATAAAACTTCACTTATGAGCCTTTAAATATGCCACCACTTATAATAACCATATGTCCTCTTAAAAAAAACAATGTTTATAGATATGAACAATTTAACAACTCAATGTAACACGACTTTACAGCTTGTATAATACACAATTTTCAAAAGTGGTAACGTACATGCATCAAACAATTATTTAACACACCATTAAAACAAATTCTAGATTTTTAAAACGAATGAGATTGATGTTCCTTGAAATTAGAATTTCTTGTACATACCACTGCTTCAACACCACAAAGTTGAATTCCACACCCATCGCACCATACACTACTCCCTTCAATGCATACGAACCAGAGGTCATACGCACCAGTAGAGGAAGAATATGAGACTTGGGCTCATATTCCAGCAACCACACCTCAACGTAACACCCTGGTTATGTAGTAGACCATCAAACCCTTCTGTTGCTACGAAAATGTCATCACGAAAAATACTTTGGGTTCAGGGACAAGGGGCTAAAAAGGATTCGTTGTAGTCTAGGCCAACACTAGAATTTTCACCTTACCCGAGGGGCAAGGAGTCTCACCTGAGGTGTGTTGCGACCAAAACTAAGAAGGGTTGGAGGGATATCAATGGTGATCTAGACATTAACTATCAATAGTTGAATGAGATCATTTCATCACAACATTAGGTTGTTACAATTACCATATGCATTCAATAAAAGGCCATTAATTAAAATTTTGAGCAGGTCTATAAACTAAAACAATGCACTTGATCATAACGCCATTCAAACTATCTCATTCATTCATTAATATCAACTTAAGGAAGATTCATTACAATATACATCAGGCATAAATCCCTTCAATAGATACATAAAATACCATAGTCACATGATGCCTTAGACCTCTGACCGAGTCTAGTTATGGTCATTCCACAACTGCTTAGGTCCTCGGTACCCTATTCTTCTATACTTATGATCCTTGCTAGATACCAACCCCCTCTCCCATTTTTTATTCTTTTATCTTCTCTTCCATTGTTCCCACTACTAGTTATGTTTGGTTTTCCTTACCCTCAACTGCTTTCCGCTCTCCTTCTTGTCCGCTCGGTCATTCCTACTTTCTCTCAACACCTTGCCGCAATTGTCCATCTACAGTATGTTTTTTCTTCCATCCTTAGCTATCATCTCTGCAACTCGACCATTTCTCTCGCCACCTATTCTCCACCTTGATTCTCTCAAAAATTCAAAATTCAAAACGAAGGCCCCAACAGGCCCCAACCATAGTTCTTTGACTCGTCCCTGATTTAATCTATCTCAAGCATTGTGGGTCCTGTCTTTGGTCCTGTGGATATTTATGCCTATTGTTGTGCTGGTTGTTCCTTCTACGGGGCTACTACTTCAGCTGCTTTTGCCACATGATGGCCTTCTTTTCCAAATGAAGGCCCTGATTCAGGGTCAACCGTGGTCATTTCTTGTTTGAAGCAGTTGTAATCGTCAAGCACTTCTTACGATGCAGTCGTCATTGAGTCAGCCTTCTTAATGAAATAGTTCGCCATGGTGGAGGTTGCCTGACTCGGCCTCCTGCTTTGTAACATGTTCCATTGTGCTTCACTATTGTTGCAGACCTCTCACAGAGCAAGAACATGCTAGAATAATGGTGGTTGGAGGTTACAGATTTTCTTCTTGGTCTTTGAGACACTTCCTTTATTTGTTGGACTTGTGCCTCAATGGAGGTGATTTCTTCATCAATATTTTGCAACTGAACTGAGTCTGTGCATGTTTTGATGTCTTCAATACATTTTTATAGTTGCTCATGCATGGGATAGACCGGCTGATTCTTTTGAGCTAAGCTACCTGACCAATCATACACCTATTGCATTAGGGCATACCCATTTGCAAGGGCTTTAGCAAGCGACTGTTTTATGGTGGCGACAGTGCCAAACTTCTCATCAATTTCCTGGATGTAGCTCTCAGTTGGATCAACTCTATGTTTGTGGCTAGCAAGCCCAAACATGCCACCTGAATGTGTTCACAACAATTGACTAGTGTGCAGGATGTAAAGTCTTCAGGAGCTTCGATGACAAGGTTTGAAACTGTCAACTAAAGAGCCTGAAACCTATCTGTGACTTGATCTACTTGTGCTTGGAGATCCTAGTTTTCCTATGTGAGCGTATCCCTTTCCTCTGTGAGTGCTTGCGATTGTCATTTTTCTGCTCATGCTCTTGGACGAGGTCATCGTGTATTTTCTCTGCTCATTGTGCATCCTGTTGGATAAATCCAAACAACTGCGAGGATGACCAGTGTTGTAGAGTCTCTTCCTGCATGGTGTTTGGATCTTGGAAGTTACTCTGAAGGGGTAGGCCATTGGAAATGGATTTTTATGAGTGGGCACAAGGCGAGGTGGCTAGATGTGAAGCTCTGGTGAACTAAGGAATGGGTGGAATAATAATCGGGTTTGGGATAAATGGAAAATTAATTGGAAAGACATGCTTATAAGGTTCAGTTCTCGTAGACTGCAGCGTGGAGGCAATTGGTTCCTCGCCTGGTAGTGGGCCTGACCCTAGGAGTAGGGATATCAATGAGGATGTGTGAGTGTTGTTACCCTGGAGGGACTCGTTGTATTGTTGTATCGAGTCAACTTCCATTTATTCTATTACCACTCATGCACAAGTGGGAATGGATTTAGATAGGGTTGCGGAGGTGGAGGTTATATGTGGCAATGGATCCTGCAACCTTGGTGAGAGTATAGACATGGATGGAGGATTATCTTCGTTTAAGTAGATATTGATTGAGCTGCCTCGCCAGTGAGGTCAATAACCTGAACTACACAGGTTGTCTTAGGATTCTTAGTAGGTGGTTTTTTGGTTCCTCTTTGCCGTTTCAGCTTAGGAATGGTTGGCTTAGGTTATGCATGAGGGCTGATGTGAGGAATTTATACAGATAATGGTGTGGTGATAATTGGGTTAAATAATGTAGATTATTGAAAAGGTATGGATTCCATGCTCTTACCTGAGGCTTCTGTGAAAATTTCAATTGTCTATTTGAGGGAAGACATATGTTTTTCCATTTGAGTAAACATGGGCTCCACCTCATCCTTCATTGCTCTCTTCCTCCTACTTCCCAGTGTTTCCCTTGTTGACGGTTGCAGTTGCATGCCTACAAATAGGTACCTGTATCTTCCCTCTGTAATCTCACACGGAACCCCTGGATATGAACCAACTTCAGTGTGGAATGCTGCCTCGGCTAAAGTAAACTTTTGTGACCTCCTTTGGAACGTCTCTAGATGAACACATCGTGGTCTTATATAGGTATGCTTGTGGGTAACCTCGAACCAGATACCCTTTGAAAACTCATCCAGAAACACTCTGGGTATGTGCTCTGCCTCTCTGATTGTAGCAAGAATCGTTAAATACCAGTGGTTGAAGGCTACTTCATTGACCTCTTTAATACTCGTGTCTCTTGAGGTTCTCCATGGATCATACCTCAAGGCTACATGTTGGTCTTCTCTGATTTGAACCAGCTCCTTTCCTCTTGGTGGATGCCACCTCCACATTGCCAATGTCATGAATATATCCAATGATAAAGTTGGTTCTTCTCTTGTATATGTATTTGCAAGCTTCGAAGAGTTCATTCAACATGAAGGCCACCAGTTGAGCAACATCCCTTTGCAACAGTGTTCCGCAGCTGAGATGACGCCTAGAGTACATTCATTCCTATAAAAGTGTATCATCATCTTTCCTACTATGATATAACAGGAGATTTTTATCTCCTCCTTGCTGATGAGGTCAAGATTTGCGCCTTTGCCTCCGCACTTGGTTTTATATTTTTCATAGTAATCCTTGTCACCTTCTTTCTTTGCCCATTTCGTTCCTCCTTGGAACGTGGAAGACACTGCATTTCCTATCACCGAGAGTCTTGCTAACCATTGTATGTCATCCACATGAATTGGGTATTCTCTATCTAGCCAAAATGATCTGCCATGCATCCTACTTGCAAGGATATTGGTACATTGCATCACATCCAATTGCGTACCAAAAACTAGTAAAATTTTGAGATTAATCAATGTTGATCGGTGGAGGGCCTTGAATGTATCTTTAAATTTTGTTGTCATGGTGTCATCTCCCTTTGGAACCTCCTCCACGTATACTTCTCGCTTCAAGGATAGGAATTGGAAATAGTCTGAAAGATCATTGTCCACTACCGTTGCGTTGTCATACTTTCCATACAAAGTTTTTATAACTGCAATTCATTCATCCAATCTATCCTCCGGGACTGAGATAATTACCTTTGTCATCTTGTTGTTCCTCTCATAGAATATTGTTACTGGAGGTTTATAGTTTCCATGTCTCTACTGCTACTGGTGCTCAAACTAAATTTTGAGCTCTTCTATCGCCTGCATTTGAAACTTTGGAACTTCCTTCATAACCATGCAGATTAAGTAGACCATCTTTGACACAACGTTTCTGACTAGAATCGCTAACTAATTACTATGAAAATTTTCCTTATGTAGGCTTAATCATGTTGCTCCGCCATCGACTAACTTGGATCTAAATTGGATGACGTAGCATGGGAAAGGATAGAGTTGGGTGCATGGGTAATAAATTTCCCATAATGGCAGACACTTATAAGTTAATTTCTTCCCCAATGGGAAAAGATCCTACGGAAATTTGTCTGATAAGTGTATTATCGCATACTTATTTTGGAAAAGCCTCCGAGTACGACATATAAGACTTGTAAAACATGTGACTACCTACCCTAATCACAAGTGGGTTGTGGTGTCATGGAGTTGATGCGACCACCCAACTGACATGTGCTATTTATTTGCTGGGAAAAAGAAAAAGAAATTAAAATGCAACTAACTATGCAATAATTGACTAATTTTTATTGTCTCTAAACCTACTTGTGGGCCCATTTCCAAGACCCTTTCAATTTGATGACATGAATTTGAACTTGTGTAAACGTTTCAAGCACACGTCATTTACCCATCCTGGTAACAATATCTCATCTAGTTGCGCTAACTTCACCACACCAAACTCTTTGATCTCCGCAACTATGAATGGCCCTAACCAATGCATTTGTAGCTTGCCTGGGAATTTCTAAAATTTACTGTCATATAATAGAATGTCATCTCCCACCATGCAATCATTCTTCTTAATGTGCATATCATGCTAAGACTTATGTATCCGTTCTTCTACTGAGTGGTGGAATCTAGCTAAAAATCTTGATTCATCTAACTCCATTAGTTCTTCCAACCTCTCTTTTAAGGATTCATCATTTTTCATTTTTGTGGCCTGAGAAATGAAAATGCTTGGTACAATGAACACCGCTGGTACTACTACATCTTGCCTGTATACCACTTGGAATGGTGTTTTCTTGTGTGATCGGTTTACCATTGTTCTGTAAGCCCACAATGTGGCTGGCACCCACTCATCTCGATCTACTGAGACAATCTTTGTGAGGTCCTTATCGAGTATCTTAGTGAAGGCTTAGACCATTCCATTGGCCTAAGGATGGTAAGGGTTTCTCTTGTGATTTTGGATCAAGAAATTCTTCAGGAGAGAGGCAACACTTTCATTTATGAAATGAGCCCCTTGATCGCTAGTTAAACTCTTTGGACATCTGAACTTGGATATTATATTTTCAAAGATGAACTTTGTCGTTGTATCGACTGTACAGTCCTTTATTGGCACTTCCTCTTCCCAACAAGTGAGGTACTCGGTATCTGTGATAATGTATCTTGCATGGGAATGACGTGTCAATGGCATAATTGGGCCGATAAAGACTACTACCCACTTTTCGAAAATTTGTACTATGTGTACTGGATGTAAAGGCAATTCATCCTGATGTGATGGCTTTCCAACTCTCTGAAAGACATTACATCCATTTGCATACTCCTTCGCGTCCTTGTGGAGGGTGGGCCACCACAACCCTGCTTGTAAGATTTTCCTTGTGGTAGCTTTTCCCTCGACATGGCCCCCCCCAACCCCATCTTCGCCTTCCCACGACACAACTTTCCCTTCGTGCTAAAGGAGACAGTGTCGCAGAGCCTGATCAAGTCCCAACTTATATAGATGTACTACAATGAGTTGATAATATTATGCTCTTACTATTAGGTGCCTTTTCTATGTTGTTGTGTATCCCTCTAGGTAGTGTCTTGTTGTCAATAAAGCAACAACCTCCTCCAGATAATCTGGTGTGGCCTTTATTCAAAAGAAGTTGGCATCTGTCAGTTGGTAGTCCAGTGATCCTTCATTCTCTCCTGACTCCAACCTTGACAAGTGGTCTAGCCCCACATTTCACCTTCTCAGTTTGATAACAACTTCAAATTTTAACTCTTGGAACATTAACAACCATCTACAAATCCTTCCTTCCAAGACTAGCTTGTTTACCAGATATTTCAATGCTGAATGGTGAGTGAAGAACTTGAATGGCTCTCCCAGTAGACAGTGCCTAAACTTTTGTCAGGAGTAGACCATGGCCAATGCTTCTCTTTCTGTTGTGGTGTAATTCTTCTCTACAGTTGTCAGTTTCCTACTAGCAAAGTAGATTGGGTGGTCTAGTTTCCCTTCTGCAGGTTGCGCTAGTACTACTAGTGCAATTCTTGATGCGTCAATGTGTACATGGAACTGTTTATTCCAGTTTGGATATACTAGGATGGGAGCACTCACCATATTTTCCTTTAGTTTGTTCAGTACTACTTGACATACCTTCATCCATTTGAAGGCTTCTGTCTTATTTAGCAGTCTCTCCATGGGAGTAGTCATCGATGCGTAGTTGCAGATGAATCGACGGTAATATCCTGCGTGGCCCAGTGCTGATCATAGTTGCTTCACATTGTTCGTGGATCCATATTTATGATGGCAGAAAATTTTGTTGGATATATACAAACTCCATCCTTGCAAATGATATGGCCTAGCAATGTTCAAAATGGAACTGCAAAGATGTATTTCTTCAGGTTTAAGGAGATTTTCAATTGTTTGCACCACTCAAACATCACTCGAAGGAGGTTGGTATGTTTATTTAGTAAGTTGTAAATTGTCCAATCGCCCATGTATACTTCTAAGAATTGGTGGATGTAAGCTCTGAAGGTAGATATGACAATCCAAAAGAAAACAACAAGTGCATTATTTTGACTGAATGGCATGACATGATATGCATAAGACCCCCATTCTGTGATGAATGTTGTTTTCCTCTTATCTTCTTTTGCTATGTGAACTCGATGATATCCAGAGAATCCATCAGTGAAAGAGTAGGCTT
The DNA here is from genome assembly GCA_031772625.1 of Pinus tabuliformis. Classification (NCBI taxonomy): domain Eukaryota; kingdom Viridiplantae; phylum Streptophyta; class Pinopsida; order Pinales; family Pinaceae; genus Pinus; species Pinus tabuliformis. The sequence continues at coordinate 746,671,739 of CM062818.1, forward strand.
CATTCCCCGCAACGTTATCCAGGACCTCACCACTAAAGGGTGTTGGAAATAGGTCATGTACACACGCATTGTTTAAGCTCCTGTAATCTACGCAGACCTTAATTTCCATGGCATCCTTCTTATTTTGTATTACAATTAGGCTGATCCATTCTGCTTCGTCTACTAGGAATATAAGTCATGCTTCTAACAACTTATCAATCTCTCTCTTCACCTTTTGTTTTACCCTTGGGTTGAGCCTACATGGTTTATGCTTTATTGGTTGTGTGTCTCACTTCAGCATAATCTTCATTTCCCCAATGTCCCATTTTATTCCTTTTAATTCAGAAAACGAGGATGGGAATAAGTCTTCATACTCGCGCAGCAAATCAAAAATTTCCTTAGCTATTTTCTCGTCCCAATAATCCCCAATGGATGCGATCTTAATTTTATCTTCCGAGCCAATGTTTTTCTTCCGTAACTTTACTAGGAACAAATTGGGGGAGTCTATTGTAGGTCCCTCTTGAATATCTTGTTCTCCTTCAGTTTCTTGAAATGTCAGGTATCTAAGAACTTCCAAATCATCCTCCTCTAGATCTGCATTAACTTTGCGACAAGACATGAACTCTGGATACCCTGCTTCATAGAAATACTGTAGGAACCTCTGATCAATGCACCCTTCCCATAATTTTCATGGAGTAAATAAGATCGTTTAATGGCGTGCATGGTTTCATTCAATTGTCAATCACCATCTCTAAATGAGAAACTAATGTTGAATTGTTTATCCATAACATCCCAGTGTCTGGTTTGTCTTTGGAGTTCCTCCTATATATACCATGCTTGGGGAATTGTACCCAAGGTATGTATGAATATGTGTACCCAAAATTCCTTTGGGACTCGCTCTTTTCTCCATCTCTCTGTGCAGTCCTCTAGATGTTTCCTGAGATTAGAGTTCCCCCTATACTTCACCATCTCCTGCGGGTGGTCTCCTTCTTGTCTAAACCTTTCCCTCATGGCCCACTTGATTTTATCCCAATCACATAGGGTGTTGCGATGTTCTCCCCACCATCTTGTTGGGGTGGCTTGCAATGCAATATCCAATAATGGGACCTTGTGGCTCTCCCTTATAGTTCTATCAACCTTATTCAGAAAAGCATCTACTGATTCTATGCCATGAAAGGTTGGGTAATTACTTACCTCTGTCCCAATCCAGTTTACTTGGCATATATTGGCATAATGTCTAGTATCAACCTCATATCCTCCTTGTTGCCAAGCATTAGAAGCTGCTTCCGAGACAGCTTCTGAACTTTGTATGCTTATCCAACTGATCGATCTTCCTACTATGGGATTGATGTAGTCTTCTCTTTTTTCTGCAGTTAGCCTGTACAACTGATCTAGAATTCCAGTCTCATCTCGATCATCTACAGGTTCGGTGAACCTTGGTCCTTGATACGGATCTAGTGGTTGCATGCAATACTGGTTTTCCATCCGCAGTTGAATTGGTGAATACTTTAGCTACGGCTTCCCCAACGATTCCCACATTTTTCTAGGCAGGATATTAACATATGACCCCAGATCTAGCATTGTATATTTAATCTAAAACCCTGCAACCTGAGCGTCAATCTGGAATTCCCTACTAGTCCTTTTCTTGTTCCTCCCGATCCTCCTTGTATGTCTTTCAGGTAGATTTGTTGATATTGCTTCTCTTCTCGCTTCTTCTTCTAGAAATACTACTTTTAGACTTTTGCGCAACTCCCTTAGCATCTATTCATTATCAACAATTTGTAGGAATAGCCTAAACCATTCTTCAATTGGTTGAGAACTTGCAGCTGTGCCTAAGTCCTTCCCCTTGTCCCATTTAGCTTCTGATAATTTATCAAACAACTTGGATGCTTCCTGATAGTATTGCTTCTATTGAGTGGGGTTGTATGACCACTTTGGGGATGCCACCTGAATAATTGAAGGTTGGTCTGCCACTCCCCGATCATCCCCTATCTTCTTACCCCCTCTGGTAAATATGTTTATATTAGTTAGTGGGAGAGTGTCAGCGATTCATGGTTCTGTGTTGATCAAGTTAGTTCCCCGCTGTCTGGTCCTTTCTTCCCATCTTGTAATCAGCTCGGGGAAATCTTCTGTGGCATGTGCATTGACCTGGCACTGTGAGCACCAAGGCCTTCTTGGGAGTGGGCAGTCTCTGGTGACATGTCCCTCCTGATCGCAGTTGTAGCACCTTACGGGTCCTCTACCCCTTGTTCTTCCTCCTCTCATACCTCCTCCCCGTCCTCCATGACTAGTTTCATTAATTCTAAATGTTGATCAGTCCATTCGTTCTACTAAGGTGTCTAACGCCTGACATTGGTCGGTGTGATGAGTCATGCATGCAAAAAACTCACATTAATTGTTATTGGGTACATTGGAGTACTTCTACAATATTGGACATATTTGCAGAAAATGACCATAGTTTCTACAGACTTCACAGTAGTATTGTGAATTTCGGCCCAGGAATGCTCCTTGCGATCCTATTGCTGCAACACTTGCTGTTGTCGGGGCCCCTAATGATCTTGCAAGGCCCACTAAACTATTTATGCCTCTCAGCACTAGGCATTTAGTTGTTGCATGGCCTTCCATTAAGCAGTGAGTGCACCATACATTGGGTCTCACTGGTCAAAACAGTTGTAGATATTTTAGTTTCTCTACTAGATTGGCGATATAATTTTGGAGGCCAATGATCGATGGATATTGAGATCCCATTCCTCCCCGAGACTCATGGGGGTATCCTGCCATGGCCTCTATATGCATTAATTGCTCCATAGCATCTTGGAGGGTTTCGATCTTTTGTTGCATCAACGGTTTCCTAATAAGGGGTAGGAGTGCTTTAATAAACCAATCCATCTGATGATTAGGATCTATTGTATAGATTAGCTTTCCGATTTCATATTTGAACCTCTACATTAATTCCCAAGTAGTCTCTCCTTCCTTCTGCTTGATCTCCCATAGTACTGAGAGTCCTTGCTGATATGTTTGTGGTACTTTGAACTCTTGCATGAAGCTCTTCTTGAAGTCATCCACAGAGGGATTCTAATTGAGCTCTGCTCATTTGATAAACCACCTTAGAGCTCTCTCCCTCAGTGTAGCCTAGAACTTAATCGACTTCACGTTGTCCGGTGTCTGGCAGGCTCTCCATACGGCTTCACATAGGTACCAATGTTGTTCCACATCTTCGTTCCCTCTACAAGAGAACTTTGAATATCTAGTAAAGGATCATGCCATGTTGGTTCGAGTATGTGCTAGGAACACAAATCCTTGGTCTCTGGGTTGTTGAAATCCTTGCAATCCCATGTTACTAATACTATTAGGCCCACTACTATTAGATGTATCAAATATCGTCTTATATCTATCATGCACACTGTGTAATTATATCACTTTAAGCAACTTAGCAACAAATTTATCAGGGTTATTGTAAAGAACCATGGGAAGGTTGAGGTGAACACTACCTGAACTTTGGGGATTCTTCTACAGAACTTCATCTGACATATCATACTCTACGAACAATCTCCTCATCACATTTTGCATCTCATCTTCCATCTCTTCCTCGTAAATGTTGTGATTGATTCCTTATGATATATTTCCTGCAACATGGAAGCGAGGGTTCTTGTCATTCTCTTGGATCCCATCTATACTGTCGACATCCCTCTCTTTCTCTGGGTTCTTTTCCATCTTATTTCCCTCTTTCAGACTCTCTGACACAACTCCTACTTGGTGGGGTCCTATACTTCTCTTTTCATTGCATGTACCACTCTTTCCTGCCACTTTTCTGCTATCAACGCTCTCCTTTGTGCTTTGTCATCTCTAGCTCTTCGCGATCCTTCTATATCCATTCCTTCAACAACATCCAAGTTCCCAAAATGGTATCATTCTCCCCTTAGATCCTTCCCCCAACACTGGGGTTTTAAGATACCATACTTACTCTATGTAAAGGTATCAACCCTTGCTCCACCATCAACATCTTAGTCCAAAAGGGTACCTCTTTCACTAATTTTCCTCTCAACCCTAATCTGAACACTGCATCTTCTTTCAAGAAAGACTGGTAGCTCTCTAATGCGAAATCGGCAATGTGCCCCTATATGGTATTCTATACCCAAAAATGTACTGCCCTCTACCAATCATTATCCAAGCGTTGGAGTATCGCAAGACCCACGGGGACCCAATCGCGACATGCTGGTGTAGGTCCTTTTGGCCGGTTCTTCACTTTTAGTCTCCTTAGCCAGTTGTACAACTCTTCCAGAAATTTACACTAGAAGATCTCATACTGATCGCTTGTAACCTCTGAGTACAAGATTTCTTCATTCACCTTAGCAGTAGACTGGCTTCGAAGGGTAGCCTGTTCTAACATGAATTGATCCACCCGATTATCCCACCAGTCGAGTATCTCTTTCTTAAATATCCTTGACACCATATTATAAATCGCTTCTTATGCTTTCAGGTCCCAGCAACAGAGCCATTTGTTGGCATGAAAATTCCATCAGGGAAAAGACCCTGGGTTCAGGCACAAGGGGCCAACAAGGATCTGTTGTAGTCTAGGCCAACACCGGCATTTTCACCTTACCCAAGGGGCAAGGAGTCTCACTCGAGGCGTGTCGCGACCAGAACTAAGAAGGGTTAGAGGGATATCATGGGTGATATAGACAATAACTATCAGTAGCTTAAAGAGATCATTCATCACAACATCGGGTTGTTACAATTACCATATTCATCCAGTAAAAGGCCATTAATTAAAATTTTGAGTAGGTTTATAAACTAGAACAATGCACTTGATCATAACGTCATTAAAACTATCTCATTCATTCATTAATATCAAATTAAGCAAGAATCATTAAAATATACATCAGGCGTAAATCCCTTCAATATATACATAAAATACCATAGCCACATGACCCTGCTCTTCTATACTTCTGATCCTTGCTAGATACCAACCCCTTATCTTGTGTTGTCTTCTACTTTTATCTTCTCTTACATTGTTCCCACTACCATTTCTGTTCATTTTTCATTTTCCTCGGTTGTGTTCCACTCTCCTTCTTGTCTGTTCAGTTGTTCTTGCTTGCTCTTGACACCTTGTTGCAACTGCACGTCGACTGTATTTTCTTGCTTCCATCCCTGGTTGTCATCTTTGCAACTCAACCATTGTTTCTGCCACCTGGTCTCCGCCTTGATTCTCTCAAAACTTCAAAATTCAAAACGAAGGGCCCAACACATTCTGATAGGTCGAACCAACATGAACATTCAACATTTGCATAATAGGATTTTCCAGCAATGATAAATGATGAGAGCAGAGAAAGATGGTTTTGCACACTCTTCAAATCCACAAATAATTGAACCAATGACCCTTTCAAAAATAATGTGAAGCTTCTTCAAGGAAGAGCTCGTTCCAACGCATAGAAGAAGAATTAGAAATGAGCACCAAGACAAGCTATTTTAAATATAAGCCATGGCCATGGTTCATGCCATCAAAAATATTTTTCCACCAACACATAGGAGTGACGCACAGACTTGGTGTTAATGCACTTATAGATAGAATGAAGAGGGACAGAGTATAATGGAAGGAAAATACCAGGAGTTACACAGGAGCATATATCTAAATTTGGGAGCTGGCTCTGATACCATTTCAGGCCAAGAGTACTCCACAAATGTGGTTGTGTTTTTTCATTAAGAGATCATTGATAAATACATTAAAGGGAGACTCCTATAATTCAAATTCCAGTGTCTCTTCACCTTCCTTATTTTGTATTTAGAATATTTACATAATTTTCCTAATCCCAAAGATTAGGTGCTAATAGATATTCAAGAAGCTCTTATTGCTAGGGTTTCGATGAAATTGACTTTTTGTTTAGGATGATTATGAGAGTTCAATGAAAAATCTTGAATTTTAAAATTGGTAACCTTCAGAAGCAAGTATTGTGTGATGTGGTCGACATGGACGCCTACCACATACTTCTCAGAAGAATTTGGTTGATTGATAGATAATTTCATCATCATGGTCAAGAAAATACATATGAGTTTAGGAAAGATGGACAACGAAACAAACTCACCCCAATGCTGGAAAAAATAGCTATAACACCTGTTGAGAATGCAACAAGATGATGGAGCTTAGTGGAAATAATTCGCCTTCACTAAGTGGGCTCGCAGGCTATTTTTGGTGCAAAGGCTATTTTTAGACATATGGATCATGGTCTATGAGTTGCAGGATGCTATTTGTAGATGATTGGTCATGTTGGTAAAAATAGATGGACTTCTATTTTTAGACATATGGGCAGTTTCTATTTTTAGACTACCAGGCTAAAAATAGAATAGTTGAATATTATTAGCTCATAATAATATTTGGACTATAAACATTATCTTATCCTCTTGGAGAACTTCAATTTGAGCTACAGATGTGGCACATGCAGTTGTTAGAAGGAAATACACTTTTCTTATGGGTCAGTTGATCTATTGCATGGTGGACTTCAGTTAGAACTCAAGTGGTTGCGTTTTGGTGGAGTTGATTGGGGAGTTGATGGAGTTGTGTTCAGTTTGACTTGGTTGAACTAGTTGTATTTAGTCTAACTGCAGAATACACTAGTGATGAGTGATGTGAATTAATTATTAATTAATTCACTAATTATTAACTCATAAAGCAACTAAAGAATACATCAGTTAACTCAGTGCATGGACAGTTCAGTGGAGACAGGTGTTAGAGGTTGAGATTGCTATCAGTTGTGACTATAGTTGTGCATGAGATTTGTACATGCATGGATTGAGTAATTTCCAATGAGGATTGCGTGGTTAAGCCAATAAAAATGTGAGTTTGGATCAACAACACTGATTTATTCTCATGTAGGATTGCGCAGTGGAGGTAGGCAAGCAGCAGAGGAGATTCGAACCTGTGATTGATTCAGATTTGAGCTAGCTCGTGCGTAACAAGTGGAGATAGTACTGAGTACTTGTGAGGAGTATCATACTATGTATTGTTACATGTTCTCAATCATTATAATATACACATAGCGTGGGGTTTTCAGCTATATGCTTTCCCTGGGTTACATACTGTGTTAATGTGCGCATGCGATTGATGTTTCATTGTTTTTAATTCCGCAAAATTGATGATCAACATAGAGGAGGTTATGTATTATGCATGTATTACGCAATAGTGTATAATCAGGATAATCTCTGTGAATAAGTGTTTAATTATTCAAAATTTCTACATGGTATCAGAGGTGTTGATCATCAGATCCATTATTTAGAAAGTGTTTACATTTTATTTCTTCAGGCAGAGTCTGAAATCGGGCCAGGTAGCCTCTGGATTCATCCTTCTTTTGGAAGGTGAGATATTCGGTAAAAGCCCATACAATCAATCTCTGTACGATAAATACTTTGTTCTCACGAATTTTAGATCAGAGGCGGTTGATTTTTTGAGCTGGTGGAATTCGAATTTGCAACAGTGTTTTCTTGGTGTCAACGTTGCAATGTCTTTCAACGGATTCCGATTGGAGTATGCTCTTGAGGGCAGCTCGAATTATATTTCATGGAAAGATAGGATGGGGGCGGTGTTAGATGAAAATGGGCTGAAGGAGTTCATAGAGGCTGAGGTCCCAAAGCCTACTAATACTGCTCAAGTTGATGCTTGGCAAAAGAAGACAACAAAGTGTCGAAGGATTCTGTTGGAGGGCATGAAGGATAACATTGTGTCCAGCCTGCATGGAAAGGCTTCTCCATACATGATGTGGAAAGCTTTGACAGATCTATTCCAAAGCAAGAGCAACCAGAGGAAGTTGGCACTCAAGGATAAACTCAGAAACATTAAGTGTGAGAAAGGAGACAGTATGCCCAAGTATCTCACGAAGTTCACTCAGTGCAGGGATGAGCTGGGAAGTGTGGGGGTGACTGTCGATGATGAGGACTTGGTGAGCTTGGCTCTCCTTGGTATTCCGAAGATTTGGCATTCCTATCAGGACTATGTCAATGGTCGGGAGAAATTTCCAGGATGGGAGAGACTTGGGTCAGATCTTGTGCAGGAGGAGATCAAGCGGAATACAAGGGACAGATCTTCATCAAAGGAAACTGATGAAGAAAATTGCGCTTTGGCTGCCAAAGAAAAGAAGGGGAAGAACAAGAAAGCTTCTCATTCTAGTGCGAAAGGCAAGAAGCAGGACATGTCCAAGGTGAAGTGCTTTCACTGTCACTAGCACGGACACTATGCCATAAATTGTCCACAGAAGAAGAAAGATAAGCAAGTTGTTGGATCTGCAGTGGGAGAGGCCTTAGCCTCACAGTTTGAGCTTGATTTTTCATTGATCTCATGCTTGGTATCAAGTGTGATGGGATCGGTCTGGTTCTTGGACAGTGGTGCGTCTTTTCACATGGCAGGAGATCGAGATTTGTTTTCTGTTCTAGAGGAGAAAGATCTTGGAGTGCACATCGAGATGGGCGATGATGGTAGATACAGTGCGACCAGTATCAGTACCATTTCCTTTGAGAGGGATTCTGGTAAACCCTTCGTATTGAAGGAAGTGATGCATGTTCCAGGATTGAAGAAGAATCTTATCTCTATGGCGATGTTACAAGACAAGGGATATGATGTTGTTTTCAGTGAGGGAAAGGCTTTCCTACGCAGTAAGACAATTGGAGAAACCCAGAATATATGGGTTTGAGTCAGGAACCTTTATCAGTTGCATGTAGATGGCTGCGCAACAATGGCATGCAAGGCAGAATGATTGTTGATCCGGGATGATGGCGAGCTGTGGCATAGGAGATTGGGTCACCTTCACCATGGAGCCTTGAAGATACTGCAGCAGATTACTACAGGGCTTCCTAAAGGCACTCTTGCATAGTCAGATCAGTGCAAGGGGTGTACTTTGGGAAAATTTGTGAAAGCCACCTTTCACGAGAAGGATAGTCGCTCCACGACGATCCTTGATAGAATTCACACAGACGTGTGTGGACCTTTCTCAGCAGCTTCGACAGCAAAGCACAGGTACTATGTGATCTTTATTGATGATTTCTTTTGAAATTGTTGGATCTTCTTCATGCAGAAGAAGAGCGAGACATACTCAAAGTTCTGTGAGTTCAAATCATTGGTCGAGAAGGAATTGGGGAAGAAGGTGAAGGCTCTTAGGAGCAACAATGGTGGTGAATACATCTCTGGCGAGTTCAAGGACTTTTGCAGCGCAGAAGGGATTCGAGGAGAGCTCATAGCTCCCCATAACCCACAACAGAACAGGGTTGCTGAGTGAAAGAACAGAATGATCGTGGGTGCTGCACGGGCGATGTTGCATGATCAGGGCCTACCCCTTCACTTGTCGGTGGAAGCATGCAATACTACAGTATATGTGTAGAACCGTTGTCCTCACAGGATACTTGGCATGAGTACACCTGAGGAGGGTTATTCTGGTAAGAGGCCTGATATTTCTCATTTGAGGATTTTTGGTTCTAACGTTTACATGCATGTGACGAAGGATGCCAGGAAGAAGCTAGAGCCGACCGCAGAGGTTGGGATATTTGTGCGGTACACTGATACGCCCCACAACTATCGTGTGTATTTGCCAGACAGTCGCAAGACTGTTGTGCGACGGGATATAAAATTTTAGGAGGAGAAAGCCATGAAGTGTTCGCTTAAGAGGGAGCCACACTTGCATGCAGATGAGGAGCTATTAGTTCCTAAGGATAAGCTTCAGGACGTGGATCAGCCATAGGACGAAGTTCATGGAGTGGAAGAGACCTGTTCGGTCCCTATAATACTAGTTATTACCCCATTACTATTGTAGTTATACCCCTTATTTATATTGTTGTGCCCCTATTACCCCCATATTATTATTTCTGTGCCCCATAGAATCCCTCTATTGTTATTTTTGTGGCTTTATATTATTATTGTTAGGTCGGTTGGATTATATTGTGACTCCTTAGACTCCTATATATAGAAAGGAGGTTTTGTCATTTGTATCATCCAAGAATTGTTCATTTATGTAATGTAAAGGAGGTTTCCCCCTCGAAGAGGCTGAATTCTAAGGCGTTGATCTATCTTTTCTTAAGCTGGTTTCATAACATTTGGTATCAGAGCTTTGGATTCTAGGGTTTCGCTGCTCCAAACAAGTCATCGTGGCATTTTCGCTATAACTTTTTTTCTGTGACGTTTCAGAAGTTGCAAAAAAAACCCGTTTGAGAAGAATTGGCGCTGAACCGTGGGTCCGAATTTCAGAGCTTTTTGCGCGATATTTTCAGAGATATGATCTGAGGAAGTTGGTCTTTTTGCATACTCCTGAATTACATTCAAAACAGGTGACCTGGGGAAAATAGTCATAACTTTCTCTCTGAGGATCGGATTGAAATTTCGTAAAAAGGTACAGAAAGAGGACGGACTGTAGTTTCATGTGGGTGTTTTTTAGATCCAAAGGTCGAAACAGTGACTCGTGGCACGTCATACAAGTTAGCTCTACTGAAGTAGTCTATAATCAAGTCACTGTGGGAGATTTCGCATAACTCTTCCTTGGAGAATCCAATTTTGGTCAAACTTGTGGCATTGGAAAGAGGACACAGAGAGCTACTACAGTCACAAGTTCAGAACTAGATGACTGGAAAGTACAGAGATACATCAGAGGCAATATCGAGCTCCTACAAAGTGAAAAAAGGTGTGTAGATTTTTTTAAATTTTTGCTTAAGCTTGGTTTGAAAATTTATTTTGAAGGAATTCAAAGGGCATAGTAGAGCATTATTATCGGTAATTGATGCCCCGAGGAAAGAAAGTGCAAACACCTAGTAAGGAACCTGAAAGCTCTAGCATGACTCATGAAGAAGAGGAAGAAATACTACATGATATATCAAAATTACAAGAACAAGTGCAACAAATGTCACGCTCACAAAAGTTAACAGATGCTAAGATAAATGGCGTGGAAGCTAAGATGAATGGCATGGAAGCTAAGATGGAAAATTTGAAGATAGATTTGAACACAAATTTGAAGACAGGCATGGCAGATTTGAAGACAGATTTGACTAATTTTCTACAAGAAATACTTACTAATGGTGAAAAGGTAGTAAAGGAAACTCATGATGAGAACAAAAGAAATGTTAATCATGATTCCATAGATGCTAATGTTGGATCGAAGAATCACCACATTCCAAAAATCGATATGAGGAAGTTTGATGGCAAGGATCCCGCCACATGGATATTACAGATGGAGCAATTCTTCGATCTCAATAATGTGCAAAACACACAAAAGGTACGTATGGCAACTTTATATTTGGAACCAAATCAGTTTGTATGGTATCAATGGCTTTGTTTTCGTAAACAATTTATCACTTGGGAAATTTTTACGGAAGAATTGATAGCACATTATGAGGATACAAAAAGCAACACTTTTTTTAGCCAATTGATAAGTCTCAAACAAAAGGGTTCAATAATGGAGCACATTGAGGAGTTCCAAAAATTGAACATAAGGGTAAAAGATATTCCAGAGGAGCATAGGATTGATGTGTTCATAGGGTCTTTAAAGGATAATATCCAACATGATGTGCATCTTTGGGAACCTGATTCATTAGAGAAGGCATTCAGGTTAGCAAGAAAAATGGAAAGCAAAATTATGGCAACTAGGAAGCATACCATTCACAACTATAAAGACGGAAGTGTTGTTGCCCATAGTCTTCCACAACCTACAAGGTTGACACCACAACAATTGGAAGAAAAAAGAGCAAAAGGGCTTTGTTACAATTGTGATAGCAAATACACAAAAGGTCATAAGTGTGCTGAGAAGAAATTATTCTACATAGATTGTGAAGAGGAAGAAGAAAAGGAGCAAGAAAGGTCAAAAGAAGAGAATATATTCCAGGAACAAAGCCTAGATGAAGAACAAATAAATCCGACCATATCTTGTAATGCATTGGCGGGAATTACCACTCCTCAAACCATCAAGATAGAAGGACAAATCAAGAAGAAAAAGGTAATAGTGTTGATTGATTCAGGAAGCACCCACAATTTTATTCATTGTAGGGTAGCAAAAGAATTGAATTGCTTCCTATATCCAGCACCAGAGTGTCAAGTGATGATTGCAAATGGAGGAACAATAAATTGTTCTGGAAAGTGCCATAATATCAAGCTATCCATGGGAGAATATGTATTGACTAGCCCAATGCTTTCCATTCCAATGGGAGGTGCTGATGTTGTACTAGGAGTCCAATGGCTACAATCCTTGGGTACAATAGCTTTTAATTTTCAAGAACTTTTCATCAAATTTTCTGTGGAAGGAAAGGAAGTTGAATTAAGGGGTATTGCAGGGAAACCAGGAAAGATAATCAGCTCTAATGGCATGACAAAGCTTCTAAAAAAGGAGCAAAGAGGTGTAATTGCACAATTATGTTCGCTAGATGTTTCCACATTGGAATCATCTATTTCTCCAGATCTCCAAAAAGTCCTGGACAATCATTCCAAGGTATTTGAGACTCCCAAAGGTCTCCCACCTATGCGTGATCATGATCATGCTATTCATCTGATTCCAGGAAGTGTTCCTCCAAACATCAGGCCGTACAGATATCCATATGTCCAAAAAAGTGAAATTGAACGTATGGTTGCAGAAATGCTAGAGGCTGGTATAATTCAACCGAGTCAAAGTTCTTTCTCAGCTCCAGTAGTATTGGTGCACAAGAAGGATGGATCATGGCGCATGTGTCCAGATTATAGGGAGCTCAACAAGCTCACTATTAAAGATAAGTTCCCCATTCCTGTCATTGATGAATTACTGGATGAATTGCATGGATCAATTTACTTCACCAAGTTGGATCTTCGTTCGGGATATCATCAAATCAGAATGAAGATTGAAGACATTCCAAAAACGGCATTTAGAACTCATGAGGGTCATTATGAATTTTTGGTCATGCCTTTTGGCCTTACCAATGCACCTTCAACATTTCAAGGTTTGATGAATTCAATTTTCAAACCATTCCTTAGAAAATTTGTGTTAGTATTTTTTGATGATATACTAATCTACAGCAAGTCTTGGAAGGATCATGTTGAACATGTTGACAAGGTGCTACAACTATTGGAGGAGAAACAATTATATGCAAAAAGATCCAAATGTTTCTTTGGAGTCCAGGAGGTGGAATATTTGGGTCATATTGTATCTCATGAAGGAGTTAAGGTAGACCCTAGCAAAATTAAAGCCATTAAGGAATGGAAAATCCCCACATCCATAAAGCATCTGCGAGGATTTCTTGGGTTGACAGGGTATTATCGCAAGTTTGTTAAGAATTATGGGAGAATAGCAGCACCTCTAACAACATTATTGAAGAAAGATTCATTTTCATGGACTCCGGAAGCAACAAAGGCCTTTGAACATCTTAAAGAGGCAATGTGCCAAGCACCGGTCTTAGCTACACCGGACTTCACAAAAACCTTTATTGTGGAATGTGATGCTTCAGGAAATGGAATTGGTGCTGTTCTAATGCAAGATGAAAGACCCATTGCTTTTGAAAGTCGTCCAATCAAGGGAAAGTTTTTAAGCAAAGCTATTTATGAGAAGGAAATGTTGGCAATACTCCATGCACTTAAGAAATGGCGACCCTACCTAATGGGAAGACACTTCAAGGTAAAAACGGATCATGATAGCCTTAAATACTTTTTAGAACAAAGATTATCCTCTGAAGAGCAACAAAAGTGGGTCACAAAGATGTTGGGTTATGACTTTGAAATCATCTACAAAAAAGGGAAGCAAAATGTGGTGGCAGATGCACTCTCAAGAAAGGATGAGGATGTGGAAGCATTGTTGTGTGCCATTTCTATTATCCAACCAGATTGGATAAACGAAGCAAAGGAGGAATGGAAGAATGACGAAGAAGTGTGGGCACTTATTCGAAAGCTACAACAAGATTCCAGTACTTCTGATACATTTAGCTGGCAAAATGATTCGTTATGGTACAAAGATCGCTTATACCTCTGTAAGAATTCCCAGCTAAAACAAAAGATTCTTATGGAATTGCACACTTCTCCCTTAGGAGGGCACTCAGGATTTTTAAAAACTTACCACAGGGTTAAGAAGGAATTTTTTTGGGATGGCCTTAAATCAGATATTCAAAAGTTTGTGGCGGAATGTTTGGTTTGCCAACAAAATAAAGTTGAAACAATTAAGACACCGGGTCTATTACAACCTTTATCCATTCCAAGCCAACGTTGGGAGGAGGTTTCAATGGATTTTATCACAGGTTTACCCAAGTCTGAGGGAAAGAGTGTCATCATGGTGGTAGTTGACAGACTTACCAAGTATGCACACTTTTGTGCATTATCACATCCATTTAAAGCCAGTACAGTTTCTACTGCATTTATGGAAACAATTCAAAAGCTACATGGAAACCCAAAGATTATTGTAAGTGACAGAGATCCCATTTTCACTGGAAATTTTTGGACAGAATTATTTTCTTGTCTGGTACTCAGTTAGCTCATAGCTCATCTTATCATCCTCAATCTGATGGGCAAACTGAGATAGTAAACAAATGTTTGGAAGGATATCTTCGTTGCTTTGTATCTGATAAACAGACACAATGGGTCAAATGGTTGCCTCTGGCTGAATGGTGGTATAACACTTCCTTCCATACAGCAACAAAAATGACCCCATTTATGGCACTTTATGGGTATCAACCACCATCCATCACATCATATTTAAGAGAAAATTCTAAGGTTCAAGCAGTGGAACATCACATCGAACATCAACAACAAGTCCTCCAACTCTTAAAGGATAACCTCGTGTTGGCACAAAATAGAATGAAACAACAGGCAGATCAACATCGCAGTGAAAGAAGTTTTGATGTAGGTGATTGGGTATTCCTACGGCTACAACCATATAAGCAAATGTCCCTAAAGCAAGCTAAGAAGGATAATAAATTATCACCAAAGTATTATGGTCCGTACAAGGTGTTGGAAAAGATTGGTACTATGGCATACAAATTGGAGCTTCCTGCAGCTTCTCGATTGCACCCAGTTTTCCATGTTTCATGTTTAAAGAAGGTTATAGGCGACAAGCTCCCAGTTCAAACAATATTGCCAGAACTTGACGAGGAAGGAAAAATTATATTGGAACCGGAAGCAGTCACAGAAACAAGAACTCGACAGCTACGAAATCGATCAATTTCAGAGTATCTTATCAAGTGGAAGAACTTATCCGCTGAAGATTCCACATGGGAGGATGAGAATTTTATGCAGAAGTATCCAGAACTACTCAAGCGTTGAGGACAACACTTTTTTGAAGGAGAGGGGCATGTTGGGTCCCTATAATACTAGTGATTACCCCATTACTATTGTAGTTATACCCCTTATTTATATTGTTGTGCCCCTATTACCCCCATATTGTTATTTCTGTGCCCCATAGAATCCCTCTATTGTTATTTTTGTGGCTTTATATTATTATTGTTAGGTCGGCTGGATTATATTGTGACTCCTTAGACTCCTATATATAGAAAGGAGGTTTTGTCATTTGTATCATCCAAGAATTGTTCATTTATGTAATGTAAAGGAGGTTGCCCCCTCGAAGAGGCTGAATTCTAAGGCGTTGATCTATCTTTTCTATCTTTTCTTGAGCTGGTTTCATAACAAGACCACTCATGTAGCGCCAACCATCAGAGGGCGAAGGCGCATTACAGAAGCTGAGCGACTGGCTCAAGATGCAGAGAAAGTTGTAGGACCACATACAGCTCAACGCAAGAAGAGATAGTCACCTGATTGGTACACTAGATACATGGCTCTTGTGAGCAAATGTGTTGTGACTGAGCCATCCTCTTTCGAGGAAGCTGTGGAGGATTCTGTTGGGTCCCTATAATACTAGTGATTACCCCATTACTACTGTAGTTATACCCCTTATTTATATTGTTGTGCCCCTATTACCCCCATATTGTTATTTCTATGCCCCATAGAATCCCTCTATTGTTATTTTGTGGCTTTATATTATTATTGTTAGGTCAGCTGGATTATATTGTGACTCCTTAGACTCCTATATATAGAAAGGAGGTTTTGTCATTTGTATCATCCAAGAATTGTTCATTTATGTAATGTAAAGGAGGTTGCCCCCTCGAAGAGGCTGAATTCTAAGGCGTTGATCTATCTTTTCTATCTTTTCTTGAGCTGGTTTCATAACATTTGGTATCAGAGCTTTGGATTCTAGGGTTTCGCTGCTCCAAACAGGTCATCGTGGAATTTTCGCTATAACTTTTTTTCTGTGACGTTTCAGAAGTCACAAAAAAAACCCATTTGAGAAGCAATTGCGTTTAACCTTGGGTCTGAATTTCAGAGATTTTCGCGTGATATTTGCGGAGATATGATCTGAGGAAGTTGGTCTTTTTGCAGACTCCTGAATTACATTCAAAACAGGTGACCTGGGGAAAATCGTCATAACGTTTTCTATGGGGATCGGATTGAAATTTTGTAAGAAGGTATAGAAAGAGGATGGACTTTAGTTTTTTGTATGTGTGTTTCAGATTCAAAGGTTGAAACAGTGACTCGTGGCACGTCGTACAATTTCGCTCTACTGAACCAGTCTAAAAGAAAGTCACTGTGGGAGATTTCACATAACTCTTCCTTGGAGAATCCAATTTGGCTCAGACTTGTGGCATTGGAAAGAGGACGCAGAAGGCTAATACAGGTAGCAATTTCAGAACTGGATGATCCGAAATTACAGAGATACATCAGATTCAATATCAGGCTTCTATAAAGTGAAAAAAGGTGTGTAGTTTTTTTTTTAATTTTTGTGTATGCTTGGTTTAACGGAATTCAAAGGGCATAGTAAAGCATTATTATCGGTAACTGATGCCCTGAGGAAAGAAAATGCAAACACCTAGTAAGGACCTAAAAGCTCTAGCATGACTCATGAAGAAGAGGAAGAAATGCTACATGATATATCAAAATTACAAGAACAAGTGCAACAAATGTCACACTCACAAAATCTAACAGAAGCTAAGATAAGTGGCGTGGAATCTAAGATAAAGGGCATGGAAGCTAAGATGGATGATTCGAAGACAGATTTGAAGAGAGACATGGCAGATTTGAAGATAGATTTGAAGACAGACATGGAAGAATTGAAGAAGTTTCTACAAGAAAGGGTCACTAATGGTGAAAAGGTAGTAATGGAAACTCATGATGAGAACAAAAGAAATGTTAATCATGATTCCATAGATGCTAATGTTGGATCGAAGAATCACCATATTCCAAAAATCGATATGAGGAAGTTTGATGGCAAGGATCCTGCCACATGGATATTACAGATGGAACAATTCTTCGATCTCAATAATGTGCAAAACGCACAAAAGGTACGTATGGCAACTGTATATTTGGAACCAAATCAGTTTGTATGGTATCAATGGCTTTGCTCTCGTAAACAATTTATCACTTGGGCAATTTTTACGGAAGAATTGATAGCACATTATGAAGATACAAAAAGCAACACTTTTTTTAGCCAATTGATAAGTCTCAAACAAAAGGGTTCAGTAATGGAGCACATTGAGGAGTTCCAAAAATTGAACATAAGGGTAAAAGATATTCCAGAGGAGCATAGGATTGATGTGTTCATAGGGTCTTTAAAGGATAATATCCAACATGATGTTCACCTTTGGGAACCTGATTCATTAGAGAAGGCATTCAGGTTAGCAATAAAAATGGAAAGCAAAATTATGGCAACCAGGAAGCATACCACTCACAACTATAAAGACAGAAGTGTTGTTGCCCCTAGTCTTCCACAACTATAAGGTTGACACCACAAAAATTGGAAGAAAAAATAGCAAAAGGGATTTTTTACAGTTGTGATAGCAAGTACACTAAAGGTCATAAGTGTGCTGAGAAGAAATTATTCTACATAGATT
This sequence comes from Pinus tabuliformis, assembly GCA_031772625.1. Lineage (NCBI taxonomy): Eukaryota > Viridiplantae > Streptophyta > Pinopsida > Pinales > Pinaceae > Pinus > Pinus tabuliformis. The sequence goes on from CM062818.1 coordinate 746,689,568, forward strand.
GTGAAGAGGAAGAAGAAAAGGAGCAAGAAAGGTCAAAAGAAGAAGATATACTCCAGGAACAAAGCCTAGATGAAGAACAAATAAATCTGGCCATATCTTGTAATGCATTGGTGGGAATTACCACTCCTCAAACCATCAAGATAGAAGGACAAATCAAGAAGAAAAAGGTAATAGTGTTGATTGATTCAGGAAGCACCCACAATTTTATTCATTGTAGGGTAGCAAAAGAATTGAATTGCTTCTTATATCCAACACCAGAGTGTCAAGTGATTATTTCAAATGGAGGAACAATAAATTGCTCTGGAAAGTGCCATAATATCAAGTTATCCATGGGAGAATATGTATTGACTAGCCCAATGCTTTCCATTCCAATGGGAGGTGTGGATGTTGTACTAGGAGTCCAATGGCTATAATCCTTGGGTACAATAGCTTTTAATTTTCAAGAACTTTTCATCAAATTTTCTATGGAAGGAAATGAATTTGAATTAAGGGGTATTGCAGGGAAACCAGGAAAGATAATCAGCTCTGATGGTATGACAAAGCTTCTAAAAAAGGAGCAAAGAGGTGTAATTGCACAATTATGCTCGCTAGATGTTTCCACATTGGAATCATCTATTTCTCCAGATCTCCAAAAAGTCTTGGACAATCATTCCAAGGTATTTGAGACTCCCAAGGGTCTCCCACCTATGCGTGATCATGATCATGCTATTCATCTGATTCCAAGAAGTATTCCTCCAAACATCAGGCCGTACAGATATCCCTATGTCAAAAAAAGTGAAATTGAACGTATGGTTGCAGAAATGCTAGAGGCTGGTATAATTCAACCGAGTCAAAGTTCTTTCTCAGCTCCAGTAGTATTGGTGCACAAGAAGGATGGATCATGGCGCATGCGTCCGGATTATAGGGAGCTCAACAAGCTCACTATTAAATATAAGTTCCCCATTCCTGTCGTTGATGAATTACTGGATGAATTGCATGGACCAATTTACTTCACCAAGTTGGATCTTCGTTCGGGATATCATCAAATTAGAATGTTGATTGAAGACATTCCGAAAATGGCATTTAGAACTCATGAGGGTCATTATGAATTTTTGGTCATGCCTTTTTGCCTTACCAATGCACCTTCAACATTTCAAGGTTTGATGAATTCAATTTTCAAACCATTCCTTAGAAAATTTGTGTTAGTATTTTTTGATGGTATACTAATCTACAACAAGTCTTGGAAGGATCATGTTGAACATGTTGACAGGGTGCTACAACTATTGGAGGAGAAACAATTATATGCAAAAATATCCAAATGTTTCTTTGGAGTCCAGGAGGTGGAATATTTGGGTCATATTGGATCTCATGAAGGCATTAATGGCGGAATGTTTGGTTTGCCAGCAAAATAAAGTTGAAACAATTAAGACACCGGGTCTATTACAACCTTTATCCATTCCAAGCCAACGTTGGGAGGAGGTTTCAATGGATTTTATCACAGGTTTACCCAAGTCTGATGGAAAGAGTGTCATCATGGTGGTAGTTGACAGACTTACCAAGTATGCACACTTTTGTGCATTATCACATCCATTTATAGCCAGTACAGTTTCTACTGCATTTATGGAAACAATTCAAAAGCTACATGGAAACCCAAAGATTATTGTAAGTGACAGAGATCCCATTTTCACTGGAAATTTTTGGACAGAATTATTTTCTTGTCTGGGTACTTAGTTAGCTCATAGCTCATCTTATCATCCTCAATCTGATGGGCAAACTGAGATAGTAAACAAATGTTTGGAAGGATATCTTCATTGCTTTGTATCTGATAAACAGACACAATGGGTCAAATGGTTGCCTCTGGCTGAATGGTGGTATAACACTTCCTTCCATACAGCAACAAAAATGACCCCATTTATGGCACTTTATGGGTACCAACCACCATCAATCACATCATATTTAAGAGAAAATTCTAAGGTTCAAGCAGTGGAACATCACATCGAACATCAACAACAAGTCCTCCAACTCTTAAAGGATAACCTCATGTTGGCATAAAATAGAATGAAACAACAGGCAGATCAACATCGCAGTGAAAGAAGTTTTGATGTAGGTGATTGGGTATTCCTACGGCTACAACCATATAAGAAAATGTCCCTAAAGCAATCTAAGAAGGATAATAAATTATCACCAAAGTATTATGGTCCGTACAAGGTTTTGGAAAAGATTGGTACTATGGCATACAAATTGGAGCTTCCTGCAGCTTCTCGATTGCACCCAGTTTTCCATGTTTCATGTTTAAAGAAGGTTATAGGCGACAAGCTCCCAGTTCAAACAATATTGCCAGAACTTGACGAGGAAGGAAAAATTATATTGGAACCGGAAGCAGTCACAGAAACAAGAACTCGAAAGCTACGAAATCGATCAATTTCAAAGTATCTTATCAAGTGGAAGAACTTATCCGCTGAAGATTCCACATGGGAGGATGAGAATTTTATGTAGAAGTATCCAGAACTACTCAAGCGTTGAGGACAACACTTTTTTGAAGGAGAGGGGCATGTTTGGTCCCTATAATACTAGTGATTACCCCATTACTATTGTAGTTATACCCCTTATTTATATTGTTGTGCCCCTATTACCCCCATATTATTATTTATGTGCCCCATAGAATCCCTTTATTGTTATTTTTGTGGCTTTATATTATTATTGTTAGATCGGCTGGATTATATTGTGACTCCTTAGACTCCTATATATAGAAAGGAGGTTTTGTCATTTGTATCATCCAAGAATTGTCATTTATGTAATGTAAAGGAGGTTGCCCCCTCGAAGAGGCTGAATTCTAAGGCATTGATCTATCTTTTCTATCTTTTCTTGAGCTAGTTTCATAACAGATTCCACATGGGTAGATGCCATGGTGGAAGAGTATGATTCAATTGTTAGAATTATTGCATGGGAGATTGTCCCAAGACCGGAAGGGAAATCAGTGGTGGGTTCGAGATGGATCTACAAAGTGAAACAGGCAGCTGATGGGAGTGTGGAGAAGTACAAGGCAAGAGTTGTTGCCCGAGGCTTTTCACAGATAGAGGGGATCGATTATGAGGAGACCTTTGCACCTATCACAATGTATTCTTCCCTACAGACGATTCTTGCTCTCTCAGCGTAGATGGGGTGGCACATTCATCAGATGTATGTGAAGACTACGTTCCTCAACGGAGTCATTGAGGAGGAGGTGTACATAGAGCAGCCCGAAGATTTCAAGATCTTCAGCAGTGAGTCGCATGTGTGCAAGCTCAAGAGAGCATTGTATGGGTTGAAACAAACACCATGTTCTTGGTACACACGGATAGACAGTTATTTCACCGAACTTGGATTCTCCAAGAGTGAGGCGGATCCTAACCTATACCAGATTGTGGTGGAGGGTAAGTTGCTTATCATTGTACTTTACGTAGATGATTTGATTCTAATAGGTGATGAGCTATTGATACTTTCATGCAAGGATGATCTTGCTAAGGAGTTTGAGATGAAGGACTTGGGCCTCCTTCATTATTTCTTGGGACTAGAAATTTGGCAGCACAGTGATGGACTATTTGTTTCTCAGGGTAAGTATGCTCGGGAGATACTGGAGAAGTTCAACATGCATGGCTGCAGGCCTATTGACACTCCTCTTCCTGGAGGTTAGAGGAAGGAGGATGCTACTTCAGCAGAAGTAGTGGATGCCACTGTTTATCAACAGTTGGTGGGGTCGCTTATGTATCTGGTCAATACACGATCTGATATATGCTATGTTGTTAACCAGCTTTCACAAGCTATGGCTAAGCCAACCAAGCTCTTCTGTAAGGCAAGCAAGCATGTATTGCGTTATCTCAGAGGCACATCGGGATATGGATTGTGGTACAGACAAGAGGATGAGGTGAAGCTATGTGGCTTCACGGATGTAGATTGGGTAGGGAGCCCAACAGACAAAAAGAGCACATCTAGAGGGGTCTTCAGTATCGGGTCGACAACAGTTTCTTGGTACACCAGGAAGCAAAGATCCTTGGCACTCAGTTCAGTAGAGGCCGAGTATATGGCAGCAAGTTTGGCTGCATGCGAGGCTATATGGATGAGGAAGATCCTGGTTAGGTTGTTCATTTCATGCTTGGAGCCTACTGTGATTTATTGTGATAACCAGAGTTGCATTAAACTTTTAGCTAATCTAGTATTTCATGATAGATCTAAGCACATTGACATCAGGTACCATCATATCATAGATTGTGTGTAGCGGAGAATCATGTTACTTTCATACATTCCAATGGAGGATCAGGATGTTGATATCTTGACGAAGGCGCTCACCAGGAGCAAATTCGAATACCACCGAGGTAGGATAGGGGTTGATGATAATCCATATCTTGTTGAGAGGGAGTGTTGAGAATGCAACAAGATGATGGAGCTTAGTGGAAAGAAGTCGCCTTCATTAAGTGGGCACACAGGCTATTTTTGGCGCAAAGTCTATTTTTAGACAATGTCTATTTTTAGACATATGGATCATGGTCTATGAGTTGCAGGATGCTATTTGTGGATGATTGGTCATGTTGGTAAAAATAGATGGACTTCTATTTTTAGAAATATGGGCAGTTTCTATTTTTAGACTGCCAGGCTAAAAATAGAACAGTCGAATATTATTAACTCATAATAATGTTTGGACTATAAACATTATCTTATCGTCTTGGAGCACTTCAGTTTGAGCTACAGATGTGGTACATGCAGCTGTCAGAAGGAAATACGCTTTTCTTATGGGTCAGTTGAGCTATTGCATGGTGGACTTCAGTTAGAACTCAAGTGGTTGATTTTTGGTGGAGTTGATTGAGGAGTTGATGGAGTTGTGTTCAGTTTGACTTGGTTGAACTAGTTGTATTTAGTCTAACTGCATAATACACTAGTGATGAGTGATGTGAATTCATTATTAATTAATTGACTAATTATTAACTCATAAAGCAACTAAAGAATACATCAGTTAACTCAGTGCATGGACAGTTCAGTGGAGACAAGTGTTATAGGTTGAGATTGCTACCAGTTGTGACTATAGTTGTGCATGAGATTTTCACATGCATGGATTGAGTAATTGCCAATGAGGATTGCATGGTTCAGCCAAGAAAAATTTGAGTTTGGATCAGCCACACTGATTTATTCTCATGCAGGATTGCGCAGTGGAGGTAGGCAAGCAGCAGAGGAGATTTGAACCTGTGATTGATTCAGATCTGAGCTAGCTTGTGTGTAACAGGTGGAGATAGTACTGAGTACTTGTGAGGAGTATTGTACTATGTATTTTTACATGTTCTCAATCATTATAATATATAGATAGTGTGGGGTTTCAGCTATATGCTTTCCCCGGGTTACATACTGTGTTAATGTGCGCATGCGATTGATGCTTCATTGTTTTTAATTCCGCAAAATTGATGATCAACGTAGAGGAGGTCATGTATTATGCATGTATTCCACAATAGTGTATAATCAAGATAATCTCTATGAATAAGTGTTTAATTATTCAAAATTTCTACATGGTATCAGAGGTGTTGATCATCAAATCTATTATTCAGAAAGTGTTTTCATTTTATTTCTTCAGGCAGAGTCTGTAATTAGGCCAGGTAGCTTCTGGATTCATCCTTCTTTTGGAAGGTGAGATATCCGGTAAAAGCCCATATAGTCAATATCTGTATGAGAAATACTTTTTTCTCATGAATTTTAGATCAGAGGCGGTTGAGTTTTTATCTGGTGGAATTTCAATTTGCAGCAGTGTTTTCTTGGTGTCAACGTTGTAATATCTTTCAACGGATTGCGGTTGGAGTATGCTCTTGAGAGTAGCTCGAATTATATTGCATGGAAAGACAGGATGGTGGTGGTGTTAGATGACAATGGGCTGAAGGAGTTCATAGAGGCTAAGGTCCCAAAGCCTACTGATACTGCTCAAGTTGATGCTTGGCAAAAGAAGACAACAAAGTGTCGAAGGATTCTGTTGGAGGGCGTGAAGGATCACATTGCGTCCAGCCTGCATGGAAAGGCTTCTCCATACATGATGTGGAAAGCATTCACAGATTTATTCCAAAGCAAGAGCGACCAGAGGAAGTTGGCACTCAAGGATAAACTCAGAAACATTAAGTGTGAGAAAGGAGACAGTATGCCCAAGTATCTCACGAAGTTCACTTAGTGCAGGGATGAGCTGGGAAGTGTGGGGGTGACTATCAATGATGAGGACTTGGTGGCTTGGCTCTCCTTGGTCTTCCGAAGAGTTAGCATTCCTATCAGGACTCTGTCAATGGTCGGGAGAAATTGCCAGGATGGGAGAGGCTTGGGTCAGATCTTGTGAAGGAGGAGATCAAGCGGAATACTAGGGACGGATCTTCATCAAAGGCAACTGATGAAGAAAATTGCGCTTTGGCTGCCAAAGAAAAGAAGGGGAAGAACAAGAAAGCTTCTCATTCTGGTGCGAAAGGCAAGAAGCAAGACCAGCACGGACACTATGCCACAAATTGTCCACAGAAGAAGAAAAATAATCAAGTTGCTGGATCTGTAGTGGGAGAGGCCTTAGCCTCGCAGTTTAAGCTTGATTTTTCATTGATCGCATGCTTGGTATCAAGTGCGATGGGATCGATATGGTTCTTGGACAGTGGTGCGTCTTTCACATGACAGGAGATCGAGATTTGTTTTCTGATCTGGAGGAGAAAGATCTTGGAGTGCACATCGAGATGGGCGATGATGGTAGATACAGTGTGACTGGTATCGGTACCATTTCCTTTGAGAGGGAGTCTAGTAAACCCTTCATATTGAAGGAAGTGATGCATGTTCCAGGATTGAAGAAGAATCTTATCTCTGTGGCAATGTTAGAAGACAAGGGATATGATGTTGTTTTCAGAGAGGGAAAGGCTTTCCTACACAGTAAGACAACTGGAGAAACCCGGAAGATAGGGGTTCGAGTCAGGAACCTTTATCAGTTGCATGTAGATGGCTGTGTAGCAATGGCATGCAAGGCAGAAGAATTGGTGAGCCGGGATGATGGCGAGTTGTGGCACAAGAGATTGGGTCACCTTCACCATGGAGCCTTGAAGATACTGCAGTTGATTACTACAGGGCTTCCTAAAGGCACTCTTGCGCAGTCAGATCAGTGTAAGGGGTGTACTTTGGTAAAATTTGTGAAATCCACCTTTCACGAGAAGGATAGTCGCGCCACGACGATCCTTGAGAGAATTCACACAGACGTGTGTGGACCTTTCTTAGTAGCTTCGACAGCAAAGCACAGGTACTATGTGATCTTTGTTGATGATTTCTCTCAAAAGTGCTGGATCTTCTTCATGCAGAAGAAGAGCGAGACATACTCAAAGTTCTGTGAGTTCAAAGAATTGGTTGAGAAGGAATTAGGGGAAGAAGGTGAAGGCTCTTAGGAGTGAAAATGGTGGTGAATACATCTCTGGCGAGTTCAAGGACTTCTACAGTGCAGAAGGGATTCAAAGAGAGCTCATAGCTCCCCATAACCCATAGCAAAACGGGGTTGCTGAGTGGAAGAATAGAATGATCATGGGTGCTGCACGGGCGATGTTGCATGATCAGGGCCTACCCCTTCACTTGTGGGTGGAAGCATGCAATACTACAGTATATGTGCAGAATTGTTGTCCTCACAGGATACTTGGCATGAGTACACCTGAGGAGGCTTATTCTGGTAAGAGGCCTGATATTTCTCATTTGAGGATTTTTGGTTCTAACGTTTACATGCATGTGATGAAGGATTCCAGGAAGAAGCTTGAGCCAATCGCAGAGGTTGGGATATTTGTGGGGTACACTAATATGCCCCACAACTATTGTGTGTATTTTTTAGACAGTCGCAAGACTATTGTGCGACGGGATATAAAATTTCAGGAGGAGAAAGCCATGAAGTATTCGCTTGAGAGGGAGCCACACTTGCATGAAGATGAGGAGCTATTAGTTCCTAAGGATGAGCTTTAGGACATTGATCAGCCATAGGACGAAGTTCATGGAGTGGAAGAGACCACTCATGCAGCGCCAACCATCAGAGGGCGAAAGTGCATTACAAAAGCTAAGCAACTGGCTCAAGATGCAAAGAAGGTTGTTGGACCACCTACAGCTCAACGCAGGCAGAGACAGTCACCTGATCGGTACACTGGATACATGGCTCTTGTGAGAAAATGTGTTGTGACTGAGCCATCCTCTTTCGAGGAAGCTGTGGAGGATTCCGCATGGGTAGATGCCATGGTGGAAGAGTATGATTTGATTGTCAGAAACAGTGCATGGGAGATTATCCCAATACTGGAAGGGAAATTAGTGGTGGGTTCGAGATGGATCTACAAAGTGAAGCAGGCATCTGATGGGAATGTGGAGAAGTACAAGGCAAGATTTGTTGCCCGAGGCTTTTCACAGATAGAGGGGATCGATTATGAGGAGACCTTTGCACCTGTCACAAGGTATTCTACCATACAGACGATTCTTGCTCTCTCAACGCAGATGGGGTGGCACATTCATCAGATGGATGTGAAGAATGCGTTCCTCAATGGATTCATTGAGGATGAGGTGTACATAGAGCAACCCGAAGGTTTCGAGATCTTCAGCAGCTAGTCGCATGTGTGCAGGCTCAAGAGAGCGTTGTATGGGTTGAAACAAGCACCACGTGCTTGGTACACACGGATAAACGGTTATTTCATCGGACTTGGATTCTCCAAGAGTGAGGCGGATCCTAACCTATACCAGATTGTGGTGGAGGGTAAGTTGCTTATCATTGTACTTTACGTAGACGATTTGATTCTGACAGGTGAAGAGTTGTTGATATTTTCATGCAAGGATGATCTTGATAAGGAGTTTGAGATGAAGGACTTGGGCCTCCTTCATTATTTCCTGGGATTGGAAATTTGGCAGCGTAGTGATGGAATATTTGTTTCTCAGGGTAAGTATGCTCGGGAGATACTGGAGAAGTTAAAAATGCATGGCTGCAAGCCTGTTGACACTCCTCTTCCTGGAGGTTGGAGGAAGGAGGATGCTACTTCAGCAGAAGTAGTGGATGCCACTGTTTATCAACAGTTGGTGGGGTCGCTTATGTATCTGGTCAATACACGACCCGATATATGCTATGATGTTAACAAGCTTTCACAAGCTATGGCTAAGCCAACCAAGCTCTTATGGAGGGTAGGCAAGCATGTATTGCGTTATCTCAGAGGCACATCGGGATATGGATTGTGGTATAGACATGAGGATGAGGTGAAGCTATGTGGCTTCACGGATGCAGATTGGGTAGGGAGCCCAACGGACAGAAAGAGCACATCTGGAGGGGTCTTTAGCATCGGTTCGACAACAGTTTCTTGGTAAAGCAGGAATCAGAGATCCGCGGCACTCAGTTCAGCAGAGGTCGAGTATATGGCAGCAAGTTTGGCTGCATGCGAGGCTATATGGATGAGGAAGACCCTGGTCGGGTTGTTCGGTTCATGCTTGGAGCCTACTGTGATTTATTGTGATAACCAGAGTTGCATTAAAATCTCGACTAATCCAGTATTTCATGATAGATCTAAGCATATTGGCATCAGGTACTATGATATTAGAGATTGTGTGCAACGGAGAATCATGTTACTTTCATACATTTCAACGGAGGATCAGGATGCTGATATCTTGACGAAGGCGCTCACCAGGAGCAAATTCGAATACCATCGAGGCAGGATAGGGGTTGGTGATAATCCATATCTTGTTGAGAGGGAGTGTTGAGAATGAAACAAGATGATGGAGCTTAGTAGAAAGAAGTCGCCTTCACTAAGTGGGCCCACAGGCTATTTTTGGCGCAATGTCTATTTTTAGACTATGTTTATTTTTAAACATATGGATCATGGTCTATGAGTTGTAGGATTCTATTTTTGGATGATTGGTCATGTTGGTAAAAATAGATGGACTTCTATTTTTAAACATATGGGCAGTTTCTATTTTTAGACTGCCAGGCTAAAAATAGAACAGTCGAATATTATTAGCTCATAATAATATTTGGACTATAAACATTATCTTATCCTCTTGGAGCACTTCAGTTTGAGCTAAAAATGTGGCACATGCAGATGCTAGAAGGAAATACGCTTTTCTTATGGGTTAGTTGAGCTATTGCATGGTGGAATTCAGTTAGAACTCAAGTGGTTGAGTTTTGGTGGAGTTGATTGAGGAGTTGATGGAGTTGTGTTCAGTTTGACTTGGTTCTAAATGCAGAATACACTAGTGATGAGTGATGTGAATTAATTATTAATTAATTCACTAATTTTTAGCTCATAAAGCAACTAAAGAATACATCAGTTAACTTAGTGCATGGACAATTCAGTGGAGACAGGTGTTAGAGGTTGAGATTGCTATCAGTTGTGACTGTAGTTGTGCATGAGATTTGCACATGCATGGATTGAGTAATTTCCAATGAGGATTTCGTGGTTCAGCCAAGAAAAATGTGAGTTTGGATCAGCCACACTGATTTATTCTCATGCAGGATTGCGCAGTGGAGGCAGGCAATCAGCAGAGGAGATTTGAACCTGTGATTGATTCAGATCTAAGCTACCTTGTGTGTAACAGGTGGAGATAATACCGAGTACTTGTGAGGAGTATTGTACTATGTATTGTTAGATGTTCTCAATCATTATAACATACAGATAGTGTGGGGTTTTTAGCTGTATGCTTTCCCCAGCTTACATACTGTGTTAATGTGCGCATGCGATTGATGTTTCATTGTTTTTAATTCCGCAAAATTGATGATCAACATATAGGAGGTTATGTATTATGCATGTATTCCACAATAGTGTATAATCAGGATGATCTCTGTGAATAAGTGTTTAATTATTCAAAATTTCTACAACACCATGAAGTTGTGGATGTACTAGAACGTGCAAAAACAAGATCATGTTGTGTTTAGCTGAGGAGTTTGTACATGATGAACGAAAGGAGAAATTATGTTTAATAATGATTCCAAAGGTTTTTCTAAAGGAAGTGAAATTAGGAACCATCTTGAAAAAAATTAAATCCTTTTCAGATGAACTCAACGAGATTGTTGTTGATGAATTGCCAAAAGGACTACCTCCCATGTGAAGCATTTCTCATTAGATTGACTTGATTCCCAAATCAAGCTTACCAAACAAGGTACCTTACTGGATGACTCTAGTAGAGAATGAGGAAGTAAATAAGTAGGTGTAGGATCTCCTTGATAGAGGATTGGTAAGATAAAGCTTGAGTCTATGTGTTGTACAAACAATATTGAATCCAAAGAAGACATGTGAATGGAGAATGTGTACAAATGCTAGAGCCATTAATATGATACCATCAAGTATCCACTTCCTCTACCAAGGATGGAGGATATTATGGACTATTTGAGTGGGGTTGCATATTTCATAAAGATAGACTTTAAGAGCGGTTATCATCAAATCTGGTTTAAGGAAGTTGATGAGTGGAAGACTACTTTCAAGATGAAGGATGGATTGTTTTAATGTTTAGTAATTCCATTTGGGCTACCCAATGCCCCAAGCAAATTCATGAGGATCACGAGTGAGGTCTTGAAACCATTCCTTGGGAAATTTGTTGTAGTGTACTTGGATTCCATTTTGATTTTCAACAAAAACAAAGAGGAGCACTTGGAACCCGTTAAGCAAGTGCTGTAGTGGTTGAAGGAAGAGAAGTTGTTGATAAACTTGAAGAAATTTACATTCATGCATGATGAGTTAGTGTACTTGGGATTTTTCATTTCCAAGGAAGGTTTGAAGATGGATTTTGAGAAGGTGAGGACTATCTTGAAATGGCTAACACCTTAGACTACATTTTGAGGTGAGGAACATTCATGGATTGACAAGCTTCTACTAGAAATTTATTATAAATTTCAGCTCAATTTGTGCACCTGTTACTGAGTGCATGAAGGGGAATTTTAAATGGACAACAACAACATGGAAGGAATTTGTAGATCTAAAAAGGACGTTGACCTAAAAACCAATTTTGGTGGTTCCAAACTTTGATAAAGTATTCCAAGTTGATTGTGACACGAGTCGGACAACAATTGGAGAATTTTTTATTTAAGAAGGAAAACCAATAACATTCTTCAATGAGAAGTTGAAAAAATCCAAAAAGAATTATTTTGCATATGACCAGGAATTTTATGCTATTGGGCAGGGTTTGAAGAAGTGAAGAAACTATTTATCACCCAAGGAATTACAATATATCAACAGTCAATGTAATTTGAATCAAAGGATTTGTAATTGGGTTGAATTCTTGCAAAGTTATATATTTGTTTTGAAGCATAGGTTAGGAAATTCCAACAAAGTTGCAGATGCCTTGAATAGGAGAGTGTTGTTACTCAGCACTTTGTCAAAAGAAGTAGTGGATTTGGAAAGTATGAAGGAGTTGTATGAAAAATATGATGCTACTGAAGTGACTATTTTATTCTTCAAATAATTTGTGAGACTTCATGGGTTGCCAAGAACCATTACTTTAGATGGAGATACATGATTTATAAGTTACTTCTAGAGGACATTGTGGAAGAAGATGGGATCTAAATTGTTATACAATGCAGCCTATGATCTACATAAAGATGGACAAACTGAAGTGGTGAATAAGAGTTTTGGAAAATTTCCCATAAGTTTGAGTGGTGAAAATCCCAACCAGTGGGATATGGTCTTGGCATAGGAAGAGTTTGCATACAATGACTCAGTGAACTGATCCACTAGTAAGAGTCCATTATTGTTTATGGGTAGTCACTGAAAAGTATTTTGGACTTGATACAATTTATATATTTGGAGGAAAGGAAGAGTGTTGATGAAAGTGATTTTGTATATAACATCCAATTTTAACACAAACAAGTGAAGAAGTGATTGTAGAAAAGTAATAACAGGTATAAGGAGAAGGAAAATTGAAAAGAAAGGAAAAGGTTTTCATTGAAGGAGAGAAGGTAATGGCACCTCTCCAAAAAGAGATATTTACTAGGGGTACCTAACACAAGGTAAAATATAAGAAAATAGGCTTGTGTAAAATTCTTTGAAATTTTTTTGAAAATGCCTACAAGCCGGAGCTGACAAGAGACTTGAATATCTATTTGATATTTAATGTGCCTAATATATATGAGTTCCATGAAGGAGAAAGCAATGAAGAGATAGGTATGCCTGCTGAGTGGAAGGAATAGTGACTAATAAAACCTGTCAAAGAAGTGAAAGAAATTTTAGTCACCAGGGTCAAAAAGAAGACTTCCCACAGGGAGTATCTAGAGTATTTGGTAAAATGGAAAAACATGAGATCCAAATATGTGTCGGGCGTGGAGCCTGATTATCTTCTTGATCAAGAGGTCTCAACCACGTTGGATTCTGATTCATAATGGTGTGAAAACGTTGCCGATATGATAACCGCTAGGGGAGTCTAGTGGGGGCGATGACTACTTTAAACAGACCCCTCCTAGCAGGGGTTTGGGGGCAGTGCCCCTAAAGCTAAAAATAGATGAAAATTTTCCTTGTAAAATATTATAATTTTGTAGTCAATCTGGGTCATTCATTAGGCGAATGATCTGATGGTAGAAGTTATGTTAATTTAGGGTTTTTTTCCTTAGAAGGAAACCCTCGATTTACATGATGGAATTGTATTATGGTTGTGTATGATTATTCAGAGAGAGAGAGAGAGAGAGAGAGAGAGAGAGAGAGAGAGAGAAGGTTGTGTGAGAGAAAAGAATAAATTATAGTAGATCCATTGTAGGTTGCATCTCTTCATTTTACTGGATAATATAAAAGGAAGGACTAACTGTTTCTCCGTGGACGTAACCCAAATTGGGTGAACCACGTAATTGTGTCTCTCTTGTTTTATGTGTTTTTGTATTTTTTTTTCTGCAATATTTTATGTGTTCCATTTCTCTACAATATATAATTTTCTAACAAGATGCATCATGGGTGACTGAAAAAGAGTTAGAATGCATGTAAGGACTTCAATCTTTGAAGGAAATACTACATGAGATGGTAGCTCATATTTTTTACCAAGGGTGTCTCATGCATGAGCATCCTTGGCCATGCGAAATCCTCATCAACAAAATAAAAACAAGTTTATGTTAAGTTTGTAATAAGTGTTGCCACTCCCATGTGTTTTAATTTGTTGTTACACTTATCATTTTAGTTGTTGATACACCCATCTAGTAGTTGTTGTTGCTCCTATAACGATCAAAGTGAAGGTTGATCTTGAGTTGCTGACACTCCTAAGAGCGCGCCCTAATACTCCTGCTACGGGGAGTTGCTGACACATATGAAATTGGTCATTGTTTAATTGCATTGTTATGGGAAAATCACTAATAAACGCACTACAAATGGGACATACGTTACAAATTTTGTTTGAATGCATGCTAAGAGGCCGCCAATACGTTCATCTCAAGGAGGCAAAGAGGTCGATGACATGGGAAGTGAATTGTTTCAGTTCGAATTTGAAGAAGTCAGCAATGCAAGGATAAATTAAAGGAACATGGAAGAAAAAGGGGCTTTTTACCTTTGCTTTTGGCCTATTTCTTTTTTGCAGGTTTTCTTTAGGCTCTTGGACATTTGACATTGGTTTGGTTGTTGCATGATTTTTATAGAATGTGATTGTCTACTATATGAGCTAGAGAGGGTATTGTGCATGGTATTGCTATGCAACATTGTGGGAACTTCAAGTAATCTGAGGACTCCACCCTCAAATTTGTATTCTTATATGTAACAACACATTTGAATGAATAAAAAAATATTTGAATTCATTTTTTTGTACTCGTGAGAAAAGTCAAAGAGCTCTCTATTTGTGCTCTATAATTATGTCGTAAGGCATTTCCCTCTGAAAACAACTCCCCTAGCTTCCAACGTGTATTGATTTGCACCATTCGATCCCATGTTAGACGATTGAAAATTTTAAATCCCTTGTCTTAATAGTTAAGACAAAAACTTAATAATTCAGACAAAACCTAAATAGTTAGGTTTCGATAGGGCTTTCAAATTCAGTTTGAGGATGAAGTGTAAGGAAACCTGAATCCTCCATTCATCCAATCTTGTTTCCTTATGCGCAATTCCCTTCAACTTCTACAATGCTTAACAGGCACTCGCGGGCAGTTTCAGTTTTTTCATTGAATTGATTTATGCCAGGTATAGATTCATAGAATCCCACTACTTAATTTTTCTAACCTTTTAATCCATTTATTGGTATATGTGGTCTGATTCAATCCCGTGTTTTTGTTTTTCAATGAAGGTTTATTACATATTAGGGAATAATCCTCTCAAGATGTCATACATTGTTGGATATGGTTCCCACTATCCAAAACGTATTCATCACAAAGGCTCTTCTCTTTCCTGCAAGGAAAATCATCCTCAACCCATTCCATGTAACGTAGACTTCCAATCTCTGTACAACAATGCAACCAATCCCAACATCTTGGTGGGAGATGCAGTAGGAGGCCCGGACAACATGGGTCGGTTTCCTGAAATAAAGATATCCATATCGCATATATTATATCTAGGAGTTTGTTGCAATTGTGTGGAACAGTTTTGATGTCACAGTTAAGTCACAAAAAGTGTCATTTAATTACAGGGAAGTGACTCCAAAGGGAAAATTTCATATGCACAAATTAGGTTCTTATTGTATTAGCATTATCCTAGCTTGCAATTCATTTCATATGGAAAATAATGTCAAATTCAATATAAGTGTGTTGATCATACAATGAATAAAAATGGAGTGATGTGAGAATGTCTACCCTGATTGAAATATGTCCAACTCTTCACTTGATCCTTTCTTCATATAAGCTGACCAACAAAACCTATTTAACAATCAACCATTTTAAAAATTATAAAATCGTTCATGGTGCTTGGTTGCTAAAATTAACAAGTAAATTCTTGTGAAGATCATGAAATTTGGCATGGATAATCAGAATCATTTTGTCATTGTTGTGGTGAGAAGAGCATTCTACAACACAGGGTGGTGGAAGTAGCAGTCTCTCTTTTGGTGTCTTTATTGAGTGTAAAAAGGGACAAAATGTCTCGAGAGGTGCAAACCACTTTGCACTTCCAGTTTTCATTATTTTGTTTTTTATTTTGCAGGTGGACATGGTTGGAGGATACTATGATGCAGGAGAGAACATTAAATTTAGGTTTCCAATGGCATTCATGACAGTGATGCACTTGTTTTGCATCTTATGGCTAAAATCTATTCAATGTTCAAACTTGTGTCATGTAGGGGATCTCAACACTGATCACAAATGTTGGTTAAGGGCATAATATATGAACACAACTCACACTATTTATAAAATTGACTACCAACATCCTCATTCAAATGTTGCTACTGAAACAACTGCATCACTTGCAACTGCATCCCTTGTATTTCACAAATCTGATCCTTCATATTCCAAACGACTTATTCATACTGCTATGAGGGTAAGTACTCAAATGGTTACCTCTTTTAAGTTTACATTGTGGGCATTCATTGTAAATCCCCACAGCTTACCTTATTTCCTTGGGATTCTCAGGTATTTGATTTTGCTGATAAGAACAAAGGAGCTTACAGTGACTCACTTAGATCTAGATTATGTCCATTCTATTTCTCATACTCTGGATATGAGGTATTGTTAAATATAATTTCAAATTTTGAGCTGATTCTTAGCCTGCCAGATGAGGTTGGAAGATTTATGACTGAATTGCTTTTGGGATCATCTCAAGATGAAATACTATGGGGAGCTTCTTGGCTACATAAGTAAACTTGCAACCCAACTGATCTAAATTACATTCAATTAAAAGCAGGAAAAATTATAGGGTCTAATATTCGCCCATGGGCTAATTTTGTATACTTTTTCCAAAAAAAAGATTCACTAATTTCCATTTTTTCTAAAATGATTTAGCCAAATTTTATAGAATGAAATTATTTTACCCTAAAAATCGCCAAAAAATTATATATATAATATATAAAAATATAACAAATTTGAATATTTTTACAAAATTATCTTTAAACATTTTATAGATTTCATATTATGGACTAGTTGGGTTCGCCAAGGTTTCTAAACTTTAAGATAAATTTCCATCCTTAAAATTTTCCCTGATCAAAAGGCCAATTATTAGGAGCTGATGCATTAGATAATATATTTGGATGGGACAATAAATGTACAGGTGTTTGAGTCCTCCTATGAAAGGAATAACTACATCTATTTTTTTTCGGTAGTGAATTAGTGATTGTTAGCACATCCTTCTATACTCACTGGGTTTCAATTTGATTTTGTACCTACTAGGTTTGAATTTGTGAGTTATTGCATGGTTTGAATGTGTGCAGGAGTTATTGCTACGAAAAGTGAACTCTCTTCATGACTAAAAAGGACATGCTCACAATTATATATGCTCTCTTCTCCTTGGAGTATCTCAAATGCACCCAATCCCAACATCTTGGTGGGAGGTGTGGTGGGAGGCCTGGACAACATGGATCAATTTCCTGATGACCAAAATGATTACGAGAAAATTATACTATAGAGAGCTATCAACACTCCAAGCACCCAAAGCCCAAGTTCCATGGAGCTTCCCATAACTATAGAGATGCTCTCTCCAAAGCCATACTTTTATATGAAGGCCAATGCTCAGGCAAGCTCCCTGGCAGTCAACGTATGACTTGGAGAAGAGACTCTGCTTTGTCATATGGGTTTTCTCAGCATGTATGCAGTCATTCCTTTCATGTGTTATACTACTACTGTCATCTTTTCTTCATGTTTTTTATAGTATTCCCTATAGGCCATGGTATATAGATGCATACATGCTTAATTTTTAACAAGTTCTTTGGTTTATTGGATTTTATTAGTGCTAGTTAAAATAAGAAAGTATTCTAAATTCATCCCATAAATTTCCAGGGGAAATATTCCATTTCATTTTAGTAATGCTATGGAGTTTTTGTGTTTGGAATTGATTTTCATTAGTCCCACCCCTGTTGTGTTCTATCCTTAATATTTGCAATGTGGATAAGTGTTTGTATTCTTCTTTCCCTTAGAAATGGGACCAGGTTGAACT
The DNA here is from genome assembly GCA_031772625.1 of Pinus tabuliformis. NCBI lineage: Eukaryota > Viridiplantae > Streptophyta > Pinopsida > Pinales > Pinaceae > Pinus > Pinus tabuliformis. The sequence goes on from CM062818.1 coordinate 746,707,540, forward strand.
AGAACTTTTTTTAGTAAGGAGACAAAGAGATTCAAACACTCGAGTTGTGAGTTTATAGACAATTGATTTTATTCAGTTCTCATTGTCGTAGAGTTTGTATTTTCATTCATTGGACTATGAAATCTAACATTCAGAAGAGACATATTTCTTGTACTTCTTGGACTTCCCTATAGTGTTATTAACAAGTCAATTCCTGTGAAGATCATGAAATTTTTCATGGATAATCATAATCATGTTGTCTTTTTTGTGGTGAGAAGAGCATTCTACAACACAAGGTGGTCGAAGTAGCAGTTTCTCAAAGAAGAAAGTATTCTATCTTCATCCCATAAACCTTCAGGGGAAAGATTCCATTTCATTTCAGTATTGCTTTGGAGTTTTGGTGTTTGAAATTGATTTGCATTAGTCCCACCCTTGTTATGTTCTATCCTTAATATTTACAACGTGGATAAGTTTTTGTATTCTTATTTGCCTTAGAAATAGGATCAAATTGAACTAGAACCTATTTTTAGTAAGGAGCCAAAGAGATTCAAAAACTTGAGCTAGGTGTTTATAGACAATTGGTTTTATTTCAGCTCTCATTGGTATAGAGTTTCTTTTTCATGCATTGGACTGTGAAATCTAACATTCAGAAGAGACATCTTGCTTGTACTTCCTTGGACTTCCTTATAGTTATGCCAATGTGTTGCTCCTTTGGATTCTTTAATGTGTCATATGTTCTGTGACAGACTCTTTCATAGGGATAGCTGGAATATTTCCCATGCAGTTTTGTAATCAAGGATTCAAAACTATCATTAGTAGGTCAAGTGCAACTAAGGAGATCTAGTCATCATATATTCAATCCATTTATGCTTAATATGATAAAATGGTTAACCTATAAGTTGTTGATCTACTTGTCATTTTAAGTCACAACTCACAGTTAACAAACAAAGATATCCATATGCCATATATTATATCTAAGAGTTTGTTGCAATTGTGTGGAATATTTTTTATGTCACAGTCAGGTCATAAAAAGTGTTATTTAATTACAAGGATGTTAGGAAATAATCATATGCACAAATTAGGTTCTTACTGTATTAGCATTATCCTAGCTTGCAATTCATTTAATATGGAAAATAACATCAAATTCAATATAAGCGTCTTGATCATACAGTGAAGAAAAATGGAGTGATGTGAGAATGTCTACCCTAATTGAAATATGTCCAACTCCTCACTTGATCTTTTCTTCATATAAGCTAACCAACAAAACCTATTTAACAATCAACCATTTTAAAAATTATAAACTCATTCATGGTGCTTGGTTGCTAAAATTAACAAGTCAATTCTTGTGAAGATCATGAAATTTTCCATGGATAATCAGAATCATGTTTTCATTGTTGTGGTGAGAAGAGTATTCTACAACATAGGGTGGTGGAAGTAGCAGTCTCTCTTTTGGTGTCTTTATTGAGTGTAAAAAGGGACAAAATATCTCAAGAGGTGCAAACCACTTTGCACTTCCATTTTTCATTATTTCATTTTTTATTTTGCAGGTGGACTTGGTGTGAGGATACTATGATGCAGGATAGAACATTAAATTTTGGTTTCCAATGGCATTCGCCACAACAATGTTGTCATGGAGTGTTTTGGAATTCGATGGGTTAATGGGTGGTGAGATAGCCAACTCAAAGGATGTCATTCGTTGGGCCATGAATTACTTGTTGAAAGAAACTGCACATCTAAGCACCATATATGTCTAGGTAAATGCATATATAGTACACAATGATTCAATTCTCTACAAACTAACCCATGTCATGCTCTGTAGCTATAGCCACTATTTATCTGACTAACAATACAAGATACATTACTTGTTTTGCATCTTATGGCTAAAATCTATTCAAAACAAGTAACACTTTAGATTCATAGAACCTAACACTTCGTTTTTAGGTTAATGTATTAATAAGGAGTTGTTTAACAATGGTTACATAGACCTAAAATTACTCCGCTAAAGAAAATATTTATGATCGTTGTGTGAACAGGAACTTGGGATAGATGGATGGGATGTAATGGATATCATGGGAACTCGAGAAACTACAGATTTAATGGAACATAGAACAAGGAGAGTGCCTTTGATAAGGTCTGTACAGAAGGGAAGCGCATGTGTCAAAAGACTATAATTAAAAGTGGGGTGCATTCTAAAGCCTGACTGAATATGCAAGTGATTGATAACTCTGTCTGTATGACCATGTGCATAATAGGGCACTGCGTGTAGAATAAAATATATTTATAGAGAGAGGAAGAGTGTTTTCAATTCATATCCTACTTGTATATCCACAAGACCTTTTGAGTGTCATCTCAAGTCAAGATTGATTTGGGTTCACATTAAACAACTGCTAAAATTAAGTATCGACAGATTATCATGTGTAAGATCTCATACATGATTAATATTTTATTTTATTCCATGCATTTAGATCATCCTATGTCTGATTTAATTTCTCTCATGGTGTATCGTGGTTACCTGTGCATTTATGTTGATTCTCTTTCACTTTAAGATGCACATTCTTTCATGCATATCCATTTATTTCAGTATTACACATCTCTAAAATTTGGTCCCAAAGACTAAAAATTATTATTTTCACTCACCCTCACTCGAGTGTTTAAAAACAGGTCAGTAAGGAGTCTTTCATGTGCTTATCATCTTGGATTACATGCAGATGTGTCAACTAGATGGTAGCATACAACCATTAGGGACACCCCCTTGAGATAGAAAAAGCACCAGTCCGAACATAGAGGTCTTCTAACTATGACAAGGGTTGACTTGCCTGCAATTGTTGGACAAATTTCTTTGTGTATATTTGCATGATAACAACATCCAATGACATCAAATGTAGTGAAGAGAGACAATGAGACCACCATGAAGGCTGCAACAACATGATGCTCATAATAGAATTCCATCTTAGGGCCAAGAGACCTAGGGGAGATCCAAGCCCTCTAAATGTACATCCAATAGATATCATCCCAAACTACCCGGTTGATCTATAATTGAGGGAAGGAAATGACTAAAAGGATGAAGAAACTCTATCAAAATGCCAATGGAATGGAGGAATCCAGTGGCCTTTGAGAACCAGCCTTGTTTATGACTGGAAAGATATATGGAAGCAATATCCTTAGACAAGCAAAGAGTGAGATACAAATACCTTTGTCATCTAGAAACAAAGCCCCCTAGAGTGGAGATCATGTGAAGGAAAACAAATATGAAAATGTTCTCCAAACAAAAGTCACATGGTTTGTCAATAGCTCCAAAGCATTCAGAAAAATATATGATTTAGAAACTTACGACTCAAACAATTCATTTAGATGGAATGAAACTCTTTATCCATGCGACCTATGCTTGAACTCCTCTAGATCCATGTTAGAGGCATAATGCCTTGCAGCAAGAAGCCTATTTTTCGCCCATCTATGGGACCTTATGGCCTTAAAATTACATGACATCCTTGTACAACTCCATAGATCATTGCACAATGACTAGTTCTCCATATTTAGCGATGACTAACAACAAACCAGGGCCATGTGGGTAGATTTGAAGTGTAACGGTGAGGGAAAAAAAGGGATGTGTAGTGAAGGTCAATGGGTTCCGTCAGGGTTGGAAAAACTGCAACAATTAATATATCATATGTAATTACATGAATAACATGAGATCATGAATTATTGCCTAGCTTTTCCAGTTCCCAGAGACCTGATTGATTTAAAACTACATTCCATTCTCATAAAACCCCACCGAACAGAGCATGATGACTAGTTCTCCATATTAATCTTCACAAATTGTATATTTCATAGCGTTAGGAAGGGATGTATGGTGAAGGAAATAGGAATGGGAGTACGAAAGACTGATGATATGAAGTAGAAAAAACCTTATCCTATGCTCCCACTCTTCAAGACTTCAATTTATTTTTAGCTGTGGTGGTGGCAGTGTATTTGGTGGAATTTCTTCAATTCTTACACTTCCCCATAGGCTGATTCGAGTTGGGGCTTCATCTCAATGAATTGCATATCTCTAGGGAGTGACACTTCTTCTCCTTCAGTCTCTTGTCTGCCTTGATTGAACCCATTTGAGTCTGACTCCTCTGAGGTTGTAGGCATGGAATTAGTGTTGATGTATTTAGGAAAAATCGAGGTGGTGTGATGAACATTTGTGTTTGCAAAGTTGCTTAAGGGGTAGTCAAGTCTTGTGGTGGTGAGAGTGCACCTTCTTTGGCTATCTAAAGCTGGAGTGATTGATGCACTTGCAACATTGAGGACCTCACCTTTCCACTGTTATGTAGTAGTATTGTGTACTACTTGGTGGTAGTGGGGGTACCCCTATCTTGCAAGGATGTTGAAAGGTTACACATTGTTCGATAGTTTGATGCACCTATGGTGGGAAGTTGGGATTGCAAGCTAGCCTTTTCACTATCTTGGTGGTTTGCATAATGATATCATACATGACTTGGTAGTATCTTTTGAACTTGGATCAATACAGGCTTGTGCCACCTTGTTTGATGAACAAGAGAGGGCTTCATAATTACCTGTGACAAACTTGGCCTAAGGATGCCAGTGTGGTAGTTTAATGCTTGCTTTCTTTGCTCATTTAGAAAATGTAATCAATGGCAAGAAACTCTTGTAATGAAAGGTCTGGTTTTGGTCTTGCGTGTCTAGTACATTTTACAGGATCTTATTAGTGAGATACCTCACCCAGTTCAATTTTACCTTGGATGCATAGATCTTACCCACGTGAAGATTTGCTCTACAAAACCGCATCATACTTATAGATTGTGGTCCAGGTGTTAACAGTGAGAACCAAAGTTATTATAGTCATATTGAGTAATGATAGGATAGACAACCTTGTATAGAAATTGCAATGAGGTTCTACTTAAAGGTGACTTAATTATATCACACTGACTTTGACATGACAATATCAGTAAAATGATATAAGTCGTTGTAGCTGTTTCACCTATGTTTGGTGCATTAATCACTGTATGAGATTGAAGTAATTTGGTGGAATTCTAGATCAGAACTATTGCTTGATTGACAACAGTATGAACCTTTTGTTGTATAACATTTGTATTGACTTTGAAGGATTTAAGGACCAGTAATGTTGTTTTTGTTTAGCCTAACAAGGATGATCAATTAAACCGTTTATTGGTCCCTGTGGTATATATTATTTGGATATTTTTCTCTCTCTTAATTGTAAGTGCATAAAAATATTAGATTCATAGGACAAGGTACCATTAATCATGCGAGCCAATGATATTGGACGTTTTCTGATTAAATTCTTTAAAACTTATTTCCATTTGATCTTCCAAAATGTGTAGATAGTTTTGTTGGTTGGAACAATGCTACAAGTTATAATAACAAAGATTCTGTTATGCAGAATGCTTTCCACCTTGCATTCTTTTTGTGGATATGGGTAAGAAATATGCTCTTCCAGTAAAGAATAAATTCTTGTGTGTAGAGTCATTGGGTTTACTATGGTAATGATCATAACATTTTGCAGTATTTTGTTTGTTGGCCTGTGGTTTAGTGGTTGAGATAGGGCATCACCATGTTAATGACCCAAAGTCAAACTTAGAGATTAGAGCCTTGAATTATAAGTTGGTTGAATTTTATGAGATTTATATGCAATATTAATTCAATAATTAATAAAAAATATAGTCTTAGGCACCCTAAATCAACTTCAGTTTATACAGCTTTAGAATTTCATTTCTGCTACATCTCTACATCTTATTTAGATTTTCCCATTTCTGTGTCGCGAATTTTCCTCAATTTATGCCTTACGACATTTCCTTTGCAACATCTGGTGCAAATTCTAGTTTATTCCTTGAATTAATTAATATCGTAGCCAAATTCCAATGCCCTGGGTTGTGCACTTTGTAAAAATGATCCAAATTTTATAAGTGTTGTGAAAGATACAAAATCTAGACTGTGTCATCTAAGTATTGTGCTCTATGTTTAAGCTTGATAGTATTCAAATTCTTAAGATTGTTCATTAAAGTTGTGTAACTACCTTAATAATTAATTCATTAAGAGTGAATGTGTTAAGTCACATGCCCATGTCGTGTATTTTCAAAATGTGATAGAATGTGCATACTTAGATATTCCGTGCCTAGCAATGATGAACACTAGCACTACAGTTATGGATGGATAATGAAATTGTACCTACCATATCTGCCATATTTGAAGAAATAAATTTAGGAAGTCATAGGTGAATATTATAAGAGAACCATTGATAAAATTTTGGTTCGAACCTTTTTCTTTAATTTATGTTAACATGAATAAGATAAATTAGGCATGTTGGAACTATAATGAATTTTAGAGTTCTAATGAAAATATTATCTTTATATTTTAATCAAAATCATGTCAAGGAATTGGAAGGTGCAAAAGAATATTAGAGAAGAACCATAGAATTTTGGTTCAAATCTCTTTCTTTAATTTATGTTAATGTTAATAAAATAAATTGAGGAAAATCACAGGTTTTCTTGTAGAGATTTTTTTCCAAACTCTATGAATCATAGTTTTTGTAACAACTCACATGAATGATAATAAGAACACTTATATTCATTTATTATTTTTCAACGTTAGAAAAAAGACTACTAGATAAACCCCCATAATAAATTATATGGAATTTCACATGCTACTAGATCACACTAGACAACAATAGAAATTCATACATTGATATGCCCACATAATTCAACCTTTATAATACATCTTTATTAGGACTATTAATATTGATTAGACCTAAGCTTGTCATAAAACCTTTGAGACACTCAAATAGAAGATCATCAATACACTAATATTGGTTCAACCAAAATGGGATAAGATACTCCATGTTCACATGTACAATTTTAGTAAATTGTCATAGGTGTAGTATTTGCACAACCCTATAATGATCATATTGATCATCTAAATTAGTTTATCAATAGGAAACTAACTTTGATTGAAAAGATTACACCATTATAAAGTGTGAAGCTCTAGCCATTGTTTATGTTATATAAATACTTCAACATTTTTTACTAGAATAGAAATTTCACTTCTATGTTGACCATTGATATTTGAAATATATTTTCAATAGGCCTTTGTTACACATTTTCTTAAGTCATTGGCTTTTACTAATACGATATTATGAATTCATTTATTTTGTGAAGCCACAAAAGACCATGTAGTTGCAAATGACTTCTCATGTTTATAAGATTTGATTTTCTTCTCATTTCATTTAACATAGCAACTTTCAAAGTAACATTGCTACTCAACATAGTAATTTACTTGGAAAAGTATGTGAAAAAATTGTTAGAAATATAGTCAATTTTTTTATATAGTAGTAGTATTATTTTTATTGTAGTTACAATAACTTCTATTATTAATTACCTTTTTCAAAATAGGAAGGTGCTAAGGAGAAATGACGCATATTACACTTGTTATATAATTAGGGTTGTTTCTTTAAGGTTATATTATGGATTTTTATTTTTATAATTTTGATAATTTAATTGAGTTTAAGTTTTTTTTGTTTTTTTTTTTAATTAATTAAATTTTAATGTTAATACACAAAATTTTAATTTTTAATGAATAATTAAATAAAGTCAATTTAATATTATATTTATAGAATCTTTGTTTGTTGTCTGTGTCCTTCAGAGATGACAACAAACTTAACTTTTGTCTCGAGAAACCGCAACCTAGGGGCATCTAAGCCGTTAAAATCACCTGAGGATCGCACTTGGCCTCGGCCACAACAACCCTTAACATGACTATATTTTTACCCACAAAATTTTGAACCGATGACATTCACATCACGAAATGGATTAACAATACATCCTATCACCATTTATTGTATGCCCTGTAAACTATTTATAAATTTTTTATATAAAAATATTTTCCATCCTAATTTTTTTTTTCAATTGTGTTTTCCATCATAGTTATGTTCTTAAAAAATGTTTATAACCTTTCGCTTTAGAATTGCCTATTGAAAATCACCTTAAAATGGCCATCTGACTAATACAATTATAATTATGCTCTTAAAAAATGTTTATGTCCTTTTACCTTGGAATTGGCTAATGAAAGTTAGTTTTAGTTTTAAATGGGTTACTTAAAAAGATTATTAAGAAAATCAATAGGGACATACACAATACGTTGAAGTATTGAAGACAATACCTTTATAAAAAATAATCATTTTCTAAACCTATAAATTCTAACCTATTTTGAAATTTATTTAACTTAAAGCTTTTAAATTTTTATTTTCTAACCTATAAATTCTAAAGCTTAAGAATACCTATCACTACCACAACTCCTAAAAAGTACATGAGATAAAAAGATTATACATTCACTTATTAATCCCTACGGGTTGTAGGGACTACAGGAATTGATTCTCCTTCATGGTATTAACGCTGCGCAGGGAGCCAACCAGAGAATTTCTTCGCCATCTCAAGCAACCAATGATCCTGGCCACCTCTACACCTAAACCAATCCTCTCTAGATGCTTCAGTAATGCACTAAAGCTCGCTGAGAACCTGCCACGTCTCAGCTCTTACTTCGACCATCTTGTGCATGCAGAATATATCCTCCTCCACGTTGCAGTCTAATTATCTGTCTATTCGTAGAAGCTCATGCATGCATGTTCTTCAATGAGCTGATGCCTGGTTCGGGTCGCGTTTCATTCTCACTATCTACTTAAAAGAACAATTCTGTGAGCATCACCCGATGCAATGAGTGCTAAGTGAACTATTCGAAAATCATGAGAAATTAGTCAGTTACGACTACCTCTCATGGAAATGGTCATACGTTTGAATGACTTACTTAACGCAGTTGAATCCCAAAAAATGATATCTAATATAATGCACTGCGTAAATCCCCCATACTTAAATTCAAAAAGAGTCAAGGGATCTCTACTTGAATGGTTCATGAGGCACAATACTTGCTAAGGTTTTGCAAATGGGGTAGCAAGCTAAGTGGGCTTGATTGTGGAAAAACTCCACAGTTAAGCGCGCTTGAGCCAGAGGAGTTCTGGGATGGGTGACCTCCTGGGAAGTCCTGGTTACCGGGTGCAAGCCCCGGAAGTGATGATTGATGCTATGTGATTCGTTCTCCACATTTCACTAGTTTCAATCCCACTTCTTCACCCCTGTGAGCATCACCCGATGCAATGAGTGCTAAGTGAACTATTCGAAAATCATGAGAAATTAGTCAGTTACGACTACCTCTCATGGAAATGGTCATACGTTTGAATGACTTACTTAACGCAGTTGAATCCCAAAAAATGATATCTAACAATTCTCTGTCGAGCGCGTTTTTCGGCCTTTCGGCCTTTTGGCCATCTTTCCTTCTTCTGTCCCTGCATGGGGAGGTATTCCATCCTACTGTCCTGAAAACCATCCTTTCTCTATGTAGTAACCTCTGTTACTCCGGTGCTTTTCTAAAGGTTTGGTGGTGCTATGCGCATGGGGTCTTCAGCGCTCTCGCTCGCGGTGGAGGTTTTGGTTATAAGGTTAGTACTCTGGCTTTTCACAAGTGAAGTTTGTTCTAACTTTTGAAACATGTTTCAAGGTATGTATTAAGGAGTCCTGGGAAATACAGAGAGTTTTTCGTATGGGTGAAACCATGGCGAACTGTTGTTAAATGTTATTTCTTATATCATCTGCTCATCTGTATTTAATTGGGTGTAGTTTTTAGTTATCGTTTTGTGCTCTGCTCCTATTTTGGATTATCATAATGCTTAAGGCCTTACTCCTTAAACTGAAGAAATCCATAGTAATCTACAAACCGTGCTCAGACTTCCGTTTTAGAATTGGGGAATGGTGGTGTATATTCGAGATGTATTGTTGTTGTATAGCTTGCCAGGAAACCTCCTCCAGTTGGATGTTTTCATCCCCATGCGCTAAGCGACCTCGATCCGATGTCTGTAATGGCTTCCTATGGAATGGCCGGAAGAGGTAATCGGTAATTTTTTTCTGGGAATGGAAATCCAGTAGCCTTCCCCTGGAATGTTTTTCAAAATCCCGTGGAGTTATGGTCCGTGTCCTTCATATGACGTGTTTTTGTACTTAAGAGTACTGTCAATCTAGGAACATCCTTCTTTTGTCAAATTGACGGTTAGCTATCGTCATCCTCTGCATAGATCCCTGACTTAAAGCTGGCCTATTTTATTGTGCCTGCATTGTATTGACCAAGCATTCCTTCCGGAGTATTCTTTGCGCTGATCCCTATGTCTGCTCTGAGCCATCCTCCTTAAATTCCCCCCATCTGGCATTCATTTCATCCAGGTGATATGTTCAGTTTTGGATCAGGGGACGATTAATTTCATGTACAATCCTGACCTGGAACTTAATTAAGGACGGCGATTTTCTGCCAGTGGTGAGATTTTCTCTAGTTTCAATGGAAGTTGGGTCGGACGCATCTGCCACAGAGGCCATGGTCCAAGCCACCATCCTGGCTGAAAAGGCACGTGAGGTGTCCATGGTGTCTACCGCGTGGCAAGCCACACTGGATGATATGATCGTTAAACCTTCGTGGCATGAGAAGGACGAGCCCCCTCTAGCCTTCCATATCAGAGCGCATATAACAAAAGGGAATCCCACGTGAAGGAAGGGAGAATGAGTGAACATGCGAACCATTACAATAAAGCCAGAAATCCGGTCAAAACCTCCTCCCCGCCTCAAGCTATCTCTCTGGACAGTTCTCATCTCTCGGAAAGAATTGATAGCCTTCAGAATCTTGCCTTGGTGGGCAGATGGCATTTCCCGGAAATGGATGATGTAGCTATGAGGAAATGGCTCGATGACCGGTGGAAGCCTTTGATTGGTTATACCCCCATCATCTCCCGCCTTATGAAAGAATGGTATTGTTTCCACTTCCTGAAGGCTTCTGATTTAGAGGTTGTCTTCAAGGGTCCATGGGTATGTGGTAGAAGCTTTCTAGCTCTCTACAGATGGTATATTGGGTTTGATCCTTTAAAAAACACTCCATCAAATAATTTGATTTGGGTTAAACTCCCAAATCTTCCTCTGGAAATGTGGTCCATGGAATCCCTCGCAGAAATAGGAAACTCCATTGGCAGATTTGTTTATGTCGATCCATGGTGCCGAGGAGAAAAAGATAAAAGGATATCGTGGATTCTCATCGAGAAGGCATATAAAGAGGGATACCCAGATCATATTGAGATTGCGTGGGGGCGCTTCAAAATTAAACAAAGGTTATATTTTTGGGGTATCCCTTTTAGGTGCTCCTCATGCCACAGAACTGGGCACTTGATAAAAAATTGCAGGCGCCATGCAGTTCCGAAACCAAGGCTGGTCCATCGCAGATTTCGGGTTGATTCTACTATTCCCCTTACAGAGAAGATTTCATCATCCTCAGTAAGTGTATCAGCGACCGATATTATGGATGATCGGACTCTTAAAAATTCGGATCCCAATCTGTCTCAGCGGCTGTCACCCCAGGATCTTTCTAATGGGCCTGATATCAGACAGGCCTCCTTAGCAAAGCCTGTTTGCCTCGATATAAATAGGTCTTCATCTAATTTTTGCGCGCCCATCCCTGAACCATCGGATGATAAGGTTGTCCCCTCTCCTCCGCCCCTGCAATTAAAAGATTTTATTGTCGGCTCCCATCCCATTACGATCTCATCCTCCTCCCCGACGCCGGATAAGAATCTTCTCCCATCTTCAAAAGGCAAAGAGCCTTGGGTGGCAGCCACTCCTTTCAATTCCCCCGAGTCATCTCCGGTTAATAGGTATGACAGTGACATTGATTTCTTGCTTAGTAAAAAATCTCTTGAGCTAGAACCTTTGACCATTCATAAACCGAATAGCCCTGCTTCTCCATTCATAAGCCCAAATTCTGCAAGAAATATTACAGTTAGGAAAAAACACAATGGAGGGAGTCGGCATTTTAGGGGGAGAATGATTGTTTCAGAATGTGGAGTAAGAAATTTATCACTTATTGATGTCCCCATTCATGATATGACTGATCTACAGCCTCTTAGAGCGAGCATGGCTGGGGAGCCATCCAAATGACTTTTATTGTTTCCATGAATATTAGGGGTTTAGGTGCAAACCCAAGATTATTGGAGCTAAAGGACATTTTTCGTTCAGCTCGTCCAAAAATTATTTTAATCCAAGAAACCATGCACAACAACCAAGTCTTATGGGATCCTGACTGGATCAATGCCAAAGCCTACAAGTGTTTTGCTGGTATACTTATTTTGGCATTTATCAGAGGTCAAAGACTCCATATTAATATTCTGAATACCTATGCACCCTATAAGAATAGATTCCCTCTCTGGGAAAAAATGTTTGCCTCGGAAATTTTTGAACTTGAATCTCTGATGATAGTAGGAGACCTAAATCTAACTTTAAGCTCTGATGAATGTTGGGGTAAATACAGAAAAAGAGACCCGCTTGCTGACCGTATTAAGTTGGAACTTCTTAATAAAAATCTTGTGGATATTGCTCCTACAAAATTGATGCCTACGTGGGACAACAGTAGGACGGGAGAAGCATATATTGCTAAAAGGATTGATCGGTTCATTCTGCATGCGAGCATTATAGACAAGATGGGCATGCCCATCTCATTCATAGGGAATGCCTTTACATCTGATCACAGGCCTATTTTCCTCAGCTGGTGGGAGAAGGGCTTCAGAATGGGATACCCCTTCAAATTTAATAGAACTTGGTTAGAGGACCCAGACTTCAATGAAATCATATCTAATGCATGGAAGGATCTATCGGTAAGAGATTTATCTCCCCCATTTATGACTTTTAGAGAAAAGTTGGCAGTTCTGAGGAAGGTGGCGAAGGAGTGGCAATATGATAAAAGAAAAAGGGACAGACAGGCGCTACAAGACATACAAAAGGAGATGGACAGCATCCTAGGAGCTATGGACGCAAATGATTTTTCTCTCAGCATCAAATGCCGCATAAGAGATCTGGAAAAAAGAAAACAAAAGCTTCTGGATCAGGAGGAGGCATCATGGAGGCTCAAAAGCAGGGCAATATGGCTAAAGGATGGTGATCGTAACACTAGATTTTTTCATAAATTTGCAAATGCCAGCGGGAAAAAAATACAATTTGGAGAATTAGTGATGGTAAAGGTGGTTATTATGTATCCCAACATGATATTTCAAATGAAGCTGTGAGGCATTTTAAAAACCAATACAAAAGAAAGGAAGTTTGTGATTTTCAGGATACTCTTTGGGGTATCGAATTGGCTCCAAAAATGTTTGATGATGAGAAAAACGCGAGCCTTTTCCAGCCAATCACAGAAGAGGAACTTCATGGCATTCTCAAAGCTTTTAAAAAGGATAAAAGCCCAGGCCCGGACGGCTGGACCATAGAATTTTTCTCTCATTTTTATGACATCCTCAAAAAAGACCTACTGAGGATGGTTGAGGCATCTCGTATGTCTGAAAGTATTCACCACATCATATCATCCACTCAGATTGCTCTAATCCCAAAAAAGGCAGAAGCGGAATCTTTCCAAGATTTCAGACCGATATCATTATGCAATATCTCTTTCAAAATCATCACCAAAATTATTGCGGAGAGAATGAAATCGACGCTGGCCACTTTCCTCTCCAAGGACCAACATGCTTTTTTAAAGGGGCACAACATTTTGGATGCAGTTGCTATTACTCAGGACGCCTGTTTTCAATGATATCAAGGAAAATGGATGCGGCCATTCTAAAAATTGATCTTCAAAGAGCTTATGATTGTTTGGATTGGGGATACATGAGATGTTTACTGGCAAAGATTGGACTAAACTCTCAAGCCATCAATTGGATTATGTCATGCATCGAGAACGTCCACTACTCAGTCATTATTAATGGAATGCCTTCTCCTTTCTTTCCAGCGGAAAGGGGTCTTCGTCAGGGGTGCCCCTTCTCCTCTCTTTTATTTATTCTGGCGATGAACTCTCTCAGCCTTTAGATTAACAAAGCAGTGGCCGAAAAGAAATTCAGGCCGGTTAGGACATGCAGGGACATCTATTTATCTCACAAACTTTTCGTTGATGACGTGCTCATCTTCGCCATGCTGTGTAGAGCTTCCTGGAGTTGTCTCAATGAAATTCTTAATAGATTCCAGAGAGCTACTGGGTTATTTATTAACAGAGGAAAATCTACCCTTTTCCACAATGATTCAAACATGGAAATGGTGAATTGGATTGCTGATCTGCTTGGTATCGAATCAAGATTGCTTAAAGAGGGTTTGAAATATTTGGGATTTCAACTAAAGGCCAAGGGCTACTCCAAAGCGGACTGACAATGGGTGTTGGATAGATTCTATAAAAAGATCTCAGCCTGGGAATATAAGACTCTTTCTTTGGTAGGTAGATGTGTTCTAACTCAGGCAGTCTTAGCGCAATTAGCTGTTTATTGGGCTCATATCTTCTTCCTTCCAGCAAGCATTATTCACAAAATAAACAAACTGTTAGCAAATTTTATATGGGGCGGAAGATCTAATCAGAGTAAAATCCATTTGTTGAAGCTGGAGAAGATCTCTTTACCAAAGAAGCTTGGCAGTTGGGGCTTGCTAGATATGCAAACTTTTGGAAGAGCACTCTTATGCAAAACGATGTGGAGAGGCATTTATGGTGATGGTCTGTGGAGTCTAACTATTAGAAAGAAATATTTGCAAGATAAAGATTTGGAATTTTGGTACAGGAGGGAATCTATTGGAGTCAAACAAGGATCTGCTATCTCGCTCGGTCTCAGGAAAGTTCAGCAATACTTCTTGGAGAACTTGAGATGGAGTCTTTATGTTGGAAATAATACTGAGAGGGGGGGTGAATCAGTATTATCAAGCAATTTACCAAATCTTCCTTATTTGATCTTTTGAATTAATCTTGCATATTAGTACCATAAAATAATGAGCATGAATAAAGAAAATAGACAGTCACACCAAAGAACACAAGATGTAAGGTGGAAACCCAATGCGGGAGAAAACCACCTGCTGCAATATGTCTCTATCTTCTTTCAAGAAATTCTTTTTACAATGATTTTGTACTGGTGCAGTCCTTTACCAGCACGCAGGCTGCAACCTGCAGAGAGCTACAACTCTCTCTCGTTTTCCAGTCTCTCCTGGAAGGGAGCTACAACCCCCTACTTCTTTTCATGAAGAATCAAATGATCAACACGTATACAACAGATACAGTCCACTACAGATATCAGATCAGTAATTACAGAAATAACCCAGAACACCTTATGAACAGAAATATACAGTCAACAGATCATCTTAAGACAGGGACGCATATTTTCTTTCTGTGACCTGCGACTGGACGCAATCTACCTTCCACTGTTCTGCGTGCCGACGCACTGTTCCTCTATGCTTTGCTGCGACCGGCGCACCCAGAAACACTATCGCGCCGCGTCTTTTGCTTCAGAGACGCACCCAATAACACAGTCGCGCCGCGTCCTTTGCCTCAGAGACGCACCTGAGCCTTTACTGTACTGCGTCCCGGCGCACTTTCCCTTCACTGAACCTGCGTCCCTTCAGATATAAAAGATATGAGGACTTCAGAACCAACCCAAACACTCAGATCCACAGATCTGATCATGCGCCATAGAGATCACAGTCCATTAGAAGATTCGCCTTCATAGATCTGGACTAGATCTCACCAAAAGATATTCAACCAAGATGATGCCTAATCCAAATGAACTCCTTTGCTTTATATAGGCAAGCTTCTCCCCAAAACATGGAACAAAACCACGAGCCGACACCATAGAAACACAAAACCGTCGGCTAGATACCACACAAGAAACCCCCACGTGCTTTTCTCTGCCTTGAAATGTGTGCACTAGGCGGACGCACCTCCTGAACGGCTGGCCTGCGTCCCTGGACGCGGGTTCTGTATGGTATACCTGCGGGGACGCACTTGCTGAACATATTTCCTGCGTCCTTCTTGATTTATCACCTGAATGGGTTTGCCATCAAGGACAACACTTGAATCATAATGCCAACAATCTCCCCCTTTGGACTTGATGGCAACCACATAATCTTCAGCTTCATTCTCCCCCTTTGACATCAAGGGCAAAGGGTATGCTCCCCCTATGCTCATGCATCTCCAGATCTGTAACCAGAAATCCATCATGAAGGAGATAGAGACATATTGCAGCTATTTCCAAGATCTCCTTCTCCATAATGCCAACAATGCATTATGTGCTCCCCCTGAGCCTATACCACCAATAGGAAGATGATCAACAGTAAGATGATGCATCAACAACCCCCAGCTTTTGCCTGAGGTATTCAAAAGTGTCCCTGGGCAACGGTTTGGTGAAAATATCAGCAACTTGTTCCTTAGAAGGAACATACTCCAACTTGACCTTCTGTTCAAGTACTTGTTCCCGGAGAAAATGGTACTTGATTGGTATGTGCTTGGTTTTTGAATGCATAACCGGATTCTTTGAGATGCTGATTGCACTTGTGTTGTCACATAAGATAGGGATTGGAGGAGTACAAGTGATTTGATAATCCTGCAAATTCTGCATCATCCAAAGGAGTTGGGTGCAACAAGATGCAGCAGCAACATATTCTGCTTCAGCTGTAGACAAGGCAATTGAACTCTGTTTCTTGCTGAACCAAGAGACCAGTCTGGGACCCATAAAGAACGCACCACCACTTGTGCTTTTCTTGTCATCCACGCTTCCGGCCCAATCTGCATCTGTATAGGCATGAAGAGTAAGATCTGTATCTCTAGGATACCATAAGCCATAATTTTGAGTCCCTTGAAGATATTTGAAAATTCTCTTCACTGCTTGAAGATGAGTCTCCTTCGGATTTGCCTGAAATCTTCCAACTATTCCAACTGCATGCATGATGTCTGGTCGGGTACCTGTCAAATATAGTAAACTTCCAATCATAGATCTGTAGGTTGGTTGATGTACTGCTGCAGATTCATCATTTGCACTGAGACTACATCCTGTGACCATGGGTGTACATACTGGTTTTGCATCTTCCATGCCATATTTCTTCAAAATCTGCTTGAGATACTTGGTTTGAGATAAAAAGATTCCTCCTTCCTTCTGTTGGATTTGCAAACCAAGGAAATATGTCAGTTCTCCTAGCAAGGACATTTCAAATTCTTTCTGCATGACTGAGGCAAAGCTTTGACTCATAGCTTCTTCATTGCTGCCAAAAATAATGTCATCTACATACACAACAAGTATTAGCAATTTGTCATTTTCAACTTTTATATACAGATTGCTATCTGCTGAACCTTTTAAGAAACCTTGTTGATGAAGATATTTGTCCAACCGGTAGTACCAAGCCCTTGGAGCTTGTTTGAGACCATAGAGAGCCTTTTTCAATCGGCATACAAGATTTGGATCATTTCCAAGAATGAACCCATCTGGCTGTTCAATGTACACTTCTTCTTCCAAGTCTCCATTCAAAAAGGCTGATTTCACATCCATTTGAAATACTTTGAAGTTCTGAAAACTTGAGAGAGCAAGGAACATTCGGATGGCCTCAAGTCTTGCAACAGGAGCAAAAGTTTCTTCAAAGTCTATTCCTTCTTGCTGCGCATACCCTTTACAGACGAGTCTGGCTTTGTTTCTAATTACTTCTCCATTTTCATTCAATTTATTTTTGAAGACCCATTTTGTTCCAATAACATTCTTATCTTTTGGTCTAGGAACCAGCTCCCAAGTGTTGTTCTTTTCGATTTGCTCAAGTTCTTCATCCATTGCTTTCACCCAACATTCATCTTTGCATGCCTCTTTCACATTTTGTGGTTCGGTGGAGGAAAGTAATGCCAAATAGCTTGAAGCTTCTGCAACTGTTCTTCTAGTTTGTATACCTGCTTCTTTTTGTCCCATGATCTGAGATTCTGGATGGTTCTTCTGAACATATCTGGATGGAGTCTTTTCTTCTATTCTTGTCCGTTCTTCTGCTTCTTCGTGAGGTTCTTCTTGAGATTCTTCTTGAGGTTCTTCTTCTTCATCATTCTGTCTTTGAGGGTAGCTCTCATCTTCTTCGATGTCTTCACGATGTATTTGCCTAGGAATATATCCCTTTTCATCAACCACTACATCAATGCTGTCAACAATTCTGCCAAGTCTTTTATTGTAGCATTTGTATGCTTTGCTATGTGGAGAATAGCCAAGAAGAATGCCTTCATCTGCTCTAGGATCAAGTTTGCCAAGCTGCTCCTCAGTATTCTTGATATAGCATTTGCTCCCAAATATTTTGAAGTGCTTTACCGAAGGAGTTTTACCACTCCAGAGCTCATGAGGGGTTTGAGTGCTGTTCACCCGGACATTTGTCTTGTTGAGAATAATAACCGCAGTATGTGCAGCCTCACCCCAGAAGGTTGCGGGGGTTCCTGATTCATCAAGCATAGCACGAGCCATTTGTTGGATTGTTCTGTTCATTCTTTCAACAACTCCATTTTGCTGAGGCATTCTAGCTGTAGAGAATTCTCTCCTTATCCCATGTTCATCACAGAAATCGAAAAATTCATTTGAAGTAAATTCCCCACCTCTGTCAGATCTGAGGCACTTAATTTTGTGACCTGATTCATTTTCAGCCAAGGCTTTGAAGGTTTTGAATTTTTCGAATGCTTCATCTTTGTGCTTCATAAGACCTAACCAAACAAACCTGGAGAAATCGTCAATAAATAATATCAAGTATTCCTCTCCTCTAGGTGTTCTTTTTCTGAATGGTCCACATACATCTGTATGTACTAGCTCAAGAGGCATGCTGGCTGATCCTTCTTTCTCTGGAAAGTTAGTTCTGGTTTGTTTTCCAAACTGACATGATCTGCATATGGTGTTGTCAGGAATTTTGATATCTGGAAGATCGCGAACTGCCTGATATTTGCAAGCTTTCCTTATTTGTGAGAAGCTTAGATGTCCCAACCTTCGATGCCATAACCAGTGCTCTTCATTCTTGCTTAGATAGCATTGTTGTTGTCCTTCATCAAATATGTATAGATTATTTGGAGTTCTCTTTCCTTTGAGAACTGTTTTACCTGTATCAAGATCACGAACAAGGCATCCATTTGATCTGAATATAACCTCGGTTCTTTGATCACACATCTGGCTGACACTTAGTAGATTATGCTTCAATCCATCAACAAACAAAACATTTCCAGCCTTAACATCTTCTTTTAAAGGAGCAATACCTTTTCCTTTTATAGTTGCAGGAGTATCATTTCCAAAAGAGACTTTCTTTCCCTTTTCTAAATTAGAATAAGACTCAAGTTTTTCCTTATCACCTGTCATATGCTTCGAACATCCACTGTCAATGTACCATAGATTTTCTTGTCCTTCTGCATAAAATGCTATCCCACATCTTTCTGTTTGAGGTTCCTTTATTCTCCATGTTTTGGCGCCTGAGGCTTGTTCCTTTTTCTGCTCTTGTACCTTTCTTTCCGGAAACCTGCTTCTGCATTCAAAGTCTTTATGTCCAAAATTATTGCAAATAGAACATTCAACTTCATTTTCAAGAGCTGAAAAGTTGTTATAGGTCCTTTTTGTAATCCCTGTCATACTTCTTTGTTTTTGAGCTTCCCTAGTCATGATTGTTTTATACGCAACACATTGAGCTGCTTTGTGACCAAAGTTATGGCAAGAAAAGCATTGTCCATTGAAGAAGCTTCTGCGATTATTGGATCTACCAGCCAACTGATTGTAATTTCTATTTTCATCTATTCTTGAACCAAATTGAGAAGATTTTACCTGTGGCTGGTTGTGGCTTTTGTTCACCCTTAAGCTGGATTGCCCCTGATAGTTTCTGCTTGACATTTGTCCCTGCTTTACCTGATGATCTTCCTTGTGCTCTTGCTCATTTCTTCTTGCTGCATCAAGATAACTTTTTGAAGTGGATGCTTGAGAAGTTTCTCCATTATAGCCCAAACCTGTCTTATTTAGTGGAGACCGCTGCACACTGATAATCTCATCCAAAGTTTCAGATCCTTTGACAAACTTGAGATTAATATTTTTTGTTTTCTCAATTTCTTTTCTAAGACCAACAATTTCACCTTCTAATTTTTCAAGATGTTTTTCCTTTTCATCAATTTGGAATTGTAGAGTATCAATAATCATGTTCTTTTCTTCTATGCATCTCTTGAGTCTAGTAATTTCATCATAAAGGTTATCCACATCTACAGCATCCTCATAATCATCATCTTCAAATGCCATTAACAACCTATATTTATTACCTTGTTCATCTTCATCACTGTTTGATAAGCCATCACTATCTTCATGGGTGTAGTAGCTTTTCTTATTTGCGCTTTGTTTCTTGTTCCATCTAACTGGTTCCTTTCCTTTATCCTTATAAGAGCATTTTGCAGCATAATGACCTACTCTTCCACAAGCAAAGCATTTGAAAGGTAGCTTACCTCTGAACCTTCCAGAACCTCTTTGAAGATTTCTGACAAAATTTGATTCTTCTTCCTCTTCTTCTGGATCATGGCTTGCTTCATAGTAATCTTCTTTGCCTGATGCTTTAAAAGCAGCCTCCCTTCTGTCTGATGGTCCTCCCTTTCTCATTTCATAAGCAGTTAGAATTCCATGTAGCTGAGACATAGTAAGAACACGGAGATTTTCTTTTTCTTCTATTGCAGATACTTTGGATTCAAACTTGGGGGATAATGATCTTAGAATCTTTTGAACTACTAGAGACTCCTTTACTTCTTCACCCAAATTTTTCATACAATTTACAATCTCATCTACCCGAAGAAAATAATTAGCCACACTTTCATCATTATACATCTTGAGAGTCTCATATTGAATTCTGAGAGTTTGAAGTTTGGCTTGTTTTACCTGTTCATCTCCTTCATAGCTTGTGATCATTTTGTCCCATATTTCTTTTGCTGATTTGAAGTGCATTACCTTCATGAATTCTGTTTGGGATATACTTCCTAATAGAGTACTGACTGCTTTTGCATTTGTTTCATACTTCTTTTTCTCAGCTGGATCTGTAGGAGTAGCTGAAGGAAAAGCATAGCCTGTTTCTACAATGTCCCAAACTTCAGTACCAAGAGATTGAAGATATGCAGTAACTCTTACCTTCCAATAATTGAAGTTTGTCCCATCAAAAACTGGTGGCCTGATTGATGCTTCTCTCTCGTAGTTGCTCATGATGAACGATCTACCTTCAAGCGATCAAGCTTTTCTGAAGGACCTGCTCTGATACCAATTGTTGGAAATAATACTGAGAGGGGGGGTGAATCAGTATTATCAAGCAATTTACCAAATCTTCCTTATTTGATCTTTTGAATTAATCTTGCATATCAGTACCATAAAATAATGAGCATGAATAAAGAAAATAGACAGTCACACCAAAGAACACAAGATGTAAGGTGGAAACCCAATGCGGGAGAAAACCACCTGCTGCAATATGTCTCTATCTTCTTTCAAGAAATTCTTTTTACAATGATTTTGTACTGGTGCAGTCCTTTACCAGCACGCAGGCTGCAACCTGCAGAGAGCTACAACTCTCTCTCGTTTTCCAGTCTCTCCTGGAAGGGAGCTACAACCCCCTACTTCTTTTCATGAAGAATCAAATGATCAACACGTATACAACAGATACAGTCCACTACAGATATCAGATCAGTAATTACAGAAATAACCCAGAACACCTTATGAACAGAAATATACAGTCAACAGATCATCTTAAGACAGGGACGCATATTTTCTTTCTGTGACCTGCGACTGGACGCAGTCTACCTTCCACTGTTCTGCGTGCCGACGCACTGTTCCTCTATGCTTTGCTGCGACCGGCGCACCCAGAAACACTATCGCGCCGCGTCTTTTGCTTCAGAGACGCACCCAATAACACAGTCGCGCCGCGTCCTTTGCCTCAGAGACGCACCTGAGCCTTTACTGTACTGCGTCCCGGCGCACTTTCCCTTCACTGAACCTGCGTCCCTTCAGATATAAAAGATATGAGGACTTCAGAACCAACCCAAACACTCAGATCCACAGATCTGATCATGCGCCATAGAGATCACAGTCCATTAGAAGATTCGCCTTCATAGATCTGGACTAGATCTCACCAAAAGATATTCAACCAAGATGATGCCTAATCCAAATGAACTCCTTTGCTTTATATAGGCAAGCTTCTCCCCAAAACATGGAACAAAACCACGAGCCGACACCATAGAAACACAAAACCGTCGGCTAGATACCACACAAGAAACCCCCACGTGCTTTTCTCTGCCTTGAAATGTGTGCACTGGGCGGACGCACCTCCTGAACGGCTGGCCTGCGTCCCTGGACGCGGGTTCTGTATGGTATACCTGCGGGGACGCACTTGCTGAACATATTTCCTGCGTCCTTCTTGATTTATCACCTGAATGGGTTTGCCATCAAGGACAACACCTGAATCATAATGCCAACACTTTATTCTGGCAACCGAATCTTAATCAGAATCGACTCCATTGTGGGCGAACGAGAATGTGTTTTCTTCCCTGAAAATCTCTTACTTTTTCTTCACAGGATTGGTATTTTTACGTGGGATAAATTAATTTCATCCTGGAGCTGTCCTATTCCTTTATGGAAAGATGCCCACGATCTCCATTTGATAGCCACGCTGCTTCTGGTTTGGAAATCTGTAAAAGATGCTCTTTGTAGTTTGGGAATCCACCGCTCTGGGATAGCGGACCATCTTATGTGGGTCGTTCCAAATGCAAAGTCGCCAGCTCGTGTTAAAGACATCTACGCTGATATGATTAATTCAAAGGCTTCAAACTCCTGCTCTATATATCCCCCGAGTTTCTGGAAGTCGGGGTGCCCTCTCAAAATGATTATGTTCTCGTGGCTGGTCTTCAACAACATAAATTTGTCTTGGGAAAAGTTGAGGAAGAGGAGCTAGCACGGTCCGAGTAGATGTGCTATGTGCGAAGCTGCGAAGGAATCCAATCTTCATATGTTCTTCCAATGCAACTCTTCTCTTCAGATCTGGTATGAATTGTCTCTGCTTTTTGGTTTTCCTCATGTTGTTTTTGTTTCAGTTCAGGCTGCTTTTCAATGGTGGTGCACGCAAAAGGACTCTTGGCGATCTCTGTTTATCATTGCCTTATGGAGCTTATGGAAATGGAGGAATGCCAAGATTTTTAAAGACTCAAAAGAGCCTCTAAAGTCATCCTTGCATCATATTGTGTCCATACATGATGTGATGCCTGTAAAAAAGCCCAAGTTGAAAAAGGACCACAAAAAAGAGGTTGAAGATCCTCTCATTAGTGTTCCCTGTGCTTTTTTTGATGGGGCCGAGCAGAATAATATTTGTGGATGTGGAGTCCACATTATTATGGATGAGAAGCTGCAATATTTCTTATCATGGAATGGTGGAAGTGGTTCAAACAGCTTAGCTGAGGCGAGAGCTCTTGCAGGACTGCTTGCCTTCTATGTGTTTTTTGAGATTCAAAACATTTCAATTTATGGTGATTCAAAATCGATGATTGACCATGTAAGGGGAGCCTGCCACATCAGTTGTCCTCATTTGTCTGGGTGGATGGACAGGATTATGTATTTCTGGAGAAATATGAAACGGTGCTCTATTCACCACATCTTCCGCTCCCAAAATGTTCAAGTTGACTGTCTGTCGAAGAAGGGGTTGTCTTTAGAGCCGGGTTCTTGGTCTATGATGGTTTCTGATGGAGAACGTTCTTTCTTCATCCAGGACTTTTCCATCCCTGGATTATGATCTTTTCCTTTCATCCTTCTGCTTATTTGCTATTTATCTAGTCCCTTTTTGTTACATGTGTATAGATTTATGTTGATCCTGTCCTTGAAAAGATTGTTTTGCTGTGATTTTGGTATGATGATGTTTAGATCTCCTTTGGGATGTCCTATGTCTACAAGATTTTGATTTCATGTGCTGGCAAGGTGGCTAGTTTTTTATCCTTGTTGTATCTTATGTACTTTTTATATTGACTAAATATAATACTATGAAGATTTTTTTCTCTGAAAAAAAATCTTGCACACAAATCAACGACATTTTATGGTTTTAAGACCATTTTTATGTAAATGTATACCATTTCTCTATTCGCTTTTGTTTTTTTTTCATTAGCATTTAAGTTTGAGGCTTTATTTGGAATCATACCCAGGGAAAAAAAATAGAATAAATTTGAAATAATTGAAAGATTTCAAATATCCAATAAACTATTGTTGACATTATTTTTTAAACTTTTTATAGTAGAATGCCTTTTCCATATGAAAATATGTTGTTGTTTAGATGATACCTTTCTCTATAAACATGTGTTCCTTGTTGTGAAAAGGCATACTTAGCATTATGTGTTAGCCATTGCATGAAATGTCTTGTTGTCACTTCATTTTGAACTTTGAAGTAATGTCATTGCCTTCAAACCTTTTTAACCATTTTGTGCACATGGGTTGGTTTATTCGCGTTCTCTTTCACTTCGATAGATTTTTCTTTCTACTAGTTTTAAGATTTGGTCATAGTTTTAATCCTCCATCAACTTATGAATCAATATGGGAGGCACGATAGATTATGGGGTCATGGTTGAGTGCGATCAATCTTATGTTTCTTCCTAACTATAAGATTATAAATACCCATGTCTACAAAATAGAAAAAAACAAAGTGCATTGAATAAGCTTTGAATGATAAATTTAAAATGGAAAAAGGAAAAAAAGAATTAATATTTTTTATTTTCAATTATGTCACTAAGTTAGCTATAGTAAAAAAAACAACGTTGACATATTAGTTAACTTTCCATCTACTCTACTTCATCTTGTCCTTAGCTTGTTTTTCATGTAGTTCCTAGTTTGTTTTAATCTTTTTGTAATTCATTTTGATTAAAATTCCTTCAACCATGTAAAGCATAAGCTTGAGTTTCCCATGGCTAGGTCGTCTTCTTACCCAAAATGTAGCTATAAGTATGTTTGTTTACTATCTAAAATTCCCAAAGGTGCTAATGATTTACTTTCTAAAATGACCCAAATCCTAATGGTTTCCTTAGTAAAATCCTCCATATTTGTTGTGTGTCTCTGGTTATTCCTTATATATGTAATATTATCTTAACGTCTTTACATTGTAATAACAACATTGAAAGATGGTTTGCAATTAAATCAAGAGGA
Source organism: Pinus tabuliformis (assembly GCA_031772625.1). Lineage (NCBI taxonomy): Eukaryota > Viridiplantae > Streptophyta > Pinopsida > Pinales > Pinaceae > Pinus > Pinus tabuliformis. Next base: position 746,732,576 of record CM062818.1, read on the forward strand.
TGAGATGAATTTATAAGAAAATGATTTGACTTCCTATTATCAAAACAACTACTTTCTTTTTTACTACTTACCTTATGTCCCTTTTGTTACTCTCTTGGCTCTATTCTATTGTTCCTAACTCCCTCCTTCCTCTAAATGTTTATTGGCCTTACTAATAGTTTTGTCCTAGCTATTTAAATATTAAAAAAATTGTTATCTATCTGTTTTCTCCTTTCTGGAATGAAAAATGTGGTTTGATGATGGTGGTTGGTTTATTTATTTCCCACAAAAAACCAACCCGCCTATTCCATGACCAAATCTATTTCATAATTTTATTTTTTAAATAATTTTTAAACTAATAAAATTATATTATAAACTATAATTTTTTTAATAATTAAAAAACTAAAGATTTAAAAATTTAATTACTAATTACATTAAGTCAATTTACTACTTTATTCATAAAATATTAAAAAGTAATACTTTCCATCATAATTGTGTACGCTCTTCCAAAATGATTATATCCTTTTCACCTTGGAATTGGCTAATGAAAATCACCTTTTTCACCTTGGAATTGGCTAATGAAAATCACCTTGAGATGGACCACTTGGTTAACAAGATTATAACCATATTCTTCAAAAATGTTTACATGTAAATTATAAAGCCCAAGAATTCCTATCACTACACAATTCCACTTTTTAAAATGCATCAAATAAATAAGACTCTACGTTTACTTATTAGTCCCCACCCTTTGGGCTACATGGATTATAGGAATCGATTCTCTTTCTTAGTATTAATCTTGCAGGCCATTCAACCAATATTTTATGGTTTAGTAAAATTATATGATTTCTCTACTTACATCTCAGTTTTTAACCAAAGTTTAAGTTTGAGGCCTTGTTTGGATTCATATCAAGGAAAAAAATATGATAAATTTGAAGTAATTGAAAGACTTTAAACATCCAATGAACTAATGCTAAAATTATTTTTTAAACATTTTATGTTAGAATGTTTTTTCCATATGACAATATGTTATTGCTTATATGACACCCTTCTTTGTAAACATGTGTTCCTTGGTCTGTAAAGGCATGCTTATCTTTATGTGTTGTCCCTTGCATGAAATGTATTTTTGTTACTTCATTTTGAACTTTGAAGTAATCCCTTTACCTTCAAACCTTTTTAATCGGTTTGTGCACATTGGCCAGTGTAGTTCATGGTCTTCTTGGTTTTGACAGATTTTTCTTTCTACTAATGTTAAGATTCAATCTTAGTTCTAATCCTCCATCAAATTCTTCATCAATGGGTGGAGGCATGCTAGATCATGGGTCATCGTTGAGTGCAATTATTCCTATGTTTCTACTTACCTACAAGATTGATAACAAGAAGTTTGCAAGACTAAAAGCAACAAAATGAGTTGATTGAGGATTTGAATGATAAATTCAAAAGGGAAAATGGAAAAAAACATAATTTTTGTATTTTCAATTATGTCACTAAGTTACCTTTAGTAAACAAAATAGAACAATGCTAAGATATTAGCTAGCTCTTCATATACTCTACTTCTTCTTTTCCCTAGTTTGTCTTTCATGTGGTGTGTGACGTTCAGTGGTCTTTAACCTTTTACAGTTCCTTTTGATTAAAACACTTTCAATAATGCAAAGTTTAAGCTTAAATTCCCCATAGCCAGACCTTCCTCAGATTAAAGAACTAGCCACATGCATGCCTGGTTTACTACCTGAAATGCCCAAAAGTGCTAATGATTTAATTTCTAAAATTCCCTCTCTCCTAATGATTTCCTTAGTAAAATGCTCCATGCCTATGTGTATCTTGGTTAATTATATATGTAATATCATCTTAATGCTCTTACATTTTAATAGCAACATTGTGAGATTTTTTGCAGCTAAATCAACAGAATGAGATGAATTCATAAAACCATGATAAACATTCATAACATCAAAATTACTACTATTTGTCGAATTGACTATTATTAGCTCTTATATTTTCATTTTTTTATAACTAGTAGCTGTAAATCTACAGTTTGAATAAGATGGTAAAGCTCGTGAAACAATCCTTTCAAATGATGATGCATACATTGGAAATGAAAGGCTAAGTTATTCCAAAATATGAAGCATCCATAACAATATAATTTAAGAGGACATATGCTTGAGGAAGTGCCTTCCAAACACTAATTCACCATATTCGCAAAGAATACATGGTAGGTGAGCACATTAGTTTGATATGGGAGCTTTATCGAGATATACATGGAGCTCTATATTAGAGTTGATGCATTTCTGTACCATTTCTCTTTATAACTGACTACCGAATATGTTAATAACAATACACTGCAGTCAACTCAAAGTGAATCTTAATTACACCGAAGGGGTTTATAAGGGGGAGATGCTCTGGAGGACTTTCCTCGTTTGTGCAGAGCCTATCGGAAGGGAACACACCTTTTTTAAAGCACGCCAACGTCTTAGCCTATGTCAATGATGCAGTCTGATGGGACGACTTCGAGAATGATCGAGGTTCGAAGAATTGAACAGATCTATTCCACCTTGTGCGGCTGCAGAACCCATTTCTCACAAATATCCTTTTTAACATAGTTTTCGAGAGTTCAATACCATCAAAGAGTTGAAAAACACCTGAGCAGGGATTCGAACCAGTGTTTCGGTTCCAGGATGAACAACTGTGTATTATGCATCCACTACAGAGGAAACGAGGCGGCTTACAGAATTTGACTTGCAGATTCATGGGGTTCATATTTATTTAAATCGATTCAAGAGCATTGGTTGGAAAAAAAATATGAAACTTTTTAAAAATCATCATCAAACAATGTAGTTGTTTCATATTTGTTTGACTGTTAGGAATACTAAAAGTTCGCAACAACTTGTCATCGCCATTGTTACTCCATGTAAGCATTGTCATCGCCATTGTCACTCATGTAAGCATTTCCTAGTTAGTTCAACTTGGTACACCCTTCGGCTCCAAATAAAACTATGTTGGTTGATTCTGAAATGGTCGTTTGTGCAGAACCTTGTTTTCATGGTTTTTGAGGAGTTGACATCGTTGCGATGGATTAGTTCTTATTTTGCACCTGGAAATCCCGCAATATCTTGGAAAGTCTGAATTTGCATCTATTTACAGTTTAGGAATTCAGCGTGAATTTATTAATTCGATGCCTTACAAATAGCAATGCATTTGCAAGGGTTTTGATTTCCATATTCACAAATTTTAGGCTTTGTGTTGCTTTAAACAAATACATCAAGCTTATAACATTTTTTCAATTTTCACATAAACAACAGTTTTGTCATTCCTTTAAATGATCATATTCCTAAGAGACCACTAATCCGGTGACATTAATGCGACATTTATAAATCTTTTATAAATCTTTACAAATATAATGTAGAAATATAATTTTAAAAAAATGATACGATAATATTTAAAAAAATATTATTTATGATGTATAATATTAATGTGCTTTACACTTTTCTTAATTAATGATAATGATAATGATGGTTAATGTCCACTGAGACCAAATTTTGGTCTATCGGACCTAAAGAAACCAATTATTTAGTTTGATTTAAAATTTTATTCCTATGCTCAAAAAGCTTGGAGAGAAGCCTTCCGAGCTCATTATATTTTTGACATCGTATTATTTAGTTTGATTTAAAATTTTATTCCTATGCTCAAAAAGCTTGAAGAGAAGCCTTCCAAGCTCATTATAATTTTGACATCGTAAAAGGCTAGGAAGGTCAATATTGCAACAAAGATTTTGAAACTGAGATCTAATGTGGTTGTACATGGGGCACTCTCAGAGGAAGTGATTTTCATCCTCGATGTTCGTATCCTCACAGAGATGGCAGATCCTTTCCATCCATGGTGTTTTAGGAATTGCCCAATGTCCTGTTTCACTATGGATCTCATGAGAGTTCGTTCTAATCTTGGCTATATTAATTTTCTTTTTGAACTAGTTAAAATAGAGAAATACTTTTGATCTTCTAAAGTGGGGTTGATGACCTCTTTATAATATCTTAATTTTCTATTAGTTGTTAAATATTTCTCACACCACATTTTTTCTTTGAACTTAGAAGTAACAATATTTTTAATGTTATTAATGTTTTGCAATGCAACATTCTCGTCGATCTCCCAATAGTTGGTGTCTTTATACCAACCTCACTTGAGCCTTAGGTGGTTTTTGGCTGGAATTAGTTATACATGTACTAAATATTTAAAAATATATATATGTTAATGTCTATTTATATTAACTTAAATATCATTGGATATTAAAAATGGTATCTAAATATAAATTTGAAAAATAATATTAATGCATTTCACTCTACCTCTAACTAGTTATACATGCATTTACTATTTATAAAAAAAAATATGTGTTCTCATCACCTCTGGAATTTTATTAACGTCTATCTCTTTTGAGCTAAACATTATTGGATATTAAAAATGATATCTAATTTGAAATATATATATATACTTTCTCAACATAATTTAGCCAAGATTTTGCATAAAAAAAGGATAAGCATAAGATATAAATAAATATAGTTACCAGCAGTTACTTCCTACCTGATAAAATATGTGAATCCAGATTACATTATTAATCAAATGCAATTACATATATACAAGAAGTGTTGTCTCAAGATAGGTAGGCTATCTTGGACACACAATCTGTTGGTTGAGAGAATATCTCAACCACACACCAATGTAGGAAATAGATCCTAACTACTAGGAACAGACTCCTTTACTTAGTAAGAATCACAACTAGAGACAAGTAGGAATTAGATATTCCAACACTCCCCCTTAATGAGTACTTGTCTCGATATCAGTTTGCAAAGTCTACATCTGGTCCAATCTGGTAATCACACCTTGTACCTTGTTCATTCAATTGTAGGTGTCCATATAAAGGAACAACCATCTATCGGAATGCATGGGTTTCCAACTGCTGCAACCGCCAGTCTACTAGGAAGTCCTTCACATACATGGTTCATCCACCTCTTAATGAACTTTCTTTGACTTGGTCCATTACACTATGAGATATGTTACATCTCTCAATTCCCCCATTAATCGAAGATTCAATTCTCTGATTACATATCAAGCTTAGATATGAGTACACCTGCCACCCTCGTACCTACCCAATGGCTGATTCCACAACTTGATGTCACTAGAGAACACATAACAAAGGGGTATGCATGCCTCTCCAGGTCTTACAGTCATATGCCCTTTTAATATACTCCAAGCTTAAGAAGATACTAGGTACATAAAACATTTTAGGGACCACAACTATCCAAAAAACAAAATATGAAATGTAGATTTCTTATGATTACAATGTGAGACTCACACTTTATCACAATCATGATTCTATTCTACGAACTCAGACAAACTACTCAAGCAAATTTGAGTATCCATCATCCTTTAATCGCTTATGCTAGATATACCACACCATTCATATGCTGGACTACTTTCCCACTTGAATATCATAGGCTTTGTACTTCTAGTCTTTGGCATCTTCATTTTTAATTTTTAGAGGTCTTGGTCTCCATGTTTTACCTGTTATCGGTTAGAGTTGCGAATTCTCACAAAATGACTTCATATTGAAGTCGCAAATCTCAATATATATACAAATTTCCAAGACTAATTTGCCTTTACACATACCCAAAAAAATACAATACGAAATAATATAAGCAATCCTCAACAAACCTCAATCGGTGATTCACCATCCGCCAATTTAATTTGTAAAACCAGTCTAAGACTCTCCGCCATCAGCTCTACAACCTCAATGCAAGTTGTCCAATGAAGCCTTCACCAACGTCTAACTCATCTGAATCCTTACTATCTTATTCAGACTTTCTACTCATGTTGCCTTGACAGACCTCTGAAACGGGTTCCATCTGAATCGTGAATTCAATTTTCCACTTTGACGGATCTATAGCTGATCAACGATCCATTCAAATCGGATCTGAAACATTGATTGCCAGGGAAATATTACCCAACGCACTGTTGCAACCACTGCATCGTTGTTTAGTATCTCCATTTGGATTTGGGTTCTATTCTCCAATCCCCCATTTCCATATTGATATGGTATGCCTTGCTTCTTGCAGATCTGCCCAAGAAGCCCTCCAATCAAGGAACTTCGCCCATAGATCAAGAAATTCCAAGCAGGTTTCTGAATAAAGCCTTTGTAGGGTTCTAGCCTACAATTCTCTGGGATGACGTTTAGCAAGAGAGATGCCATGTCAACTAGATCACAGACTTCTATATACCTCTCAAATCTAGCCATTGCGGTGTCAATTTGATTTAAAATAAATGGAAGATATTTAGAGAGGTTTCCAACGGCTATGTTTCCAAGTGCATAAGAAGTGGCTGACTTTATTTCTTCAAAAGGAGATTGGAAAGACTCAATCACAATTCCTTCTATATTTGCATGCTGGCTTAGATCTTTCCATCTGCCAATTTCACCAAGACATAGCAGAGCAAGGTGTTGTCGAGCCGAATTGGAGCCACTACTGTCTCTCAGAATGTTCATCAGCATTTCCACAGTGGATGCACATTTCTGATCTCCTGCAGCAAGGCAAAGAACTGCCACACACTGAGCTATTGAATACAGAGCTTGTGGAAGAACCCTGTCACGTACTACAACACCAACATTTCAGTGACGATTTTGATCAGCCATTATTGTACAGCAAAGATCCAATGCTAAAGCAATCATATGGAGGTCTGCATCACTGATAAGTGAGGGAAGTTTTGTGATAATAGCCTCAAATGTAGATGAGGTGATTTTATCACCATAATCAACAACTAAACAATTCAGAGTCCCTAGTGAAGCTTGCCTTATTGCATGATTGGCCTTTCGCAAAAACTGTTGTTAGTTCTACAAAAAAACATGCTCTAGTACACATGAAAAATCAATCTGAAGATGAGAGCTAGAAATAACAACAAATGAAACAAACAAAATAGTCATCAAACTTTTTATTTTCTTCAGCCCAGGAGTGGCCAAGCCCACGAGGGGCTAGGCCCTCAGGGCTCTGATACCATGATAAAATATGTGAATTCAGATTACATTATTAATCAAATGCAATTACATATATACAAGAAGTGTTGTCTCAAGATAGGTAGGCTATCTTGGACACACAATCTGTTGGTTGAGGGAATATCTCAACCACACACCAATGTAGGAAATAGATCCTAACTACTAGGAACAGACTCCTTTACTTAGTAAGAATTGCAACTAGAGACAAGAATTAGATATTCCAACACTACCAGTATTGATGTAGAAGTAAAATTATAAATGTTAGACATCTCAGTTTATTAGTTCTTGACAAATTAAGACTATAGTATTCAAATTGCCTATTAACCACTATTAATTTAGCAATTCCAATGCAAATTATAATGTTTTATGCAATTTTTTCTAAAACATTATTTCTATCTTAAATGACAATGATTAAATTTCCCCACAACACTTTCTTAAATGAATTACTATTTTTGGTTTCAATACATTGAAATATAATAAAAACATAGCCATAATCCAAATTTAACAAATTTTTCTTTTGTATTTCCTCTTCCTTATTTCCTTCCCCAATTTAAACAAAATGCTAATAGACTTATTAGGTTAGAAAGGGTACTTACTATGTTAGAAAGGACAAGTATCTACCCTAGAGTCCCTCAAATTACAAATTACATGTTTATATTTAAATACCGTAAAATATGTTGAAAAGTAATCTACGATTATTTATTAAAAAAAGTCTATTCCAGAAGTAATGCACTTCACGAATCAATATTTTAATGGTAATGCACAACAGCGCATACAATACTCTTCCTCTAAAACTAAGAGACATTTGCATTGCAATTCCCCAATCAGGATCTTAATGTTCTTTTGCACGCTGGAATCCGTAGCCCATTAAATTGTGTCCCTTAAAATTAAGTAGTGTTTGCATAATTCTCAAATCAATTTGGCAGGAAACGCTACCTTAACATTAAGTATGGACTTGCTACTCGGCAGAGCTTCTGTCGTTATCTCATCTTTCCAATTCAAATGAGTAATAAAACAATTGTGAACAGGTTTTCTTAAGCTTTCGTTATGCATGACAAAATTTCAAAAAAAAACTCTTAAAGCATGCATTCTCTTCAATGGAATAATACTAAAAAAATCAAGAAAAATAATTATAAAGATATTTCAAGTGTTTCTCGTTAGAAATACGACACTATTGAATTTTAATTCAAAAATAGGCCATTGTTTTTTATTAAAAATATTTCATTTATTTTAAGAAATTAAAAAATAGGTCATTGTTTTTTATATGGTAGGAATGACTTTTTATAGAGTTTTATAAACCCAAAGTTTTAAACTACTGAGTGAGTCCATCATAGGGGACGCGTCAATAGATTTAAGAAGATTTTAATGATGTATCCCAGCATTGTATTTCAGAGTATATATATGAGTTATGAAAAAAATAATATAAGAAATTTAGTCGGCCAATATCTGATTAGTTTGTTAATATTTAGATTTTTTTTTTAAATTTAACCATTAGGGATTTGATTAATTAAATTCAGTATAATCTATTTGTTAATTAGTTGAGATTTATTTATAATTAGAATTATGAAAGCTTAATTACTTTTTTTTTATAATATAAATTTATAGATTACTTATAATTCATAAATATGATGAGTGCATGTTGTAACGGTTGGGGCGGTCGGTTTGCACGCCCCCCGACCGGTTTCGAATCCTGTGAAGCTGCGCTGCAGCGTATTTGGGACATGGTCGGTGATGATTTGTACAGATTGTAAATATATGTTGATATATATAGCTTCTTCAGCAAGGCCCTACCCCCCAAAAAAAATATGATGATGATGTAATTTTTTTTTTTAAGAATTATTGATTTTAAAATAATAAATGAATACTTATGAAATTTCTGTTGATGTTTTTGATTTAAAATATTAAGGATTTACTTAATTAATTCACTATAATCTAATTGAATATATAAACTCTAGTGTTTAATAAGTTTTGATTTATTTTTAATTTGAATTATTACAACCTTTTTAATATGAATTTCTAGATTATAATAAAATATGAGAATTTTGATTTTATTTTTAATAAATTAATAGTTGTGAAATTTGATTAATCTTAGAATTATTTTCATATAAGAAATTATATATAGAGTTTAATAAGTTTTGATTTATTTTTAATTTGAATTATTACAACCTTTTTAATATGAATTTCTAGATTATAATAAAATATAAGAATTTTGATTTTATTTTTAATAAATTAATAGTTGTGAAATTTGATTAATCTTAGAACTATTTTCATATAAGAATATATATATATATATATATATATATATATATATATATATATATATATATTATATTATATTATATTATATTATATAAGAAATTTTTTATATATACATTTATTTATTTGTTTAATTATTATTAAGAATTCTTCATTTTAGATTAATAAATGAAATGCCTTATATTGAATTTTAAACCATTAAGAATTTAGTTAGTTAATTCACTTAGAATATCTAAATTCTAGTGTTAATAAGTTCTGAATTATTTTAATTTGAGTTATTACAACTATTTGTTTAATTTAAATTCATATGTTACTTATAATATAATAATTAATAAATTATGATGAGAATTTTATTTTTATTTTGAATAAATGATTAGTAATGAAATAAATTAGATTTGAGAATTGTTTTATTATAAGAAAATTTTATGTTCAATAGGATGATCATTTATATATATATATATATATATATATATATATATTAAAGAGGATGTTAGATAATTTTTTTATTATGAATGAGAGAGGAGGGATTAAATTATTATAAGGGATAGGCGTTAATCGTTGATTCTTTAAGATTTTGAATAAAGGTTTCCAGGTGTTGCTTGGTTATAATCCGTCGTCATGATTCAAGTTGTTCTTTCTTTTTTCTATTTCAATGGTTTCTTTGATTTTCCTTTTAAGATAGTGGTCCTTGTTTCTAATTAGTTTGGCTTCTTCCATGCAAATATAATGAGAGGAAGAGTGAACATGTTCTACTAAGGCAGATTTTGAGGTCCTCTCTCTTCTTAAGTCAGCAGTGTGTTCTTTAATTCTAATGTTGAAAGACCTTCCAGTTTCACCTATGTATTCCTTTCCGCATGAGCAAGGAATAACATAAACACCTTTTTGAAGGTTAGGGTTTATGGGATCTTTAACTGAGTTGAATAATTGTCTGATGGTGTTAGTAGGGGTGAAGGCTACATTAATGTTGTGTTTATTAAGAATTTTAGTAATTTTATCGGTGGTGCCTTTTATGTATGGAAGGGAGACCTTAGGAGTTGACAAATTTTGACCTTTGATATCATTGAAATTCTTACTTAGGGATTGGTGCATGGCTTTCTTAATGGTATTCCTATTATAACCATTTAGTTCAAAAACTTTGTGAAGATGGTTGAGTTCATCCTTTAAATGGTCAGGATCAGATATTCTGGTTGCCCTAGTGGTTAAGGTCCTTATGATGCCAATTTTCTGTTTAGGGTGGTGTTGAGAATTTGCATGCAGATATCGTTTTGTGTGGGTTTTCTTTCTGTAGACTTGGAAACCAAGTAACCCTTCTTTTTTAGTTAGAAGGATATCCAGAAAGGGAAGCTGGTTGTTATTTTCAATTTCTATAGTGAATTTTATATGGTTAGAGAGGCTATTTAAGTGATTGAGGAATAGGTGAATTTTTTATTTTCCATGACTCCATTTGGAAAATATGTCGTCAACAAACCTTTTCCATTCTTTAGGGGTGTATAAAAATGACTTAAGAGCCTTATGTTCAAAGTGCTCCATAAAGATGTTGGCAACTATGGGGATAGAGGAGAACCCATAGCCACAACATGGGTTTGTTCGTATATTTTGCCTTTGAAACTGAAGTAAGAGGATTTTAAGCAAAGCTCTAGAATATCCACAGTTTCTTTATCAGTGATGTCCCTCATGATATTAATAGCTTCATCAATAGGAATCATAGTATAAAGAGATACAATATCAAAGCTAACCATGAGGTCCTCATCCTTCATTTCTATGTTATTAATCCATTGGACAAAAGAAGAGGAGTCTTTAATATAAGAAGGGGTTTTACCAGACAGGGGTCTGAGTTTTTTAGCAAGGTATTTAGCAAGAAGGTAAGTAGGGGAACCTATGGTATTGACTATAGGTCCGAGAGGTATGTTAGGTTTATGGACTTTAGGGGCGCCATAGATTCTAGGAATAATGGAACTATTAGGGATGATTTTCTTTTTTGTGATGTCATCAAGAGATGATTCTTTGATTTTCTTAATTACATCATGCAGAATTTTATCACTGGGATCTTTATTAATGATTTTATAACAACCATTGTTATTTAGATGTTCTTCCATTTTATTGTCATAATCGATTCTCTTCATGATTACAGTTGCATTGCTCTTATCAACCTTTAAGATGACTATGTTTTTGTAGAAAATCTGATGGTAGGTTAACCCGATAATGCAATATAAATCAAAGCAGAATATTATAACCTACTTCTACTATCAATTTGCAGAAGCTTAAAGATCGAGCTGAACAATATAACTAGAAGAAGAAGAATCAATGGCACAATACACATGAAAATACTTTGGGGAAAGCCTCAGCTAAAAACCCCACACTATTGTATTATCGTACATGGTGGAAATACATAGGAATTATACAAAGCCTTAGCTCTCATAGCTAGCCAGCTCTCAGTACAATCCTCACAGATGCTCCCAGGAAATCTTGGCTTCTCTCCAGCTTTCCTCTCTACCCTCCAAGCTCCTATTTCCTTGTGCTATTCCATGTGGATGATTAGCCTCTCACCAAGTGGAAAACACATCTACCAAGTGGATGATCATACTCCAAAACTACGCAATCCTCAAGGATAAATCCTTGACTGCATGCATGAGTTTTCTCTTTGATGAAACACATGCAAATGATAGTACATTGTCCTTGACTTTAATCTCAACTGGGTCTTTCTCAGAATAGACATTCATGAGTTTCTGATGAGGGAATCTTCAATTAACTCGAGTAGCACTAGTTGAGTGCATGCATGCATCAACTGACTGTTAACTCACTATTAGTTCCTCAAACAGTCTGCAACTAATTTAACTGGACTTAACTCAATAACCTGAGTTAACTAATTACAGCTCAAACATAACTCAATCTTATCTCCTTAATTTAATGGATAACTCTTGCATGACTTCAGAAATACTTCTAACTTGAATTTCTCCAACTAATTAATTTAAAATAAATTAATTAATTATTTCCAAGTAGTTGTTAAAACTAAATTCAATTTTAATTCAAAATTTAATTCAAGGACAAATTAAATTGGAATATTCTTGTTGCCATATTTCAACACTCCCTCTCAACAAGAAAGGGATTATCTGCCACCCCGATCCTGTCTCTATGGAACTCGAATTTACACTTTGAGAATGCCTTTGTCAAAATGTTAGCATCTTGCTCCTCTGTCGAAATATACTACAGCAACATGATCCTCCTCACTACCTGTGAAAAACCATGGGCAACAAATCTTGCCTTATGCTTCTCCACACTACCATCAACAACTTGCTTTACCTTGTAAAGCTAACGGGAACTCACAATTGACTTGTTCTCTGGTCTCGGAACCATGTCCCAAACACTATTACGAACCATGGAGTCATACTCCTCCACCATAGCATCAACCCAAATCAGTTGCTGCACTGCTTTCTCAAATGTAGATGGCTTGGTCTCAACACATTCCCCAGTAAGGGCCATGTATCCAGTGTACCTCTCAGGTGACCTCCTCTGTCTGCGCTAATAAGATGGTGCTCCCACATTCTCTCTCGCATCCTCCAACAATCTGTCAGCTTATTTTGTGCGGTTATGTACATCTCTGGAAGATTATGATTAAGTGGATGTCTCCACTCCTGAAACCTCTACATGCGGCTACTCCGCATCAGTCTGAGGCTCGTCCTACTTAGAAACTAACATTTCCTCCACAACTTGTAGTTGGATCTCCCTCTCAAGGGAAACTCGCATGGCCTTCTTCTCAACAAACTTGAGATCTCTGCGAACCACTGTCCTCAAACTGGTAGGCAAGTACACCTGATAGTTGTGAGGTGTATCAATGTACCCCACAAATATCCCCAACTCTACTGTCGGTTCAAGATTCTTCCATGTATCCTTTTTCACATGGAAATATACTGATGAGAAAAATATCCTGAAGTGAGCCACATCTAGTCTCTTATCGGAGAAAGCTTCCTCTGGTGTCTTCATCCCAAGTATGCGATGCAAGCTTCTATTATGCAAATAGATTGTTGTGTTGCATGCCTTAGCCCACAAGTGAAGAGGTAGGCCTTGGTCATGCAGCATTTCCCGTGCTGTCCCTACAATAGTTCTGTTCTTCCTCTCAGCCACCCCATTCTGTTGTAGGTTATGAGATGCTATCAACTCTCGTTTAATTCCTTCCGCTGCACAAAATTCCTTAAACTCTTGAGAGACATATTCTCCACCCTTGTCTCTTCTCAAGACCTTGATATTCTTCCCTGACTCTTTCTCGACCAAAGCTTTCAACTCACAAAACTTTGTGAAGGTTTGGTCCTTCTTCTGCATGAAATAAATCTAGAATTTACAAGAATAATCATCAATGAAAATCACATAATAGCTTTACTTTGCTTTGGATGTCGTCGAGAATGGTCCACACAAATCAGTATGAACTCGCTCTAAGCTAGCCTCTGCTCGACTGTCTCGATCATGAAAGGAAGACTTGGTGTACTTTCCTAAGTTACAACCTTTGCATGTGTCAACTTGCTCAAGTTTACCTTTGGGAAGTCCTATAGATATTTGCTACATTATCTTAAAAGCCCCATGATGAAAATGGCCCAACTGCCTGTGCCACAACTCACCAATGTCTTGCCTTTGCACCAATTCTACTTTTGTACTCAATGCTTCACAATCATCTACCTCTAGTTTATAGAGATTCGTCACCCGAATCCCTATCCTCTTGGTCTGACCCATGTCTATGTGTCTTAGGAATATATTTTCATTACTGAAGACAACATCATAGCCTTTGTCCTCCAACATTGCGACCGATACCAAGTTCTTCTTCAGTCCAGGCACATACTTCACATCTGTCAAGGTGATAGGAGCTCCATGCTACCTCTGAAAAGTAACCGTGCCCACTCCTGAAACACTATACCTTCCATCATCACCCATCTCTATGCGCATCGTGAGGTCTTTCTCCTCCAAGGCACTGAATAAATTTTTATCACCAGTCATGTGGAATGAGGCTCCACTATCAAGATACCAGACACAACCCATCATCGATGACACCATGCATGTGATGAGGGTAAAGTCCATTTCAGACTGAGAGGCTAATGCCTCACCTTCCAATCCTTCTGAGGATCCCTTCTTGGACTTCTTCAATGGGCAATTAGTCACATAATTTCCCATCTTGTGACAATAAAAAACATCTTACTTTAGACATGTCACCCTTCTTCCCTCCATGAGAATAATTTGATTTGAAATGGGAAGCCTTCCCCTTCCCTTTCCTTGCATTACTTGCTAAGGCCAGATTTTCTTCATCATCATTCTTGGATGAAGAACCATCTCGTATTCTCCTCCTGATCTCCTCCTACATAAGATCCGACCACTGTCGTTCCTAATCCGAAAGTTTCTCCCTTCCATTCACAGAGTCCTGATAGCTATTCCAACTCTTTGGAAGGCCAAGGAGAGCGAAGCTCACCATATCATCATCGGCAGTAGTTATTCCCACACTGCCAAGCTCATCTCTGTAGGTGGTGAGCTTGTTCAGATATGTGGAAATAGTATCACCCTTCTCCATCTTGATTCTTCGAAGCTTATCCTTGAGCGCCAATTTCCTTTGGTCGCTATTGTTCTGGTAGAGGTCCTTCAATGTCTTCCACATTGAAAATGGAGTATCCTTCCCATGGAGACTCGAGGCAATATGGTGTTGAACTCGCTCAAGGATGATCTGTCTCACCTTTTCCACACACTTCTTCCACTCAGCCAACTCTTGTGCATTAGTTGAAGTTGGCTTTGGGATTTCTTGATCAATGAATTCCTTCAAGCCATTGTCTTCTAATACAGCCTCCATTCTATCTTTCCATGCTATGTAATTCGAGCTACCTTCCAAGGCATACTCGAGTCTCAAGCCATAGAACACCATTGGCCAACCTTGAAGTATGAAATGAATTAGATTTGCACCTGCAACCCTGAACTTCAAACTTCGAATTCTCTTCTCAGTATACTGTTCACAGCTTCGATACCATGTAGAAAATTTCTACAAATCTAGCTTTGATACCATGTAGAAAATCTCTACAAATCTAGCTCTCATACGTTGTAGAAAAATCTGTGTAGGTTAACTCGATAATGCAATATAAATCAAAGCATAATACTATAACCTACTTCTACTATCAATTTGCGGAAGCTTAAAGATCAATTTGAACAGTATAACTAGAAGAAGAAGAATCAATGACACAATACACATGAAAATACTTTGGGGAAAGCCTCAACTAAAACCCCACACTATTGTATTATCATACATGGTGGAAATACATAGGAATTATACAAAGCCTTAGCTCTCACAGCTAGCCAACTCTCAGTACAATCCTCATAGATGCTCACAGGAAATCTTGGCTTCTCTCCATCCTTCCTCTCTGCCCTCCAAGCTCCTATTTCCTTGCGCTATTCCTTGTGGATGATTAGCCTCTCACCAAGTGGATGATCATCCTCCAAAACTGTGCAATCCTCAAGGATAAATCCTTTACTGCATGCATGAGTTTTCTCTTTGAGAAAACACATGAAACTGATAGTACACTATCCTTGACTTTAATCTCAACTTTGTCTTTCTCATAATAGACATGCATGATTTTCTGATGAGGGAATATTCATTTAACTGGAGTAGCACTAGTTGAGTGCATGCATGCATCAATTGACTGTTAACTCACTATTAGTTCCTCAAATAGTTTGGAACTAATTTAACTCGACTTGACTTAGTAAACTGAGTTAACTAATTACAACTCAAATATAACTCAATCTTATCTCCTTAACTTAAGGGATAACTCTTGCATGACTTCAGAAAGACTTCTAACTTGAATTTCTCCAACTAATTAATTTAAAATAACTTAATTAATTATTTCCAAGTAGATGTTAAGACTAAATTCAATTTTATTTCACAATGTAATTCAAGGACAAATTAAATTGGAATATTCTTGTTGCCATATTTCAATAGTTTTTGTTTTTCTTGAGGTTGTTTAAAGCTCTTTTTTCCTCTAAGGATATGTTGGATGAAGGAGGTTTAGAGGTTCTAAGAATTTTCGCAATGTATTTTCTAATTTCTTCACTTTTAGCTATATCTAGGTCCTCAATTGCTACTTGAATATTATTAATGACCTCATCCACAGGTATTTTATTAGGAGTTATAGAAAAATTTAGGCCTTTCTTCAGGATGGATTTGGTTGAATGATCTACGCAGATGTTTGTTAAGTTAATGACTCGAGCATTATCTGATTTTAGACTTTGATGGTGATTGGGATTTATGGTTCAAGTTCCTGAATGAGAGATTGACAAGCCAGGAGATGGGTTGTTGTCCCTATGAGGGATGTTGGAATACGTTATGTCAGAATTTGAATGGGGATTGCTAAGCTAATGGACAACTTCTGAATTCTGGCATTCTTTACTATAGGAAAAGCTATTGTGGTTGTCATGCCTCATAACTACAGATCCACTTGCGGCCATAACATAGTTACGAGGCATGACAACCACAATAGCTTTTCCTATAGTAAAGAATGCCAGAATTTAGAAGTCAGCCATCAGGTTAGCAATCCCCATTCGAATTCTGACATAACATATTCCAGCATCCCTCATAGGGACAACAACCCATCTCCTGGCTTGTCAATCTCTCATTCAGGAACTCGAACCATAAATCCTAATCACCATCAAAGTCTGAAATCAGATAATGCCCAAGTCATTAACTTAACAGACATCCACTTAGATCATGCAACCAAATCCATCTTGAAGAAAGGTCTAAATTTTGCTATAACTCCTAATAAAATACCTGTGGATGAGGTCATTAGTAATATTGAAGTAGCAATTAAGGACCTAGATATAGCTAAAAGTGAAGAAATTAGACAAGATATTGTGAAAATTCTTAGAACCTCTAAACCTCCTTCATCCAACATATCCTTAGAGGAAAAAAGAGCTTTAAACAACCTCAGAAAAAACAAAAACATAGTCATCTTAAAGGCTGATAAGGGCAATGCAACTGTAATCATGAAGAGAATTGATTATGACAATAAAATGGAAGAACATCTAAATAACAGTGGTTGTTATAAAATCATTAATAAAGATCCCAGTGATAAAATTTTGCGTGAAGTAATTAAGAAAATCAAAGAATCATCTCTCGACGACATCACAAAAAAGAAAATCATCCCTAATAGTTCCATTATTCCTAGAATCTATGGCGCCCCTAAAGTCCATAAACCTAACATACCTCTCAGACCTATAGTCAATACCATAGGTTCCCCTACTTACCTTCTTGCTAAATACCTTGCTAAAAAACTCAGACCCCTGTCTGGTAAAACCCCTTCTTATATTAAAGACTCCTCTTCTTTTTTCCAATGGATTAATAACATAGAATGAAGGACGAGGACCTCATGGTCAACTTTGATATTGTATCACTTTATATTATGATTACTATTGATGAAGCTATTAATATCATGAGGGACATCACTGATAAAGAAACTGTGGATCTTCTATAGCTTTTCTTAAAATCCTCTTACTTCAGTTTCAAAGGCAAAATATACAAACAAACCCATGGTGTGGCTATGGGTTCTCCTCTATCCCCCATAGTCGCTAACATCTTTATGGAGCGCTTTGAACAGAAGGCTCTTAAGTCATTTCCATACACCCCTGAAGAATGGAAAAGGTTTTTTGATGACAAACTTGCCAAATGGAGTCATGGAAAAGAAAAACTTCACCTATTCCTCAATCACTTAAATAACCTCTCCGACCATATATAATTCACTATAGAAATTGAAAATAACAACCAGCTTCCCTTTCTGTCTATCCTTCTAACTAAAAAAGAAGGGTCACTTGGTTTCCAAGTCTACAGAAAGAAAACCCAGACATAACGATATCTGCATGCAAATTCTCATCACCACATTAAATAGAAAATTAGCATCATAAGGACCTTAACCACTAGGGTGGCTAGAATATCTGATCCTAACCATTTAAAGCATGAACTCAACCATCTTCACAAAGTTTTTGAACTAAATGGTTATAATAGGAATACCATTAAGAAAGTCATGCATCGATCACTAAGTAAGAATAACAATGATATCAAAGGTCAAAATTTGTCAACTCCTAAGGTCTCCCTTTCGTACATAAAAGGCACCACCGATAAAATTACTAAAATTATTAATAAAAACAACATTAATATAGCCTTCACCCCTACTAACACCATTAGAAAATTATTCAACTCAGTTAAAGATCCCATAAACCCTAACCTACAAAAAGATGCTTATGTTATTCCTTTCTCATGCGGAAAGAAATACATAGGTGAAATTGGAAGGTCTTTTGACATCAGAATTAAAGAACACACTACCGACTTAAGAAGAGAGAGGACCTCAAAATCTGCCTTAGAAGAACATGTTCACTCTTCCTCTCATTATATTTGCATGGAAGAAGGCAAACTAATTAGAAAAGAGGACCACTATCTTAAAAGGAAAATCAAACAAGCCAATGAAATAGAAAAAATAAAGAACAACTTGAACCGTGACAACGGATTAAAACTAAGCAACACCTGGAAACCTTTGTTCGAAATCTTAAAAAATCAATGATTAACACATATCCCTTATAATAATTTAATCCCTCCTCTCTCATTCATAATAAAAAAATTATCTAACATCCTCTTTAAAAAAAATAAAAATATATAAATAAATGATCATCCTATTGAATATATAATTTTCTTATAATAAAACAATTCTCAAATCTAATTTATTTCATTACTTATCATTTATTAAAAATAAAAATAAAATTCTGATAATAATTGATTAATTATAATATTATAAGTAACATATGAATTTAAATTAAACAAATGGTTGTAATAACTCAAATTAAAATAATTCAGAACTTATTAACACTATAATTTAGATATTCTAAGTGAATTAACTAACTAAATCCTTAATGGTTTAAAATTCAATATAAGACATCTCATTTATTAATCTAAAATCAAGAATTTTTAATAATAATTAAACAAATAAATAAATGTATATATAAAAATTTTCTTATATGAAAATAATTCTCAGATTAATCAAATTTCACAACTATTCATTTATTAAAAATAAAATCAAAATTCTCATATTTTATTATAATCTAGAAATTCATATTAAAAAGGTTGTAATAATTCAAATTAAAAATAAATCAAAACTTATTAAACACTAGAGTTTATATATTCAATTAGATTATAGTGAATTAATTAAGTAAATCCTTAATCAATTTAAGACATCAACATAAATTTCATAATTATTCATTTATTATTCTAAAATCAAGAATTCTTAAAAAAAAAATTACATCATAATCATATTTATGAATTATAAGTAATCTATAAATTTATATAAAAAACCGCAATAAAGCTTTCATAATTCTAATTATAAATAAATCTCAACTAATTAACAAATAGATTATATTGAATTTAATTAATCAAATCCCTAATGGTTAAATTTCAAAAAATAAAATAAAAAAATTCTAAATATTAACAAACTAATCAGATATTGGCCGACTAAATTTCTTATATTATTCTTTTCATAACCCATATATATACTCTGAAATATAGCTCCTGGATACATCATTAATATCTTCTTAAATTTATTGACACATCCCTTGATGATGGACTCACGTGGTAGTCCAAAACGTTGGGTTCATAAAACTCTATAACAGGTCATTCCTCCTCTATCAAAAAATTTTCCTCACCTATATGGATTCATTATTTAAAATTATTTTTTATTCTAAAATATTTCAATTATTTTAAGAAATTAAAATTTAAATATAGAAAAAAAATTAATATATTAGAAAATTTTACTAAAGCATACTTAATTTTGTTCACCGATATTTTATCATAGTCATTATACTCATTCATTGAAGAGTTTGAATTGTAAAATTTAACGTCAATATGTTATAAGCATTATGATTTTATTCACCAATATTTTGTCATAGTCATTAAACTTATTCATTGAAGGGTTTAAATTGTAAAATTTAATGTCAATATGTTGTATGCATTATGGTTGGGGTGATGTACTATATAGGGGTTATTGAGGTATAAAAAAATGGTATTTATTAAAAATAAAGGTTTTTTTAATTGGAAAGATGTATTGAGAAGGAGTTTAAAAATGAGTTTTATAAGGTATTTAATAATATCTAGTGAAATTAGAAGATTATTAATATATCATGAACACACATGTTATGTCACAAGTTTATGGAGTGAAGATCCTACATGCTTCTTATGGTTAAAGTAATTACTACTTGATTAAACAAATGATTTAAGGATCATTGCTTTACTTGTCTACTAGAATACAAGTACCATTAGATTGAAAACATTTCAAGTAATGTAATTGTTGTTGTGTAAGCTTGATATTTGTTATGAAAAGAAAAACCCTAACTCATTAGGGTAAAGCATTAAATATTATTTTGAAGATTGTCACTACTAATACATTTGGACTATCAATTAATAGTCCATGCCTCATGAAGGACTATAGCACTCAACTCGCGATCAAAGTCCATTGACCATCTATTAGTTTGCCGAGTTTTCGTAACTTTAAACCAAGTTTTGTGAAAATATTAAATATTTATATTTTTTTATAAATTCAAAAATAATTTTCTAATTTATGGAAATATTATTTCTAATTATCCATTAGCTGAGCGACCTTTGATATGACATAATTCCCTTGGTGGAGGCTGATTATTTTCGGTATCTATTAGTGTCTAAAAAATAATTTTAAAACCCAAAGAAGGCTAATTTCGTAAGTGGCCATTTCATTGGTGAGTCCTTTGACTCTAACACTGACATTGTTATGTCTGACACTACTACTTCTCTACCCAATGATATCAGAGTTGATGGGGTGCCAGATCCCTTACGTAAGAGAGGCGGTGGGGTGTGTTTTGGGGGGCATGTGTGTTGAACAAATATTGGGTCATAAACAAAATGCATGAAAAGAAAAACATTATCCAATTGTGGAAGTCACTATGTAGAACAAAAGGTGTATGAAGGCAGGGATGTGTGCAGAGTAAATGTTCTCCCACACATACCCCTCTTTCACACAACTACTTCTGTACTAAGGTGTTTCCTCTACCATTATTGTTATTTCCATTGCATGGGTTTTATATTTGCACCGCGTAGTTCATCGATCGATAATAGTGCACTTCTACACTCATAAACCTTCACACTAAACACTTAATAGCACTTCCATTTGACATGCTTAACTTGGCTTGGGTACTCAGTTCTAAACATCTTAAGACCATAATCACTGACTCTTAGAATGGTATTCACATGTTAGTGTACAACTCTCGATCATATGAGGAAAACTGAGAATAACAACTTTATAAAGCTCTTTGTATAATATGAAATAATATTTGTTGAGTGCATCAAACAACTCTCCTAGTGAATGCGGTTTTCAAAACTATGTTCGATGGCTTTGATCATTTAGAAACCAGAAACAACAAATCTCGGTATTTATGGTTCCCGAATACTATGTGCATTTGTGATTTCACATTTATGAATTAAATACTTGTTATCCAATATTAAATGAAGTGTTTTTTTAATGTGTGAGAGGAATAAGTGTTGTGCGGGAGAATGGGTGTGAAAAGCAATGAACATAAACTTTCTTTTGTAATGTTTTATATCTGTGTATACATTCTCACACACCTCCCTGCTGCAAAACACTACATATTAATCAATTAATTATAAATTTTGGCTTATTAAAGTTTGACACATGAAAGTTTAGGTTACATGTATATCGAGTACAAAATAAGGGTGGGTGATTAACTGTCCCCACTACTATGTCTACGTGGGCTCATTTTATTTGAGCTTCCCAAATACTAAGTACATTTGTGATTTTGCATTTGTTAATTAAATATTTATTATCTAATATTCAATGAAGTTTGTTTTTAATGTGTATGAGGAAGAAGTGTTGTGAGGGAGAATGGGTGTCTGAAACAACGAACAATAACTTTAATCCACAATGTTTGTACCGTTGCATAGATTTCCCCTTTTCACACTTCTTCTAAACACCTCCCTCCTACACAACACTACATATTAATCAATTAATCAGTGGTTTTGACTTATTAAAGTTTGGGGTATGAAATATTTGGATTACGTGTATATTGAGTGCGAGATAAGGGTAGGTGATTAACTGTATGCACTACTATGTCGACGTGGGCTCATTTTATTTGATATAGGGATGCAAAAGAGCTTTGGAAAAACTATTTTACACATGGTCCGATGTGCACTTTTCAAAACTATGTTCCACGACTATGATCATTCTACCATAGTTAATGGTTTATATCGAGTGTGGGGTCCCTTTTCTAATATCAATCAACTTCTCATGCCACAGACTAGCATATATTAATATGTAAGTTTTTTCAGCATTTATTTGGTGAATCGATGCATAATCAGGACATCATAAGAGTGAGTAATATAATTTACTATGATAACTTGTTTCGTTATTAGCAAATGTTTTGCTTTGAATAAATTTATGTTCAATATTTAGATGTTTATTTTTATTTTTCTTTCGCACCAACTCTTCTATTCATTTAAAAACTTTATCAAAGTAGAATGTCACATTTGTGAATGAAATACTTGTTATCCAATATTAAATGAAGTGTATTTTTAATCAGTGTGAGGAAAAATTTTTGTGTGGGAGAAAGAATGTGTGAAGCAAGGAACAAAAACTTTCATTCGGAATGTTCTGTATCTCCACATAAATCCCCCCTCCCCACACTTCTTCTCCACGCCTATCTTTTGTAGAACAATATGTATTAATCAATAAATTGGCAGTTTTTTCTTATTAAAGACAGTGATGTGAAATAAGGGTGGATGATTAACTATCCCCACTAATATGTCGACATGGGATCATATTATTTGACAAGTAGAATCAATGAATATTGGTATACATGCTTCCCAAATACTAAGTGAATTGTTGCTTTCACATTTGTCAATTAAATACTTATCATCTAATATTAAATGAAGTGCATTTTTGATACATATGAGGAAGAGGTGTTGTGCAGGAGAATGAGTGTGCATAGAAAGGAACATAAAAAAAAGGTTCACAATGTTTCGCACCTCCGCATACATTCACTATTCACACACTTCCTCTGCACACCTCCCTTTCACCAAAAAGTACATATTAATCAATTAATTAGTAGTTTTTTCCTATAAAGTTTTGGGCATGGAAATTTTTGTTTGCATGTATATCAGGTGTAAAATAAGGTTGGGTGATTAATTGTGCCCACTATATTGTCGACGTGGACTCATTTTGTTTGATATAGGGATGCAATAGTGGTGTTCGACAAACTATGTGCATTCCAATCTTTAACTATTTGTGTGGATTTGAATATTTATGTATTCTATTAGCTTACTTAACTAGGGAAAAACAATAAAAATGTGATATGTTCATTTGCTAAATAAATGTCGAAAATACTTAGAATTATCATTAGCAATCCAAATTTTGATTATCTGGTAAGCTATTTCTCTACATATGGATGTGCATAAGAGGGGAATGCATGAGAGACTTCGTATTCCTCCATTTTCCACACCCCTGCACACATTCCTCCTCTGTACACTTCTCTTGTAGATTTCCATTCTACACAACACTTCTAAACATTATTTTTCACATTATTTTAAACGTATATTGTGATCACGAGATATGAGTAGTTGGAATAGTGTAGAGAGAAACTAACAAAATTTTAAAAAGTAACGTGTCCATAGTTTCATAGGCTAGGTGTTTATCATTTACTTTTTGGCATGCACATTGCCAACACATATTTGATTAGTTCTCGAGGCGGCTTGTTATGAATGATTTTCTCCAAAGTGATTTCTAAATGCTATGCTAGGTTGTCATTTACTTCTTATCAGAATGAGCAGTGAGAAATGCTCTACTAAGTGTTGTGTGATTTGGTTGTTAGCATAAGGAATATGAAAAGTTTTTTTTTAAGACAAGAGTATATTATATGATATTTTTATTAAGTAAATTGTGGTTCCTTTGTTCTTGTGAGTGTTTAAAGTGTTTCCATAGTATACGTTAAAGTAAGCGAGGTTGATGAGATCCACAACTTAGTTTGTTACAATTAACTTATAAATTTGGTTTCCTATTATGTATGTTAGAAAATTATATATTACAAAGCAATGGAACACGCAAAATATTGCAGAAAACATAAACACGGAAAAAACATAAAACAAGAGAGACACAAATATATGTCATTTACCCAATTTGGCCTATGTCCATGGAGAAACACCTAGTCCTTCCTTTTATATTATCCAGCAAAATGAAGAGATACAACCTGCAACAGATCCGTTGTAATTACATCTTCACTCTCACATAATCCCCTCTCTCTTTCTCGCTTAGAATACACATATACATAACCACAATACAATTCCCTCATATATATCAAGGGGTTTCCTTTCAGGGCAAAAAATCCAAAATTAAACATAACTTCTACCATCAGATCATCCATAGTCCCCCCTTGGACCCACCTGGACGCCCTGCTAGCGATCAAATGGGCAGCATTGTCGCCTCATTACAAATTGGGTTCCAATGTGGCGATACCTATGAATAAAGAAGATGATTAGGATCCACACCCAACAATGTAAAGACCAAAAGAAAAATTTGAATTGTACAGAATGAATAGCAATCCATTTTTTAAAGAAATGGAAAGTTATGTCGACTAATGTAGGTTTATAGGGAATATGAGTAATTGTAGTAATAGTTAATTCATTTACCCTGTGAGAAGTTTCAGTCATGTAACTTGTAGTAACCCAAAATTCAACATATAATTAATTACATCAATTTATGTGATCAATACTCAACACAAAAACTATTCAACTAATTAGCATAAAATTTCAAAAAACACGAGTAGAGATGACTTACCTATAGTGACGATATTCCTTAATTTTTATTTTATATTTGAATGCTATTTGAGTCCCACTAACCACACGAGGGTTTTTGGGGACAATTCTCCACCCAACTATAGGTTCAACTGCACATAATCTTTCTACAGTTGGTCACTCCTGAGCCCTCAATCGACATACTACTGCCAGAGAATCCTTTGTCTAAGAACACTTTTCTCCCAAGAGAATGGATGTAGGAATAGATGAATCTCATTCTCCTCTTCCATTATATAGACCAAAAATGGAAAGGGATATGCATGCATACATTGTTAGCATTACGATAGAGGTGTTGTCCTTGACGGAAACTCACTCAAATGAAAGATCACAATACAGCAGGTTAACAACAAATAATTACATATCAGACTACACAGAATGAAGAAAAAGAGGTATACGCAGGTTCACCTTGACCAAGTTGCGTATACACACAGGTTCACTGACCACAAGTAGCATATACATACGCACACACGTTCACAGAAGGAAAAGCGTGTATACCTTGGAAAACTAATTTTTTGGTCCGAAGTATTTGGTCCATGGTATTTTGATCCATAGTATTAGTCCAAGGTATCTGGTCCGAGGTATTGACCCTAGGTATTTGGTCCAAGGTATTGGTCCTATGTGGTTTTGGTCCATGGTATTAAGAAAGGCCTAAAATTATAAAATGAGGAGAAGATCATTAGGTCAGACATTCAAGTATCGAATATCTGATGAAGTGTGAGATCTAGTATGCAGGTTATTGGCTTATGGTGTTGTGCTTGATTTGAACCAAGGATGAACCATAGTGGTTGATGAAGGATAAGATCTAATGATGGATCGGGATCTTAAGGCTTGAAATGAATTATCATTATGTGGTTTGATCATGTATAGTCTAGATTTGAATACCGACACATGTGTTATTCTGTAAATATTATGATCTGGGTATAACTGAAGTCTAGAATAGCTGCAGAATTATGAATTAATATTTACAGATGTATACACTGGTTGGCTTTGAGAAAAGTGCGTATACACACAGGTTCGACACATGGAAGTAGCATATACCTTATAAAGTATGTTTCAGCTGTTTTTGTTTGCTGTTGCAGAGTTCTAGGGTCTGGTTCTGGTTTTGGTTACTATATTCTGGTGATAGTATTCTAAATGATCAGATTGACGATGATTTAACTTTGGGTTGTAAAGGTGATTGATTGATTCAGTTGTTTTTTATTCAGAAAGTGATGATTGAGTCTCAGTGATTGGCTGATGCAGATGTATTTGATGATTGAATTGCAGTTATGATATTATTGATGGATCCAGTCTGAAAATTTATGAAACATGGTCCTTGGAGGAAGAAAGAAGGTCGTAGCCTTTTGTAGGTCGTCGCCTACGTACTAGTAAACATGTTGGCTAGTACAAGAGTTAAGGGGTTGTAGCTCCCTTCCAATAGAAGCTGGAGAACAAGAGAAGGTTGTAACCTTCTGCAAGTAGAAGCCCACGTACTAGTATAATTCTGCACTAGTACAATATTGTAAACAAATTTTCTTACTATTAAAAGAAGACAGAGATGACAACAGTAGGTGGTTTTCACCCACATTGGGTTTCCACCTTATATCTTGGTGTTCATGTGTGTTGCTTATGTGTGATGCTATATTCTTCTTTTACTGCACTGTCTAATAAATCTCTAATATACTGGTTTAAGTTCAATGCATGATAGATTGGGTAAATCAAAAGTTCTCTGCATATACGCTGGTTGCTTCAAGTACAATAGCATATACATGCTATTTCACTTCACTAAAGTAGCATATACAAATCTATTTGGGAAATTAAATTATTGATTTGATAATACTGATTCACCCCCCCTCTTAGTATTATTTCCAATAATTGGTATCAGAGCAGGTCCTTCAGAAGAAGCTTGATCGCTTGAAGGGAGATCCATCATCATGAGTAATCAAGAAAGCATGGGATCCATCAGACTGCCAATCTTTGATGGGAGAAACTTTGTTTATTGGAAGATAAGAACCACGACCTATCTATAATCACTTGGAATGGATGTTTGGGAAATCGTGGAAGGAGGATATACATTTCCATCAGCAATTCCTACAAATACGGTAGGTAAAAAGCAATATGAAACCAATGCCAGGGCTGTCAATACATTATTGTGAAGTTTGTCACAATCAGAGTTTGTCAAATTTATGCTGCTTAAATCATCCAAAGAAATATGGGACAAAATCGTTCTAAGCTACGAAGGAGACTCTCAGGGAAAATGTGCTAAACTACAAACTCTCAGAATTCAATATGAAACTCTTAAGATGCACAATGATGAAAGTATAGCTAGTTACTTCTTACATATAAATGAGGTTGTTAATTGTATGAAGAATGTGGGTGAAGAGATAAAGGAATTTACCTTGATTGAGAAAGTTTTAAGATCCTTGTCTACTAAATTTGAATCAAAAGTATCTACCATAGAAAAAAACAGGATCTACAGACTATCACTATGACATAGCTTCACGGAATCTTAACTGCCTCTAAGATGAGAAAAGGAGGCGCATCAATTATGAGATAAGCCGCATTTAAATCTTCAGCAAAAGGAAAGGAATAACTCAATGAACCGGGACATATTTCAGAAGAAGAAGATGAAGTAAACTTTGTCAAGAAGCTTCAACGGGGTTCTGGAAGATTTAGAGGTAAACTACCCTTCAAATGTCTTTCTTGTGGCAGAGTTGGTCATTATGCTGCCAAATGTCCTCATAAAGATAAATATGATAAAGGGAAGGAATATGAAAAATGGAATAGAAAACAAAGTGTAAGTAAAAAGAGTTACTATACTGATGAAGATAGTGATGGTTTATCAAATAGTGATGAAGATGAAAATAGTAATGACTATAGACTTCTAATGGCTTATGAAGATGATAATTTTTTGGATGCTTTAGAAGAAGATGACCTTCATGAAGAAATCTCTAAACTCAAAATCTATTTAGAAGAAAAGAATATGATTATAGATACCTTGACATACCAACTTACTGAAAAATAAAAACACAATGAAAAACTAGAATGTGAAATTGTGGGTCTAAGAAAGGATCTTGAGAAAGCAAAATATCTCAATCTTAGATTTGCTAAAGGATCAGAAACCTTAAATGAAATTATCAAAGTGCAGCGTTCTCCTCTGATAAAGACAGGTCTTGGATATACTGAAGAAGCATCTCAATCACAGAAGTCGTCAACCTCCACTAAAAGCTATCTTGATGCAGCAAAGAACAGTGAACAGTATGACAATCGTCAGCAAAGGCATAAAGCAGATCACTAGGTAAATTAGGCTCAATTTTCTTCAAGGATGAACAGAAGCTACAACTAACCTCAGGTAAATCATACTCAATTTGCTTCAAAGATGAATATCAATAGAAACTACAATCACCAAATCAATAGATTTGATGATCGCAGGAACTTATTTAATGGTCAATGTTTCTCATGTCATAATTTTGGACACAAGGCTGCTCAATGTGTTGCTTACAAAGCCATCATGACTATAGAAGCACAAAATCAAAGGAATGTGACAGGGATCAAGAAAAGTTCCTATAATAACTTTTCTCTTCTTGAAAATGAAATAGAATGCTCAATCTGTAACAAATTTTGCCATGAATAATCTAAATGTAAGAGAAAATTTTGACAAACATCTCAAAAGGAGAAAACTCCATTAAACCCTAATATATGAAGAAGGAAAGAACCTCAAACAGAAATATGTGGTATAGCCTTGTATGCAGAAGGATAAGAAAATCAGTGGTACATCAATAGTGGATGCTCAAAACATATGATAGGTGACAAAGAAAAGCTTCACTCATATAATGCCTTAGAAAAGGAAAAGAATGTCTCATTTGGAAACAACACTCCTGCTATCATAAAAGGTAAAGGCTCTGTTTTCTTGAAAGAAAAGGTTAAAGTTGGGAATGTTATGTATGTAGATGGTCTAAAACATAACCTGTTGAGTGTCAGTCAAATGTGTGATCAAGGAAATGAAGTGGTGTTTTGATCAAACGGATGTGTTGTTCATGAGCTTGATATAGGAGAAACCGTGATCATAAGCATAAGAACTCCAAAAAACTTATACATACTCAAGGGAGGACAACAACAGTGCTATCTAAGAAAAAATGATGAAAACTGGCCATGACATAGAAGATTGGGACATCTAAGTTTTTCTCAAATAAGAAAAGCATGTAGATTCCAGGTTGTTCGTGATCTTCCAGATATCAGCATTCTTGAAAATACAATATGCAAACCATGTCAATTCGGTAAGAAAACCAGATCTCACTTCATTGAAAAAGAAGGGTCAGCTAGTAAGCCTCTTGAACTTGTTCATACTGATTTATGTGGACCATCAAGGAAAAAGTCACCTCATGGAGAAGAATACTTTATTTTGTTCATTGATGATTTTTCCAGAATGTGTTGGATAGGTCTTCTAAAGCATAAATATGAAGCATTTGAAAAGTTCAAAGCCTTCAAATCCTTGGTTGAAAATGAATTATATCGCAAAATCAAATGCTTCAGATCTGATTAAGGAGGGGAATTTACCTCGAATGAATTTTTTGACTTTTGTGAACAACATGGAATAAAAAGGAAGTTCTCCACCACAAGGACTCCACAGCAAAATGGAGTGGTAGAAAGAATGAATAGAACTGTTCAACAAATGGCTCGATCTATGCTAGATGAATCTGGAACTCCTGCAACCTTTTGGGGTGAAGCTGCATTTGCCACTGTAACTATTCTCAACCAAGCAAATGTTCAGGTAAGCAACACTCAAACTCCACATGAACTTTGGTATGGTAAGACTCCTACTATAAAATACTTTAAAGTTTTTGGAAGCAAATGTTATATCAAAAGGATTGATGAAAAACTTGGTAATTTTGAGCCCAGAGTAGATGAAGGTATTCTTCTTGGTTATTCTTCCCAAAGTAAAGGATATAAATGTTATAATAAAAGTCTGGGGAAAATTGTTGAAAGTATTGATGTTGTAGTTGATGAAGCATGGAAAAATCCAAAACAGATAAAAAATGAAGATTATGACAATGAAGAAGATGGGGATTATTTTCCCACATCAAATCACAATGATTCTGAAGAAGAAACCAATGAAGCACTAGAAGAAGAGATAACGACAGAAGAAAAAGACTTCGTCCAGGTGTGTTCAAAAAAATCATCCAAAAACTCAAATTTTAGGGGAAAAAGAGGCAGATGTACAGACAAGAAGAACTATTACAAAAACCTCAAGTTATCTAGCATTAGTATCCTTGACCGAACCTCAAAAAGTAAATGAAGCATGCAAAGATGAATTTTGGGTCAAGGCCATGAATGAAGAACTTGAGAAAATTGAATAGAATAATACTTGGGAATTAGTTCCTATACATCATGATAAAAATATCATAGGAACTAAATGGATATTCAAAAACAAGCTGAATGAAAATGGAGAAGTTATTAGAAACAAGGCCAGACTTGTTTGTAAAGGGTATGCTTAACAAGAAGGTATAGATTATGAAGAAACTTTTTCACCTGTTGCTAGACTTGAAGCCATAAAGATGTTTCTTGCTCTTTCTAGCTTTCAGAATTCAAAGTATACCAAATGGATTTAAAATCTTCTTCCCTTAATGGAGATTTAGAAGAAGAAGTCTATATTGAACAACCAGAAGGATTCATTCTTGGAAATGATGCAAAACTTCTATGCAGACTCAGAAAGGCTCTCTATGGTCTAAAACAGGCTCCAAGGACCTGGTGTTACCGCCTTGACAAATATCTACAGCAATAGGGTTTTTCAAAAGGGTTAGCAGATAGCAATCTATATACAAAGATTGACACTAATAAATTGCTAATAATTGTTGTTTATGTTGATGATATCATTTTTAGTAGCAATGAAGAACCCATGAGTCAGAATTTTTCTTCAGTATTGCAGCAAGAATTTGAAATGTCCTTGCTTGGTGAACTTACCTATTTTCTTGGTCTACAAGTTCAAAAAAATAAAGATGGTATTTTTCTTTCACAAACAAAATATCTCAAACAGATCTTGAAAAAATATGGCATGGAAGATTCTAAACATGTATGTACCCCAATGGTAACAAGATGCAATCTCAGCTCAAATGGTGAATCAGCAGTAGTACATCAAACAGCTTACAGATCCATGATTAGTAGTCTGCTTTATCTAATAGATTCTCGACCTGACATCATGCATGCAGTAGGAATAGTTGGAAGATTCCAAGCAAATCCACAGGAATCACACCTTCAGGCAGTCAAAAGGATTTTCAAATATCTTCAAGGAACACAAAACTTTGTTTTATGGTATCCTAGAGATATAGATCTTACTCTTCATGCATATACAGATGCAGATTGGGCAGGAAGTGTTGATGACAGAAAAAGCACTAGTGGTGGTATATTATATATGGGTTCTAGGTTAGTGTCTTGGTTCAGCAAGAAACAAAGTTTAATTGCGTTATCTACAGCTGAAGTAGAATATGTGGCTACTGCATCTTGCTGCACATAACTACTTTGGATGATGCAAACATTGCAGGACATTCAGATGACATGCACTCCACCCATCTCCATTCTATGTGATAATACAAGTGCCATCATTATTTCAAAGAATCCACTCATGCGCTCCAAGACCAAGCACATACCCATCAAATACCATTTTCTACGTGAACAAGTGCCTGAACAAAAGGTCAAATTGGAATGTGTTCCCTCCAAAGAACATGTTGTTGATATATTCACTAAACCACTGCCCAGAGAGACATGTGAATATCTCAGACAAAAGTTGGGAGTAGTTGCTACATCATCCTGCTGTTAAATCAAACTTTTCAGAGAAAGGTGATTATACGCGTGTTTCCTAAAGTGAAGTTGCGTACACATGGAAGTTTCTATGGGTCAAGGAGTGTATATGTTTTTCAGGCAAGAAAAACAGTGGGGCAAGCTCTGATATGGGTGCTCTGACTGATATTGATGATATGCTTTGTTCATTAATTTTATCTGACTAACAAAGATTCCTTGATCTTTGATCTGATAACAATGCATAGGTAGCACCAGTTCAGGAGGAGCATTAGCCCTCACTTACATTCAACATTGTTGGCATTATGGTTGCTAAATCCAGCTATGGCTTCAGATATTTATACCATTGGTAACTCAAGTCATGTAAAAGCCTAGGGTGTGATATGTCTTCTCATACATTTGAATGGGTCCTCTTGGAAAAATGATGTAATTTATATCCCCACTTTACATGGGATGGATGATGTAATATTTCTTGTTTTTTTCATGTATAAACAATTGGGTGGGTGGATGAGTCAAATTTGGTATATCCCCCCTTGGTTGGGAGATGGATATATGTATGAGTCATTGGTGATAGGAAGGTCATTGGTGATGTATGTATAGATTCATTCTTTTAGAAAATCTTTTTGCATACTTTTCTTGTGCTCAAGGGGAGCATGGACTCAATCATGGGAGCTCAATCAATACATTTCAGCATATCGGAGAATTCAACATGTACTCAGGGGGAGCATGACCAGCATAGTGTATGTCAAAGGGGGAGCTTGACCCTTTTCCCTTGATGTCAAAGGGGGAGAGTGACTTGGTGTTGTTGTTGCCATCAAGTCCAAAGGGGGAGATTGCTGGAATTATGTTACAGGTGTTGTCCTTGATGGCAACTCACTCAAATGAAAAATTACAGTATAGCAGGTTAACAACAAAGAATTACAGTTCAGACTACACAGAATGAAGAAAGAGAGGTATACGCAAGTTCACCTTGACCAAGCTGTGTATACACGCAGGTTCACTAACCACAAGTAGCGTATATGTACACATGCACTTTCATAGAAGGAAAAACGCGTATACCTTGGAAAGGTAAGTTTTTGGTCCGAAGTATTTGGTCCATGGTATTTTGATCCATGGTATTAGTCCAGGGTATCTGGTCTGAGGTATTAACCCTGGTATTTGGTCCAAGGTATTAGTCCTATGTGGTTTCGGTCCATGGTATTAAGAAATGCCTAAAACTATAAAAGGAGGAGAAAATCATTAGGCCAGGCGTGCAAGTATCGAATATCTGATTAAATGTGAGATCTATTATGCAGGTTATTGGCTTATGGTGTTGTGCTTGATTTGAACCAAGGATGAACCTTAGCGGTTGATGAAGGATAAGATCTAATGATGGATTGAGATCTTAAGGCTTGAAATGCATTATCATTATGTGGTTTGTTCATGTATAGTCTAGATCTAAATACTGACGCATGTGTTATTCTATAAATATTATGATCTGGGTATAACTAAATTCTGGAATAGCTGCAGAATTATGAATTAATATTTACAGATGTATACGCTGGTTGGCTTTGAGAAAAGCACGTATACACGTAGGTTTGACACATGGAAGTAGCGTATACCTTATAAAGTATGTTTCAGTTGTTTCTGTTTGTTGTTGCAGAGTTCTGGGGTCTGGTTCTGGTTCTGGTTACTGTATTCTAGTGATAGTATTCTGAATGATCAGATTGATTGTGATTTAACTATGGGTTGTAAAGGTGATTGATTGATTCAGTTGTGGTTGATTCAGAAAGTGATGATTGAGTCTTAGTGATTGGTTGATGCAGATGTATTTGATGATTGAATTGCAGTTATGATGTTGTTGATGGATCCAGTCTAAAAATTTATGAAACGTGGTCCTTGGAGGAATAAAGAAGGTCGTAGCCTTCTGTTGGTCGCTGCCTATGTACTAGTAAACATATCGGCTAGTACAAGAGTTAGGGGGTTGTAGCTCCCTTCTCGTAGAAGCTAGAGAATGAGAGAAGGTTGTAACCTTCTGCAGGTAGAAGCCTGCATACTGGTATAAGTCTGCACCAATACAATATTGTAAACAGATTTTCTTATTATTAAAAGAAGATAGAGACGACAACAGCAGGTGGTTTTCACCCACATTGTGTTTCCATCTTATATCTTGGTGTTCATGTGTGTTGCTTATGTGTGATGCTATATTCTGCTTTTACTGCACTGTCTAATAAATCTCTGATATACTGGTTTAAGTTCAATGCATGATAAATTAGGTAAATCAAAAGTTCTCTGCATATATGTTGGTTTCTTTAAGTACAGTCGCATATACACGCTAATTCACTTAGGTGAAGTAGCATATACAAATCTGTTTGGGAAATTAAATTATTGATCTGATAATACTGATTCACCCACCCTCTCAGTATTGTTTCCAACATACATTCCATGTGTCAACATGCCAATTTTTATTTATTTATTTCAAGTTTCACTTAATTTTATATTTCGCTTAATTTAACTCTTTCTTGTTTTATTCCGTTTTACTTTTTGTTAACTTTACTTACTCTTACTATTTTTATAGTTTGCTTATATATATATATATATATATATATATATATATATATATATATATATATAACTCCAGTTTATTATTTTCTATTTTATTCATTTATTATTATTATATTCTCTTCATTATTTATTTACTATTATTATATTTTCTTTATTATTTATTGTTTATTTACTTATATTTTAATATTATATTATTTTATTTATTTTTATTATTATTAGGGGATATTATATACTCCCCCTCTTTAAGGAACTTCGTCCTGAAGTTAAGTTGAATCATTTAATATTTTATTTTATCTAGTTATTTATTACTTCATGTTTGCCCCACACCCTCTGCTAAACTAGTATAACCAACAGGCATCGAAAGTTTCCACAATAATCGGGAAATCCCAAGGGATTTTTGTCCTTTTTCCCACTTTTGGAACTAGGTATAAGCCTCATGAGTCTATACCATATCATATGGCTGGCCCCAAGGCTCACACAAACGCTTAGACCTCATTTGCCCCAAGGAAGCCATCCAATCCTAGTACTCAATGACTTCAAGCATCTCGCAAGGCTAGCCCACTCCCTCCACACTCACTAAGGTGCACATCTCTAGGCATCAAATTCCTTACAACCCAACCAGACTTTGGCATCCCAATCCAATATCATGAACTTGGCATATAATATCAGGCACTTGGCCTCCTCAAGATGGTCCCATAGCCCCTCAAGAGATATACAAGACAAAGGAACCACTCGCATATGTAGTGTTGATTGAGTTTGTTCCCAACCCATATGGTGTTACATATTCTCCCTCACAGGTATGCCCCCCCACAAGATCATCAAATAAAATGACCCTCTCGGCCCATTTGTGGAGTTTGTGTCAATCACCACACTTTAACATGCAACTAATGCTTTTAATCATAGTATCATAGAAAATAGTCCATATGCCAACTCTTGCATGTCATCTTGATAAGATAAAATCATTGTTTGAATCTTGCTTTTGGATAAATCACATCAACAATGTTTGATAGTTAATGTTTTGAACCTAACAATGAGGTTCATCTTCAAGACCGAGGTCAAAAAATTGATCTATCATTAGGATTAGATATGAGCGAGATGCATCACGTTCTAGAACGTGGTGCATCTCACTATTATTTAATCCTAATGATTGTTTTTTTCACCTTGGTCATGAAGATGAACCTCAAAGGTAGGTTCTGTTATCACTCAGGTTGTCCTTCTGGTCGGCATCAAAAGGATACGGCCGAGGTAACCACAGACCAATCTTTGGACTGCAAGTTCTAGCCCACCTGCAATTAGAGATGGCTCTCTCTTTCAGATTTAGCTTTGTTGATAATGCTTTTAGGCTAGTTATTGAATTCAAGGGGATTTGTTTTGTTTTTTGGTGGGAAGGATGATGCTTTCAAGTAAAGAGGCAGGGACAACATGAAAGTTTTAGAACCATTGGGCGTGGAGTCAAGGAGTAGGACTGCTGGTGCGTTTTCCTGGTCACAAGAAGGAATATGGAGCAAGCTAGTTGTATATGAAACAATCATTCAAGGTAAAAGATATGGATTAAAGGCTAAGGAATGAGGGGCAATTAAGAATCTCTCATTCAAATTAGCAGAAAGAAGACAAATGAGCCCTATCTAGGAGCAGTTAAGAATTCCTAGATAACAGTCATTCATATGTGAAAATAGGTCAAACATGAGCCATGACAGAATTCATATTTATGCCTAATTCAAGAGGAAAACATTAAGAAGCCACAGAAACTGAGCATAGAGTGAAACCAAGCAAATTCTAAACCAATCTTTTGTTCTGTGACTTGAGCATATGTGAAATCGAAATAACAGAGGTAAGGAAAACTTATTGATTCATATAGCAGCACAAGAATTTCGCATTCAATTCTTCAGACCATTAGACACAGAGCAGACAGTCATTCCTCCAAAGCTTTTCAGCAATCTTTAATTAAGTAAAACATCTCAGATATCTAGTGCGAGTCTCTAATGAGGACTATCAACCAACCAACCCTTTAAACAATACAGAGGGTCGGTATATATAGGGAAAATTATCCAAAAACTAATCTATTACAGTCGACCTAAACAGGTCTGAAAGAAAATGATTACTTTAACCTAATCTTATCCAGAAATAAATGCATGAAAATATCTTTGGGCTGCGCTGAGGGCAGTTGTATCAAAACTGAGTTAATGTCTGTCCTGGGTAGCCCGGTGCAGTCCTCTTGTAATAACTGTGATTTGTCCTTTATCTCCACCTCTAACTTGGATTTGCTGTTGTTTTGTTGGCATTAATGTGCACTAATCCCGACCAGATAGGCTTTTAAATGGCCTTAACTGCTTTGCTGACTTTGATGAAGGTCTTTAATTTCACCTGATTTGATGTTGCTGAACTGATACTCTTTGTCGCTTCCTAATACTCTTTGGCGCTGATCTTGGAGTCTTTAATATCTTTTAAATGGTTTAGATTGTCCCATCGATCCTTCATGGCAGCTGCTCGGCCTTCTGTTGCTTTAAAAAGTGTGCTTTCCCCTTTCTAAATGCTTCACGAAGAAAAACGGGTCCTTCTACACCTTTCGGGCTTGTTGGGGGCTACGCGATGAGGGGCTTTCCATTTTGGCCCATTTCCCGTAGCCAATCGCGCCTGAAAAACTGCCTCAGAATTTGAATACGGGCTTCCTAAGCACGATTTTCGCCTTTCGCGCCTCTTTGAGTGATGACATCAGCATGACGTCAGCAGTGGGTCCCAGTACAGAGGTGACATGGCAGGGTGACGTTAGCAGATGATGTTAGCAGTACGGCCGTGTGACGTGGCGGTATGGCGAACGAGGTGACGTGGCGGTATGGCGAACGAGGTGACGTGGTGGTACACTGTGGCAGTGATGTGGCAGTGACGACTTGGCAGTATGGTGGCAGAAGGCCTAACGCAGGTTGATGACGTAGCAAGATGACGTCACTGGGCGGAGGCGGTTTGCGGTTTCAGGCGCACCGCCTTTGCGCAAAAGTGGTTTGGGAGGAGGGGGTGATGCATGGCGGGAGTACGACGGGAAAACCGCCGAACTCCCGGACGCTAACCCTCGGCAGGTCGGGGCACAGAAACACCCACCCACCGTAGATCTTGGGCGCGCCAGATCTGATGGCCGACGGGACAGGTGAGACGGCGGAGGGTTAGTGACGGGGCCCGCAGCATTATATTTGTTTATTCATACGGCGGGGGGGTTTTAACATTAGACATGGGGGTTTATGGGTTAAGCGCGCCAGAGGCGTTTAATGTTAAATCAAACACTTTAAACGCCAACATTAATAATGAGCGCCTAAGAGGGTTGGGTGTTTATACAAAGGGGAGGACCATGGTTATTGTTTTAACCAGAGGGTTTAGAACGCGAAGGGATAATAGTGGTCCCAGATAGACTACTATTTCCCGGACTAAAAACATATGGCTATAGTGCCAAAGGGGGGGGGTATTTAATATTTTTTAGGGATTTTATATAATTTTAGTAGTAAATAGGGATGGGGATCAGTTAGGGAGCTACATAGTGCAATTAGGAGTTAATATGGCTTTGTGAGGTGAAAGTAGAACAGAAGACTAAGTTTCAAAAGTAAAACTTAGACATAGGGGTAAATGAGAGTGAGAAGTGATTTTACACAAGAAATGTGGCTTCTTTTCATTAAAGAAAGCCAACATTTACCTTGATGTTTCACAGAAATGAAGTTAGGACTTGTTGGGCAGATCCCAAGGTCCTTTAGGGGGATGTTAGTAAGATACTTTTAGGGGGAGTGAAGGGAAGTTAGACATGCTTCTAGAATTCTGCCACCAAAACACTGCTTTGCTACCTCTACCACTGATGAGATGAGCTTTCTTTGTCGAGGCCAACACTGAAGATGATCTTGCTTCTGCAACCCCAGGCTACCTACCCAGCCTAATACACCTAGCATTTTTTGTTACTTCAGGAAGGGTGCACTTAGACTTGCAGACCCTGCTTTACAATTTTTCTTTTGACTGCCCTCCTATCTAAATCTATCCTTATTTCTTCCAAGGGCCCAGATTAAGCAGTTGGACTCCTTTATTTCTCTACCTATCTACAAATCTGCCAAGATTAAGCTGTTTGGATAGATATCAATTCTCTATATTCTAACACAAGAAATTGAAACCTAGGGAAGCCAAGATTAAGCGATTTGGACTTCCCTTAACACAACATTCTTCAAAAATGGTTAAGTCATCAAAATTGGAATACAGTAGTGGCATTTGGACTGGCACACTTTCATGGCCTCTTCTTTCGCCTTTTTCTGGAAATATGGAGCATTGCAGGATGCAAAGTATGACATATTTGGCATGTAAAACTGTCAATCATGAAAGATGATCACCTGTTGCAACAGGAGGCTAATAGTGGCTCCACTTGGGGAAGGCTTTTCCTTGTGAAAAAGCCAAGAACAGCAGGTCAGACTGCCTTGATCTTCTATTGTTGCTGTGGATTGATAAACTTCTTTATGCTGGCTGTTAAAGTGTAAAACTTTGGAATATGAACAGCTCCCTCCTCAACTGAATTACTGTAAACTGCATAGCATCACTTGCTTTCTTCTACGTGCTTTATGTTATGTACAGTATTTCTTGGGCATTATGCTTTTTGAAAAATAGAGATCAAAACTAATGTGTTTCCTTTAGCTCTGGTCTTGAAACAGTTGCTGATGTGAAATTTAAAAAATGCTCCTCTCTTATTGATACTGTTTGACTAAAGACTGCAAACTGCCCACTGTTTGCTTTCACCATGAATCTGTGATATGACAGTGCTACTATTGTTGTTTTACCGAGATTAATGCAGAGACAGAGCTTTAAAGAATGGAATACTGGCAATTGGCTGTGTCTTCACAAACATTGTTTCTGCTCCTCTAACACTCAGATTTCTTACACAAAAACTAAAACCAAAGCGCTGATATATACAAATATCAATGTACAAAAAGATATGTACAGAACTGGATTGTATCCCTTTAAAAGGGATCATGGTAATGTTTCAGCATTCGGCCATTCACAGGGCCTTCTTCAGCCGTTCTGTCCTCTACAGATTTGAGAAAATATGTGTTATTTCCCTTAACAACAAAAATAACAAATGGCCCTTTCCATGAAAAATCAAATTTTGCATGTTTTTCCTTATCTTCTCTCCGTGAATCCCACCTTAGAACTTTGTCACCAATATAGAAATCCTCAGCCTTAGCTCTCTTATCAAACATCCTTTTGAGCTTTTCTTGCAAAATCTGAGCTCTGTCATAAACTTGCTCTCTGGTTTGTTGAAGATGAATTGTTTGGTAGATTCTTCGTTGAATTTCGTTTGGTTCAGCCTAGATCTCCTGTAACAGTCTGATAGTAGGTATGCCCAAAGATGAAGGAAACCTGGCTTCCATGCCATATACTAGCTCATAAGGGCTCATCCCAATGGATTTCTTTGTTGAAAATATGTCTGCCCATAGGGAATTTGTGAGCTTTCTATGCCAGTTCTTCTTGTTTTCTTCTAGCACTTTCTTTATGATATTAATCGGGCTCTTATTAGATGACTCAGCCAAGCCATTACCTTGGGGGTAACAGGTTGTGGAATGCCCCAAGGTGATGTGAAATTTGTGGAAAAATTGATCATTTTTTCGGATTTAAAAGCAGCGACATTATCAGTAATGATCTTCTCAGGGCAGCCAAATCTAGAAAGGATGTTGCACTCAAGGAATTGGATAATGATGGTGTCATTGGCTTGTCTGCATCGGATGGCCTCAACCCACTTGGTGAAATAGTCGGTGGCTATTAAAATCCATTTGTGCTGGCCTGAGGAAGAGGGATGGATTTCTCCAATGACGTCAAGACCCCATTGTTGAAAAGGCTTTTCAGTTGAGATGGGTTTAAGGGGCAGGGGCAACAGCTTTCTTTTGCCCTCAAAGATTTGGCATTTGTGACATGAAATGGCAAACTTCTTTACATGTGAAAAAAGAGAGGGCCAATAGAAACCAGCCCTTAGAATTTTATCAGCAGTAGATTTCCAATATAGATGTCCTCCACAGTCACCTGCATGGAATTCTTTCATGAAATTGTTAGTTTCATTCATGATTAAACAATTTAGCAATATACCTTCATGATTTTTCCAAAATAATGCACCATCTATGACACAAAACTTTGAAGGCTTCATTCTTAAAAATCTTTTCTTAGTTCTGGACAATCTTGGGGGAGCAAACAGGTTTAACAAAACAAAGCATATATCAGCATACCATGGGGATTGCAAAAAGGTTTCAGTGATCTGTGGAGTCGCCAGCTCCTGTTCATTGTCCAATTGGTTAATGTCTAAGGCTTGAAAGCTTGTTTCGGACATCAGTTTGGCTAAACCTTGTCCCTTTATGAGCTTGGTTGGTTTTATTTCTATATCATACTCAAGGATGTTTGCAATCCATTTGCCTCTTTTTCCCTCTAATCCCTCTTGGGTTAATATATCTTTTACAACAGTGTTTGGGACAAAGGCAATCACATATGAATATAAAATGTACACTCAAAAATCTTTGATTGCTTTGACCAGGGCATAGGTCTGCTTCTCCATGATTGGGTATTTCAAAGGGGCATCTCTTAAGGCTCATCTGAAAAATGCAATTGGCTTTTTAGCTCCCTGATCATTCTTTTGCAAAAGGACAACAGATATGGTGTGATCAGATGCAAAAGAAAATATGATAAAGTCCCTATCAAATTGTGGACTTGTGAGGACAGGGGCTTGGGTTAAGGCAGATTTTTATGCCTTCAAAGGCTTGTTTGGTTTCAAGAGACCATCTTACCTTGGCATCCTTTTCTAACATGTTGCTTAACAGTCTTATCAACTCAACTAGATTTGGAATAAATCTCCTTAGGAAGTTGATCTTTCCCAGGAATGCTTGCAACTCTTTTATGTTTCTTGG
The DNA here is from genome assembly GCA_031772625.1 of Pinus tabuliformis. Lineage (NCBI taxonomy): Eukaryota > Viridiplantae > Streptophyta > Pinopsida > Pinales > Pinaceae > Pinus > Pinus tabuliformis. Next base: position 746,773,941 of record CM062818.1, read on the forward strand.
ATATGGGATCTGGAGGATGGCTTGGATTCTTTCAGGATCAATTCTAATCCCGTCCTTTGATATGATATGGCCAAGAAGTTTTCCTTCTTCAAGGCCAAAGAGGGATTTTTTGGGGTTCAAGGAAATGCCATATTTCCTGCATGTCATGAATATTTGCCTCAAATGTTTCAGGTGCTCTTGATTAGATTTAGAGAAAGGGGTTAGATCATCAAGACATACAACTACGAAATCATGTATTTCTTTGGCAAATGCAATATCCATTGCCCTTTGAAAGGTAGCACCAGCGTTTTTAAGTCCGAATGGCATCTTCACATACTTAAATGTTCCCCACGGTGTGGTAAAGGCTGTCTTGTCTTGGTCATCCGGGTGAACCAGTATTTGATTGAAACCTGAAAAGCCATCTAGCAAAGAAATTCTAGATTATCCCACTACTGTCTGCAGAATATGATCCATTTTGGGCAATAGGTAGTGGTCTTTTAGGGAGACTTGGTTTAAATTTCTTAGGTCTACGCATAGCCTAATCTCTCCTGTCTTTTTTCTTGTAGGAACAAGATTGGATACCCATTTAGAAAATCTGATGGTTGCTATGATACCTGCTCCAAACATTCTTTTCACTTCCTTTTCAATCAAAGGGAGAAGCATGGGATTGATTCTCCTCAGTTTCTGTTTGAAGGGCTTTTGGTTTGGTTTTAAGGGAATGGTGTGTTGGATTACTGAGGTGTCATAGGATTTCAAATCCTCATAACTCCAAGAAAATACATCTTGGAATTCTTTGAACAAATCAACATATTTGGGCTTCTGATCACGTGGAAAATTTTTAGATAATTTGATCATTTTGGGCTTCTCTGCTGTCCCGATGTTATGTTCTTCTATAGCAGCGTTTAGGGGTTGCATTTTTGGTTTCTTGGGAACATCATTAGCATCAAACATGTCTTCCAACAGAGTGAGGCCAGCAGGGAGTAAGTTATCTTTCAGATCCACGATCTCAGCCTCTGTTTCGGCTATTTCCTCCAAATGCATCAGTTTCAGCTCTTCTATATTTGTGTTATCAAAAACAGTTGGGTTCAGCAATCGTTTGATCGTTATAGGTGTTATAGCCTGCTGATTTTCATTCGTTTGTTGTTGTTCATCCGTCATAGCATCCATGTCAATGTTAATATTTTAAAACTCATGCTCAAGGGTGAGGAAATTGTAAATCTGGGCATCATATTTGAACACTTGCCAATCTTTAACATTATTTGGGAAAGCGGGCCTGTGTTTTATTTCAGTAGTAAAATGATGATTTGGCTCAAAGGGAAGCTTGCATGTACTAGCAAAAGTGGCCAGGCTGTGTGCATGAATGTTATGGTCTCTTGAAATCTTGGCAAGCTTGGGTTCAATAAATGTGTTGAGTATACTAGTGGCAGCAGTCCTATAGGCCCTCATTCTATTGTCATTGGTAACAAAATTACCTTTCACCTATTGTATGATTAAATCGGAGTCACCTAAAATGGATACTTTTGCAGCTGATAGAGCTTTGAGCAGTTTAAGGCCTAAGAGGAGTGCCTCATACTCTGCCATGTTATTAGTGCATTTGAAATTTAGTCTGTAGGCATGGCCTTCTGCATGATTGTTATATGTATTGTGAATCCAGACACCTGCCCCTGCTCCTAACTTGTTGATAGAGCCATCAAACTCTAAATACCATATGATTTCTTGCTTGTGGTTAGTGTCAAGAGTTTCAGTCATTCTTGCAGCGGACAGATTTGAATTTTCTGTTTGGGGAGGTTCTTCTTGTAAGCTGGTTGCCTTGATTGTTTTGACAGTTTTATCAGTATGGGCAACCGATTCTTCATTGATGTGTGTGTTCATTTCTAAAGCCAACGGCTTGTCATCAATGGGAGGACTTATTTCATCATTAAATAAAATAAAAGAATCCATATCAGAATGGATTGAGTAAATGGGAAAATTTTCAGGCTTGCTCTCACTAGTTACCACATATTTCATCAGTGTTTCTCTATACAGTCTCTTTGGTTGCCCAAAGACAGATATAGTGGCATAAGAGAGGTCTAATTGGAGGGATCCTTGGAGTTTTTCTCCCCAAGATCTTGACAATAACAAGCCATACTTTGGTGGAATGTCCACAACCACCACATCCATAAAGAATGTCTTGTTAGGAAATTGGACTAAGGAGACACACAGGTCTTTGATGAGGCGTAAACACTTGACTTGACTTGAGTCAAAGGAGAATAGATCTTTGTAGGGTCTTGTAACATCAAGGTTCAATTTTTCCATTACAGCTTTGGGCATAAGGTTGTGGTAGGCACCTGAGTCAAACATGGCATTGTGCAAGACTTTGTCATGTATATGTAAACTGACATAAAAGGGCAAGACAGATCCATATGTTGATTTTCCATTAACTTCTGGACCAAATAGCAACTCAGGTTGATCATCAAGGACATTCACATCATCCTTTACCTCCGGCATTTGAAGTGACCTTTGTATTTTTTGCCTATACACATCATGTTTGGCCAGTTCGGATAAGGGGATGGATATCTTCAATTTACCTATTTCTGTCTCTAAGTCAAATGATTTTTCAGATTGGGTTTTAGTAATGTGAGAAGTAGGTTTCCCTTTTTCCATTGGAGTATCAGCAACTTGGTCTTGTTTATCAGTGTTATGGGAAGTGTTTGATTGCGGTTTTTCTGTTTTAGGAGGGATTTTTGGAATGTTGTTCAAATTTTCTTTCGAGGAAGAAGGTGGCCGAGGCTAGTCAATAGAAGGATGTATTTGTGTTATGTCCTCTACAGTCACTTGATGTATGTTTGGGACAGGTATATCAGCTGGTTCTGTTATGACAGCCTTGCCTTTAGTCTTGTTGGGCTGTTTGCCATCCTTTGGTTTGTTAGGTTCAGGAATGTCAATGGTCCTAGTTCTCAGCTTATATTGTTTGTGGACCTCATACACAGCAGTATCATAGCCTTGTTTAAAATCAAAAGACTCACCAGACTTAGTCTGAAATTGATTAAAGTCATGCTCATCTTGGTCTCTTTGAGTTAGGAAAATTTGTTGCTCAACCCTCGAAACCACCAGGTTCATGTGAGTGTCCTCTGGGGGTTCACTAGATGTAGATGCTTCGGCATAATTTTCATGAAAAGGTGGTCTTATACCATGGTCTGGACTAGACCTACCAGCATTTGTGTTCTGTGTTTTCCTGAAATTTGGGTTCCTTATTGTATTGGATTGTTGTCCCTCCCATGATGATTTCCTCTCAACACTTTCTACTCTATCTCCCAGCCTTTGCATGCCATTGATAATAGCATCAAGTTTATGATCTAAGGCTATGGGTTCTTCTTTGAAAGTGGTTCTTCTCTCCATTCTAGCTCTATTTATTTTGGCAATCAGGTTGGCCTCTATGCTAACAGCAACATTTTGCATGTCTGCAAGGGTTTGAGGGGCTCTTTCTTTTAACTGGTAGGCCATATCTGGGTCGAATCCATCAGGGAATTTATACAAGGCAAGGTCAGGTGGAGGTCTCAAGTTCTGTGGTACTGCATTATAGACATTATTGAATCTAGCACAGTAATCTAGGACAGACTCTTGAGGGCCTCCTTTTATTGTATCATACTCAACAAGTATGTGCAAGGGGTCTTTCTTTTTCTCCCATCTGTTGGTAAAAAATTGGTAAAGCTCATCCGGAGTGGTTATGGAATTTGCAGCAAGTGATCTGAACCAAGTTCTTACATCACCTGTTAAACTTTGAACAAAAATTTTCATAATCACACTATCATCATCTATTTCGTAGTTCTCAAAGTAGTCTTTGATGAAAACTACAAAGATCCAGATGCCCTACCAAGATTCTCTCCTGAGCTTAGTCCTCTCGGCACCTCCGCGGTTCTCTCCTCTCGAACCAATTGAGCACTCCTGCTCCAGGTTTGCTGCAATCTTCTCACCTTCACAAACAAACTGTACCTCTTTTTTCTTTGTACCTCTTTTCTTCGCATGCAAAAAAACTCCTCTCCACAGGAAATCTTTCCCGCTCTGATACCACTTGATGAAAACGAAGTCTGGGGTCTCCGTTTTCCGTATTTTTCTTACAAGTCCGATCTTGGGACCTGTGGGTTATGGGCCCAAAAAACCTATCCGCAACTGCATTCTGATCTCACTAGCTTCATTTGGAATAGTGAAAGCCCTCGCCGGAACAAACTAGGTGACGTTCTCATCATACTTCATCCACATACGAGCTTTCTCTTCAAGGTTCTTTGCTGCTGTTACCTCCACGCATTTCTTGCTGCACCACGAGCAGCCAAACCTCAGCGACGCCATTGGCGCATCAACCTTTGGACCTTCTGTCATTCTCTTCTCCCGTCGTGACTGCAACCTCCTCTTTGGCTTCTCTCTCTCGCTGGCTTTGTCTTGCTGCCCAACTAACCCCCACCATTCACAGGAGGTCCTGTTCGATCTTCACGGACCAGTTTAACAATTATTTTTATTGTAAAACAGTAAAACTGGAGCTGGGCACCTGTCGTATAGGCGCTTTAACTTTTAATTCCGCCGCTTTTGGAGGCAGTTCAGGTTTTATTATCTTCGTATTCATCCAACGTATCTCCAGCGGCTGTTGAACTCAACAAACCCGCATACACTACACTCCAGCACCGCCAACAACAGCGATTCGACTTCTTCCAGCGACACCTGAAAATGAAAACACTCTAAACGCTGGGGCCAGCACTTTCCAAAGCTAGTTCTCCACATCATCGACCGATTGAACTCACTGTAGCGCTGTCCATGGTGAACGTATCGAAGTTTAACACAATTTGGAGGCGGCTCTCCTCATGCCCTCCTTCTCTGTAATTGCAAGGAATTTAACTCTTCATAATTACCGCCAGGATTCAGCGCTCAATCCTTCACAAAACTGTATCGAAAACCCTGCAAACTGACATCCCTGTTCTGTGGCATTCATATTTTCATTTTCAACTGAAAAGAAAACCAAAAAAAACACATAAAGACACAATTCACACAAATGCGTTTTCATTAATTACAGTCTCAGATTACAATTTAAGGCATCTCAGCCTTAATCCGGAATTTCTCCAGCAACTACATATTGCCTCTCTCTTACGCACAGGTTTTTTTCCTCTCCTTTTTCCTTCCTTCCCTCATGAATCCTTCATTTCTTGTTATACATACATTTAGGTACATTCAGTTTTAACTGATTTTTAACTAAAATTAGTTTATTAACCGAATCTTGTTCAAGATTGGCCTGGCTGTCCATGTGGTTGTCCACATGTCTCCTTCTCTAAATTTTTTTCATTGAGGTGTCCAGATGCTCCTGCATCAGTCTTGCATCTTCTTTGTATGCTGAAGGGTTGTGCAAGTGCCAGTTCCATCAAAATATGTGATTTTAGTTTGATAATCCTGAGGCATAGCCCCAGGGTTTGCAGGTAATTGCAGGGGTGCATATCTATTGGCCATGTTTACAGGGACGACCGGAACAACCAGGATAAGTGGAACAACTGGGACAATTGGAACAACGGTAGTGGTAATGGTAGTATGTGCAGTGAATGGAGGTGTGGAAGGAGTATTTTGGGAATTATATGATGAACAAGGGGAAGTAGGGGTTGAACGAAATAAGACTTTGACAGGGGTCGAAACACTGCTTGGGTGAACTGCTTTAGGACTATTATCAGCAAAATATTCTCTTTGTTCTTGCTTCCTAAGTATTTTTGGGATTAAGTTCGGATTTTCAAAAGCAGCTGGTGGATTTGGGTCTGGATTTGGCCTAGTATAACGAGAATTCTTTTTGGGAGCCAGATTCTGAATTTTTTTTGGCATTTTCTGCGAATGTTTTTTGAATTGGCAAGGAACTGATTAAATTTCGGGGACAGTTATCTGTAGTTTAAAACTAGCATGAAGATTGACTGAAGCAGCATTTATTTACTCCTGTAACTACAAAGCAAGAACAGTTTTAAAGGCTTCCTGGCCGACATTCAGACTTCATCTGTAGTTTTAAGGAACAGACAACACTGATTTTTCTTCCTCCAGAGTTTTCCAACTTGATTTGTGAAAATAACTGAGGATGTCCCCAGTGGAGTCGCCATTATTTTATCACTCAGGTTTTCCTTCTGGTCGGCATCAAAAGGATACGGCCGAGGTAACCACAGACCAATCTTTGGACTGCATGTTCTAGCCCACCTGCAATCAGAGAGGGCTCTCTCTTTCGGATTTAGCTTTGTTGATAATGTTTTTAGGCTAATTATTGAATTCAAGGGGTTTTGTTTTGTTTTTTGGTGGGAAGGATGATGCTTTCAAGCAAAGAGGCAGGGACAACATGAAAGTGTTAGAACCATTGGGCGTGGGGTCAAGGAGTAGGACTGCTGGTGCATTTTCCTGGTCACAAGAAGGAATATGGAGCAAGCTAGCTGTATATGAAACAATCATTCAAGGTAAAAGATATGGATTAAAGGCTAAGGAATGAGGGGCAATTAAGAATCTCTCATTCAAATTAGCAGAAAGAAGACGAATGAGCCCTATCTAGGAGCAGTTAAGAATTCCTAGATAACAGTGATTCATATGTGAAAATAGGTCAAACATGAGCCATGACAGAATTCATATTTATGCCTAATTCAAGAGGAAAACATTAAGAAGCCACAGAAACTAAGCATAGAGTGAAACCAAGCAAATTCTAAACCAATCTTTTGTTCTGTGACTTGAGCATATGTGAAATCGAAATAACAGAGGTAAGGAAAACTTATTGATTCATATAGCAGCACAAGAATTCCGCATTCAATTCTTCAGACCATTAGACACAGAGCAGACAGTCATTCCTCCAAAGCTTTTTAGCAAGTTTTGATTAAGTGAAACATCTCGGATATCCAGTGGGAGTCTCTAATGTGGACTATCAACCAACCAACCCTTTAAACAATACAGAGGGTTGGTATATATAGGGAAAATTATCCAAAAACTAATCTATTACAGCCGACCTAAACAGGTCTGAAAGAAAATGATTACTTTAACCTAATCTTATCTAGAAATAAATGCATGAAAATATCTTTGGGCTGCGCTGAGGGCAGCTGTATCAAAACTGAGTTAATGTCTGTCCTGGGTAGCTTGGTGCAGTCCTCCTGTAATAACTGTGATTTGTCCTTTATCTCCACCTCTAACTTGGTTTGTTGTTGTTTTGTTGGCATTAATGTGCACTAATCCCAACCAGATAGGCTTTTAAATGGCCTTAATTGCTTTGCTGACTTTGATGAAGGTCTTTAATTTCACTTGATTTGATGTTGCTGAACTGATACTCTTTACCGCTTCCTGATACTCTTTGGCGCTGATCCTGGAGTCTTTAGTATCTTCTGAATGGTTTAGACTGTCCCATCGATCCTTCATGGCAGCTGCTCGGCCTTCTGTTGCTTTAAAAAGTGTGTTTGCCCCTTTCTGAATGCTTCGCGAAGAAAAATGGGTCATTCTGTGCCTTTTGGGCTTGCTGGGGGCTGCGCGATGAGGGGATTTCCATTTTGGCCCATTTCCCGTAGCTAGGCGCTAATCACGCATGAAAAACTGCCTCAGAATTTGAATCCGGGCTTCCTAAGCACGATTTTTTCCTTTCACGCCTCTTTGAGTGATGATGTCAGCATGACGTCAGCAGTGGGTCCCAGTACGGAGGTGACGTGGTAGGGTGACATCAGCAGATGACGTTAGTAGTATGGTCAGGTGACGTGGCGGTACGGCAGAGGAGGTGACGTGGCGATACACGGTGGCAGTGATGTGTCAGTGATGACTTGGCAGTACGGTGGCAGGAGGCCTGACGCAGGTTGATGACGTAGCAGGATAACGTCACTGGGCGGAGGCAGTTTACGGTTTCAAGCGCACCGCCTTTGCGCAAAAGTGGTTTGGGAGGAGGGGGCTCCGCCACACCCGGGAGGGCGACGCGTGGCGGGAGTACGACGGAAAAATCGTCGAACTCCCGGATGCTAACCCTCGACAGGTCGGGGCATAGAAACACCCGCCCACCATAGATCTTGGGCGCTCCAGATCTGACGGCCGACAGGACAAGTGAGACGGCAGAGGGTTAGTGACGGGGCCCACGACATTATATTTGTTTATTCATACGGCGGGGGGGGGTTTTAACATTAGACATGGGGGTTTATGGGTTAAGCGCGCCAGAGGCGTTTAATGTTAAATCAAACGCTTTAAACACCAACATTAATAATGAGTGCCTAAGAGGGTTGGGTGTTTATACAAAGGGGAGGACCATGGTTATTTTAACTAGAGGTTAAAAAAACCCCGGGTTTAGAACGCGAAGGGTTAATAGTGGTCCCAGATAGACTACTATTTCTCGGACTAAAATCATATGGCTATAGTGCCAAAGGGGGGGTATTTAATATTTTTTAGGGATTTTATATAATTTCAGTAGTAAATAGGGATGGGGATCAGTTAGGGAGCTACATAGTGCAATTAGGAGTTAATATGGCTTTGTGAGGTGAAAGTAGAACAGAAGACTAAGTTTCAAAAGTAAAACTTAGACATAGGGGTAAATGAGAGTGAGAAATGATTTTACACAAGAAATGTGGCTTCTTTTCATTAAAGAAAGCCAACATTTACCTTGATGTTTCACAGAAATGAAGTTAGGACTTGTTGGGCAGATCCCAAGGTCCTTTAGGGGGATGTTAGTAAGATACTTTTAGGGGGAGTGAAGGGAAGTTAGACATGCTTCTAGAAATCTGCCACCAAAACATTGCTTTGCTACCTCTACCACTGATGAGATGAGCTTTCTTTGTCGAGGCCAACACTGAAGATGATCTTGCTTCTGCAACCCCAGGCTACCTACCCAGCCTAATACACCTAGCATTTTTTGTTACTTTAGGAAGGGTGCACTTAGACTTGCAAGACCCTGCTTTACAATTTTTCTTTTGACTGCCCTCCTATCTAAATCTATCCTTATTTCTTCCAAGGGCCCAGATTAAGCAGTTGGACTCCTTTGTTTCTTTACCTATCTACAAATCTACCAAGATTAAGCTGTTTGGACAGATATCAATTCTCTATATTCTAAAACAATAAATTGAAACCTAGGGAAGCCAAGATTAAGCTGTTTGGACTTCCCTTAACAGAACATTCTTCAAAAATGGTTAAGTCATCAAAATTGGAATACAGCAGTGGAATTTAGACTGGCACACTTCCATGGCCTCTTCTTTGGCCTTTTTCTGGAAATATGGAGCATTGCAGGATGCAAAGTATGATATATTTGGCATGTAAAACTATCAATCATGAAAGATGAACACATGTTGCAACAGGAGGCTAACAGGTTCGAAATGTCAACCATAAAACATTTCTGATGTGGTTTATCCGAAAGAAATCTTCAAACACAAATATGCATCACAAAAGTCTGAGATCAAAATATCATTGTTATCACAACATTCTGAATAGTAAAGAACTGCATGCTCTTTCATGTCGTAAAATCTGCATGTGATTACCACATGCTTCACATCATAAAATACCCTCATAAGTTATGACATCAACATATTTGCATCAAAGATATATCATGACATCACATAATAAATGAACCACATGTCAATATACATCATATCATAACATCATGATCCTTATGCATATCATATCCATCATGAACATTCAACATCATTATCGTAACAAATAAATAAATAAGAACCACGTATACATCATTAACCTCTCATCAGAACTAGATCCATTTACCACATACCATCACATCATGAAAAATCATTAATATGAGAATCGTCTCAATACTTATCAAATATAGAACAACAATACACTTTAAGCATTCTTATCATGAATTAATTTCATTTACTTGTATAAACAATGAATACTAACTATGAATTAATATTATTCAACATGTGTTATCTCATCAGTACCATTAGTGTCATGTTTTCATCAAGGTACTAATTTCTTTTCAATAATTATTTCTTGTTCTTTCTATTAGGAATTTTACCATTTACACCGTAGGCATACTCATATAATGACATCGTTAAATTTCAAATGAGCCTCATCAACTTGAGCTTTAATTTATCATAAGGTATTCTTCCTTTCCCAAGGAAACTTTAGTGAAATTCATTGTTAAGATATTACCATTTGTACAATCATTTAAATCATCAATATCATGTTCAAATTCCATGATCACTATATGTCATGTTTTGCTTATCAATTCTAGTATCGTTCTACTTAATGACACACATACACTAGGTCATCTTGTTTAAGTTTGTTATCTTTCTTAATCAACTTTCATGAGGATTTTGTTGATCCCTAGTGATTTATCAATCATTGTCTAATTATCATTATACATCCTCAAAAGACCTACTTATCTCAACAAGTTCTCATCTCAATACCACTTGACCTCACTTCTTTTGTCAATTTGTGCATATTCTTCTTGATGTCTCATTATAGAATTTCCAACAACATATGTTCTTATGATTCATGCTCAATTTTTTCTAATTAATATACCTAGTTTATATCCCTTTCCATAAGTTAAAAAATCGTTATCCTTGAAAATTTTCCTAGTTTATCGCTTGCCATTTCTCACCAATTACAAGTATTCACCAATTATAATCTTGACACTTTTAAATTTTGTAGGTCATCACTATGACCCTTACCAATAATGTTGTTCAATACACTCATCAATATCCTTAAGATAACTTTCTACTTGATATAAACCCCATAATTTAGCCCTATATATTATTACATTTTCACTGTTCCCTTCACACATTAATGTTATGCACCATAAGAACTGTATGAACTTTAATTAGCTACTCCAATCTTAAAATTTGATATTTTTGTTATTCACATTAGCACCATGCTTGAATATCACTAATGTTGGACTTACCATGAAAAAAATACCTTAATGCTAAGGCATTTTCCCAATTTATGCTCGCAAAATCTTCCCAATTTCTATTTTTAGCTTCTTTATTCCCGTCCTGCAGACATTCATGGATTATGTAATCATAGGTTACCATAATTCCTATAACTGTAATGAACTTCATAATTATCATGATCATTAAACTTCATTAACTATTATCAATGCCTATTACAAAATCTTCCATCATATTCTTGGATAGTTTATTACTTCTTGTTGATTTCTTACACTTGTTTGTGAAACTTCCACTCATTCCCTTAAGTATATATCTAGTACTATTCTCTATTTATCTCATTATTCCAAGTTGGTCATGGTCACCACGACTACCATTCATTATCATTAATAATATATTTGTAAGTTCCTCCCTTGTCATTCCTTCTTAGATGACTTCATTAAATATATACCATTAAGATTAAGGATAAATCTTAGAACCACTCATTTTTTTTTCTTTTAATAATTTTTAATACCCTGATCTCCATATACTTATTTTTGCACAATGGTAGTTGTTAACACTATTATTTCAATGTTGTATCATTTTCTTTCCCCTTTTTAAGTGGAGATATCCTGAAACAAAGTCATAACATCTCGAATTCTATTCTATAGGCACTTTAAATATATTCCACATCCACTCTAAATATTTTCAACATAAAACTCCCAATTCTTTATGGATTGTATATTGTATTAATATTTTCTCTTTAATAAGAAAACATGATAATTGATAATCATTATCTCCTTTCATTTATATCACTAAATTGTCACCTCCAAATTACATCATTCCTAGTAGGTTGTCATATTAATCATCACTCCATAGTTTCATCATAAATAAGTTTGAAAGTTTGTTGTTGATTGGTCCTTATCTCATTGGGATATAAAAAATCTTAAAACACTTCAACCTTCCAATATTTCGTTAAGTTTCCACAATGCATCACTCTAAAAGGTGTGCCTCTTAAGAAGTGCAAACATAAAGATCTTAGTGACAATGCAATTCCTATAGTTATTTTTTTAATACAACCTATTTAAGATACACATGACTTACATTAATTTCAAAGCAATCAATTTGTTCATAATCCACCTTAATTCACTCAAATATGATTTTCCACACCTAGTTTGCACATGTAACTTGGAAAACTTAGGCTATTATTTGTCTCGAATGTTACATCATATTGGATGACCTCTTCCTAATGTTCATAGTTAGGATTTCATTACCATTATTTCCTTCTTCAAGAGGCTACATCCTTAGAGAAAAGTCAACCAACAAACTACCAATATTCACCATGAATCCAAAATTTGAATCACTCCATCTTACTTAACCAACTAATCCACATAATTATTACTAGGTTTTTGTTTATTCACTTTTCCTCCAATGTAAGTAACCAAATATGATCTCAATACTTGCATCTTTTCTTCTTTTATTTCATCTTCTCCTTTTTTTTTAATATTCAAATAAATTCTTTATTAATGTAGCATATGATACATTATTTAAAATATAATTTAAACAATAAAATTAGAAATAAATGAATATAAAAAAATATTGATATAACTAAAAAGAATGTATCATGTTCTACATTAAATAATTGATCTAATTTTCATGAAAATCCATCCATAGTAAAAAGAAAAATCATTGCCCTTTTATGGTTCTCTAAACAAACTGAATTTGACATGTGTCACTCAAAAATCATCTATACTTATATATCTATATATAGATATAGATATATATTTGTTAAGCTTGGTAGGACTCTCTCATTTTCGATTTTACATGTCCATTATTCACCCCACAACGAGGGGAGGGTAGTACAAGATTTGAACCAAAGATCTCCGTTCGGTGAGACTTCATTCCACGGCCATCGCCACTTGAGCTACCCTAGGCGGACTACTTATATTTTTTTTTGTTCAAATCACAAATACATTTTTTTTTAATCATCTCCCAATTACTTTAAAAACCATCTATTTCGACCTATTTATTCATTTAATATTCTCTCAATTTCCTATATAAAAATATATATTTCCACCTAAATTTTCATATACTAAGGGACTTGATAATACTAAAGAATTTAAGACATAAAATTAATTTATTTAAGGATAATTTTTAACAATCCAACTTGTATAGTAGGCTAAACAAAATTAGACATGCGTGTTAGGGCTCATAGGCCTCAAGGGTTATAACTATGATACCATATGTAGCAACCCAAAATTCAACATACAACTAATCGCACCAATTTATGCAATCAATACTCAACACAAAAACTATTCAACTAATTAGCATAATTTTTTTGAAAAACATGAGTATAGATAACTTACCTATAGCGACAATATTCCTTACTTGTGAATTCAGAGTTGAACGCTATTTGAATCCTGCTAACCACAATAAAGATTTTGGGGATGAATCTCCACCTAACCATAGGCTCAACTGCACATAATATTCTATAGTTGGCCACCCCTAATCCCTCCATCAACGTATATTGTAAGGAAATCCTTTATCTTAGAACACTTTTCTCCCAAGAGAATGGATGAAGAAATGGATGAATCTCATCCTCCTCCTCATCGATTAAATATACCAAAAATGAAAAGGGATCCACATGCACACATTCCATATGTAAACATACCAACTTTTATTTCTTTATTTTAAGTTTTACTTAATTTAATATTTCTCTTAATTTAACTCTTGCTTATTTTATTATTTTTTACTTTTTTGTTAACTTTACTTACTCTTACTATTTTTTGTAGTTTACTTTTATATATATTTATTTAGAACTCTAATTTATTATTTTTTATTTATTTTATTTATTATTATTATTATGTTCTCTTCATTATTTATTATTTATTTAATATTATTATCTTTTCTTTATTATTGACTATTTACCATTATTATCATCTCTTTATTGTTTACTATTTATTTATTATTATTATCTTTTATTTATTGTTTATTATTTATTTACTTATATTTTAATACTATATTATTTTATTTATTTATTATTTATTATTTTTATTATTAGGGGATATTACATAACTTTAACTGGATTAGAACAAAATAAAAGAATATTTTTTTTTTCTCTTTTTCAACTACAGTTGAATCATCGATGTCGATACATGCACATGTTATTAATGTATATATTCTTTGTTATTTTATGGTTTTATCATGTATAACTATATCGTATTGTTCATTTTCCTAATTTTTCTTTATTCCAAATTTGTTAGCTCATATATATTGGAGTTGCATAGACGATTAACCAATGAATTTAGAAAGCATTAAATTCTTTGAGATTAAGTACTAACTAAATATCAGAATAATCAATAGTCACATGAGAACAAATCCATAATGTTCAGTTTCTAAAGAGTAGTTTTGTTGTGCCTATCGTGTAGCGATAACCCATAATGAATTTAGAACATGTTTGAAGTGTGATTGCTAAGGAAACAATGCAGAATAATTTGTTTGTTGTAAAAAGGGAACACACATATGAATTCTATACCAACATAATGTATTTCATTTAAGCAATTTTTCATATATTGTAGGAGATTTCCTATTTGATGTTATGTGAATTCTATTGCATTTTAGATACACATCAATATAATTATGAGAAGGAACAATAGAAAATTTCAGAAATTATTTAGATCAACAAAATGTTAAAGTAGTATCATCTTATAAACATGAATTGAACATAGAGAAAATTTTGCGATAATCAGATCTATCATCCAACCGATTGTAGCTTCTATTTATTCTTGGAGCAAATTGGGAAGATTTTACCTGTGGCTGATTGTAGCTTCTATTTGTCCTTAAGGCAGTTTGTCCCCAAATTTCTTGATGGTCTTTATTTGTTCTTGAGGTAAACTGTCCCTGATTCACCTGATTACTTTTATTTGGCCTTTGCTCGCTTTTCCTTGCTGCATCAAGATAACTTTTAGAGGTAGAGGCTTGAGATATTTCTCCATTATATCCAAGACCTGTCTTGATTAGAGGAGATCGCTGCACATTGATAATCTCATCCAAGGTTTCAGATCCTTTAACAAATTTAAGATTAATAGCTTTTGTTTTCTCAATCTCTTTTCTAAGACCAATAATTTCTAGTTTTTCAAGATGTTTAAGTCCTTTTCATGGTTTCAGTCATTCTCCCTTGCTTTTGAGCTTCTCTAGTCATGATTGTCTTGTATGCAACACATTGAGCTGCTTTGTGACCGAAGTTATGGCAAGAAAAGCATTGGCCATTAAAGAAAATTCTGCGATAATCAGATCTATCATCCAACCGATTGTAGCTTCTATTTATTCTTGGAGCAAATTGGGAAGATTTTACCTGTGGCTGATTGTAGCTTCTGTTTGTCCTTAAGGCAATTTGTCCCCAAATTTCTTGATGGTCTTTATTTGTTCTTGAGGTAAACTGTCCCTGATTCACCTGATTACTTTTATTTGGCCTTTGCTCGCTTTTCCTTGCTGCATCAAGATAACTTTTAGAGGTAGAGGCTTGAGATATTTCTCCTCTACAATTTCAAATTGATGAAAAGGAAAAACATCTTGAAAAACTAGAAGGTGAAATTGTTGGTCTTAGAAAAGAGATTGAGAAAACAAAAGCTATTAATCTTAAATTTGTTAAAGGATCTGAAACCTTGGATGAGATTATCAATGTGCAGCGATCTCCTCTAATCAAGACAGGTCTTGGATATAATGGAGAAATATCTCAAGCCTCTACCTCTAAAAGTTATCTTGATGCAGCAAGGAAAAGCGAGCAAAGGCCAAATAAAAGTAATCAGGTGAATCAGGGACAGTTTACCTCAAGAACAAATAAAGACCATCAAGAAATTTGGGGACAAACTGCCTTAAGGACAAACAGAAGCTACAATCAGCCACAGGTAAAATCTTCCCAATTTGCTCCAAGAATAAATAGAAGCTACAATCGGTTGGATGATAGATCTGATTATCGCAGAATTTTCTTTAATGGCCAATGCTTTTCTTGCCATAACTTCGGTCACAAAGCAGCTCAATGTGTTGCATACAAGACAATCATGACTAGAGAAGCTCAAAAGCAAGGGAGAATGACTGAAACCATGAAAAGGACTTATAACAACTTTTCGGTTCTTGAAAATGAAGTTGAATGCTCTATTTGTAATAACTTTGGTCATGAAGACTCTGAATGCAGGAGCAGGTTCCGGAAGACAATTCAGAAGGAGCAAAACTCAAATGTCAGAACATGGAGAATAAAGGAACCACAACCAGAAAGATGTGGGATAGCCTTTTATGCAGAAGGTCAAGAAAGTCTATGGTACATTGACAGCGGATGTTCGAAGCATATGACAGGGGACAAAGAAAAGCTTGAGTCATATACCGCATTAGAAAAGGGGAAGAAAGTTTCTTTTGGAAACGATATCTCTGCAGCCATAAAAGGAAAAGGTGTGGCTCCATTGAAAGAGAAGGTCAAAGCTGGAAATGTTTTGTATGTTGATGGATTGAAGCATAATCTTCTGAGTGTCAGTCAGATGTGCGATCAAGGAACAGAGGTAATATTTAGATCAAATGGATGTTGTGTTCGTGATCTTGATATAGGTAAAACAGTGATCAAAGGAAGAAGGACTCCAAATAATCTATACATATTTGAAGAAGGACCACAACAATGCTATTTGAGCAAGGATGATGAACACTGGCTATGGCATCGAAGGTTGGGGCATCTAAGCTTTTCACAAATAAGGAAAGCATGCAAATATCAGGCAGTTCGTGTTGGCATTATGAGACAAGTGTTGTCCTTGATGGCAAATCACACTGATAACAAATCATAGTGCAGAAGGATAGCAGCAAGGAATTGATGATCAGTCTACAAGTATGAAGAAAAATATATACACGCTGGTTCACTATATACCAAGTCGCGTATACAAGCAGATTCACTATATACCAAGTCGCGTATACGCAGGTTTGCTATATACCAAGTCGCGTGTACACGCTGGTTGGCTTCAGTAAAAGCGCGTGTATGTGGAAAACTTATCTTTGGTCCACGGCGGTTATTCCTTGGAAGTTGTGCCTATGGTTTTGGACCTTGGTGTCTCGACGGACGTGTTGATCCCTAGTTTCGAAGATGATGGTATTGGATTTCTATGGTTTTGGCTCTTGGTATTGAACAAGGCCTAAGGTTATATAAGGAGAAGGAAATCATTAGGCAATCGTATCTAAAATGTCTTGAATATCTGATGAAGTATTAGATCCAGTATGCAGGTTATTGGTTGATGATGTATTGCTTGATCTGAGCTAAGGAGAGATCTCATCGGTTGATGGAGAACAAGATCTAAGGAGAGATCGGGATCAAATGGTTTGAAATGAACTATCTTTATATAGTTGATTGTGCGTATTTCTAGATCCGCATGACTGACGCAATATTATGTTCTGGGTATAACTGATGTCTGGTACAGCTGCAAGTTATGAAAAATTATTTTTAGATCTGTACGCAGGTTGTCTTCGGTAAAACCGCGTGTATACGCGGGTTTCCTTCATTGAAGTAGCGTATATCTTTTGGAGCTTGATTTTTGGGTTGCAATTGGGTCTGACTGTTATTGCAGAGTTCTGTAGTCTGCTCTGTGTTCTGGTGACTGGGTTTGACAGGGTTTCAGTGGTTCAGTGATTCAAAGATTGTTGATGTGAGTATTGGTTGTTTTGTAATCTGCTATGAAGGTTGAATGAATTGTGGTTTTCAGATTGTAATATTGTGCTTCAGGATTATCCAGTCTGAAAATGTATGAAAAGTGGTACCTGAAGGAAAGAAGATTGTAGGCCTGCACCTACGTACTAGTATCTTAGCTAGTACAAGAGCAAAGGGGGTTGAAGCTCCCTTCCAAGGAAGTTTGGAGAATGAGAGAAGGTTGAAGCCTTCTACAGGTTGTAGCCTGCGTACTGGTATAAGGCTGCACCAGTACAAAAGATTGTAAAACTGAAGTTCTTATTAAAGAAAGATAGAGACGACTTGCAGCAGGTGGTTTTCACCCACGGTGGGTTTCCACCTTATATCATGGTGTTCATGTGTGTGGCTTTTGTGTGATGATCTGTTCTGTTATACTGTTTACTCTTAATATGGTGAATAATGACCTGATGCACTTAACTGAAGATAAACTAACTGAATTATAAGTTTTCTGGTTATACGCTGTTTTCTTTAGACACAGTAGCGTGTACACGTTGGTTCACTTAACTGAAGTAGCGTATATGTTTCTGAGCATTGAAAAAGTTTTATTGATCTGATAATACTGATTCACCCCCCCTCTCAGTATTATTTCCAACAATCGGTATCAGAGCAGGTCCTTCAGAGAAGCTTGATCGCTTGAAGGTAGATCGTTCATCATGAGCAACTACGAGAGAGAAGCGCCAATCAGGCCACCAGTTTTTGATGGGACAAACTTCAATTATTGGAAGGTAAGAGTTACTGCCTATCTTCAATCTCTTGGTACAGAAGTTTGGGACATCGTAGAAACAGGCTACGCTTTTCCTTCAGCTACTCCTACAGATGCAGCTGAGAAAAAGAAGTATGAAACAAATGCGAAAGCAGTCAGTACCCTATTAGGATGTATATCCCAAACGGAATTCATGAAGGTAATGCACTACAAATCCACAAAAGAGATATGGGACAAGATTGTCACGAGCTATGAAGGAGATGAACAGGTAAAGCGTGCTAAACTTCAAACTCTCAGGATTCAGTATGAGACTCTCAAGATGTATAATGATGAAAGTGTGGCTAACTATTTTCTTCGGGTAGATGAGATCGTTAATTGTATGAAAAATTTGGGTGAAGAAATAAAAGAGGCTATAGTGGTTGAAAAGGTTCTAAGATCATTGTCCCCCAAGTTTGAATCTAAAGTATCTGCAATAGAAGAAAAGGAAAATCTACGAATTCTTACTATGTCTCAGCTACATGGAATTCTAACTGCTTATGAAATGAGAAAGGGAGGTCCATCAGACAGAAGAGAAGCTGCTTTCAAGGCATCAGGAAAAGAAGATTATTATGAAGCAAGCCACGTCCCAGAAGAAGAGGAAGAAGAATCAAATTTTGTCAGAAATCTTCAAAGGGGTTCTGGAAGGTTCAGAGGTAAGTTACCTTTTAAATGCTTTGCTTGTGGAAGAGTAGGTCATTATGCTGCAAAATGTCCCTATAAGGATAAAGGAAAGGAACCTGCTAGATGGAACAAGAAACAGAGTGCAAATAAGAAAAGCTACTACACTCATGAAGATAGTGATGGTCTATCGAATAGTGATGAAGATGAACGAGGTAATGAATATAAGTTGTTAATGGCATTTGAAGATGATGATTATATGGATGCTATAGATGTGGATAACCTTTATGATGAAATTACTAGACTCAAGAGATGTATAGAAGAAAAGAATATGATCATTGATACTCTACAATTTCAAATTGATGAAAAGGAAAAACATCTTGAAAAACTAGAAGGTGAAATTGTTGGTCTTAGAAAAGAGATTGAGAAAACAAAAGCTATTAATCTTAAATTTGTTAAAGGATCTGAAACCTTGGATGAGATTATCAATGTGCAGCGATCTCCTCTAATCAAGACAGGTCTTGGATATAATGGAGAAATATCTCAAGCCTCTACCTCTAAAAGTTATCTTGATGCAGCAAGGAAAAGCGAGCAAAGGCCAAATAAAAGTAATCAGGTGAATCAGGGACAGTTTACCTCAAGAACAAATAAAGACCATCAAGAAATTTGGGGACAAACTGCCTTAAGGACAAACAGAAGCTACAATCAGCCACAGGTAAAATCTTCCCAATTTGCTCCAAGAATAAATAGAAGCTACAATCGGTTGGATGATAGATCTGATTATCGTAGAATTTTCTTTAATGGCCAATGCTTTTCTTGCCATAACTTCGGTCACAAAGTAGCTCAATGTGTTGCATACAAGACAATCATGACTAGAGAAGCTCAAAAGCAAGGGAGAATGACTGAAACCATGAAAAGGACTTATAACAACTTTTCGGTTCTTGAAAATGAAGTTGAATGCTCTATTTGTAATAACTTTGGTCATGAAGACTCTGAATGCAGGAGCAGGTTCCGGAAGACAATTCAGAAGGAGCAAAACTCAAATGTCAGAACATGGAGAATAAAGGAACCACAACCAGAAAGATGTGGGATAGCCTTTTATGCAGAAGGTCAAGAAAGTCTATGGTACATTTGACAGCGGATGTTTGAAGCGTATGACAGGGGACAAAGAAAAGCTTGAGTCATATACCGCATTAGAAAAGGGGAAGAAAGTTTCTTTTGGAAACGATATCTCTGCAGCCATAAAAGGAAAAGGTGTGGCTCCATTGAAAGAGAAGGTCAAAGCTGGAAATGTTTTGTATGTTGATGGATTGAAGCATAATCTTATGAGTGTCAGTTAGATGTGCGATCAAGGAACAGAGGTAATATTTAGATCAAATGGATGTTGTGTTCGTGACCTTGATACAGGTAAAACAGTGATCAAAGGAAGAAGGACTCCAAATAATCTATACATATTTGAAGAAGGACCACAACAATGCTATTTGAGCAAGGATGATGAACACTGGCTATGGCATCGAAGGTTGGGGCATCTAAGCTTTTCACAAATAAGGAAAGCATGCAAATATCAGGCAGTTCGTGGTCTTCCAGATATCAAAATTCCAGACAACACTATATGAAAATCTTGTCAGTTTGGAAAGCAAACTAGAACTAACTTTCCAGAGAAGGAAGGATCAGCTAGCATGCCTCTTGAGCTAGTACATACAGATACATGTGGTCCATTCAGAAAAAGAACACCTCGAGGAGAAGAATACTTGATATTTTTCATTGACGATTTCTCCAGGTTTGTCTGGTTAGGACTTATGAAGCACAAAGATGAAGCATTCGAAAAATTCAAATCCTTCAAAGCCTTGGTTGAAAATGAATCAGGACACAAAATTAAGTGCCTCAGATCTGACAGAGGTGGGGAGTTTACCTCAAACGAATTTTTCGATTTCTGTGAAGAACATGGGATAAGAAGAGAATTCTCTACAGCTAGAACTCCTCAGCAAAATGGGGTGGTCGAAAGAATGAACAGAACAATCCAACAAATGGCTCGTGCTATGCTTGATGAATCAGGTACTCCCGCAACTTTCTGGGGTGAAGCTGCACATGCTGCGGTTATTATTCTTAACAAAACAAATGTCCGAGTAAACAGCACTCAAACACCTCATGAGCTCTGGAGTGGTGAGACTCCTTCGGTGAAGCACTTCAAAATATTTGGGAGCAAATGTTATATTAAAAATACTGATGAGCAACTTGGAAAACTTGAACCAAGAGCAGATGAAGGCATTCTTCTTGGTTATTCTCCACATAGCAAAGCATACAAGTGCTACAATAAAAGACTTGGCAGAATTGTTGACAGCATTGATGTAGTGGTTGATGAGAAGGGATATATTCCTAGGCAAGTTCATCATGAAGACATTGAAGAAGATGAAGGCTACACTCAAAGGCAGAATGATGAAGAAGAAGAACCTCAAGAAGAACCAGAGGAGCAGGCAAGAATAGAAGAGAAGACTCCATCCAGATATGTTCAAAAGAATCATCTAGAATCTCAGATTGTGGGGCAGAAAGAAGCAGGAATACAAACAAGAAGAAGAATTGCAGAAGCTTCAAGCTATTTGGCATTACTCTCTTCCACTGAACCACAAAATGTGAAAGAGGCATGCAAAGATGAATGTTGGGTCAAAGCAATGGATGAAGAACTTGAGCAGATCGAAAAGAACAACACTTGGGAACTGGTTCCTAGACCAAAAGATAAGAATGTCATAGGGACAAAATGGGTCTTCAAGAATAAATTGAATGAAAATGGAGAAGTAATTAGAAACAAGGCCAGACTTGTTTGTAAAGGGTATGTGCAGCAAGAAGGGATAGATTTTTAAGAGACCTTTGCTCCTGTAGCAAGACTTGAGGCCATCTGAATGTTCCTTGCTCTCTCAAGCTTTCAAAACTTCAAGGTATTTCAAATGGACGTGAAATCAGCCTTTCTGAATGGAGACTTAGAATAAGAAGTATATATTGAGCAACCAGATGGTTTCATTCTTGGGAATGATCCAAACCTTGTATGCAAATTAAAAAAGGCTCTCTATGGTCTCAAACAAGCTCCAAGGGCTTGGTACTATCGATTGGACAAATATCTTCAACAACAAGGCTTTTCAAAAGGATCAGCAGATAGCAATCTCTATATAAAAATTGAAAATAACAAATTGCTAATACTTGTTGTTTATGTAGATGATATTATCTTTGGCAGCAATGAAGAGACTATGAGTCAAAACTTTGCCTTGGTTATGCAGAAAGAATTCGAAATGTCACTACTTGGAGAATTGACATACTTTATTGGATTGCAAATCCAACAAAATGAAGGAGGCATCTTCTTGTCTCAAACCAAGTACCTCAAGTAGATCTTGAAGAAGTATGGCATGGAAGATTCAAAGCCAGTATGTACACCCATGGTTACAGGATGCAGCCTCAGTGCAAATGATGAATCAGCAGCAGTTCATCAACCAACTTATAGATCCATGATTGGGAGTTTGCTTTATTTGACAGGTACCCGACCAGACATCATGCATGCAGTCGGAATAGTTGGGAGATTTCAGGCAAATCCAAAGGAGACTCATCTTCAGGCAGTGAAGAGAATCTTCAAATATCTTCAAGGGACAGAAAATTATGGATTATGGTATCCTAGAGATACAGATCTCACACTTCATGCTTATACAGATGCAGATTGGGCCGGAAGCGTGGATGACAGGAAGAGCACAAGTGGTGGTGCATTCTTTATGGGCTCCAGATTAGTATCTTGGTTCAGCAAGAAACATAGTTTGATTGCCTTATCTACAGCTGAAGCAAAATATGTGGCTGCGGCATCTTGTTGCACACAACTTCTTTGGATGATGCAGACCTTGCAGGATTTTCAAATCACTTGCACTTCACCAGTCTCTATCTTATGTGATAATACAAGTGCAATCAGCATTTCAAAGAATCCAGTCATGCACTCAAAGACCAAGCACATACCAATCAAGTACCATTTTCTTCGGGAACAAGTGCTTGAGCAGAAGGTCAAGTTGGAGTATGTTCCTTCTAAAGAACAAGTTGCTGATATTCTCACAAAACCACTGCCCAGGGAAACTTTTGAATATCTCAGACAAAAGCTGGGAGTAGTTGATGCTTCATCCTACTGTTGAAGCTTGTCTGTTCTACAGAAAAGTTGGTATACGCAAGTTACGTAAGGGATATCCGCGTATATACGTCGATCTATGCTGGGAAAGTAGTGTGTATGGTGTACGCGTGTTGCAGAAAGAATATCCGCGTGCATACGCCGTTTTCTGCAGGAGAAGTCGCGTATATGGAGTTCTGAACAACAAGGGCAGACTTTGGTCGGAGAAGATCTGAGATGGGTATGCCAGAATTCTTCAGGCACAGATTCAGGGGGAGCAGCAGGCACAGGTTCAGGGGGAGCATATTAAAGTCTCATAAAGCATTGTTGGCATTTAGATGCTTTTGGTTCTAGTACACAACTGTTGTTGGTTTTAGGAGAAGGAGCTCAGAAGGAAATCTTGGTTGCTGATCTAAAAGATGTGTATCAGATGCTGCTTGTGACTTTCATAAGTCTTGGTCTAGATTTGTTGTCTCTATGTCATGTATCTCTTCTGTGATATCTCTTTTATGGAGTCAAGATCATGTAACGGCCTATGTTGGTTTCCCCACTATGCCTGGGATGAATGATGTAATATAATTGGTTGTTTCTGATGTATCCCCTCTTGGTTGGGAGTATGGATGTATGTATTGAGTCTTTTGGTAATAGGAAGGTCCCTTATGGTGTATAAGTCTTGGTTCCTTTGAAGAACATCTTTTGCAGATCTTGCCTACAGTCAGAGGAAGCATGTTTTCAGCACAGCCAAGCAAAGATATCAGCATGTACTCAGGGGGAGCACAGCCCTTTGCCCTTGATGACAAAGGGGGAGAGTGATTTGATTTGGTATTGTTGCCATCAAGTCCAAAGGGGGAGATTGTTGGCATTATGAGACAAGTGTTGTCCTTGATGGCAAATCACACTGATAACAAATCATAGTGCAGAAGGATAGCAGCAAGGAATTGATGATCAGTCTACAAGTATGAAGAAAAATATATACACGCTGGTTCACTATATACCAAGTCACGTATACAAGCAGGTTCACTATATACCAAGTCGCGTATACGCAGGTTCGCTATATACCAAGTCGCGTGTACACGCTGGTAGGCTTCAGTAAAAGCGCGTGTATGTGGAAAGCTTATCTTTGGTCCACGGCGGTTATTCCTTGGAAGTTGTTCCTATGGTTTTGGACCTTGGTGTCTCGACGGACGTGTTGATCCCTAGTTTCGAAGATGATGGTATTGGATTTCTATGGTTTTGGCTTTTGGTATTGAACAAGGCCTAAGGCTATATAAGGAGAAGGAAATCATTAGGCAATCGTATCTGAAATGTCTTGAATATCTGATGAAGTATTAGATCCAGTATGCAAGTTATTGGTTGATGATGTATTGCTTGATCTGAGCTAAGGAGAGATCTCATCGGTTGATGGAGAACAAGATCTAAGGAGAGATCGGGATCAAATGGTTTGAAATGAACTATCTTTATATAGTTGATTATGCGTATTTCTAGATCCGCATGACTGATGCAATATTATGTTCTGGGTATAACTGATGTCTGGTACAGCTGCAAGTTATGAAAAATTATTTTTAGATCTGTACGCAGGTTGTCTTCGGTAAAACCGCGTGTATACGCGGGTTGCCTTCATTGAAGTAGCGTATATCTTTTGGAGCTTGATTTTTGGGTTGCAGCTGGGTTTGACTGTTATTGCAGAGTTCTGTAGTCTGCTCTATGTTCTGGTGACTGGGTTTGACAGGGTTTCAGTGGTTCAGTGATTCAAAGATTGTTGATGTGAGTATTGGTTGTTTTGTAATCTGCTATGAAGGTTGAATGAATTGTGGTTTTTAGATTGTAATATTGTGCTTCAGGATTATCCAGTCTGAAAATGTATGAAAAGTGGTACCTGAAGGAAAGAAGATTGTAGGCCTGCACCTACGTACTAGTATCTTAGCTAGTACAAGAGCAAAGGGGGTTGAAGCTCCCTTCCAAGGAAGTTTGGAGAATGAGAGAAGGTTGAAGCCTTCTGCAGGTTGTAGCCTGCATACTGGTATAAGGCTGCACCAGTACAAAAGATTGTAAAACTGAAGTTCTTATTAAAGAAAGATAGAGACGACTTGCAGCAGGTGGTTTTCACCCACAGTGGGTTTCCACCTTATATCATGGTGTTCATGTGTGTGGCTTTTGTGTGATGATCTGTTCTGTTATACTGTTTACTCTTAATATGGTGAATAATGACCTGATGCACTTAACTGAAGATAAACTAACTGAATTATAAGTTTTCTGGTTATACGCTGTTTTCTTTAGACACAGTAGCGTGTACACGCTGGTTCACTTAACTGAAGTAGCGTATATGTTTCTGAGCATTGAAAAAGTTTTATTGATCTGATAATACTGATTCACCCCACCTCTCAGTATTATTTCCAACAATGTATTGATAGAACTGCATGGTATAAATATCCCAAATGATTATTTGGAAAGGATGAAAAATTATCTTCAACTTTTATAATTGTGGAAGAACGAGGACTATGGGGGGTTATATTTTGTATCCATTGGTTATCGAATTGGCTAAAAATTCTGATAAGACTTTGGTCAAAGACAAGAATGAAAATATATTTTCATTTTAATTCAAATTTATGCAAAGAAAGTTATGACATATTGTTCCATGACAAAAATCCAATTGCTGGAAATTTTGAGCCACTTTTGTGCAAGAAACAAAGTTTAATAACGATTGATTACGAAAATATGATGAATATGGAAAAATATGAAGAAACAGAACATAAATTGATGCAAATAGAGGTAACCTTGAGGAGACATAGGTTTGAGAGACTATTAAGGTTCAAGAGTATTTACATTGAAAGTTGTTTTGAAAAAATATGTCAATTGATGCAAAATGAATATGATGTTCCCTGTTTATGACACATAATTGAACAAACTTTTTTCAATGCAATTATGCATAATGATTCATTCGCATTAAAGTGCATAGAAAAATACATGAACAAAAAATACAATCATGCAATTGCTTGGAATAGTATATTTTCAAGAATACCTTATACAAGTTCCAGTGCCATATGAAAATCGGAATATAGATGGTGGACTTTTTGTTAATGATTAGATACACTATATCTTAAATATAACTATGTACATATGGTCTGCTAATATGTTGATTGTTGTAGTTGGTTTTTTCTCATTCAACGAAGACACAATGGTATTGCATGTTCTCCAATTTCGAATGAATATAAATCATTTTCATTTTGAACCTGTAAAATAAATAATACAAGAGAAAAACCTTTTACGTGGTATTGAAGCAGTTAACGAAGATACATATATAGAATAATCCTATAAAAATAATAATAGGGATAATGTGAATGGATTTAAAAACATGAACATAGATGAAGATATCATGGAACTTAGTAGAGAGGTTATCAATGCAAACAAGATATCACTGTTATCATTTCATCAACTCAAAAAACATATAAGAAACAAGGAGATTGTCGAACTAAGTTTAGCTAGAAAACCATCGAAGTGATCATATTTTCATATGAATATAAATAATTTTCATTCTGAATCTTTGAAAGAAATCAAAAGAGAAAAAAACATTTTATGTGATATTGAAGCAGTTAACGAAAACAAATTTGTAGAAGAACCATATAAAAAACATAATGAACATAATGTGAATGGATTTAAAAACATGAACGTAGATGAAGATACCATGGACCTTAATACAAATCTTATCACTGGAAACAAGAGACCATCTTATCTTTGCATCATCTCAAAAACATATAAGAAACAATGATGTTGTCAAAACAAGTCTAACTAGAAAAGCATCAAAGCGATCAAAACCAAGACATAATGTGATATCTTCAAATATACATAAAAAATCATTACAAATATTCGATTATACATTTGAAACACTGGTTGAACAAAAATATTTTTTAAAATACAAGATGTACCTATTTATGATTGTACGATATGCAATCAAACTTGGTTTAAATAACATGTCATAGAAAGACACTTAACCAATGTGTCCAAAAATAGGTGTGTATGCAAAAAATGAAAAAAAAGCATTAGACAATATGTAAAAAATAAATTAATTAGCATTTTTGGCTTATTAAAATTTGGAGCATGAAAAGTTCGGGTTACATGTATATCAGCTGTGAAATAAGGGTGGGAAATTAATTGTCCCCATTACTATGTCTACGTGGGCTCATTTTATTTGAGCTTCCTGAATATCAAGTAAATTTGTAATTTCACATTTGTCAATTAAATAATCATTATCCAATATTAAATTAAGTGTATTTTTAATGTGTATGAGGAAGAAGTGTTGTGCAGGAGAATGGATGTATAGAACAAAGAACTTAAACTTTCATCGACAATGTTAGTACCTCCATATAAATTTCCCCTCCGCACACTTCTTACATATACCTCTCTCCTACACAAAACTACATATTAATCAATTAATTAAAATTTTCAGTTAATTAAAGTTTGGTTTATGTGTATATCTAGTGCAAAGTAAGGGTCAACAATTAAATGTATGCACTACTATGTTGACGTGAGATCGTATTATTTGATGTCAAGATGCAAAAGAGCTTTGGCAAAACTGATTTTCGAATGATCCGATGCTTGATTTTCAAAATTATGTTAAATGGATCTGATCATTTTACCATAGTCAGTGGCTAATATCGAGTGTAGGGTCCCTCTTATAATCTTAATTGACTTCTCATGTTTGATATTGGCGTATATTAATATTTAAGTGTTTTAGTATTTATTTGGTGAATCGATGCATAATGAGGACATTGTAAGAGTGCTTAATAGCATTTACGCTAATAACTTGTTTCATTATTAGCAAATGTTTTACATTGACTAGATTTATGTTCAACAATTAGATGTTTATTTTGATGTTTCTTTTGCACCAGATCTCTATTCATTTAAAAATTTTACCAAAGTAGAATGTCAAATTTTTGAAATAAAAACTTATTTTCCAATATTAAATGAAGTTTCTTTTTAATGTGTGTGAGGAAAAAGTGTTGTGTGGGAGAAAGGATGTGCAGAGCAAGGAAAATAAACTTTCCTCTGAAATGTTTTGTGCCTCTTCTTATGTTCTCCCTCTACACACTTCTTCCGCACACCTCTCTTATTCAGAACACTACATATTAATCAAGTAATTGGTAGTTTTGTCTTATTAAATTTTGTGGTGAGAAATAAGGATGGGTGATTAATTGTCCTCACGACTATGTCGACATGGGCTCGTTTTATTTTCAAGTAGAATCAATGAATCTTGGTATACAATCTCCTTGACTACTAAGCGCATTTGTGATTTCACATTTGTCAATTGGGTACTTATTATCCAATATTAAATGAAGTGTCTTTTTAATCTATATGAGGAAGAGGTGTGTACGGGAGAACAGGTGTGAAAAGCAAGGAACATAAACCTGTTTTCACAATGTTCCACACCTCCGCATATAGTCACCATTCACAAACTTCTTCCATAAACCTCCCTTCTACACTATAGTACATATTAATCAATTAAATAATGATTTTAGCCTATTAAAGTGTTGGGCATGATTTTTTTTTTAACGTTTATATTGGGCGCAAAATAAGGGTGGACGATTAAATGTGCCCACTACTATGTTGACATGGCTCGTTTTTTATTATCAGGTTGCAATAATGGTGTGGGACAAACCATATATGCTTTAATATTTAACTATATATGTGTATTTGAATATTTATGGTATTCTATTAGCTTATTTAGCTATAGAAATACAATAAAAAATGAATATGATGTGTCGATTTGCTAAATAAATGTTGAAAAGACTTAGATTTATCATTAGCAATGCCAATTTTGATTTTCTGCTAAGTTATTTATCCATGTAAGGATATGTGGAAGAGGGGCATGTGTGGGAGACTCTTTATTCACCCATTTCCAAACCACCGCACACATTCCTCCTCTATACACTTCTCTGGTAGTTTTCAATTCTGCACAACACTTTTGAATATTATTTTTCATGTTATTTTAAATGGATATTGTGATTTCGGCATATGAGTGGTTAGAATAACATTCTTTGTATACATATTTATTAGATTTCCTTTTAAAATATTTTTAGTGTGATTTTCGTGGATTAGATAGCTTGCTTGCACTACTTGGAAATCATCTTATTAACATTATATCTTCCCCTCCTAAATCACCTTGCCTATAGCATAAATATTGTCATTGGACAACAAAGAAGCTGACGAAATTTTAAAAAGTAACATGTCCATAGTTACATAGGCCAGGTGTTTGTCATGTACTTTTTGTTATGCACATTACCACAAATATTCAACTAGTTCTTGAGAGGGATTGTGATGAACGGTTTTCTCCAAACTACTTTGCTAAGTGATTTGCTAGGTTGTCATTTTTCTTGTTATTGTAATGAGCAGTAAGCAGTGTTGTGCGCTTTGGTTGTTAGCATAAGGAATATGTAAAACCTTTCTTTTCGAAAATAGGGGCATATTCTATGATATCTTTATCAGGTACATTGGGGTTCTGTTGTAGTGGCTGCAACACCCTCCAAAATTTTGGCATGCATCCAATTTTAGAGCCTTCCTTGGTTTTTCCTTGATGATTGTAAACACTCGGGCTCATCCCATGAGCTCTTGGCAAGTCTTTACATCCTCTTGTCTTAACCGATCACCGATCGTCTTTTAGAATGTTGGTTGCAATGTCATTCTTGCAGCCTTGTTTTGGCTATGTTGAAGGTTTGTCTTTATGTGTACGATTTGTGTTCTCTTTATAAGCATTTGTCACACTCACACACGAAGTTGTAAAAAAATTTGTGCAAGTTTCGTCACAATCATTCAATGATCTATCTCAAGTGTCGCACTTGTCGCTCTCACCCTTTAGTCAGTCACACTGAGGTTATGTTGTCTTGTGGTTTGAGGTGTCTTGTTGTCGAGTCATGTTGATTGTATGTTTGCAAGGTCATCTTTACACGAGTTCATTCGCTTACACACTTAACCATTTTTCTAAAGATCAGTCGACCAAAACACCCTCCATGAGTCAGACCTCCACTGAGCTAAACTGTGCAATCTCAGCCCTCAGTGACCAAGAGTTGTTTCCCAGAACTCTGTATAGCTTGAGGCTACCCTCCAGGTAGTCTGCACTGTGCAATTCTGGAATCACCCCGGCTCACTGTCACCCAAATCAATCCATAAATTTCCAAAGAATCCATCTCAGTCTATGCTTCCCGCGAGCCTATCCACCAGGCTCCCACTAGTCCACCAGATAATTTGACTTGAGCAGTGACCCAGGGATGCACTCATCTCCAAAACTTTGCAGAAGTTGTCCAGCCTTCTTGCATGCACTTCCTGAAGAAACTGCGCAAACATGAGGGACAGGCACCTGCTTCTTGTCAGTGCACTATCCCTGGAAATTGCGCAGTTTTGTCAAGCAGTACCTCTGCTCTCCACTCCTCCTGAAAATTGTGCGGTTTTCATTGACAACCCATCTGATGCCCAGCACCTTGCTCAACTCAGAAACTGCACAGACATGTCCTGCTCGATTGCCTACCAAAACTGTGCAGTTCTGACCAGCAGGCTCTCGTAACTAGTCCTTGACATGGGGGGCTACTTTTAAAAGAGAGAAAATAATATTTTTCCTACTAGAAAAATCATGAACAGAAAAATAACCCTCTAGCAGATTTAACCATTTATCAATGGCATCTACGTCTATCTAACCCTCAAATATGGGGATTTCAAAATTAACTTGTACCTTAAACAGTGTGGCATTTCCAGAGTAGTTGTTGGAAGCCGATGCGTCACCCCTAGGTAGCTGCTAAAGGATCTGGGCAAAGTTGTCCATCATCACGTTCCTTTTTTGCTCGAGGGCTTCTTCAAGTAATATTTTGATAGGATCTCCTGCCCCCTCATCTTTCTTTTCATCTACCATGGGAGGCCGTCAGGATTTGTGAGGCTGGTCTTGCAAAGGTTTGACCAATTCAAGCCTTAACTCCTTATATCCTGACCTTGTTGGGGACATGCAAAGAAAAACAGAAAAAAAGCAGATCCCTATGATACCACTGATCCGGATTTAAACAGGAACGCAACAAATTACAAAGATAACCATAAACACAGAGATGTAGCGGAAATAATTCTTCATTTCATTAATGTAAAATACTGAAATATGCTTACAAACAGCAACGGAAATAAACCAGCTATGGCGATGGTAGCTTATCTCTGAGAAGAGATGTGGCGGCTACATGCCTCTAAACTATGTTACAATGAGGCTTGAAGGCCTATTTATTGTTGAGAAATAATGGAAAACCCTTAACATCCCAAAACCTAACCCTAGAAGATGAAACACCAAATTGTGGGTCCCGTTTTGGGTAAGTTGGTACATCAACTTCCTGGGGTCATAACTTTGGCACCTGATCTTCGTTGGACACATACAATAGCTCGTTGGAAAGATCTATCTGAGCAATACAACTTTGGGAAGAGAAACATCGGTTCATGGACCCATGTTGCTCCCAGATTTCCAAAAAAAGGTCATTTAGGGCCTCAAAATGGCTCCGGAAGTTCAGGACCCAAAAAACTGCTAAAAATAGTAAATTGTGCTACAATTACGGAAACTGAAAAACTAAAAGAGACAGTTGTGGGGGTCCAAGTGGGATAGATGGGTGGCCACCAACATCCACCTAGATCACCTATTGAATAGAGTTAGCTTGTATTTTACTTTCCTCGGTGAAGCCATCTGTGATGAGGACCTAGTTAATTCCCTGTAGTTTTCGTTCAACCACTTTTTTAGCTTCGAAGATATTGCCAAACTCATTCTTATTCCAATATTTAAGCCTGATTTTGATGTGTTTCAATCTTTGATGCAGAAGGAACATTTTAGTTCCTTGAACGTGCATATCTTCTATCCACTATTTTTCAATATTGTTAATGAAGTCCAGGATGGGTAAGCCAAATGTTTTCAATCCTGAAAGGTCTGTTTCTCGGAGTGCCTATCAAGGAAGCTTCAAGTTGGATATGCCAGTGATACAAGCCTCCAAAAGGAAGGATTAAAGCCGACAAGTCAAGGCCTGTGAGGATGAGGTCCTCAGACATAATGAATCTATCTAGTTTAGAGGCAACTTGAGAAGCCCCTCCCCTCTTATTATTCCAGGTGAAGGTACCATTTCCTGTCTCTATATCCACTAGCCTCATGTTTTTTATGAAGTTTTGAAATGCTATGGAGTCTCTGCCTAGTGATCTGGTCCCAACTTTTTTTTCTGAAAGAGATCAGATCATTTTAAAGTCCCCTCCCAGAATCCAGGGGATAACCGGATATCTTTCTCTTAGCTCCTCCAGTGAGGTAAGAAGCCTGAGTTTGTCTTCAAGTTTTTGTGGACCATAGACATTTGTGATCAAATAAACTTCCTTATCACCCAAAGGTTGGATAACCACTGATAGGTAGTTCCTGGATGCTTCAGCATCTAGGATTCCAAGTTTCTGGGGGTTCCAAAGTGTGAGAATTCCTCTTGTTGTGTTGTCTGCTTTAACTTCTAGATATTCATACTTAATAAGCCATTTGCTATGTATCTCTGTTATTTTATCTATTGAACATTTTGTTTCCTAGATAAACACCATATATGGTTTTTCTTCTTTCATTCTATTGTTGAGATTTCTTTGTTTCCTTTTACTTCCTAGACCCTTAATATTCCATGTTGTAAGCTTCATTAAGAAAGATTTGTAAATGAGTAACTAGTAAGGTCTTTCATCTTACCTGAGTTGATCATGAGTTTTCCACACTCTATCAGTAGCTCATTCTGTCTTTTTCTTCCTCTTTTCCTACCTGGGTTCTTGGGAGCATGTCCCAATGTTGCCTCCATCATTTTTACCCCTTCGTTGTCCTAACTATCATGGTTTCTTTTGACCCCAGAACCCTTTGCTTGATATCTCCAAAGGAAGAGCTGTTGTACTCTGTTAAACTCCTCTTGAGGTAGCGAATCCACCCATTTGGTAGTTCCTTGCTCCAGGAATTTTTCTAGATCGAGATTATCCATTTCAAGAATTTCCTGCAGCTCATGATCCTCCATTCCCACTTTGCATAGGGTCATCTCATGGTCCTTATCAAGTTCCATAGTGCTTGGAAGATCCTCCTTTTGTTGGTTGTTTTTAGGTCTATCCTCCACGCTGTCATCCTTTTCCTTCTCTGCAGGACTGTCCTCCAATACCTGGTTCGCTCCATTGCTCCCATATTCTTCTTCTAATATCTTGAATCTATTATGACCTGGCTGCTTTTCCTTGTTGATTTTCTTCTGGATCTTTCTCCCTCCTTTCCCTCTGCCTCCCACTTTGGTAAAGCCTTCAGTATATTTTCTTGAGGTGGCTTTAATACTGCTCTTCATTTTGTTTGAAGGGCAGTCTCTGAAGAGGTGCCCATGTTCATGGCATTTGCGACATCTGAAAGGGACATGCTCGTAGTCCTCTGCCTGCCACCATTCTTCATCATATACTTCTAGAATGATTTCATCCAGCAGAGCTCTAGAAAGGTCCATTTCTACACATATTCGAGCAAAGGAGGTGTATTTTCCGCGCAATGTGGCATCTGATATTTTTTAAAAATGCCCTAGTTTATTGCCTATGGCTTTTAAGGATTCTGGCAGCCAATAATCTAAAGGTAGGGAGTAGAGTCTTATCCATACCAGCACTGATGTGAATGTCTCTCGTTCCGTGACAAAATTCATCACCCATGGCCGCATATAGAGGCCTGCAGCAGCATAGAAGTATGGTCCTCCTTGGAACACTCTGTCTTTATCCTCTAAATGTGTGAACACTACTGTGAATAAACCCTTGGATCTAAGGTGCAGATTTATTTCTCTCTTAGGTTTCTAATGGTTCTTTATCCATGCATACAAAGCCTTCTCTATTGGCCATACCCCCATAAATTTACATGTTACTACATAAGTCGCCATGTGATCCCTATGCACCAGTAGCGCTGGATCACTTAACACCACTCGGGGTGTGATGGTTGACCTAGGTTTACATAGTCCTATCCGATTCATGTGGTCAGCTTTCTCATTGCCTCCTCCTGTTCTCTTCTCTCTTCTGACTTCCTCCTGGCTTTCTTCTTGCCCCTATGATCTATTCTTTTCCTATTTTTCTATGTCGATACTCTCGATTTCTACTTCCATTGGCTTCTTGAAGTGGTTCAAGACTGCATGACTGTAGGAGGGAGTGGAACTCCCCCCCTCTCACCCCTCCATGGTGCCCAACATTGATACCCTACTGCAAACCCTAGTTCTGCGCATTTCCCCTGCAGTCGCCCCAGATTCCCGTCGAGGTAAATTAGTTTCTAAGGTAAGAAAAATATTATTATTTTTTTTTTTTTTTTTTTTTTTTCTGGTAAAGAGGTTGTGTGTTAAAATATTAAAATATTATGAATTTAGTTAAAAACTAGCTGTTAGGAATAACTAAAACTAGAATATTCTAACTCAATGAATTTAATAATTATTTATATAATATTATTGGTTATGGCAGGACCAATTCCATTAAATAGCTATGTTGATTTAAAATAATAATAATTAATAATTAATACTAATAAAAATAATAAATAAATCATCTTATTGTTCTCAAACAAGGAGAATATATGTTAACTAAATTAATAAAAATAGATGGTAGTGAATAGACAAGAGGGGAAACAAAAAATAATAATTAATGTCTTGTATATATATAGATATATATATATATATATATATATATATATATATATATATATATATAGATATATATATATATATATATATATATATATATATATATATATATATATATATATATATATATATATATATATATATATATATATATATATATATATACAAGCAAAATTTAAAAAAATTAGGAATCAGATAGAAATAAAGAGGAGAAAGGTGAAGAAAGGGAGGGGAATCATGACGAGAGAGACGGAATCCAACTCTTACTCAATTTCCATCCATCATCCCTATTGATATTTGAAAATATGTGTTGATTAATTTAGGTTTATAGTGAGAAGATTGAGTCATGTAACTTTAACCGAATTAGAAAAAAACAACAAAAGAGTTTTTCGGCTCTTTTTCAACTAAAGTTGCATCATCGATGTGGATATATGGATATTCTATTAGTGTATATATTCTTTATTATCTTATAGCTTAGTCCACTAGTACCATGCACGTGCATGTAACCATCCTAGAGAAAGGTGAACGCTTGATCTAGTTGGTGCCTCGCTCACTTGAGATGGTAGCTGATATTGGCGGTTCCTCTTTGTTGATGTGTTGTGGTTGGATCGTCACACCTCTCTATCTATCGTCCTGGGGTTGTTGTCCTTGTCACTAATTCGTTTCCACCTTTTTGGTTGTTGTCTTGCTGGGTGATGTGGGTGGTGATATGCTGAAACTTTAACTGATGGAATATCCTTCATTAATTCCTCTATTATTGGTTCTTGAGTGATGTCTGGTGTTTTTTATGGTACCTCCACTAATGGTTCCTGAGTGGTGTTTGATGCTTTTTCTGGTACCGAGTTTGATGTTTGTGTTTGATTGTTGACCATCAAAGGCTCATCATCTGACATGTCAGTGTCATTAGAACTTTGTGCTTCTGCCTCCACATTTTTTTCTTGGGTCTTAATGGAAATATCCTGCAATGTAATTTTCTTCTTTTTATACTAGAGCTTCATGAATGTCTTCTACACATTAATATTGATAGTACCCATAGATTCTATTCAAGGGTATCCCAAAACAACATCCAAATTATCCATATTTGAAGTATAAAAATTTTAATGCAACACATACTTATCCATAGAAATCTTCAAATCTTTATAAATTTGAACATCATCATGATCAAATTGTGTGTTTTCAATGTGTTTTGCTGGAACTTGCAATTTTTTTGCCAAAATAACATTGATAAAATTATGATGGAAACTAGGATTGATAGACATAATGATCTTCTCTTTCTGAAGATATCTATGAAACTATAATAATGAGATACCAGTAGAAAATAACCCCTTATGTTTCTCATCATCATGTTTTCTATCATGAGACCATTTCTCTAAAATGACTTTTTCAAATTCTTCATTAGGAAGGCTTATGATCTTCTTGTTGTCAAGTGAGTCCCACCATATGGCCGCCTCATCTTTAAAATAAAGTTGTGCTATATTTTCCAAAGTGACTTAAGATTTTTTAGGAATTATTCAATCGTAGGACCATTATCACATCTTCTAAAATCATCTCAATAAAAGCCATGAAGTAGAATAAGGGTTTTGAAAAAATTTTGCCTACTTTATGCGGAAAATTTAAAATGGCCACAACTCGGTTAATATGACTTAGAAACCTTATTATAACCTATTTTCAGAAATGGAATGACCATTTTGCATCCTATTTGTGTGATGGAAATGTCGATCTGGGAACTTTGGAATTTAATATTCATGTTGTAACTATCTCTTCGTCACAAAAAAATCTGAAAAAAAAAAGGAGCTGATTTTAAATCAGCGATATCTCCCTCATTCGGATTCTGATTCGACCAATTTTTTTTTTTAGAAATTAGGTAATTATTCAAGAGGATGTCACATCTATAATCTGTTTTATAAAATTTTGCACAAAAACTGCAAAAATTGATAGGAGAGTCGTCGTCCATGAATTGTCGTTAGAAAAATTTATGCAACATACTGATTTTAAATCAACGATATCTCCCTCATCCGAACTCTGATTCGACTGTTTTTTTTTTTTAGTTGGGTATATTTTTGCAAGGAATTCAGATATACTATTTTTTTTTTGAAAATTTTGCACTAAAATTTTCAGATCTGATCTACAAAATCGCCGCCCAAAAAATTCCTGCAAAAATGAGAAAAAAATTCATGTTTTTCCCAAGAAAAAGCTTTGATACCACTTGTAATAGATATGACCTAGAAATATATTAAAATGGAAAATATGACCAAGAAATATCCAGAGTGATCCAAGAATAGAAATATAAATGCTTCTTTATTGATATCTTCATAAAAACCCTTGAGGTAGGGCAACACCATACAATTACTCCTTAAGGAAGGAGATCACTCCATAAACCATATGCTCGTCAATACAATAATACCTTACATGTATCAATCAAGAGTCTCTAGCCTCTATATAGGCTTCATACATTCAATGTCAAGGCTAATTACCATGGGTCTCTCAATACCATACATCCATTACAATGGGCTTATCACATTATTTCCTAACCACTTGTGGTCCCTTGCATAATGTGGGTTAACCACTTTATTTATTAACTATGTCCCATTATATTATTATATCACATTATTCCCTTGGGTACCTCCCTCTGTACCCCATATGATCCCCCCTAGGTGTACTACACACTCAGTCTAAGTGTTGAGCCCAGATGCTTTGGTACCAATTTGTAACACCCCCTCTAAACCCCATAAGCAAACTAGAGTTACTAGGAGGTAGTTACTATGTGGATCTAGCTCCCAAGGTACCGCTATGGTAACGAGACCTAAAAATTTTGACTTTTCCCAACTTCCTTACAAATTACAAAATTCCAGCCTCTAGATCTCTCAGATGAGGGATCCATTTATAGATGTCTTGCAAGGGTGTGAGTCAGCTCTGGGTTTTTTATTAGTGTCATTCCACTGATAGTTCTTGGTTCCACTTGGAGATTTCATTGATCTCTTACTCATCCTTGGGCGAATTCAGAGAGGTAAGTGTCACAAGAGAAGTTTTTGGAAGATTCCATGATCATCCATTTAGCAAATTGTCTCTGTCATTTGTCTATTCTCACTCATCACACCCCACAGAAGGCCATTTCAGTATGCATCGCACCTGGCTAGTGTGGCAGCCAGTATGCATTGCACCTTGACCATGGAGCAGTCAGTATGGTCTAGTTTTGGCCAGTTCTGAGTAGTTTTTCAGGTGGAACTTCCGGGAAATGATGCAATCATTTGACCATGATCCTTTAGGGTATGAAAAGAAACTTTTAGGGACTAAAGAGCCCTTGGTTTATGGACATATGAGTTTGGGGTTGCAATTCCCAAATATTTCTATAACACACATGCACCTTACCAGCACACAGTTCAGAATCATGGTTGGGAAACTAATAATTTCATGACTACACCGGGATTTTCACATTGGACTACTATTTCTCATTATTCAGTCCATCCCATCATCATTCCTCCTTAGATCATCTCGTTGAGAAAATTCCAATGATATAAACTTTTCCTCAATTTGACTTACAGATTGAGAGTTGTGCCTTCTTAAAGATAGGCCTTGTTGACCTTCCGCGTCACCTTGCCTTCCACATGGAAATAATCCAATGGCCTATGCAGTAGGTGACTAGCGGCACCAACACTATGACCATGCCATGTGGCAGTCGATCTCAAAGACCGATAGAAAATCAACCTTATTCACCATTGTGTACTTTCCTTTACCATTTATAGGCCTAACCCCCAACCTCTAAACTAAGTTGGGTTCGACCTTTCTCCTTGGCATGATAAAAAGTTGGGTTGGGATCAGTTATGACCCCTGACCAGTTGACCTCCTGACTTGCCTACACCCCAACTTCTGATAGCTACACATTCGACCCTACCTAGGTCAAGCACAGGCTCATCAATATTTAGCTTGCTTGGCCAACATCCTGACCCCCGACCTGTGGCTCTAGTAATTTTAATTCCAAGCCATTTTTTGGTGTTTTATAAAATTCCATAGATCGCTTCCCCTCATGAATTTTATACGTTTTCTTATGCCTTTCCAGTGCCAATACTAGTATTCCATGGCCATTGTACTCCAAATAAAATATTAAGGACAACTTGATGGGCATTCCCTTAAGGGAAGTCACCCAAATAGAACCAATTCGAAGACCAGTTCTTCCTGGAAACATAGAGAGAAAAACAACTCTTCAACAACAAGATCCTACCTTCCTTAGCTCTATTAGCCTCACTAACTGAACACTAAATAAACGTGATATTAACCTTACTTAATTCCCTACTTAAATAGCAAGGACATAACCATGGGATTATCAACAATAGATATACAGTAATCCTATGAAAATCATACCATAGTAACCATTGCTTTCATTATACACACACACTTTACTAGTGTAGTGTCAACACTATCATAAGTGAATAACTCCTTGCAACATCATGTTAGCATAATTCCCTTAATTCCATGAAATGTTCACATTCAACCATCCACCCTCATATGGGTCATAACCAATGACATACCATTCATTCACACTTTAACATGGAATCCACAAAATAATATGCATAAGAATAACTATTTGGCAAATTATATTGAAGTTGGTTAACTGAGTTCAAGACTTCAACAATCCACGCAACAATAGACAAGATGCGGCCAATCTACTTGTAGTTGTCACCACCAAGCTAGATTCTAGGGACTGTGGTGGTCTTGCTCAAGGGAATAAATAAGACCTGCCAATTAAAACAGGGACTCTAGAGGTCCTCCTACCTCCACCCACCAACTACTTAACAATTAACAAATGCACATGGATTCCAGAGGTCTACTACCTCCACCCTCTAGCTATCCAATGGAAGTCAACCAAGCACATGGAATATAGAGGCCTATTGGCTCCACCCTCTAGCTATCCAATAACACACATACACTCCAAGGAATAGAGAGGCTTCACCTCCACCCTAGAAGCATACAACACAGTGGTTCCAACCAATGAATGGAATCGAGAACCCACCACCAAACCTAAAAAAAAGCAAAGGATACTCTAGAATCTCCTTTACAAGGAATCCAATGGCTAAAAATCTACCCCAGGCTATCAAGGGACTCTAGACAACACCATCTCCATCGTCTAGCCCCTTGAGGTATATGAAGATTCACCCTCACCTGAAGGAAAATTCCTCCTATACCCTTGGTTGCTCAACCAAGGGTATGCTAGCCTTTTGAGAGTGGTGTAAGAAGCGAATATCTCCCCCCATTGCATGTAAATGCTAATTTCTACTTGTTATGTCTAGACACAACATTCTGCACTTTCTTGCAGAGCGCTAGATGCTCTTATGCATCCTCCTATGTGCCTGAGATTTGAACTCACAAGCTGATAAGAACCAACCTATTTCCTCTTCTCCATAGAGTTTTTCTCCTTTGCTCTCCTCTCTTTCAAAATGTGTTTCCTCTTCCCTCTGTTGTGAAAGCATGCTTCTACACTGCTCTTTTTCCTCCAATGTGCATGTATCCTCCTCTGCAATCTATCTCCCTCCCTTTCCTTATGTCATCCCCTGGTGTTTTTCCAACTACACAAACATAGATACCATGCATTAACTCTTTGTTCCATATTTCAGTTCCCAAGCCAAAATCGGCTTTGTCCCCTACTTTGTTTTCCATGAATTCCCAACAAAATTCCCATTCAACACACCATCCTAATGCATCTAAGGCTCAACATTCAACCTTCAATGGCCTTCCAAACTATCCAATTTCTTCCCTCAATAAGTAAGTTGAATATCCCAAGTGATTGATCTTCCTCATTCCCTTTGGAATTTTTTTCCCTCACTCAGCCCATTTTAATTTTCAAAATTCAATATATGAGGTAGATACATGGTAGATCAAGCCAATTATAGGCTAGGTTGTTACACAAATCATCCTTCTTCTATCCATATCACTATTGAGAAGACTCTTTGTCTAGAAAAATAAATCATATAGAATGTAAATGAGCAATAATTACAAGAAGTAGAGGAACAACTAGAAGAAATGAAAGCACCCCTTGAAGCTATAGAGAAACAAGTAAGAACATAGGGGTAGGTTTCCCATCTATAAGAATATGTTGTCCTACTACATGAACAATATGAATAATGAGAGGAAACGGAAAGGGAAACTAAGTAATCAGCCCCTAGGAAACCTTCTTCCTTTTTCTCTTGGATCTATAGGAACATCACGAATAGTGATTCTTGAGCACCTACTACCACATTTATTACTCAAGGTGGAGAAAGAAAAAGTGGAGACTCACCTGTGGAATAAGATCACCCAATCCAAAGGTGTTGCTAATGTTGCTAGAATGGAGGATGAAATGAATAAAATTAGAGAATGAATAGCCTTCCTAAGACTAAATGAAGCAAATACGAGGGAACAACTTGAGAAAGAGAACAAGAAGATAAATATCCAATTACAATAGTTACAAGGATTGTTACAAGCAAGGGAACAAATTTAGGAACTATGACACACCTCGCTTTAGAGGAAATCAATTGCAAACAACCTTAAAATCCTTACTTATTATTCCTAAAGGAGCAATGGTGTTGATTTTATGTAAATACATGATTACATAAGAAGGGGACATCCCTCTACAGGAAACCATAGAATTCATTAATTGTTTCCTATAGTGCAGTATGGGGGACAGATCTAAGGTTATTGAATTTTACTTTCACAACCTTGCTATTGCAAATTTAACCATATGGGATCCAAACCCATAACTAGGAGATGCATGCTTATTAGCCCTAGCATCTTGGCTAAGGTATGAGAAAATCAAATTTGAAGAGGTAAAAATATCATGGATGGGGTTTTGAAAGAACCATTGTCGATCAGGGATGAACACCCAAACCCATCCATACTCACCTTCGCTAATTAAATTATGGTAGAAGATCTTGAAGTAGTGGAATTCTATAAGCAGAGGCAAGTGGAGTCCATCCTTTACTTTGAAGATATTTTTATATTGTTAGGAGAGGAAAGGTCACCAAAAGAGATGGAAAGCATTTCCCCATAGTATGAAGATTAGATAATACAACTCTCCTGGTTGATTATATGCTGCATTTTCGAAGACTTACTTGTACAAGAGGATTATTCAAAGGCTTGGAGTCAAATGGATTGAGCTTAGGTTAATTCCACCCCTATTATTGGGACTATAAGAACATGAAATTCAAGAATAGGATTCCAAGGAATGAGTGTACATTTAAGAGTGCAAGTTTCCACCCAACAAACATATCCACCTCTACAACATGGCTTCTCATCTTTCTTGCAATTCAGTACCTCAGGCTATGATAACCCAAGCTTGCTCTAATTAAACAAGTGTGTGTGTGTGTGTGTGTGTGTGTGTTTGTTATCGAGAATGAAATTGAGTAATGAATGTGAAATTCTTCTTTGATCATTTAATTGATTTGGAAGATCAATTTGATTAGGAGATTGAATGGTCATGTAAACAAAAATATTGATATAACTAGGGATCTGTGAATTGAATCCCTAATATGGTTGCTAAAAGTATATTGATGAGTGAATTTCTCATGCTTCACTACTGATCTGTTTTTGTATGATTAGTTTTGTTGTGCTAATAACAATTACAGATTTATAAACATGTGTTTGCTTATTGATTATTTTGCTAAGGTTTCATTAACTATTTGTGTATGCAATCAGGTAAATTTCCAGAAGTTTAAAATGAAATTCATGAGAAAAATAGCTTCAAACATAAATATTGAATAACAGACATTCAAAGTATAGAAAACCATCAAAGGGACACTTTAACACATTGTTTTGATGAAGGTGTTCACCCCTCCTAGGCTACATCTCCTTGGTCCAGATTCCATGGATTGGGCCTCTGTATTAGCTCAATGTGGAAAAATGTTATTTTACAAAGCTCTATGGCTCTTGATACCTACACCAATGTGTTAAGAATGTCCAAATTAGCCAAGAAAACCTCTTTATGAGCTCATTTTGGTCGAAATTTGACTTCTCTATGGGTCAGTTAGTCTTTTCGTACATTTTCTCCTCTAATTCTGGAATATCTCTAATTAGCCCCGCTAAAT
The DNA here is from genome assembly GCA_031772625.1 of Pinus tabuliformis. Classification (NCBI taxonomy): domain Eukaryota; kingdom Viridiplantae; phylum Streptophyta; class Pinopsida; order Pinales; family Pinaceae; genus Pinus; species Pinus tabuliformis. Next base: position 746,816,628 of record CM062818.1, read on the forward strand.
ATGGAGGCAGGCCCGAATTTGGGGGCACTGCCAAACTTACAACCAGATTAACTCGTATTTAATTAAGGCTTAAACTGTGGTTAATTAATTTTAAAACGAGATTAGCGCTAATACTAACTGTAACATCCGACGGTTTAATAGACTGTTCACATGCGATGTTTTTGTCACATTAACCGTCATGGTTATGGTCCATCGGAACTGTTGGAGTTGACCATTAGAGTTATGGTGAACTTTCACTTGGTAAACGTTGTAGTATTGGTTTAGGTAGCCGTCGGGGTTAACAAAAAATATTGTGGTTTTATATGTTTGCATTCACATGGGGGGAGGGCTAGCCTATGAGCTGGTCCTCCCCTAACTACCAACCCATAAACCTTTACAAATTAAATGTATGCGGAGAATAGTTAGGGTAATAACTACCCGATAGCATAGATGGTTAAGGCGTATGGATGGTAGGTGTAGGTCACCAGTACGACCCAACCTCCAACCAAAATTTTTCTCTAATGTGTAGAACTCCAACCCAACCTTTGGGAGGTGCCACGTGGTGACCTTCGGGCTTGCCACATGGCATTCTTCTATTGGTTGAAAAATCCACCAATAGAAACATGCCAACACACCATTGTACAACCCAACCAAACATTGCCACTTGTCCATCCCTAATCCATCGTTGACCTGCATTGACCATGCCTAGTCACTCGACACATCAGCAGTATGGATTGCGGACTATACAGTGATTGGGCATTTTTTTGCACATTTCGCCTATTTAGAAAAGCGATCAAAACACAATAACTTTCTCATATGAACTTTGTTTTCGACGAAACAAGTTGCATTAGGATCATGTTTTCAAGATAGACACGGTCATTTAGGTTTAGAGCCATTTTGAGAACTTTTATTTTTGAGCTAAATACTGAGCACCTGACCATTCCTCCCCACTAGAAGCCTTTTGGACCCCAAAATATACTATCAATTTTTTAGCAGTTGAGGGTACATCTCCCTCACCTTCCTGAGAAGGCTTTTTTCCCTTGAGTCCCACTCTAAGGTATTCAACATCCCCTCTCTTTGAAGTTCTGGTTCTATTGTCAATTATGAGATCCTGCTGAAGTTCATCAAGATATTCTAGCGAAAAATCATCTATTAATGGTAGTTGAACATGCTCCCCTTGATCATCAATTAAAGGAGGCTCAAACAATATCAAATTCTCAACATTAACAATAGAGTGTATTTGCATATAAGGAGGCAAATCAAGCTTAAATGCATTGTTACCAATCTTTTCCAAAATTTTAAAAAGACCATAATGGATTGGTTTAAGCTTTTTACCTTCCCCTTGAAGTCTCTCTTTGCTAATATATAACCAAACTTCGTTGCCAACTTGAAATTTATGATCAACTCGGTGTTTGTCATGCCTTGCCTTGTAGCTGCTTTGACTTTTCTCAAGCTTTTCCTACACTGTATGATGTATCAAATAAATTTTCTCCTTACCTTATCGATGTCACTGTGACCATTGATGGCTACATCTTTCTCAAAGATGAAGTCCAATGGTGATCTTGGCAAGTACCCATAACATGCCTCAAATGGCAATGTGTTTGTGGAAGAATGATTTGCCTTGTTGTATGCATGTTGTATGTAATGAAACTGTTCATCCCACAACTTTGGATGTTTGTTGCAATATCCTCTAAGAAGATGAATAACTATTCTATTGACCACCTCGGTTTTTCCATCTATTTGTGGATGAAAGTTTGTACTCTTCTTCAACTTTGTGTCCATCATGTCCCACAAATTTGACCAAAAATTCCCAAGAAATCGAGAATCTCAATCACTTACAATAGAAGTAGGAAGACCAAAATGAACCCAAATGTTTTGGAAGAAAAGATGAGTTGTTTGTTCAACTGTAATTTTCTTTTTACATGGTGTTAGGATGCACATATTGTTGAACCTGTCTACAACTACATACAAGTAATCATGACCTTTCCTTGACAATGGAAGACCTCCTATAAAATCCATTGAGATACTCTCCCATGGACATGAAGGTACGAGAAGTGGAGTGTATAAACCAAGTTTCCTATTGCTAGGATTATTTGTAGCACATAAATAACATCCTCTTATGAAACGAGTAACATTATCCAACATGTGTGGCCAATAACAGTACCTTTGAAGATCCGTCACAATCTTGCCTACACCAAAGTGTCTAGCAATCAATGAAGTGTGTGCCTCCGTTATGATATTGTTTCTTTCTCCCCATGGAATACACAACTTGCCCAAGTGATACAACAAACCGTTATGTACATGATAATCCAACTCTTCAATTTGTTTTCCTTGACTCAAGCTTTCATATACTTCTTGAAAGTCACTATCATTTTCATATTGTTCTATGTAACTTTCATGCAAAACAGAATTATGCTTGAGTATAACACATATAGGCCTTGAAAGCATATCAACTACCTTATTGTATATTCCCTTTTTATACCTGATAACCAAATGAAATTGTTGTGTAAAACTCATCCATCTGAAATTT